>JAWHQI010000309.1:1712500-2912500 GCA_033032865.1 Dactylorhiza incarnata | reverse complement strand
TGCGGATTTGATGGTAACCTGAAAAAGCATCTAAGAAGGACATTACAGTAAAACCGACGGCTGAGTCAACCAGCGCGTCGATTCTGGGCAAGGGGTAGCAATCTTTCGGGCATGCTTTATTAAGAAGTGAAAAATCGATACACATACGCCACTTACCTCCACCCTTCTTCACCATAACGACATTGGAGACCCAGCCTGGATACTGGATCTCCGATACAAATCCGGCCTGCAGGAGTTTGCCCACCTCCTCGCGGATGGGCCCTTCTAGCTTGTCTGCGACGGCTCTCCTCTTCTGACGGATGGGGCGGGCACCGGGGTCGAGGTTGAGGCGATGGCACGCCACATCTGCATCGATCCCGGGCATTTCGGCGGCGCTCCAAGCGAAGACGTCCACGTTCTGTTGCACGCAAGCCAGAATCTCCGCTTGATCTCCTGGGCTGAGTCCTCCGCTGACCCGGACTTTTTCCACCACCCCCAACCGGGTGACGACCTCGAGCTCCACGACCTCGTCCACGGCCTCCAACCGGGACTGCTCCCCCCAAGCCTTCTCTTCCTCGGCACGAGCGGGAGCCGGGATTTCCTCCTCGACTCCCTCCCCTAACACCATCAGCTCTTCCGCCCTTTCCTCCTGGGCCTTCTCCTCTTCTCCCTTTTTCTCCGCCCGGGGTACCTCAGCCACCCCTTCCTGGGCATGAACTTCACCTCCCTTCTTCTCTTCAGCCACCTCCAGACCTCCGGCTTCGGCTACCTCCTCCATCACCTTATCCCACTCCTCGGCTTCTCCCATCCAGGAGATGGTGTTGACGGCCGTCACGTAGCACTGTCTTGCTACCTTGGGATCCCCCCGGACCCGCACCTGGACCCCTCCGTCGTTGAACTTGAGGCACTGATGGAAAGTGGAAGGGACGCAACGGAACGCGCTGATGAGTGGCCGTCCGAAGATGGCGCTGTAACTGCTCGGGGCGTCCACTATGACAAAGCGACAGTTCCGAGACTGCCCACCCAGGGTCACATGGAGCCCTACCCCTCCTTCTACTTCCTTCCTTTCTCCCGAAAATCCGAACAGGGGGCCATCCGAGGCCAACACCCTTCTGGGCTCCACCTCCATCTTGTCGAATGCCTTCTTGAAGATGACATTGACCGAACTCCCATTGTCCACTAGGATTCGGGAGACGGTGAAGTTCTCGATCGCCGTCTGGATGACCAGCGCGTCGCAGAACGGGTCTTCGTAGCTCGGCATGTCCTTTTGGGTGAAAATAATTTTCTCGGTCGGGGGGGGGGGAGCGGTGGATGTTGACGCTACGCTCCGGCGGTAGATGGTATGGAGACTAGCCTTGCGGGTCGCCTCTACCCCTACCCCCCCATGGATCACTCCGATCCCTCCTCTATTCCCCAGATCTGCTCTATCCTCACATCTTTCCTCCTCCTCCTCCCGAGGTTCCACCTCCACGATCCTTAATGGTTGCTGCGGTGGTGGCGCGGGTGCTCGGCCCCTCTTCACCTCCAGGAACTCCGGACAGGTGTCCGTGGAGTGGCCTTCCACATCGTGGAAGATGCAATAGGGCACCGCCGCTTCCCTTGCCCCGGTCTCTGCTATCCTGTTCCTTCTTCTCCTAGCGGCCGCCGTCTCCGCTTCTCCTCCTCTTCCCCTTCCTCTTCCCCGGCCAATTGCCATGGCCTGTTGAGGTGGGGGAGGCAACTGCATTGGGCCTTGCCTCCACCCCAACTGGGGGGGTCTCCATTGTCCCTCGAAACGGTTACCCCTTCCTGGGCCATAACCCCTTCCTTGCCCCTGCACTCCTCCACCCTGCGGCCTCCATCCCCCCTCCGGGGCCCGGGGCTCTTCTCTTCTTCTGACCTCTTGCTGCCTCACCTCCGGCTCACTGAGCTTTGCCAGCCTCTTGGTGAGCTCTGGGTTGGCTTCTTCGCTTGCTACTTCCTCCGCCACCCTCTCCATCAGCTCCTCATAGGAGACGGGGGCCTTCCTTTTCAATGCCATCTTGAAGAAACTTTCCTTCAACCCGACCGTGAAGGCGAGTTGAAGTGCAAACCCGGGCACCTCCTGAGTGAGCTGCACTTCCTCCTGGAACCGATCCGCGTACTGAGCCAACGTCTCCCGGGACTCCTGCTTCACCGCGAAGAGGGAATCAGCGTCCTTCTTCCTCCTCTTTGAAGTTGAAAATCTCAACAAAAAACTTCGGCGCAGGTCCTCGAACGCGTAGATGGAGCCTGCCGGAAGTGAATGAAACCAGTCCCTGGCCTTCTCCTTGAGAGTGACGGCGAAGAGCCGACATTTGAAGGCGTCGGACATCGGCCTGATGGAGACCGAGTCCTCGAAAGACTGCAGATGCTGAACTGGGTCATCTCTGCCATTGTAGTACACTCTATCCCATTCTCCGAATCCCGCCGGAACGGGTGCAGACAACACTAATTCGCAGAAGGGGCTTCCCCCTCCTACCATCTTCTCTCGCTCGGCTCGCGGACCCAGCTCGCTCGCCAAGCTTGGGATCGCACTCGCGAGGGCGACGCTCGCTTGAACCACCCCGACTGTCGCCGCATCCTCCTGGCGCGCGCTCGCCTGCGCCGCGCTCGCTGGGGCAGAGCTTGTCGGCACCGAACTCGCCGGCGCGGAGCTCGCCAACACCGGGCTCGCCGGACTGGCGAACAGCACTCGCCCTTCCCTGTCATGCCCTGGTTCGACGACAACTTCTTTTCCGGCCCTTCCTCCTGGTGCCCTCTCGCCGACTGCTGTTGGGGGAGTGGTCGCCTGAGGTGCCGGGGTCGCAAACTCATTTCGCAAGGCCGTGACCGTGAACCCCAAGGTGTCGAGCACCTCCTTCCTGAAATCCGCGAACATCCTAGCCATTGCTTCCTGAGGGGTCTCGCCGAACTCCTCGCCCTGATCTTCATCTCCAGCCATAACTCTTCTCTGGGACTTTCTTGAACCAGCCGCGCTCCACGCTCACCGCACCAAAATGTTGAAACCGATTTCTCGGTCTCTAGTGGAGCTCGGGGCCCTCACCGAAATGAGAGGCAGCTAGCCCTTACCGGTCCCTCGGGAGAGGTAAGGCCGACGACTCGAGCAAAGAGCAAAGACCCTAGTCTCAGCGAGGAGGTCCCTCCACTAACCCGGAAGATCGTTGAGCGCTTCCCCTCCCAAGCCAAAGCTAAGACTCGGGCACCTTGGAGAGCTAGAGAGCCCAAACCAAAGCGACCTAGGGAGAGAAGAGCTCAAAGATAATGAACCGCTCTCTTCCAAGGTGCCCTTTGAGGTCTATTTATAGATTTTAGTTTCGTGGTCTGTCAATAACCAAATCCCGCTGTCCATTCTCACTATCCGCACACCGGGTTGGTCTGCTAACAGCCAAACTTCGCCGTTTGAGGAAGCTAACCGCAGACCACCAGGGGCCTCTTGGTAAAAATCCCTTCCCGGACTTTTACTGGGCGAACCGGCCTGCCCCGAGGCCTTCCTCGCGAGAGGAGCTCGCAAACCTCTGGGCCAGCGAGCCCCCGAATTACTATCGCCATATTGCCTGGCTCGCTCGCCCGCACCACCTCGGCGAATCCCAGAATGGCTATCCGCACCCCAAAATGGCCTTCCTCGCGAGTGGAGCTCGCGAGCCTGCGCCACCTCGGCGAATCCCAGAATGGCTATCCGCACCCCAAAATGGCTAACTGTACCCCAAGATGGCCTTCCTCGCGAGTGGAGCTCGCGAGCCTGCGCCACCTCGGCGAATCCCAGAATGGCTATCCGCACCCCAAAATGGCTAACTGTACCCCAAGATGGCCTTCCTCGCGAGTGGAGCTCGCGAGCCTGCGCCACCTCGGCGAATCCCAGAATGGCTATCCGCACCCCAAAATGGCTAACTGTACCCCAAGAGTGGCTAACTGTACCCCAAGATGGCCTTCCTCGCGAGTGGAGCTCGCGAGCCTGCGCCACCTCGGCGAATCCCAGAATGGCTAACTGTACCCCGAGGTTCCGGGCTCGCCTGGCGAGCTCCCTCCTCAGCTGGTCGGGCTCGCATGCACTGCCCTCGCCTGGCGAGCTCCCTCCTCAGCTGGTCGGGCTCGCATGCACTGCCCTCGCGACCCCCTGGGTCGGCGAACCCCAGGATGGCTATCCGCACCCCAAAAATGGCTAACTGTACCCCAAGAGTGGCTAACTGTACCCCGAGGTTCCGGGCTCGCCTGGCGAGCTCCCTCCTCAGCTGGTCGGGCTCGCATGCACTGCCCTCGCCGGAGATCAGGGTTCGCCCCTCTTGGCTCGCCTCCTTGAGCGCGAGCTTTGGTTGCTTCCTGGCGAACATCGGGGTTGTACAATGAGCGGTATGAGTACATTCATGTAGGGTAGGGGCTTGCCCGTGCCAGACTACTCATTATTAAAAAAACATTTGTTCCGATTCCTGATGAACTCAAGCTCCGTTCGGCCTGTCTTTTTTGCTCCAGTGAGTTTGGACAAAAACGTTGCTGTCATAGAGCACAAGTTTAGCAAGACAATGGTTTTGACCGCCACCAAGAAAAAATAAAGCTAGTTTTGAACATAAAAGTAGATGAAGTTCCTTCGATGAGGTCGGGTGTTCATGAACAACGGTTCATAACCACGTGTTCACGTGGAAAAAAATGTTGGTATGCTCGACGCATGATCTTTTCTCATGCGCGATATTGATCTCATCATAGGATTCTCGCTGCACAATTTTTAGCACGCGCGTTAGATGAAAAATTCAACCGAAATTTTATAGTCATAAATTAGAATCAAAAGGAGTCATTTTTACATGATTATTAGCCTAAAATTCGACTGAAATTGTACCGCGCACATGGGAAGTACCAAAGTATTGCTCCGGGTTCACCACCGCCACCGCAGTGCCAAACGGAGCCTCATCAGTCTCTTATCTACCATCCATTTGGAGGCGCACTTCTCAATTTATCCAAAACTTCCAACTTTCAAGCTTTAGATAATGGCGACAAGTATTGCGCGCTTCTCCTTCTCCCCTCCGCTCTCCCCTCCCAACATTAAGCCAAGCATCGCCACTCTCTGGCGCTGGAAGCGCCTTCCGTCGGCGGCCTCCGATGGATTGTCGTGGCGGCGGCGGCCGCATCACGGCGGCGGGCGGTGCAGGGCATACAAAGTAACGATCGAGCACGGCGGAGAGCAGAGAACATTAGAAGTGGATGAAGACGAAACGATTCTAGGAAGGGCGCTGGAAGAGGGGTTGGAGATCCCGCATGACTGCAAGCTCGGGGTGTGCATGACGTGCCCCGCCCGCCTCCTCGCCGGCGCCGTCGACCAGAGCGAAGGCATGCTCAGCGACGACGTCATAGCGAGCGGATACGCCCTCCTCTGTGCCTCTTACCCTCGCTCAGACTGCGTCATCCGCACCATCCCTGAAGACGAGCTCCTCTCCCTCCAGCTTGCCACCGCAAACGACTGAATTACTGCACTCCAGGTGTTTGAGTAATTGCCCGGCCGAAGTTTCAGAGAACTCGTCTGCTGAATGTGCTATCTACCTGTATGATTCTCTTGATTTGTTAGAATCTAGAGTATATTAATTCAAATTAGCAGTTGATGGTGGATTAGTACTGATAGGAGATATCAGACATAATTTTAAGGGATTTCATATGAATTGAATGAAATATAAATAGATAATATGAAATTCCAATAATTTATAGGTTTATTGTGAGTGAATAGGCAGTAATTGATTTGTAATTTTTTTAATTATTACTTTCTGTTCAAATTCTCAGCATCCAAATAAAGGCATTGGAAATCCCTTTCAGTTAGTTTACATCAAAATTTGTTTTTTCTTGATATATGAGTCTCTACACATGATAGTGATATATAAATGCAAATCCTTTATATGAATTAGTGGAGATTGCAAGCTTATCAAAAATTCCTTAAATGCAAATTTCATATCTCCTCTCCTAAGTCTATTTGATTTAACCACATAAATTCTGATGTTCTCTTTTGTGTTTACTTCGTGTTTATTGCAACAGATGATCATTTGCGCTTAGAAGAGTCTCCATGAGCAAAAATATGGTGAGATCAAACACAAAAAGAATGTGTATTTCATCACCATAGTCATGTGAATTTCATAATAAGATATAACACAGTAAGTGAAATGAAAAACACGATTAATCATACAACTAAATTGTAGAAAAACGTGGGGTGCCGAGAAGAGATAT
Organism: Dactylorhiza incarnata; assembly: GCA_033032865.1. Lineage (NCBI taxonomy): Eukaryota > Viridiplantae > Streptophyta > Magnoliopsida > Asparagales > Orchidaceae > Dactylorhiza > Dactylorhiza incarnata. The sequence continues at coordinate 2,906,323 of JAWHQI010000309.1, read as the reverse complement.
TCGAACGAAAAACAAAGAGAAAATCACAGAAAACACACGAATTTAAGAGGTTCACCCAAAACCGGGCTACGTCCCCTATCCCGCCTCCGCTTCACCTTCTTGTATTCACCAATAGAGATTACAAAGCACACAAGGTTACAAGGATCAAAACCGATCCTACCTCGCACCCCTCTCTTTGGACAAGAAACGGAGGAACCACCGCCGGAAACGCCTCTCCCCGGAATCTTCTCGTAGACGCCTCCAAAACTCCTCAGCCGAAACCACTAAGAAAAAAAACCCTTGACCCTAGATTCGGGTTACACGCCTTTAAACAGGCCACGGGACCGCCGCCGGGAGCTCGCCGCCCCCGGACCTCCGCGTTCGCTGGTACTTCAATCATCGGAGAGAGTCACGCTCCGACGTCTCTAAGCTCACGTGGGCTAACCCGGTGTGAGAAACAAGAGAGCCGGAAGTGTTCCCCAACTCCAACATAAATATTTACATATATTGCTAGGCACGCACAGTGTAACAACCCCAAAACTGCTAGACCCCTAGAGAATTTTTGTCATGACAAGTCATGACAAAAATAGGACAAGTGACATAGAACTCTAGAATGATAGTAGGACAGGTAAAAACACATGGTATGCACTCAGCCACCATGGGCCACTCTAATGAATGGTAAGCTGAAAAGGAAGCCAGGACCATCTTGTACATCCTACATAACCATGAGTATGTCCCTAGGATGATTTGAGCACACAAAGAGGGGCCAAAGAGGCCCCATGAACTCATTAAGATGAGAAGGGATACTACCTGGGGTGCAAATAGCAATTTTGATGCCCTAGCCCAGAGGTGACCAAAAGACCCCAAAAAGCCAACATGACTCCACCATGACCCCTATGACCATCTAAGGAGGTAGGTAGGCCACTAGGGACCCTTGGGGTCAACCAAATTGGTCAGTTTGACCAAAAGTCAACCTTGTGCAATCCTGGGTCAAATCACCATGAATAAGGGCAATTGAACCCCAATTGATCAAATTGAGGCCACTCTCATATGGCAACCTCCCTAGGGGACCTAAGGGACCCAAAAGCCCCATCATAGGGCTATCAATTTGGGGGAAATTGGGTTGACTACTAAAAAGCCCTAAATTGACCTAAAATGTGCTAAAACCCAAATTAACCTCCAATTGACTTGGCATGACCAAATTGATCATCCTCAAACCCTAAAGGGAGTATGTGAGACCTAAATGGAGCATAGTGTTCATTCAACCATGGAGAATTAGGGCAAAATCAGCAAAATACCCAAATTGCCCCTATAGGCAATTAAGTGCACTCAAGCCCCAATTGACCACACCTTGACTCAATTCTTCCTTGAGTAGGTCCATAGGGTCTTAGGGAGCAATGTCACTCAGTCACATTGAGTGGGGTGAGCTTGGGTCAAGCCCAAACCCAAAATCCCCATTTTAGCCTATTTGGGTCAAGTGAGCCCCAAGCCCAAGTTAAGTGGGCTTAACCCAACTCCATGGCCCAAGAAGGCAGCCCACACCTTTATCAGCCCCTAATCATCTGAAATTCGAATTGGGGAGGAGTAATGGCAAGAGAAATAGGTGATTAATGGAGAAAAAGACAAGGAGACAAAGGATGAGGGAATTGGGGGATGAGTGCCAAATGGCACTCCACTTTCTTTCCCTAAGCATTGCTCTGAGCTGGGGCATCAATTACCAGCAGCCTGGGGCAGTGGGAGGTGGACTGTGGTTGGCTGCCAAGGGCGGCAAGGTTGGCCGAAAGCCACCTTAATGGCACCAGCCCATATACTCCTCCCCTCCCTCTTTTCTTCCTCTCACCACATTCAGAACTCCCAGAGCAGTCGAGCCCCCTCTTCAGAAGGAGTTTTCGAGCTCAGCCGCACAGAAAACGCCATGGACGCCGGGAATGGGAACGCGATCTTCCTCCGCCGCAACACCCGCCGCCAAGGCCGTGCTCAGGCAAGTTCCTTCCCCCCTCCATCTGTGCTAGTATCTAGATTCATTTAGGAGAGAAATCGGGCTCAATTGAGCCCGATCCCATGTGAGATAGTGGGAGATTTCTCGAGCTTTTCTTCTTGCTCGGGATCGCCGGAGAGACCACCTCCGGTGGCCGTGTCGCCGCCTGGCGTTAGCCACCACCTCAACGGAGGTGGTGGAGGCGGTGGCCGGCGGTGGGGTGCTGTAGGTTGCCGGGAAAATGCCCCGCAAAACGGCCCAGGCGCGGGAGATCTGGGCTGTTGGCTCATCGGGGACGATGAACCCTGGCCGTCCGATCTGGCGGATTCTTTTATTCGCAGCCCATGAAATGAATAAAATCGAAATGCTAATTATTTGTCACACGTTTAGCCGATTTTGTATGCTATTTTTGAAGGCCTTAGAGGCCATATCATGAAAAGTTGCCAGAGACAACATTTGTAGCCCTATGGGTCTACTTTCTGTAGGATTTTAGATCAAGTGATTTGGATCTGTAGAGCTCCTTGTAGAGCTATTTTTCTAGGACTGCTCATAATGCCTATTAGCAAACCATAATCCTGCCTAGATTTTTAATGTAGTTGCATGCTATTTTTGAAGGCCTTAGATGCCATATCATGAAAAGTTGCCAGAGACAACAATTGTAGCCCTATGGGTCTACTTTTTGTAGGATTTTAGATCAAGTGATTTGGATCTGTACAGCTCCTTGTAGAGCTATTTTTCTAGGACTGCTCATATTGCCTATTAGCAAACCATAATCCTGCCTAGATTTTTAATGTAGTTGCATGCTATTTTTGAAGGCCTTAGAGGCCATATCATGAAAAGTTGCCAGAGACAACAATTGTAGCCCTATGGGTCTACTTTCTGTAGGATTTTAGATCAAGTGATTTGGATCTGTACAGCTCCTTGTAGAGCTATTTTTCTAGGACTGCTCATAATGCCTATTAGCAAACCATAATCCTGCCTAGATTTTTAATGTAGTTGCATGCTATTTTTGAAGGCCTTAGAGGCCATATCATGAAAAGTTGCCAGAGACAACAATTGTAGCCCTATGGGTCTACTTTTTGTAGGATTTTAGATCAAGTGATTTGGATCTGTACAGCTCCTTGTAGAGCTATTTTTCTAGGACTGCTCATAATGCCTATTAGCAAACCATAATCCTGCCTAGATTTTTAATGTAGTTGCATGCTATTTTTGAAGGCCTTAGAGGCCATATCATGAAAAGTTGCCAGAGACAACAATTGTAGCCCTATGGGTCTACTTCTTGTAGGATTTTAGATCAAGTGATTTGGATCTGTACAGCTCCTTGTAGAGCTATTCTACTAAGACTGCTCATGTTGCCTATTAGCAAACCAATTGTTCCTGCCTAGATAATTATTTAGTTTGCATGCTGTTTTTAGAGGCCTTAGAGGCCATATTTGTAAAAATGGGCAGAGATAGCTTTTGTAGCCCTATGGGTCTACTTTCATTTGCCACCTTAATCACTTAATTTGGTGCACTGTAGACACCAGGGCATCCATTCTACTAAGACTGCTCATGTTGCCTATTAGCAAACCAATTATTCCTGCCTAGATATTTATTTAGTTTGCATGCTGTTTTTAGAGGCCTTAGAGGCCATATTTGTAAAAATGGGCAGAGATAGCTTTTGTAGCCCTATGGGTATACTTTCATTTGCCACCTTAATCACTTAATTTGGTGCACTGTAGACACCAGGGCATCCATTCTACTAAGACTGCTCATGTTGCCTATTAGCAAACCAATTGTTCCTGCCTAGATAATTATTTAGTTTGCATGCTGTTTTTAGAGGCCTTAGAGGCCATATTTGTAAAAATGGGCAGAGATAGCTTTTGTAGCCCTATGGGTCTACTTTCATTTGCCACCTTAATCACTTAATTTGGTGCACTGTAGACACCAGGGCATCCATTCTACTAAGACTGCTCATGTTGCCTATTAGCAAACCAATTGTTCCTGCCTAGATAATTATTTAGTTTGCATGCTGTTTTTAGAGGCCTTAGAGGCCATATTTGTAAAAATGGGCAGAGATAGCTTTTGTAGCCCTATGGGTCTACTTTCATTTGCCACCTTAATCACTTAATTTGGTGCACTGTAGACACCAGGGCATCCATTCTACTAAGACTGCTCATGTTGCCTATTAGCAAACCAATTATTCCTGCCTAGATATTTATTTAGTTTGCATGCTGTTTTTAGAGGCCTTAGAGGCCATATTTGTAAAAATGGGCAGAGATAGCTTTTGTAGCCCTATGGGTCTACTTTCATTTGCCACCTTAATCACTTAATTTGGTGCACTGTAGACACCAGGGCATCCATTCTACTAAGACTGCTCATGTTGCCTATTAGCAAACCAATTATTCCTGCCTAGATAATTATTTAGTTTGCATGCTGTTTTTAGAGGCCTTAGAGGCCATATTTGTAAAAATGGGCAGAGATAGCTTTTGTAGCCCTATGGGTCTACTTTCATTTGCCACCTTAATCACTTAATTTGGTGCACTGTAGACACCACGACATCCATTCTACTAAGACTGCTCATGTTGCCTATTAGCAAACCAATTATTCCTGCCTAGATATTTATTTAGTTTGCATGCTGTTTTTAGAGGCCTTAGAGGCCATATTTGTAAAAATGGGCAGAGATAGCTTTTGTAGCCCTATGGGTCTACTTTCATTTGCCACCTTAATCACTTAATTTGGTGCACTGTAGACACCAGGGCATCCATTCTACTAAGACTGCTCATGTTGCCTATTAGCAAACCAATTATTCCTGCCTAGATATTTATTTAGTTTGCATGCTGTTTTTAGAGGCCTTAGAGGCCATATTTGTAAAAATGGGCAGAGATAGCTTTTGTAGCCCTATGGGTCTACTTTCATTTGCCACCTTAATCACTTAATTTGGTGCACTTTGGACACCAGAGCATCCATTTTCTTGGGCTGCTCATTTTGTCTATTAGTAAACCACATAATCCTACTTAGGAAATTTGGTGACATGAATGAATGCATCACCTCTAGAATTGTTGGAAAATCTTAGCCCATATCACCAAGATGTTGTACTAATCTCACTTTGGGCCACACTTGGTTTTATGTGATAGATGTACCTTGTGTGGTAGATAATGTGTATCACTTCATGTTGATATCACTTTGGCTAAGTCCATATGTGGTATGGGTGAGTGTATCACTTTTAGATATGAACATTGTAGCCCTTTAGGTTACCTTTAAAATGCCACTGACCTTGTGTCATTTGGTTTAGTACAACTCCTTCTATGCCAATTTTAGTGAGACATGTCTACAATAGTGCTTTGCAGAGTTTTATACTTTGTATAGCACTTGTAAGTTGAATTCACCCAGGTTGAACCCATATCTGGAGATTGTAATCAATATGAACATTGTAGCCCTTTAGGTCACCACTAAAATGCCACTGATTTCATGACCTTGGGATAGGGGTAGCCTCTTTTAGGTCACCTCTAGTGAGACGTGTATAAAAGTGCATCCAGAGGGTTAGTGAATTGGACTCATAGAAATACCTGGGAGATTGTCCGTGCCGTAGGCTTGATAACAACCACCTCTATTTAAGAATCCAACCCGAGTGCATGAGTGGAAATCCTCTGAACATCATATTGGAGTTTTGGACTTAAGGACGTAGGGAAAATTTGGGTACGTCTATCAGATGTAATAAATGGTAATTTAAGGATAAAACACCCCACAGTTAATACACGACTTAGGACCCGGAGCTTAGACCAACATGGGACTGTAGTAGTTACCCCAGGACCTATAGAGGCACAGATGTAGAACTTAAAAGAGACTCCTAACTGATACCAGTTTGTAAGACCCCACCCCCTTTTTTTGAAGTCCGGGTCTTACCGCCCAGAACTGCCGTCTTGTGGTGGTACCCTTTCAATCATGGTCCCCACCACAACACGCCAATCCTGCCGGTTATTCAACTATATCCAGGCCAGTACATTGACTTTCTCAGATCCGTCGTCATTTTGGAGACGCCTGGGTGTATGGAGTACTTGCTATTATGTGCCTCAGCCATGATATCTTCCCGAATACTGTCTCCTTGGGGTATGAGTATCCGCCCACGGAAGTGAATGAGATCATCACACAAGGTAAAGTTCCCGGAGGGTCCTGACTCCAGGGCCGCAAACACTGGTTCCAATGATGCATCTTGTCTTTGCCCAAATTTAATGCGATCTTGAATGTCGCAGGTCATGCTCATGGCTGCCAAGTATTCTGCATAGGTCTCGGGGTTGGCCTTAGATATCAATGTGACTTGCGTGTCCTGAAGTACCCTTATCAGTTCCATAACCATTAATCGAGGTTCCGTGTCGGAGGTACTCGCTCTTCGGCTGAGTGCGTCTGCTACCGTGTTTGCCTTCCCGGGGTGATAGTGCATTGTGTATTGATAGTCACACAAGAACTCTAGCCATCTCCGTTGGCGTAGATTCAAGTCCTTCTGGGTGTCGATGTACTTGAGATTCTTGTGATCCGAGAAGATCTCGCAATGAACCCCATATAAGTAGTGCCTCCAAATCTTCAAGGCGAAAACCACTGCTCCGAGCTCTAAGTCGTGTACCGGATAATTTTGTTCATGTTTCTTTAATTGTCTCGAGGCATAAGCAATCACATGACCATGTTGCATGAGGACAACACCCATTCCTTGGTAAGATGCGTCGGTGTAGATTTGAAATCAGCTCAATTGGTGATGAGAAGTGAAAGTACTCCATAGTTAAGCGTGCTTGGGCTGGAGTAGTCACGGGATGGGTGACCTCCTGGGAAGTCCCTGCGCTGTCGCTTAACTGAATCATTTCTCATGAAAAGGGGGACTGCGGTCTCCAACAACCCACTGTGCCCAGTGGTGGGACAGAGAGGGGTTGGGGTGCATGGGCTGCAGCCCATTTGGTTAGGCTGAACCCTTTCGAGCTGGATGCTGGGGGTGCCGGCGGTCGTCCTTGCGAGCTGTATGCTGGGGAGACCGTTACAAAAAGTCCTTTCACCAAGATTGCACTTTTTGTAACGGTCTCCCCAGCATACAGCTCGCAAGGACGACCGCCGGCACCCCCGGCATCCAGCTCGAAAGGGTTCAGCCTAACCAAATGGGCTGCAGCCCATGCACCCCAACCCCTCTCTGTCCCACCACTGGGCACAGTGGGTTGTTGGAGACCGGGGGCCCCACCCCCTTTTTTTGAAGTCCGGGTCTTACCGCCCAGAACTGCCGTCTTGTGGTGGTACCCTCTCAATCATGGTCCCCACCACAACACGCCAATCCTGCCGGCTATTCAACTATATCCAGGCCAACCAAGTTATTATAAGGAAGAGTGAAGTAAAAATACAAGTCCACAATAATCACTTCAAATAGAGAAACATGTCCCACAAGAGATATTCATATAATACGCGTACATCAGAGAGCGGAAATTAAAACAAAAGTACAACATGGCCTAAGCCCGGTCCTCGGACGCCTTCTTCGCCTCTCTCCTGGCGAAGATATAACAATCTAAGCAACCACAAGGCTCGACTCCTTCAATGGCATATAACTCCGGCTTCTGACCGGGGTAGATGTGTAGCGTAGGAATATGAGGGGTCTTGCTTACCGGGGCTCTCCCGGCGGCAGCTGAGAGTCCGACTCCAGGCCTGTTCACCGTCTCAGGCACCACCCTCTGGGGGTTGACCTGCTCTTCCTGGTTCTCCTGTAATAATAGGGTCCACTGACCGTCAGTCTAAAAGACTCAGCATATTCCTCACCGCCTCCACCCACGACTCCTAGGCACCGTGCGGGAGGAGGAAGCGGAGGACAACAAGGGGTAATTCAATGAAAACAGGTGACAAGTGGTAAAACTAGCAATGTATATCAAGCAAAAGATGCATATCTTCTAGCTAGCAGGAGTAAACTAATTAAGGTTACTCTAGCAGTTCTACAAATAGGCTTGTAATAAGAGCAAACAATAGGAGAAAGTCACAATATCAGTAAAATGAGCAAGTAAAGTAACATGAAGAGCAGCTAGGAAAATTAACCTTAACTTATATGCGAACACAAAGACACATAAGCTAAGGGATCTGGCAAGCAATAAACTCATCGTATAAAAGGGTTCACGCTGATTTATACGATGAGGTCTCTGTTTATGCAATGTGTATAAGGCAATGTAATATAAGAAGCAAATAAATACGAGCATCTACGAAAGTAACCTTAACTTATATGCACACACGAAGGCACATAAGCCAAGGGATCTGAAAGGTATAAACTCATCGTATAAAAGAGCCCACACTGGTTATACGATGAGGTCTCTGTTTATGCAGAAATGCTATGTTATGATATGCAATGCAATGATGCAATGTTTGTATTATTATTTCATGCACATGCAACTCACTCACATGACTCTGTACGTACAGACCTTTAGTTCCCACTTTTCGGAGGTAGCTAACCTCTCGGGCACCTCCCGTCGTGGTCAAACGGTGGCAGAGGAGCGGGCGTCTCCTCACCTAGGTGGGTAAGTCACACTACCAGACCTAGGCCCAAACGTACGCTGTGATACCGGTACCCGGTACTCACGAGCTCCTGCGTACTAAACTGATTTGGCCAGGCAGGGTTTAGGGGATTCGTCCCGTCGGACGCGCAGTAAAACAACCTGGCCCCAAAACAACCACTAGCTCTGCCGAGTCAACGAACTGCTGTCGGTGTGACGACTATGACAGAACCGAAGACCCACCACATCTTATATACAAGCAACAAGTATTAGCCGTTTACTACCGAGCCTCCAGCTCGCAATTCTATATCAACATTTATAAAAATAGAGCCTACCGCTCGCCCGACTATTCCAGTCTTATATCTAAACTACGAGCCTACCGCTCGCTAGACTGTCCCAGTCTTTCCTTATAAACCGTTATGATTGGGATGAAGGTCAACTTGTTCAGTTCCCCTACTTAACCTGTCTTGCTTATAATTTAGTTGATCTTGAAGTTTGGGGTGAATCCTGGACTTCCCGCGGGTTACCCGGTGAAGGGCTCGCAACGGTACTAGGGGATATACTGGTGTCTAATCCCCAGATTCCCCTTTCCACGATGTTTATCTCATTTTGTTACTACCCGTTCTTGTGTGCCCGTTTGCTCTCTAGTTGCTCTAGAATCCTATGGTGGATTACTTTTTCGACTCGGGCAGGTATGTGTCGGTGATCTACCAAACACCGAACCATGTCACTCCTAGTGTCCGACTATTCCCTGATTTACCTCTTAACCACCACTTTCACTTCTGGGTAAGTCATCACTAGCGGTGGTGACCATAAGGTAGGGGTCCGAATCTATGTTCCAGTTTCTACTGTCTGCAGACCGAGGTGAGACTGAACTAAGTTGGCTTTCAAGGCGTTATCTTACCCTACCATGTCTAAGTGGGTTCCAAGTCTCGTCCTAAGTTCTTAATGGGTAATGAACCAGAGCCCCGAGTCTTGGTCTTCCTAGTTTTCTAAGGGGTATTGTAGGTTGAGTATCAGTTAGGAGTCTCTTTTAAGTTCTACATCTGTGCCTCTATAGGTCCTGGGGTAACTACTACAGTCTCATGTTGGTCTAAGCTCCGGGTCCTAAGTCGTGTATTAACTGTGGGGTGTTTTATCCTTAAATTACCATTTATTACATCTGATAGACGTACCCAAATTTTCCCTACGTCCTTAAGTCCAAAACTCCAATATGATGTTCAGAGGATTTCCACTCATGCACTCGGGTTGGATTCTTAAATAGAGGTGGTTGTTATCAAGCCTACGGCACGGACAATCTCCCAGGTATTTCTATGAGTCCAATTCACTAACCCTCTGGATGCACTTTTATACACGTCTCACTAGAGGTGACCTAAAAGAGGCTACCCCTATCCCAAGGTCATGAAATCAGTGGCATTTTAGTGGTGACCTAAAGGGCTACAATGTTCATATTGATTACAATCTCCAGATATGGGTTCAACCTGGGTGAATTCAACTTACAAGTGCTATACAAAGTATAAAACTCTGCAAAGCACTATTGTAGACATGTCTCACTAAAATTGACATAGAAGGAGTTGTACTAAACCAAATGACACAAGGTCAGTGGCATTTTAAAGGTAACCTAAAGGGCTACAATGTTCATATCTAAAAGTGATACACTCACCCATACCACATATGGACTTAGCCAAAGTGATATCAACATGAAGTGATACACATTATCTACCACACAAGGTACATCTATCACATAAAACCAAGTGTGGCCCAAAGTGAGATTAGTACAACATCTTGGTGATATGGGCTAAGATTTTCCAACAATTCTAGAGGTGATGCATTCATTCATGTCACCAAATTTCCTAAGTAGGATTATGTGGTTTACTAATAGACAAAATGAGCAGCCCAAGAAAATGGATGCTCTGGTGTCCAAAGTGCACCAAATTAAGTGATTAAGGTGGCAAATGAAAGTAGACCCATAGGGCTACAAAAGCTATCTCTGCCCATTTTTACAAATATGGCCTCTAAGGCCTCTAAAAACAGCATGCAAACTAAATAAATATCTAGGCAGGAATAATTGGTTTGCTAATAGGCAACATGAGCAGTCTTAGTAGAATGGATGCCCTGGTGTCTACAGTGCACCAAATTAAGTGATTAAGGTGGCAAATGAAAGTAGACCCATAGGGCTACAAAAGCTATCTCTGCCCATTTTTACAAATATGGCCTCTAAGGCCTCTAAAAACAGCATGCAAACTAAATAAATATCTAGGCAGGAATAATTGGTTTGCTAATAGGCAACATGAGCAGTCTTAGTAGAATGGATGCCCTGGTGTCTACAGTGCACCAAATTAAGTGATTAAGGTGGCAAATGAAAGTAGACCCATAGGGCTACAAAAGCTATCTCTGCCCATTTTTACAAATATGGCCTCTAAGGCCTCTAAAAACAGCATGCAAACTAAATAATTATCTAGGCAGGAACAATTGGTTTGCTAATAGGCAACATGAGCAGTCTTAGTAGAATAGCTCTACAAGGAGCTGTACAGATCCAAATCACTTGATCTAAAATCCTACAAAAAGTAGACCCATAGGGCTACAATTGTTGTCTCTGGCAACCTTTCATGATATGGCCTCTAAGGCCTTCAAAAATAGCATGCAACTACATTAAAAATCTAGGCAGGATTATGGTTTGCTAATAGGCAATATGAGCAGTCCTAGAAAAATAGCTCTACAAGGAGCTGTACAGATCCAAATCACTTGATCTAAAATCCTACAAAAAGTAGACCCATAGGGCTACAATTGTTGTCTCTGGCAACTTTTCATGATATGGCCTCTAAGGCCTTCAAAAATAGCATGCAACTACATTAAAAATCTAGGCAGGATTATGGTTTGCTAATAGGCATTATGAGCAGTCCTAGAAAAATAGCTCTACAAGGAGCTGTACAGATCCAAATCACTTGATCTAAAATCCTACAAAAAGTAGACCCATAGGGCTACAATTGTTGTCTCTGGCAACTTTTCATGATATGGCCTCTAAGGCCTTCAAAAATAGCATGCAACTACATTAAAAATCTAGGCAGGATTATGGTTTGCTAGTAGGCATTATGAGCAGTCCTAGAAAAATAGCTCTACAAGGAGCTGTACAGATCCAAATCACTTGATCTAAAATCCTACAAAAAGTAGACCCATAGGGCTACAATTGTTGTCTCTGGCAACTTTTCATGATATGGCCTCTAAGGCCTTCAAAAATAGCATGCAACTACATTAAAAATCTAGGCAGGATTATGGTTTGCTAATAGGCATTATGAGCAGTCCTAGAAAAATAGCTCTACAAGGAGCTGTACAGATCCAAATCACTTGATCTAAAATCCTACAGAAAGTAGACCCATAGGGCTACAATTGTTGTCTCTGGCAACTTTTCATGATATGGCCTCTAAGGCCTTCAAAAATAGCATGCAACTACATTAAAAATCTAGGCAGGATTATGGTTTGCTAATAGGCAATATGAGCAGTCCTAGAAAAATAGCTCTACAAGGAGCTGTACAGATCCAAATCACTTGATCTAAAATCCTACAAAAAGTAGACCCATAGGGCTACAATTGTTGTCTCTGGCAACTTTTCATGATATGGCCTCTAAGGCCTTCAAAAATAGCATGCAACTACATTAAAAATCTAGGCAGGATTATGGTTTGCTAATAGGCATTATGAGCAGTCCTAGAAAAATAGCTCTACAAGGAGCTGTACAGATCCAAATCACTTGATCTAAAATCCTACAGAAAGTAGACCCATAGGGCTACAAATGTTGTCTCTGGCAACTTTTCATGATATGGCCTCTAAGGCCTTCAAAAATAGCATACAAAATCGGCTAAACGTGTGACAAATAATTAGCATTTCGATTTTATTCATTTCATGGGCTGCGAATAAAAGAATCCGCCAGATCGGACGGCCAGGGTTCATCGTCCCCGATGAGCCAACAGCCCAGATCTCCCGCGCCTGGGCCGTTTTGCGGGGCATTTTCCCGGCAACCTACAGCACCCCACCGCCGGCCACCGCCTCCACCACCTCCGTTGAGGTGGTGGCTAACGCCAGGCGGCGACACGGCCACCGGAGGTGGTCTCTCCGGCGATCCCGAGCAAGAAGAAAAGCTCGAGAAATCTCCCACTATCTCACATGGGATCGGGCTCAATTGAGCCCGATTTCTCTCCTAAATGAATCTAGATACTAGCACAGATGGAGGGGGGAAGGAACTTGCCTGAGCACGGCCTTGGCGGCGGGTGTTGCGGTGGAGGAAGATCGCGTTCCCATTCCCGGCGTCCATGGCGTTTTCTGTGCGACTGAGCTCGAAAACTCCTTCTGAAGAGGGGGCTCGACTGCTCTGGGAGTTCTGAATGTGGTGAGAGGAAGAAAAGAGGGAGGGGAGGAGTATATGGGCTGGTGCCATTAAGGTGGCTTTCGGCCAACCTTGCCGCCCTTGGCAGCCAACCACAGTCCACCTCCCACTGCCCCAGGCTGCTGGTAATTGATGCCCCAGCTCAGAGCAATGCTTAGGGAAAGAAAGTGGAGTGCCATTTGGCACTCATCCCCCAATTCCCTCCTCCTTTGTCTCCTTGTCTTTTTCTCCATTAATCACCTATTTCTCTTGCCATTACTCCTCCCCAATTCGAATTTCAGATGATTAGGGGCTGATAAAGGTGTGGGCTGCCTTCTTGGGCCATGGAGTTGGGTTAAGCCCACTTAACTTGGGCTTGGGGCTCACTTGACCCAAATAGGCTAAAATGGGGATTTTGGGTTTGGGCCACTCTAATGAATGGTAAGCTGAAAAGGAAGCCAGGACCATCTTGTTCATCCTACATAACCATGAGTATGTCCCTAGGATGATTTGAGCACACAAAGAGGGGCCAAAGAGGCCCCATGAACTCATTAAGATGAGAAGGGATACTACCTGGGGTGCAAATAGCAATTTTGATGCCCTACCCCAGAGGTGACCAAAAGACCCCAAAAAGTCCTTTCACCAAGATTGCACTTTTTGTAACGGTCTCCCCAGCATACAGCTCGCAAGGACGACCGCCGGCACCCCCAGCATCCAGCTCGAAAGGGTTCAGCCTAACCAAATGGGCTGCAGCCCATGCACCCCAACCCCTCTCTGTCCCACCACTGGGCACAGTGGGTTGTTGGAGACCGCAGTCCCCCCTTTTCATGAGAAATGATTCAGTTAAGCGACAGCGCAGGGACTTCCCAGGAGGTCACCCATCCCGTAACTATTCCAGCCCAAGCACGCTTAACTACGGAGTACTTTCACTTCTCATCACCAACTGAGCTGCAGCTCAGTTGGTGATGAGAAGTGAAAGTACTCCATAGTTAAGCGTGCTCGGGCTGGAGTAGTTCTGGGATGGGTGACCTCCTGGGAAGTCCACGCGCTGCCGCTTAACAGAATCACTTCTCATCGAAGGGGGACTGCGGTCTCCAACAACCCGCTGTGCCCTGTGGTGGGCCAGAGAGGGGTTGGGGTGTACGTTTTTTTTGTAACGGTCTCCCCAGCATACAGCTCGCAAGGACGACCGCCGGCACCCCCAGCATCCAGCTCGAAAGGGTTCAGCCTAACCAAATGGGCTGCAGCCCATGCACCCCAACCCCTCTCTGTCCCACCACTGGGCACAGTGGGTTGTTGGAGACCGCAGTCCCCCCTTTTCATGAGAAATGATTCAGTTAAGCGACAGCGCAGGGACTTCCCAGGAGGTCACCCATCCCGTAACTATTCCAGCCCAAGCACGCTTAACTACGGAGTACTTTCACTTCTCATCACCAACTGAGCTGCAGCTCAGTTGGTGATGAGAAGTGAAAGTACTCCATAGTTAAGCGTGCTCGGGCTGGAGTAGTTCTGGGATGGGTGACCTCCTGGGAAGTCCACGCGCTGCCGCTTAACAGAATCACTTCTCATCGAAGGGGGACTGCGGTCTCCAACAACCCGCTGTGCCCTGTGGTGGGCCAGAGAGGGGTTGGGGTGTACGTTTTTTTTGTAACGGTCTCCCCAGCATACAGCTCGCAAGGACGACCGCCGGCACCCCCAGCATCCAGCTCGAAAGGGTTAAGCCTAACCAAATGGGCTGCAGCCCATGCACCCCAACCCCTCTCTGTCCCACCACAGGGCCCAGCGGGTTGTTGGAGGCCGCAGCCCCCCTTTGATGAGAATTGAGCCAGTTAAGCGGCAGCGCGTGGACTTCCCAGGAGGTCACCCATCCCAGAATTGCTCCATCCCGAGCACGCTTAACTATGGAGTACTTTCACTTCTCATCACCAACTGAGCTGCAGCACAGTTGGTGATGAGAAGTGAAAGTACTCCATAGTTAAGCGTGCTCGGGATGGAGCAATTCTGGGATGGGTGACCTCCTGGGAAGTCCACGCGCTGCCGCTTAACTGGCTCAATTCTCATCAAAGGGGGGCTGCGGCCTCCAACAACCCGCTGGGCCCTGTGGTGGGACAGAGAGGGGTTGGGGTGCATGGGCTGCAGCCCATTTGGTTAGGCTTAACCCTTTCGAGCTGGATGCTGGGGGTGCCGGCGGTCGTCCTTGCGAGCTGTATGCTGGGGAGACCGTTACACACAGTGTGGTTTTGAACAAAGCAAAGCCACACCGCACCGATACTGCACGGTGTTGTTTGTGCTCAATACGGGTTTATTTTTGCAAGTTTTTTGCAGTGCGGTTTGGTTTTACGTCTTATGAACATAGTAAGTGAAATGAAAAACACGATTAATCATAAAATTAATTATGGATGTGTATGTATGTTTATTTAAATACCAATTTACATATATTGCTAGGCACGCACAGTGTGGTTTGAAAAAAGCAAAGCCACACCGCACCGATACTGCACGGTGTTGTTTGTGCTCACTGCGGGTTTATTTTTGCAAGTTTTTTGCAGTGCGGTTCGGTTTTACGTCTTATGAACATAGTAAGTGAAATGAAAAACACGATTAATCATACAACTAATTATGAATGTGTATGCATGCTTATCTAAATGCCAATTCACATATATTGCTAGGCACGCACAGCGTTGTTTGAACAAAGCAAAGCCACACCGCACCGATACTGCACAGTGTTGTTTGTGCTCAACGCGGGTTTATTTTTGGAAGTTTTTTGCAGTGCGGTTCGGTTTTACGTCTTATGAACATAGTAAGTGAAATGAAAAGCACGATTAATCATACAACTAATTATGGATGTGTATGATGTTTATCTAAATGCCAATTTACATACTCACATAGTTCATTATTTCACTTTTGTTATGTTATCATATACAGAGGACAAGGCCAGAACATGCCATCTCTTTTGGAGCTTCATTTAATTTCATTGTCATGCCCTTTGATTAAATCCAGTGTAAATTTGAACAGTATTTATTAGTTTGTGACAGAAGCCCCAATTGAAAATCTCTTACATATACATCTGTTTTCTATGAGAAACATACTCAGGCTCCGTTTAGCGTGGTGATCGTGAACACGGAGGTTATTTCAAAGACGCCGCAAAATAAACGCCGCTATATCCCTATTTTGTTGTATCATGAACCGCCGTTTGTGAACGCCCGACCCCACATAAGGAACTTCATCCACTTTTATGTTCAAAACTATTTTCTTTTCTTGGTGGTGGTCATAACCGCTGTCATTCAAACACACATTCTAAGACAACGACATTTTTGTCCAAACTCATCGGAGCAAAAAACGCTGCGCCAAACATAGCCCCAGTTTGTTGCAGAGCTGAGATAAACTTTATGATCTATATACTTGAATCATGCTCATCAGCATATTCATTTGAATTTCATAATAAGATATAACCAGGTTTCATTATGCATATCATCTATCAATTGTAGATCTGCCAGCATTGGATTTATAAACAAAGTAATAATAATTTTTAGTGTTAAGAATTTACGGCAATGGTTTGAAAAATGTTCTGAACGTTTTAGGGCCCGTTTGGCACGGCGGAGGTGGTTGCGATCCATCGTCTGTTTGACTAGACAAAAACTCAATCGTCACGAGTATGTATTTGACATAACAACGAGCATGACCGTCACCAAGAAAAAAATTAATTATAAACATAAAAATGTATGGAGTTTCTTAGGTGAGGTCGAGCGTTCACTAACGACATTCGTAACCACCGCGTTCACGACCGCCGTCGCTGTGCCAAACTCACCCTTAGTGAAACTGCAATGTTTATTTAGATATACACAATTATGACGGTTCATGTGGTTATTGCAGCGTTCTGTTTCGTTTGTTGCAACGGTTTTTTGTCTGATATTAATGTGACAATAGTTTGTTATTGATGCAAAAATGATTTGATATTGATACTACCGTAGTTTGTTGTTCATGCTGCAACAATTTTGTTCTTACTATGCATAAGATGTTTGTTGAGAATGCAAATATTTGTGATAATGCAACAATTTGCGTCCGATCATAGAACGCTTTGGAGCTTGTAATGCGACATTTTGTTAGCTAATGCAAAAAATTCTCCTTAACAAATGTAATTGTTATCTTTAATTAATGTATTAGTGCAACTATTTCTATATACATGTAACAATATTTTAAATTTCATTTTTCAATTTATAATAAAAAAAAAAAAAATTATTTCAAAAATAAAAAATACATAATAAAAATACTCTTATATATAATAATTGCATTGCATCTCAATTCTTAGTTGCAGTGTTTTGAATTTGCAATTTGTGTTCATTTAATGAAAATTGTCTTGAGGATTACTAATTAATTATCATAGGCACTACAAATGTAATTTTCAAGTTCACTATAACTTGAAAGTTACATTATAGATTTGCGCGCTGAAACAATGATTTTTGTTGTAACCGATAAAAAATTAGGAATTTGCTAAAAAAATAGTTGAATTGAAGAACGATGTTCTTTGTTCATTAATGTATTTGCTTGGGAAGTTAGCAGTAATCTTATGTATTGCTTATTTAGTACTATATGTTGAAAAAAAAGAATTTTCTAAAACATCAATAATGTTATTATGAAATATTTTAAGAAGATGTAAATCATCGAGTATGTGTAGTGTAATAATGTCGTTCACCGGCCTTTCATAAAGTTTATACATACTAATATAATGTAAACATAAATTTGTTATACTTGCCAATTAATTTGTTTGAACTCGGCTCACAAAGATAATTCTTGCGTTCGTTGTTGCAGAGTCCCTAGTGTCGCACATCAATAGTACCTGTAAGGCTCTTTTTGTTTGGGCAGTGGCTTTTTAGAGCGTTGGGAATGAGAGCGGTGAGAATGATGAGAGGTGATGCGATGGCGTTGAAGGCCAAAAATGATGTTTTGGAGAGGTGTGAATGGAGAATGGAGGTTTACCAAACGACTATTTTGAGTTGTGGTGTTAAAGTCTGCTCATTAGATCAATGATGCATAACTATTTTTGGGAATTTGCACGTGCATTGCTATTTGTTAACTCGTTAGTCACATAGTTTATTGACGAGGAGTTTAACGGATTCCACAAATATTTTGGTCGTAAAAACGTAGCTATGATTGAGGATTAACTCTCTCGGCCATTTCTCGAAGAGTGAAAGTGATGTTTTTAATCTGGGTCTGTGAATTTCAAATTGGTATGATCTATGAATATAAATGGCATGCAAATAGTGAGCATTAATGAGTTAATATCAATGTTAAAAAAGCTTTTCTAAAAACAATGTAACCTTCACAAAACAAAATCAAAACTTTCTCCCCTTAAATTTTGATCTCATGCGAGATTCCGTCTTCAATCACATGATTGCGATAGTAAACATTTAGGGCCTGTGTTGGTTAAATGGAATTGGCCCAAAGGAATTGGTTTTCGTTTAAGTAATTCTTTTGCGGCTGCTCGGTTAAGCGGAATTAATGACGGATTTGGATTTCTTCAAAACCCATGGAATTGCGTTATGCCTATTCCCTATTCTTACCTCCTCAGTCGAGTTTTCCCGCGACCGTCTTCCCGTTCGCGCTGGGCACTACCCAGGCCCTGGCGTACATTGTGATGTACTCGGGGATGTAAAACATCATCCTGGAATATTAGTTATCTAGCGGAGGGAAGCAACGTGGTAATAGCCTTCAGGGGTTCACACGCTCCCTAGTGCCCAAGTTATATCAAACCGACTATTTAGCAGAGGGACCCAGCGGGGTAATAACCTCCCGGGGTTCACACCCTCCCTGGTGCCCAAAGTTCGGTATCCATGTTGGCAGAACTAGCACGATCCGTCACATAAGTAACCATGCACATTTTGAAGAACAGAAAAATAATCCTCTTTGGGAGCACCCCAAGTTGTTTCAAACTTTCAGACACTCATGTGCGCCTAAGGGTTCCTATGTTATCCATTTTTAAATCATTTTACAAATAATCATGCACTTGCCCTTGATAGTGCTTTCTGGCTGGGTCGAGTATGCAAATATCATAAGTCCCACGAATGTTAACGATGTACTTCTGGGCGGGGGTGCATAAATTTTTTTCTTGCTTTTATATGAGCTTTTCAAGATTTGCCACAAATTTACTTCAAATCGAGTTCATCGCTTCAGTAATTATTTTCTGATTTATTGTCCTTATTGAAAAGATTAATATTTTCTTCATAGTTCTTCTATGATTGCATGGTTTTTATTTTAAACAGATCATACAGATCGATGTCACGTCAACTCGAAACACACCTTAATATACCCTCAACTTGGCTCCGACCATATTTGCAATCATTAAACTCTACACAACATTCAAACACATCCAAGTTACCTCAAAATAATTTTAAAAAAATGAGTATTCCAACTCACGATCCTGCCACACAACTACCAATGTCTCAAAATAATTAAATAATGACTCTCTATAACATTGAATTCAAAAGACCACGAGTTCAAAATTATTATTTTTAGTCATACAATTATATTCTCAATCAGTTTTATATATTAAGTCATACGACTATAATCATCTCAAAAAAAATCTTTAACATTGATTTTCGATTTTTGGGTCGGTCCAGATACCCGATCTGTGGAATCGGAAACCAAACAGAATTGTCGGTTCTGATATTATGAGAATCAGACCCGAACAAAAACTATATGAAACATACTCGGACTGTTTGGCTTGATCCGATTCTCAATGCGGGTTTATTTTTGCAAGTTTTTTGCAGTGCGGTTTGATTTTACGTCTTATGAACATAGTAAGTGAAATGAAAAACACGATTAATCATAAAACTAATTATGGATGTGTATGTATGTTTATCTAAATACCAATTTACATATATTGCTAGGCACGCACAGTGTGGTTTGAAAAAAGCAAAGCCACACCGCACCGATACTGCACGGTGTTGTTTGTGCTCACTGCGGGTTTATTTTTGCAAGTTTTTTGCAGTGCGGTTCGGTTTTACGTCTTATGAACATAGTAATTGAAATGAAAAACATGATTAGTCATAAAACTAAATATGGATGTGTATGTATGTTTATCTAAATGCCAATTTACATATATTGCTAGGCACGCACAGTTTTGTTTTCAACAAAGCAAAGCCACACCGCACCGGTACTGCACGGTGTTGTTTGTGCTCAATGCGGGTTTATTTTTCCAAGTTTTTTGCAGTGCGGTTCGGTTTTACGTCTTATGAACATAGTAAGTGAAATGAAAAACACGATTAATCATACAACTAATTATGGATGTGTATGTATGTTTATCTAAGTGCCATTTTACATACTCACATAGTTCATTACTTCACTTTTGTTATGTTATCATATACAGAGGACAAGGCCAGAACATGCTATCTCTTTTGGAGCTTCATTTAATTTCTTTGTCATCCAGTGTAAATCTGAACTGTATTTATTAGTTTGTGACAGAAGCTCCAATTGAAAATCTCTTACATATACATCTGTTTTCTATGAGAAACATACCCTCGCTCCGTTTGGTGTGGCTGTCGCAGTCATGAACACGGAGGTTATTTCAAAAACGCCGCAAAATAAACGCCGCTATATCCCTATTTTGTTGTATCATGAACCACCGTTTGTGAACGTCTGACCCCACATAAGGAACTTCATCGACTTTTATGTTCAAAACTATTTTTCTTTTCTTGGTGGCGCTCATAACCGTTGTCATGCCAAACATACATTCTATGACAGTGGCATTTTTGTCCGAACTCACCGGAGCAAAAAACGCTGCGCCAAACAGAGCCTAAGTTTGTTGTAGAGCTGAGGTAAACTTTATTATCTATATACTTGAATCATGCTCATCAGCATATTCATTTGAATTTCATAATAAGATATAACCAGGTTTCATTATGCATATCATCTATCAATTGTACATCTGCCAGCATTGGATTTATAAACAAAGTAATAATAATTTTTAGTGTTAAGATAATTTGCGGCAATGGTTTGAAAAATGTTCTGAACGTTTTAGGGCCCGTTTGGCACGGCGGAGGTGGTTGCGATCCATCGTCTGTTTGACTAGACAAAAACTCAATCGTCACGAGTATGTATTTGACATAACAACGAGTATGACCGTCACCGAGAAAAAAATTAATTATAAACATAAAAATGTATGGAGTTTCTTAGGTGATGTCGAGCGTTCACTAACGACATTCGTAACCACCGCGTTCACGACCGCCGTCGCTGTGCCAAACTCACCCTTAGTGAAACTGCAATGTTTATTTAGATATACGCGATTATAACGGTTCATGTGGTTATTGCAGCGTTCTGTTTCGTTTGTTGCAACGGTTTTTTGTCTGATATTAATGTGACAATAGTTTGTTATTGATGCAAAAATGATTTGATATTGATACTACCGTAGTTTGTTGTTCATGCTGCAACAATTTTGTGCTTACTATGCATAAGATGTTTGTTGAGAATGCAAATATTTGTGATAATGCAACAATTTGCGTCCAATCATAGAACGCTTTGGAGCTTGTAATGCGACATTTTGTTAGCTAATGCAAAAAATTCTCCTTAACAAATGTAATTGTTATCTTTAATTAATGTATTAGTGCAACTATTTCTAGTGTTTTAGGGCCCGTTTGGCACGGTGGAGGTGATTGCGATCCGTCGTCTGTTTGACTAGACAAAAACTCAATCGTCACGAGTATGTATTTGACATAACAACGAGTATGACCATCACCAAGAAAAAAAAAATTAAACATAAAAATGTATGAAGTTTCTTAGGTGAGGTTGAGTGTTCACTAACGACATTCGTAACCACCGCGTTCACGACCGCCGTCACTGTGCCAAACTCATCCTTAGTGAAATTGCAATGTTTATTTAGATATACGCGATTATGACGGTTCGCGTGGTTATTGTAGCGTTCTGTTTCGTTTGTTGCAACGGTTTTTTGTCGATAGAGTAACAATTTGTTATTAATGTGAAGATAGTTTGTTATTGATGCAAAAATAATTTGTTATTGATACTACCATAGTTTGTTGTTCATGCTGCAACAATTGTGTGATGACTACATAAGATATTTGTTGAGAATGCAAATATTTGTGATAATGCAACAATTTGTGTCCGATCATAGAACGCTTTGTAGCTTGTAATGCGACATGTTGCTAGCTAATGCAAAAAATTCTCCTTAACAAATGTAATTGTTTATCTTTAATTAATGTATTAGTGCAACTATTTCTATATGCATGTAACAATATTTTAAATTTCATTTTTCAATTTATAATAAAAACAAAAAAAAAATATTTCAAAAATAAAAAATACATAATAAAAATACTCTTATATATAATAATTGTATTGCATCTCAATTCTTAGTTGCAGTGTTTTGAATTTGCAATTTTTGTTCATGTAATGAAAATTGTCTTGAGGATTACTAATTAATTATCATAGGCATTACCAATGTAATTTTCAAGTTCATTATCAACTTGAAAGTTACATTATAGATTTGCGCACTGAAAAAAAGTTTTTTTTTGTACATGATAGAAATTTAGGAATTTGCTAAAAAAGTAGTTGAATTGAAGAACAATGTTCTTTATTCATTAATGTATTTGCTCGGGAAGTTAGCACTAATCTTATGTATTGCTTATTTAGTAATATATGTTGAAAAAAAACTATTTTCTAAAACATCAATGATGTTATTATGAAATATTATAAGAAGATGTAAATCATGTAAATCAATGTAGTGTAATAATGTCGTTCACCGGCCTTTCACAAAGTTTATACATACTAATATAATATAAACATAAATTTGTTATACTTGCCAAATGCCAATCAATTTGTTTGAACTCGGCTCACAAAGATAAATCTTGTGTTCGCCGTTGCAGGGAGTCCCTAATGTCGCACATCAATAGCACGCGTAAGACTTTGTTTGTTTGGGCGGTGGCGTTTTAGAGTGTTGGGAATGAGAGCGGTGAGAATGGTGAGAGGGGCTGTGATGGCGTTAAAGGCCAAAAATGACATTTGGAGCGGTGTGAATGGAGAATGGATACCAAAGGACTATTTTGAGGTGTGGTGTTAAAGTCCGCTTATTAGATCCACGATGCATATCTATTTTTGGGAATTTGCACGTGCATTGCGGTTTGTTAACTCGTTGCTCTCATAGTTTATTGACAAGGAGTTCAACCGATTCCACGAATATTTTGGTCGTAAAAACGTAGCTATGATTGAGGATTAAGTCTCTCGGCCATTTCTCAAAGAGTGAAAGTGATGTTTTTAATCTGGATTTGCGAATGTCAAATTGGTATGATCTATGAAAATAAATGACATGCAAATAGTGAGCATTAGTGTGTTAATATCAATGTTGAAAAAGATTTTCAAAAACAATGTATCCTTCACAAAACAAAATCAAAACTTTCTCCCCTTGAAGTTTGATCTCATGCAAGATGCCGTCTTCAATCACATGATTGCGATAGTAAACATTTAGGGCTCATTCGATTGAACGGAATTGACCCAAAGAAATTGGTTTTCGTTTAAGTAATTCTTTTGTGGCTGCTCGGTTGGGCGGAATTAATGACAGATTTGGATTTCTTCAAAACCCATGGAATTGCGTTATGCATATTCCCTATTCTTACCTCCTCAGCCGAGTTTTCCCGTGGCCGTCTTCCCGTTCGCGTTGGGCACTACCCAGGCCCTGACGTACATTGTGATGTACTCGGGGATGTAAAACATCATCCTGGAATATTAGTTATCTATCGGAGGGAAGCAACGAGGTAATAGCCTTCAGGGGTTCACGCGCTCCCTAGTGCCCAAGTTTCATCAAACCGGCTACCTAGCAGAGGGACCCAGCGGGGTAATAACCTCCCGGAGTTCACACACACCCCGGTGCCCAAGGTTCGGTCTCCATGTTGGCAGACTAGCACGATCCGTCACATAAGTAACCATGCACATTTTGAAGAACAGAAATATAATCCTCTTTGGGAGCACCCCAAGTTGTTTCAAATTTTGAGACACTCATGTGTCCTAAGGGTTCCTATGTTATCCCTTTTTAAATCATTAGTACATCAATATATAGTACCCGTAAGGCTCTGTTTGTTTGGGCGGTGGCTTTTTAGAGCGTTGAGAATGAGAGCGGTGAGAATGGTGAGAGGTGTTGCGATGACGTTGAAGGCCAAAAATGATGTTTTGGAGAGATGTGAATGGAGAATGGAGGTTTACCAAACGACTATTTTGAGTCGTGGTGTTAAAGTCTGCTCATTAGAGCCACGATGCATAACTATTTTTGGGAATTTGCACGTGCATTGCTATTTGTTAACTCGTTGCTCTCATAGTTTATTGACAAGGAGTTCAATGGATTCCACGAATATTTTGGTCGCAAAAACGTAGCTATGATTGTGGATTAACTCTCTCGGCCATTTTCTCAAAGAGTGAAAGTGATGTTTTTAATCTGGGTCTGCGAATGTCAAATTGGTATGATCCATGAATATAAATGGCATGCAAATAGTGAGCATTAATGTGTTAATATCAATGTTAAAAAAGCTTTTCCAAAAACAATGTAACCTTCACAGAACAAAATCAAAACTTTCTGCCCTTAAATTTTGATCTCATGCGAGATGCCGTCTTCAATCACATGATTGCCATAGTAAACATTTAGGGCCTCTTTGGTTGAACGGAATTGGCCCAAAGGAATTGGTTTTCGTTTAAGTAATTCTTTTGCGGCTGCTCGGTTGGGCGGAATTAATGACGGATTTGAATTTCTTCAAAACCCATGGAATTGCGTTAAGCCTATTCTATATTCTTACCTCCTCAGCCGAGTGTTGGTGCCAAAAATGGTACCTCCAAAATTCACACTAAAAGGGGGATGAGAGAAAACTGCGAAGTGCAGGTTACTAAGACAAGATGCTGGAACAAAGAGAAACGATCACGAAATGACGATCACGAAGAAATGAGACCGCTTACACAGGTTGTAAGCTGGAGCCTCGGAGCAAAAGTCCCCTTTCAGGTACCCCTACCCCTCTATTTATAGACGAGGGGGCTGCCCAAACGGGCAGAACTGAAAACTACGGGCTGCCCGGGGTACAGGAGAGCCGGGGCAGGGAAATGTGGTACAAATAGCAAAAATAAGGAAAACGATCAGACCGCTTAAGCTGGCGGTCTCGCACTGCCCTGACCGCTTGGCACTTAGAAAATTCCGGTTGAGGAGGCAGCTGGCGATCTGGGCGGTCACCGAAACTGAGACCGCTGAGACCGAAAAATTTGACCAGCAAGAGGAGGTCGCGGGCTTTCCGGACAAACACCGAGTTTTCCCGCGGCCATCTTCCCGTTCGCGCTGGGCACTACCCAGGCCCTGGCGTACATTGCGATGTACTCGTGGATGTAAAACATCATCCTGGAATATTAGTTATCTAGCGGAGGGAAGCAGCGGGGTAATAGCCTCCAGGGGTTCACACGCTCCCTAGTACCTAAGTTTCATCAAACAGAGGGACCTAGCGGTGTAATAACCTCTCGGGGTTCACACACTCCCTGGTGCCCAAGGTTCGGTTTCCATGTTGGCAGAACTAGCACGATCCATCACACAAGTAACCATGCACATTTTGAAGAACAGAAATATAATCCTCTTTGGGAGCACCCCAAGTTGTTTCAAACTTTTCAGACACTCATGTGCGTCCTAAGGGTTCCTATGTTATCCCTTTTTAAATCATTTTACGAATAATTATGCACTTGCCCTTGGTAATGCTTTCTGGCTGGGCCGAGTATGCAAATATCACAAGTCCCACGAATGTTAACAATGTATTTCTGGGCTAAGGTGCATAAAAGTTTTTCTTGCTTTTATTTGAGTTTTTCAAGACTTGCTAATTTACTTCAAATCCAGCTCAACGCCTCAGTAATTATCTCATGAATTATTGTCATTATTGAAAAGATTAATATTTTCCTCATAGTTCTTCTATGATTGCATGATTATATTTTAAACAGATCATACAAATGGATGTCACGTCAACTCAAAACACACCTTATATCTCAAAAAAAAAATTTCATTAGCATTGATTTTCGATTTTTGGGTCGGCCCAGATACCCGATCTGTGGAACCGGAAACCAAACAGAATTGTCGGCTCTGATAGTATGTGAATCAGACCAGAACAAAATCTATATGAAACAGACTCGAACTGTTTGGCTTGATCCGATTCTCAATTTTTCAATTATTTTTGCACACCTGATTAATAGTGTTCCAACTTCCAAAAACAGCACAAATATACTTTCGAACAATCTCGTTTTAAAAAGATTACATATTGGCCGTGCGCTGCCGAGAATTTCGGAGAGCACTACGTCGGAGCAGTGGAAACTAGGAGAGTTTGCTGGCTCGGGAAAGGGGCTGCGCCGTCGGAGGAGCGGAGATCACCTGGTGTTCGACGGTGACATTGAGGTGAGATTAAGCGAAAACACATGGTACCCTAGCTACTGCTTTCGATCTTCTCAACTTCTTTTTGTTTATTTTTCCCCGTCGGCCGTGGCAGGATGCCGGCGGCGGCAATTTTTCCCCCGAGAGAGGTCGCAGTTGTCCTCTTTCCTCCAGCATTCTCCCTTCTCTTTAAAGTTTCTAGTCAGAATTTTTTTAACCTGATTTAAAGTTTCGTTATTGAATCTGAAGTTTGAACTATGCATACCTATATTTGAGAATTCTCTGACAAATACCATATGTAAGATTCCCGCTTGCTTTCTTAGTAAGTTAAGTCAGTTTAATTTCCAAACAAATATTTATGTTTGATTTATTATTAATGTGTGAAAATATGATGCCAAAACAAGTAAAATCTTCTATTGGGAGGTAGATCTTAGTCTGAACAATGGGAAAATTTTCATTTTGTGGATCCATCTTCTTCCTGTTTAATCTCCTTAAGTTATTCCTATCTCCTTCCACTTTAATTTTCTCCCCTCCTGTTTTCCAGGTTTTTTTTTCCTGGCATGAAAATGGTAGTGACATAGGCTCACTCTCAAGTGAACTTTTTCCATTTTCCCGTGGTGCAGGTTTTAGATTCATTGAAAAGAACTCAGTTCTGCCAAGGAAAGGCAGCCATATCACATGAATCCCACAACATTCCTATCCATTATAGTTTGATTATGGTAGGGGCGCAAGCCGAATTCCCGGGGGCGCCCCCATCTTATCAAAAATTAACCAGAAAACTTTTCCCTTTGTTCAGACTAAGCATCTTTGCAATAATAGGTTCTACTTTCTTTGGCATCAAATTTTCGTACGAGGATCCTCTCCATTTGGGACCAAATGGATAGTATCCGTTTGGTGTTCAAGATCCTTTCTCAGGGGATCCAACCGGTTAACTAATCCCATATTTTTATATACACAAAAAATTGCACCCTTAGATAAGTAAGGAGAGGATCTTGACCACCAACTGGTGGTCCAAATGGAGAAAATCTCGATCCCAAATTATCATTCCTGAATGGAGCCAAATTAAATATTTGTCTAGAAATTGGACCACTCCACAAAGAAAGAAAGTCAAAAATCTCAATAATTTGTCAATGAATTGGGATCTCCTATCCTAGTTAGCTCTGATGGACATGCACCATCTTTATGGTACAGTAAATGTTTGCATAGTTCAAATTTTGCATTCAACAAAGTGGATTCCCAGCGAACAGAGAGGAGTGGTTGGGACTTTGGACTAGGCGTGTAAGAAAAGCCTACCATGGTGATGCAGGATAAACGTCACACATGCCTGCCACCCTGACATCACCATCAGGGGGCCCACCCCGGCATCTCACCAAGGCGACTTTCATCAGGGTTGCAACCCCATACACCCCAACCAGCTCTCCGCCTCCCATCACCAGGAAACGGTAGGTTGTTGAGGCCCGGGATCGAACACCCGACCTCCTAGATAAGAGGCCTTTACCAATGCTCTCATCACCAACTGGCCCGGGATCGAACACCTGACCTCCTAGATAAGAGGCCTTCACCAACGCTCTCATCCCCAACTGGCCTCAACAACCTACCGTTTCCTGGTGATGGGAGGTGAAGAGCTGGTTAGGGTGTATGAGCTGCAGCCCTAATGAAAGTCGCCTTGGTGAGATGCCGGGGTGGGCCCTCTGGTGGTGATGCCAGGGTGGCAGGCATGTGTGACGTCTCTCCTGCATCACATGGTCTGCCTGGTTAGGCATGGTGCCCACCATGAAAAAGTTAATATGATGAAGTAGGATATGCCAGTTATTAAGAAAAATGAAAAATAACTTTCATATCAATATGATGAAGTAAATATGTACTTCTCATACTGGTCGTATGATATTTCGAGCACTCCACAATGTTTAAAACGTTGCACTTTCTATATTTATTTTGATTCGTAGAAATTCTCATAGTGATTTACCAAAGACAAGTCCTTATGTGATTGACTAAATGCATAAGATGCAATCATTTGGCAAAAGATAGATAAAGAAAGACACCCTATAGACAAATCTAAGGGAAGAATAAAGATTCAAGTTGTAAATACAATCTATAATAAGGAGAATGTGGTAATAACCAAGTAAGTTTTAATGTGCAACCTAAGTTAATGTTTTTGAACTTAAAACAAAGAGTTGACAAGCAAATGTAATTAAAGTGTGTTTTCACTTCAAGCAAATGAATATTTAGAAGAACCAAAGCAAAGCACTTGTAACAAGAGGTGGATGCATGAAGAAGCAGGAAAAGTCATAAGCCCACAAGTCAATCACATTCATGCCACCTTCTTGTTCAAATTTGCTTTTAAAAAAATCATCTAAACTTCATCCATTCAAAATTTTCTATTTCTTTCATGCCTTTTCTGATCAACAAACTTTTATCAAACAAAAAAAGCTGATGGGTTCTGCGAGTTTGATCATCATGATATACTTAGATAGAAATCAATGTAATGTACATATGATATTCTGATTGTAGTAGCTTTATGAGATAGAAGATTCTAAAATTATGTGATGGGTATTCTAAGAAGAAAACTAAAGTTTAATAAATACCAGTTACAAGTGTTAAAGTTTAATAAATATATTGCAGCAAACCTGTATGTTCTGACTTTATTGCAAAGATAGTGAGATGGGACCGCGGATGTTCCATTCCTTTGAGCTTTTCGAAGTGCATTTTGGACTTCTTTAGTTGTTTAGTATCCTTGTTTGGGTCTATTTGAAATTTTTTATATGTAATTTATGAAACATAAAAAACATGTTTTTTTCTTTCTAAAACTAATATCTCGTCTGCAAACATTTTGAAAACTTTAAATTTTATTTTCACATGTTTGAAAACGGACTATTTATGGAAGCATGAAATCTATTGGCAGAACCCAATAATTCTACTTGTAAAATTCAATTTGTTATGTTTCTAGTAAAAATAAAATAAAAAAAGAATAAAACAAGTGAAGAAACAAGACAACTTCTAAAGCTTACCTGCCATCTATCATATATAAGAGAGGTAAGAGCAGATTCCTACTTATAAAGTTGTGGATTCTTAACCAGGCAGTGCAACTTAAAGCACTAACCCTCGCACAATTACTGCTTTAGTACAATCTTGGATCCAAGGTTTCCAATGCATAATAGTATGGAATACTTGAACTAGATGCAACACTTCTTATTCTTAAGAACCCATAACTTTGCGGAAAAAACAAGTCATTAATCACAAACTATTCTTTACTACCAATAATGAGAGCATACACGAGTAAATTCCAAAGAAATGATTTTAACGTTCTAATATAGAAAGTTGACAATAAGAATTAAAGATCATGAAACCCAAAACTATTGAAATTTTATTCAAAGAAAAGAAATTAGATTGTAGAAAATTAGAAGAAAACTAATCTCACTTCAATAAATCATTAGAAAACATAGGATAAGAGGGAGGAAGGAGGGAGACAAAGTAGATGTTGCCATCTTTATGAAATTTTATTAGCTATAAGCTACCTTTAATGTGATGCTGCATGGTAATTGACAATATGAGGAGTATTAGGTTATTGGTAATACTTGATCATACCCTAATCGTTCATGCTTGCATACGACACTCTTCGTACTTAATATTTATTTTGTTTCTTCTTTATACACGCCCATTTTTACTCCCGGTTCATGTTTTAGTCATAATGTATTCTATGCGCTTCATCCAGGCTGTTTTCAATCATTACTAGGTAGCACCGCATTTTGTTATAAATTCAATCTATTGCCTCTCAATCAATCCCGATGTCTGCACTGCCCCGGAGCAATATGCAAGGTTCAGCATCCAACTCTGAACTATTGAAGACTTTAATTCAGGTTAGTATGATTATACTTTTGAACCATTCTAAGAGTGCGTTTTCGTACAGTATATGCTTGACAATTTCATTGTTTTAAATTTATCAAAAGAATGTTTTAGCATGCATGGTGCTTTAAAGATTAAAACCCTGCATTCTGGTTTCATAATTTATGCTTTATTTTTTGGCAGAAAGAGCAAGATGATTTGCAGAAAGTAACACAAGAGGTCAAGCATCATGAAGACAATCTGAAATTTCTGAAGTCTCAAGTGAACACAATTGATGAATCACTACACAATTTGCAAGGTTAGGTGAATTTTAGCATTTTTCTCCTTTTTCCATCCAATTTTGATATGATTTATGTTTTGAAGCTTGCTTCGTAGAATTTAGTGTTCTTATTGGTTAGAAAATCTGAAATTTCCTTAGGTGAACTGAAGGAACGACGTTCATCTATCATGGGTGTGGAAGTTGATGACACCGTCACTTTCGTAAATATGGAGAAGCAGACACTTGATTCCATACGTCAAATGGATGGAACAGCAGCTTCCATAATATGCCAGGTAAAAGATCAGCATGGTTCAGTGGCATCCACACTACGATGCACCAAGGAGGTGGTCGGAATCGTTGCGTCACTTGGAAAAGTAAAAGATGAGGAACTTAACAAGTTAGTTTCTTATTCCTTGTCTCTCATTTTTTCCAACTATAAATGTTCGTTGTTATTCGATTATCTTCAGTAACCAGGGTTCGCATTTTACAAGATTTAGCCCATGGTCTTTCCAGAACGGAATTTATATATTTCACTACGACAAGCTTCAACATAAATATTTGGTATTCTGTTGTAGTTCTTTTATCAGGAAATCATGGCCACAACTTTAATTGTAAAACTCGTCAATTCATTGTGATTGATACTTTAAGCATGTCATAGGAAAGTGACCTGTTAATTTTGCATTTTTTTTTCTCATTTGTGGTTTCTGGCTTTTCTTAATCAGAGTATTGTCTGAGTACTTGGGATTGGAAACCATGTTGGCTATTGTTTGCAAAACATTTGAAGGTGTTCAGGCTCTTGAGCGATATGAGAAAGATGGCACCATCGACAAAAATAGTGGTCTTCATGGAATTGCGCCAACAATTGGAAGGACAATGGAAGGTAGATTTCATGTTTTCTGCCTTCAAAACATGAGGTAAGTTAAACAAGTTCAAAATTTCATTTGTTTTTTTCTCAATGCAGATTTTGTGCATTCATCACAAATGAATCCTTTCACAAATCTCCAAATTTTCACATGATAAACCATATCTTTATTTTCAGACCATTTGCTGGTGAGTTTGTTTCCGATGATCCGCAGAAGAAGCTTGCCCTAATTAATCCAAGGCTACCAAATGGGAAGCTTCCATGTGGTTTTTTAGGCTTTGCCGTGAACATGATTAATGTGGATGATATGCATTTGTCTTGCGTCACTGTTCGCGGGCATGGACTAAGGGAGACATTGTTCTATAACTTATTTTCTCGCCTGCAAGTATACATAAGCAGGGCTGATATGGTAAAAGCCCGGCCTTTCATAACCGATGGTGCAGTTTCATTGGATGGAGGGATAATCAAAGGCAGTGGTTTGTTTTTCCTTGGAGACAGGTTAGCCTCATGCATAATCATTTCAAATGATCTATAAGTTTCTCATAATTACGAGCTTAATATTTTGCATTTAGACCATGTTTATATTCTAAAATTGCAATATTGTGAAACATATATATGCTTACAAATACAATTTCTTCTTCTTTCATGGACGGATAGTTTACTATGATGTTAGTCATATATGCATAATCACAATCATCTAATTATTTTATATCATATATTTAAATATAAATAAAATAAAATAAAACATTAAGGAAAAAATGTAAATAAAAAAAAAATAATATGTTTATGTTAATTATATCTAATCTATGTATTATAAAAAAAGACATGAGACCATCAAAACAATCTCTCAGCCATTAGTCATGGTTTTCAATTAGGACCATCAAAATAGTCTCAGCCCTTCGATTTTAGTCACCTGGTCTAACGAAACACGTGGGCCAGCATAACAACAACACTCAAGTCTTTATCCGACCATAGTGGGACCAGCATAAAAATTAAAAATATAAATGTAGCACCCGTGCTAGAGTCTCATTGCGGACAGTGTGCGACAAATATAATGCTCGATCATCGCTCGATTGGTGGTTGAATATTGTCATTATCGCACTTTGCGCACAAGGAAAATTCCGTTCACGATTGCTAGTTCTTGTAAGTATAACTCCTAACATGAATAGTTTAAATTTTATGTAGTAAGTTGTTTGTATCTCTTATTTCAAGAAAAAAATTTGGTTGGTTGCGTTCTTTCTGTGCGAAAATATTTGTGTCTAGAGAGCTGGACAAGTCCATGCCCAGTGATATGGCGTCACGTGTAAAGTGTTTTTTGTTTGAACGAACCTGATTATTCCGGTTCTTATCCCCAAGTATTTCAGTGGCCCGGATTTCTCCCGGTTATAACCGGGCACTAGACCCAAATATTACTTTTCTTTTTTGCAAGCACCCTTTCATGCAGATGCTGGGGAAGGTGTGTTATGCTTTGGACGATTGTAATAAGGTTTATTTTCCACGTAGAATAAAGACGGATTTGTGTGTTTGGTCAGACGACTGCAGAATGTCTGGGATTTTGTTTCTATACAATGGCTTGGGTATCAGGTGGGATAAGATTCCATCGGTTTGATTGACGGAAAGTCAAAGGAATCAGTTCTATGTGAGATTGATCCTCGTCTTTGTTTCTTTTATTTTTTGCACAATTTTAATACTAATTCTGTTTTTTTATTAGGAATGACGTTGAGATAAAATTTCCTGTGGCTGATGCAAAACCAAGTATGCCTAAAGAAGTACTTGAACTTGAAAAGCAAATCAAGTTTATGGAGTGGAAGAAGGAGATGCTTTCTTCTGATATACAAAGAGAAGAGGCATTGTTAAACAGTACAAAATGTTTGCTAAAAACAAAGTCGGATGAATATAGAATGCTCATCAACGAGGAACTGCTGAATAAAGCGCGGAGCCCGTCCCCGAGGCCCACCAATGCAGGTAACACCACATCATGGTAACTCTAGTGAAATCATGTTAAAAATAGCCTTCTTTAGACTTGAATTACACCACCATGCAAAATATTTTGCGCATTTTCACATTTTCTTCTTCTTTTATCATAATTAATATAACTAGCAGGTCCTTAATGTTGAAAGTATAATCCCACATGGGGAAACTCATGAAATTTTGTGTGCTTAATGTTGATCATGGGCCCTTCTTCTACAACCAATTGGTTTTGGGTTGGATGCAAATGTTCTAATATGATGTTGGAGCAGACTAAGCCCAACAACCCACTCTATGTCACCATATTTAAAAAGAAATTACGTGTTAGACTCTATATGTGAGAGGACGTATTCAGAATATAACTTCATATGAGGAAACTCATGTAGTCTTGTGTGGTTGATATAAATTCTGAGCCCCTTGTTACGCCTCCAGATGCGATACGTTTCAGAGGGCACCATTATGCGCGAAGGCCAAAGGATACCGCGGAGAAAGACCGGGCTGAACCATCCGGTTCAGCCTGCCAACATTAAATAGAAGATATGGGGCTGAACCACACTAGTTCAGCCCCTATGGGGGGCCGGCCGGCCCCATGGTCCCAGGTCTATAAATAACCCGGGATCCCTCTTGGATGGACTATCAAGCATATTATTCAGGTATCCTTCTTCTTTTCCTCTCTACCCTAACCCTAGCCGTAATTTCTCTAGTCTTCCCCCTCTATTTCGTTTTCTCCCTTCCTCCATCATAACATTTGGTATCAGAGGTTCCTTCCTGCGACCATGGTAACGCGCTCCGAAGCCGAGAACGCCCGTTTGGCAGCCATCAAAGAGAACTATGTGGGATTGACGGATACGGTGGCGGCGATCGAAGAGCAAGTGAAATCATCCACAAAAAAAATCTGGAAGAGCGTTTTGACGCTCGCATGAAGGAGATCAAAGCCCTCCTCACTCAAAATCTGAAAGGGAAATCGACAGCGAGCGACGACTCGGAGGTCGAGGCTTCAACTCAGCCGCCGACATCTCACGGGACGGGGGAAGGCCCTCGGCAACAGTTCTTTCAAGCGGAATCAAGTCGACCTCCTACGGGATCGACAACCCACAGAACGAAAATCCCGTCCGGCGTCTGGACAGGGGTCGAAGCACCACAGAACACCGAACATCGCCTCGAGGGGGCTTGGGGAGCGCCGATATCGCCGACTGTGGCTGGCGCAACCACCGGCGGGTGGGGCAACACAGGGGAATTCTGCCAGAGCCACTGGCGGGGTGCGGAAGCCAGGAACGGGCTGTCTGCCCTAGGTCCACCTCCGACGGCCTGGATTGGGGCCGGCACGGGCTATGCGCCTAATCTGCGGCCTTCTGAAACACCAACGGGATATCTGCAGCCCAACGGAGCACCGAGCGCTCTAATCGGAGGAGTCACCGAAATTCTACCACTTCCATGGGGATACGACCCACCTATGGGGATCTGAAGGATTCGAGCGCCCTCCAACAGCCATCCATCAAGGAGGGGGCAACACATGGGTGACGGTCACGGAGGCATTTACCATCCCGGACCTCAGGGGCCTCCCATTGCCCCGATGGAGCACCGACGACCAGTTGCGCCAGGACAGGAGCTCGCGGGACACGGCCAGTTGAACCAAAGGGCTTACATGCAGCCAAAAAGAACCCGCATGAACTTCCAGTGGTTCAGAGGAGGCGGTGACGCCTTGGAGTGGGTGCAAAAAGCAGAATTGTTCTTCAGTTACCAGGAGATTCCAGAGGAGCAGTGGGTTCAGTTGGAGGCCTTCCATCTGGAAGACGATGCCTACCAGTAGACCAAATGGTTTCCGCGCGGCCGAGTATACGCCCCATGGACGGATTTCGTGGAAGCGTTCTCCCCTCGATTCGGGCCGCTGGAATATGAAGACGTTGAGGCAACGCTGCAGAAGCTTCGACAGAAGGGCACAGTGACAGAGTACCGCACCGAGTTTGAACGGCTGGTCAATTAGGTTGACTGGGAAGAAAATACACTCCTGAGCTGTTTTGTGTCCGGTCTGACGGAATTCTTACGAGATGAGGTGCATGCTTATATGCCCCGCAGCCTGAGTCACGCCATTAGCCTGACCCGTATTCAGGAGAAGCGGTTCAACAGGCAGAGAAACCGGGCTACTACACGGGTTGCCACGGTGCCACCGACCGTCAGGCGAGACCCTCCGGTGACGGGACGACCGACGGTGACTCGGGTGACCTGGCCTGAGCTGCAGGCTAGGAAGGAGAAAGGGTTATGTTTCAATTGCGACTAGAAATATGGACCGGGCCACAAATGTCAGAAGGTTTAGGTATTCATGCTGTGAGAGGAGGAAGAGGAAGAGGACACATTGGCGGAGACCTTGAAAGAAGAGCTGGACTTGACAGAGTTTGGAGTATCCCTCCAGGCTATGGAAGGATGCACGACTCCTCTCACTTTACGCATCGCGGGGAAGGTGCGGTCAGAGAAAGTGACCATCTTGATTGACAACGACAGCACCCGCAACTTCATCAACCCGACGGTGGCTGCTCGAGTGGGGCATACCGTGGATCAAGGAGAGGCCTTTCAGGTGATGGTGGTCGATTGTAGCAAGCTGAAATATGAAGGGGTCATGAAGGGCGTCGAGATGCAGATACAGGGCTACACCTGCTGTACTGATATATATCTGCTTCCCATCAGAGGGTCCGACATGGTACTTGGGGTCCAGTGGCTGCGTCAGTTGAAGCGAGTCACCACCGATTGGGAGCGCATGACCATGAAGTTCACCCAGCAGGGGAGATACTATTGTTTGCACGGCCTTCAGACATCTCCCCTAAAGGAGATCTCACTCAGGAGTCTGGCCCGATTGGAGCAGGGAAGCACGTTGACCATGGTCATGGGGAGCGCTCAGTCAGCGCAACACACTTCCGAGGTACCAGACCAGATGCAGCATATACTGCCCCAATACGAGGACGTGTTCCAGAAGCCTCAGGGCCTCCCCCACCGAGGTTTAGAGATCACGGGATCCAGTTGAAAGAAGGAGCAAAGCCTACCAATGTCAGACCATACCGTTACCCGTATATACAGAAGGCGAAGATCGAACGTAGTGTCCGAGAAATGCTAGCGACCGGAATCATCCGACCGAGCACAAGTTCTTTTTCTTCGCCCATCATTCTGGTGAAGAAGAAGGATGGGTCGTGGAGGTTCTGCGTGGACTATCGCAACCTGAACAGTTCTACCATCAAAGATAAATTTCCTATCCCCATGATCGAGGAGCTACTGGATGAGTTGCACGGAGCGTGCCTCTTCACCAAGCTGGACCTGCGATCCGGCTATCATCAAATCAGAATGAAGGAGGAGGACATACACAAGACGGCGTCCCGGACACATGATGAGCACTATGAGTTCCTGGTGATGCCCTTCGGGTTGTCCAACGCTCCGTCCACGTTCCAAGCCGTGATGAACGAGATCTTCAGATCGCTCCTACGACGTTCGGTGTTGATCTTCTTTGATGATATCTTAGTCTACAGCCACAGTTGGGAGGAGCATCTCGTGCACGTGACACATGTTTTCACCATACTACCCCAACATCAGCTCTACGCCAAAATGTCCAAGTGTTCTTTCAGACAAGCATTTAGGTCATTTGGTCTCGGCCCAAGGAGTACGGGCAGACCCCGTCAAGATAGAGAGTATGGTTTCTTGGCCTCGACCCGCGACGGTCAAGGCTTTACGGGGCTTTCTGGGCCTCACGGGCTATTACCGCAGATTCGTGAAGGATTATGGCAAGCTCGCACGTCCGCTCACACAGTTGCTCCAGAAGGAGGCCTTTGTCTGGCACGAGGATGCATTTTAGGCTCTTAAACGGGCCATGACGACTACTCCGGTCCTAGCCCTCCCATATTTCAGCAAAGAGTTCGTATTAAAGACTGATACATTTGGGTCGGTATTGGCGCGGTCCTGATGCAAGAGGAAAGGCCCCTGGCCTACTTTAGCAAAGCTCTAGCCTCACAGACTCTGGGCTTATCCACGTACGAGAAGGAGATGTTGGCCATCCCGCATGCCATGGCCTTGTGTCGACCATACCTGTTGGGACACCACTTCAAGGTTCGGACAGATCATCAGAGCCTGAAGAACTTTTTGGAGCAGCGTTTGACCTCTCCCCTCCAGCAAAAATGGTTGACCAAACTTCTGGGGTATGATAATGAGATTGTGTACAAGCAAGGGAAGGAAAACGTAGCCGTAGACGCCCTGTCCCGTCTTCCAGAGAGCACCATAACTCACATCTCGGGGCCCCTGATAGACTCACTCGATGACATACAGGAGGAGGTCCAACAGGACCCCGAGCTCCGACCCATCCGGGAGGCGCTACTACAGGGTCAGATGACCCTACCAGGCTACCAGCTCCAAGGCGGCCACCTTTACTACCAGGGCAGGGTTGTTATCTCGACCTCCTCAGCATGGAAGACAGTCATGCTCCACGAGTTCCATTCCTCGCTGACAGGGGCCACGCGGGGGTGCTCCGGACTCTTTAGAGACTGTGAGCCAATGTATTTTGGAAGGGATTACGTCGTGACGTGCAACAGTTCGTACAACAGTGCGAGGTCTGTTAGCGACAGAAATATGAGATGACTTCACCGGTTGACTTACTTACACCTTTGGAGATTCCGCAACACATCTGGGAGACGATCTCCATGTATTTCATTAACGGTTTACCCAAATCACAGGGGAAATCGGTGATTCTGGTCGTAGCAGATAAACTGACAAAGTATGGGCATTTCATCGCCTTAAGCCATCCTTACACGGGTGAATCGGTGGCCGACCTTTTTGCTAAAGAAATTGTACGGTTGCATGACATTCCTCGGTCGATCATCTCTGATCGTGACCCGGTGTTCGTCAGCAATTTCTGGAGAGAGCTCTTTCGATTACAGGGCACACGTCTGCGCATGAGTATGACCAATCACCCCCAGACAGATGGACAGACTGAGGTGCTCAACCGGGGGTGGAAACGTACCTCCGATGCTTTGTTATGGATGAGCCACGGTCATGGACTCGCTGGCTACACTGGGCAGATTACTGTTATAATACTTCGTATCATACTGCCAGCAAGCTCACCCCCTTTGAGGTGGTCTACGAGCGCCCACCTCCTTCTCTTGCCACCTACGAAGCGAGTAACACGACCCTTCCGGCGGTTGATCGTACAATACGGGAAAGGGATAGGACCTTGGCACTCCTTCGTGACAATCTCCGGGCAGCTCAGGACAGGATGAAAGTTCAGGCAGATGAACATCGGACCGAGCGGGAGTTCTCGGTTGGCGACGAGGTTTTCCTTCGCCTTCAGCCTTACAGACAGCTCTCCGTCTCCCGCCGAGCGAATCAGAAGTTGGCACCACGATACTACGGGCCGTTCCGCATCACCCACCGTGTGGGTCCAGTCGCATATACCCTCGCACTTCCAGAGGGCTCGCGCATCCATCCGACCTTTCATGTATCTCTGCTGAAAAAGAAACTGGGTGACGCTATTCAGGTTAGCCCTCTCCTGCCAGAAGCCACGATCCGGGGAATTGCGTCCCATACCAGAGGAGATCTTACTTTCCAAATGGAAGAAGCGCGTCACTGAATATCGTCCTGAGGTTCTGATGCGGAGCAAAGACGAGGACTTGTCGTGGAACCGTTATCAAATCATCGAATCTATCCACCCCCGTCCATATCTCTACCCACGTGGCCAGATCCATCCATTTCCGGTCCATTTTCATTTCCCATCGCCGAGGACAGCCACCACCATCATTTACACGCCTTCGGTTACACCTCAGATCATCGTCCACGCATCTCCGGCTCCAAATCCTTCAGTGCCTTGGTCAGTCCACTATTTGGTGAGATTTCGTTGTACTGGATTATTATTTTCAGCATTTTAATATTGGATTGGATCACTATATTAGTTTGGATATTTTGTATTGTGGTTAGATAATTATCGTGATTTGCAAGATTTATTCGCCGCACGCTCTTGCTTTGGCCCTCCACGCGGAGGAAAACCAAAGCTTGTTTTGCCCTAATAAATTATTCTGCCTTGCATATGAATTTATTTTGCGTGGAATGTTAATGTTTATTATCTAATTTGTGACTAATCCGTCGGGCTTTGTATAACATGTAGGGTTAGGTCACGGTTTATCCGCCGCCTATAGATTTGTCCTGCGTCAATTGGTATCAAAGCTAGGTTGCACACACTTTTCAATACGCAGTCGTAGAGTCTATAGGTTTCATTATGTCTAGGTGTCACAATTATTCCTTCCCTCACTTTGGAGGTCTCGAGTCCACTTGCAACCACCCTCATAGATCCCCTTCAGGGAGACCCTTACGATAGTACGATGATTATTCACGAATGCAGTACATCACTTCCAGAAATTGTGTTTCCCCACCGACACGACCCCACTATGCTAGACACGATCAGTATGATGATTGTCGTCGTTCTTATCCATACACGCGAGCGGATCGTGTTGATCCTTCGACATGACTCGGTTATCTTAGGGATGATTATTATGAGGATCGTTGTTCCGAAAGAGATCTTGAGAGTCAGTTTCGTACTGCTGCCCCTTCCTTTGACGGCTCATCGAGTCCAGAGTCTTTCAGTTATTGGCTCGTGGACATGGAGTATTATCTTGACCATTTTGAGGTATTCGGTGAGCGTCGCGTCAAGTTTGCGAAACTTAGACTTTTAGATCAGACGAGAGCATATTGGTATAGCTTTGAGAGGACCCGTGAGCGAGACCGTCTACATCGCATCACTAGTGAGTGGACATGAAGCGTGTATTGTGTCAGAGGTATCTTCTGTCGTCGTATCAGACTCGCTTGCTCGATCAATTATTTTCCCTTCAGCAAGGATCCATGTCCGTCGCTGAGTACATGGATCGCTTTGATGATTTAGTTATGAGGAGCGATATCAGAAAGGACCCAACCATGACCACTTCCCGATTTCGGTCTGGGCTTCGATCTGACATTCGTAATAAGGTGATTTATTATAGCTCGAAGTCCCTCGTGCAGACATATCAGCTTGCCCTTCGTTATGAGCAGTATTTGAGAACCACAAAAGCCAGTCGATTGGATTCTCACAATGACCTTCGCGGTACGAGTCCCTCCCATACTGAGGTCACCACGACGCCTATCATTGTTCCGTCAGACATGACTGAAGTGATACCTGATACGTATTGCTCTCACCCCAGTGAGGTGCTTAGCCCAGTGAGTGACCTATCTCTTGTTTTTGACCCGACTCTCGTGACCCCGACTGAGAGTGAGCCTGAGCGACCTCTTGAGCCTATAATCTCGTGCCCCTCACCCACACCACCACCTATGACATGTCATAGGTTGATTAACACCCCTACCCTGGACTCACGTTTTGACACTGCACCCACAGACCTATTCTTGAGCGTAGATCTATGTCGCTCTCCCATTATCATGACCCTGAGTCACATTGCGACCGAGAGCCCAGAGCCTAATGTTGATCTCGTAGTGGCCATGTCATCCATTCACGGATACATTACCCCTTATGTTGGTACTCATCTGGAGAACCTTGAACCTAGTGACGAGTTCCATGACGAGCCCCCAGTTGAGTATCCTGATGATTCACCACATCCCGGTGAAGATGAGATTCAAGTGAGGCGCTTGTTTACGAGTTTCGAGTCATTGACGTCTCTTTCCTATCATCTCTGGCCTTGCCCCAGAGGATGGGTCGTGAGTGGAATAAGATGTATGTAGGGACTTCCTTGAGCACACTAGAGCCTACTCATATTTTGAGGACCTACGTTATTACACATCTCACTCGTGATGAGTTTTGGGACACACCACCCGCTGACCCACCCGATGAGTTCTTTCTTGTCGGAGACACTCACCATACTATAGAGCCACGTCTTCTAGTCGGTGCACACGATTTTCACTCAGACGGTCGTCGCATTCACGATGAATTTTCTTACACACCTCCTGGTGAGCCCCCTGATGTGTCACATTCCCTGAGAGACACTTGGATCTTTACGAGCTCGTATTTGAGTATAGATGTCTTACGCGATCATCTGAACACTCGTCGTACACGGGATGAGTTTTTGTACACTCCCCCGAGAGAGCCTCCTGATAGGCCACCTCCTGCGATAGATTTTCACGTCATTATTAGGTTTTCCCATAAAAAACATGTTGTGTCGGTCATGTTTCATTTGCATCATTTGCATGAGTATGTTGAGTCGTTTCTTCATCATTTGCATAAGTCTGTTGTGTTGTCTGTTCATCGTTTGCATGTATGTCATGAGTCGGTCCGACGAATAATTCATATTGATAATAAATCTTGTAAATCACATGCGGATGCTCATTGGCGAGTGCAGGTACTTCATGAAGGCGAGCAAGTGATTGTTAGAATCTGCGTTGTGAAGCTCCGTGCGAGGCTTGCTAAAAGCTTGAGCGTTAGACGAATTGATCCCTATATAATCATGAAACAGATCGAAACAAACATCTACGATCTTGATATCCCTGCAAGTATGGGTATCCACTCGGTATTTAATGTTGAAAATCTGACGTCATACTACGAGCCTCGCGTGTATGTGGACCCAAGCAGTGGGGACTTCCAGCCGCCCACACCTCCACTCTCGTTGCCTTACAACCCTCATAGCCCACCCATGTTTGATGGCCACCACTACTCACCCACTTCTGACACTCACCCACCTGGGGACTCGTCTTCTTTGGTTCTACCCACGGCGCCGCCGTTCGCACCGGGATCCACCACTCGTGAGTTGAGCGTTGAGAGCATCACAAAGACCATATTCCGCCGGTACATTCCTACTACAGACGTTGGTAACATCTGGGTACTTGCAGCGGAGCTTGATCGATTCGCCCCTGGACTTCGACTTCAGTACGACCGTCTCCATTCACCGGACATGATGGCTTTTCAGTCAGGGGGAGTTGATTGGCGAGGACACTCTTTCATCGCCGACACTTGGACGACCTTTGGTGGACCTCTTCGAGTCTTACCCGACGTACATCAAGAGAATTCCGATCCCTATTCATCGGGAGATGAATTCTTTCAAGCCGGGGAGATTGATGCGGAGCAGAGACGGGGACTTGCCGTGGAGAACGGGTTTTTTCGCCCGTTCGGGGCCAATTGACAACTTTCCATATATGGCATGCCCGGATCGATGATCGGACTTCGCAGATGTGTTCGGATTCGCGTTGCGTCGCGTTGCGAATCAATTTGATATATAGTTTATTATTTTTGCATTTGTTTTGATGTATTTGAGTGGCCCCACCTCCGGCCAATCATAGCCGTTGAAGGTGGGATGCCCTAGCCTTTATTTTATTATAAATAGATAGGTAGGCTGATGGAGGCTATTGTAGAATTTGGAGAAAGCTATTCTCGGATTCCCGCGATCATCCCACGGTGCCGACTCCGTGAAATCCTAGGTGACGACTCCTAGACTTGTATCTCCCTCCCCAAGGTTTGCCCTAACCCTAGGCCATTTTTTCCCCTCCAATTCCCCCTTGCCGCCGCCTCCCAGCCCCCAAAATCCAGCGACGGTTGGCTGTCCAGAACTCTTATTTTCCATTCACTCTTGCTATTCAAAAATGAAATTTACTATTCATTACTATAGTTTTTTTCCCCAAGTAAACTGGCGGCCTGAAAATCTCCCGGAGAACCTCCTCCGCCTACTTCTTCCCCTCCGCCTCCCCCCTCAGCCTGATTCCCCTCCCGCCACTTCCTCCCTCCAGGTATACAGCCCCACTTCCCTCTACGGCCTCCCTCCCAAGCCGCCAGTCCACCCCTCCCGCACCCTAGCGGCCCCTCCCGCACCCTAGCAGCCCGGATCTTGGCAAATCCAGCCCAGATCCGGTTTTCTCCCCATCCATCCACCATTCCCTAACCCAAAACTGTTATCAAATCATCAGATCTATCCACCCCCGTCCGTATCTCTACCCACGTGGTCGGATCCATCCATTTCCGGTCCATTTTCATTTCTCATCGCCGACAGCCACCTCCATCATTTACACGCCTTCGGTTACACCTCGGATCGTCGTCCACGCATCTCCGGCTCCAAATTCTTCAGTGCCTTGGTCAGCCCACTATTTGGTGAGATTTCGTTGTACTGGATTATTATTTTCAGCATTTTTATATTGGATTGGATCACTATATTAGTTTGGATATCTTGTATTGTGGTGGTCTGTTAGATATTTATCGTGATTTGCAGGATTTATTCGCCGCACGCTCTTGCTTTGGCCCTCCACGCGGAGGAAAACCAAAACTTGTTTTGCCCTAATAAATTATTTTGCCTTGCATATGAATTTTTTTTACGTGGGATGTTAATGTTTATTATCTAATTTGTGACTAATCCGTCGGGCTTTGCATAACATGTAGGGTTAGGTCACGGTTTATCCGCCGCCT
This sequence comes from Dactylorhiza incarnata, assembly GCA_033032865.1. Taxonomy (NCBI): domain Eukaryota; kingdom Viridiplantae; phylum Streptophyta; class Magnoliopsida; order Asparagales; family Orchidaceae; genus Dactylorhiza; species Dactylorhiza incarnata. The sequence goes on along the minus strand of JAWHQI010000309.1, from coordinate 2,862,824 downwards.
ATAGATTCGTTCTGCGTCAGGTTCTAGTCAAATGGAAGAATTTATCGGTCGCACACAACACCTGGGTTGACCTCCTCGAGTTCAGAGAGCTGTTTTCAGACTTCCAGCTTGAGGACAAGCTGGTTCTTGATGGGGAGGGGAATGTTACGCCTCCAGATGCGATACGTTTCAGAGGGCACCATTATGCGCGAAGGCTAAAGGATACCGCGGAGAAAGACCGGGCTGAACCATCCGGTTCAGCCCCCCAACATTAAATGGAAGATATGGGGCTGAACCACACTGGTTCAGCCCCTAGGGGGGGGGGGGGGGCGCCCCCTTGGTCCCGGGTCTATAAATAACCCGGGACCCCTCTTGGATGGACTATCAAGCATATTATTCAGGTATCCTTCTTCTTTTCCTCTCCTCCCTAACCCTAGCCGTAAATTCTCTAGTCTTCCCCCTCTATTTCGTTCTCTCCCTTCCTCCATCATTACACCCTTCCACCTCTAATTACAACCAATTGGTTTTAGGGTGTATGCACAAAATCTATTATGATATCAAAGTTGGTTTAGTCCAACAACCACTCTATATCACTCCATTTAAAAAAGTAGGGGTGAGCATTTAAAATCACAAACCGTAAAAATCACACCACACAATCCACAACAATTTTAAAACTGCGCCGCATAGTTTTGGACGGCGAGGTTTATAGCGCAGTGCTGTTTTTAGATCTTAAAAGCTACAAAAATCTCACCGCACCGATTAGTCCACTTAATTTACTAAAATATAGGAAATTGTTTTAGAGACGAAATATCTAATTGTTGTGAGGTTAAAAAAACAACAATAATGCATAGTTTACTTAGGCAATAAGCCCACAACATCATTTATGTAATCATTTTCATATTTTCATTCTAATATGTTTTATGGACATTTTTGATTATTTTTGTGAGCATTTGTGATTATGATTGTGCGAATTCATTTTCATATGTTTTACAAATTCCCATTAGCAGCGCCGGATCCAGGAATTTTGAAATGGGGGTGCACAAATAAATTTTTTTAAATGACATAATATAGAAAATGAAAAATGATTGACATTATAAAGTCATACACAATTACATATAAATGTCTTAATTGAAAATTACCAAATACACGAAAAAAATTACAATTGTCCACGACGAGTTTTCATTTTTTGAAAACGATCGATCACATCATCATCGCAAACTTTCAGAAATGCGTCTCTTTCAATGAAGTTAACCAGACAATCATTCAATATTTGATCTCCCAAACTATTGTGCAATCTGTTTTTGACATAATTCATGCCCGAGAATACCCTTTCGACACTTGCAGTAGCTACAAGAAGAATCAATACGAACTTCAATAGCTTGTAGATTTGTTGATAAGCAATATGCTTCCCAGTTTCAACAAACTTCATAGAGAGATGACCAATGTCCTTCAAGTCAGAAAACCTTTCATCGCTTCTCATATCCACAATGAAATTGTCAAATTGAAAGTCAAAATTAAATAACTCCAAACTTGAAAAGTCATTAGGATAAAACTCTGCAAGTCTGAGCATCTTTTGCTTGTCAAAACAACCAAAGGAGTTAATGAGATTCAAGCAAGCCATACAATGGAGCAACTCCATACTCACCTTATCAAATCTATTATTAAGCTCATGTAATTGTAAATCGACGACTTTTAAGAATATTGACACCCGATAATGATGCAAATATGTATAGTCTTCAACAAATCTTCTTGATCTTCCTCGCGAAATATACAAATCATCCATTTTAGGAATATGAATGCCATATTTACCACAAAAAAGCAAGACTTTATTGAACAGATTGTCCCATCCATCATCTCGCAATTTTTGCAACTGTTGTTTTGTCAAAGTAACAAATGACATATCATTAATAATATCTTGATCTTTTCTTTGCAAAACAAGATTTAATTCATGTGTGTAGCCAAATATAATTGTCATCACATGAATCATCAAAACAAAGTCAAACGATTCTAATGCAAACAACACACCCTGTGCCTTCACCCGATCATTTGCTTTACTCTTCCCAATCTTCAAAAGTGTAGCAACCATATCAGGATATAAAGAAATAATATGCATTAATGTTTTGTGATGTGAGCCCCAACGAGTATCCCCTGGTTGACCCAAAGAAAGTTCCTGATTTAAACCTGATCCAGTTTTTAGTTCACCATCTTCTAGTGCCTGAGCAACCTTCTGAACTTGACTTTCTCTAAGCATCTCATTTCTCTTACAAGAAACTCCAATCACATTTAATAGCGTCGATATTGCTTCAAAAAACCATTGGCAGTCATCATTTATTTTAGCAACTGCAACTAAAGTTAATTGAAGCTGATGAGCAAAACAATGAATGTAGTAAGCTGATTGGTTTTCCCTCAAAATTAGACTTTTAAGTTCATTTATCTCGCCACTCATATTACTAGCACCGTCGTATCCTTGCCTACGAATTTTAGACAAATTCAAGGAATGCTCTATTAACAATGATTCAATTGCAGCTTTAAGAGATAAGGCAGTAGTATCACGCACATGCACAATACCGAGAAAACGCTCTATTAGTCTTCCTTTTCCATCAACATAACGCAAACAAAGGGCCAGTTGTTCTCTGTGTGACACATCACTAGATTCATCAGCTAGGATTGAAAAGTAGTCATCTCCGAGCTCTTGCATTATAATATTTGTAGTTTCTTTGGCACAAACATTAATTATATCTTTCTGAATTGAAGGGGCAGTTAATTGATTATTTCCAGGGGCATTCTTCAACACATATTTACCAACTTCTTCATCAATATCTGCAAGCCACTGCAAAAGTTCCAGAAAATTACCCCTATTAATTGAATGATGACTCTCATCATGCCCACGTAGGGACAATCCTTGCTTCAAGAGAAATCTCAAGCATTTAAGAGAAGCTTGCAACCGTGCTTTATTTTCAAACTTAGTCTTATCTGATTGTTTATCAAGAGCAACAATGATAGACTTCTGGGTTTTTTTTAAAGCTTCAAATTTCTGCAGTGCTAGTTGATGAGAACTATTAATCTTACCAACATGTTTTGTAAATCCGTCAGGTTTTTGCCAAGATCTAAATCCTCTCCCACTGACAAAAGCATCCCCCCCAGCAGCATTAGTTGCGGTATCATTCTTGAACAGATAACATACAAAACAAAAAGCAGCATCTTTTTCAACACTATATTCCAGCCAATCAAACATATGAAACCATGTGACTACAAACCTACGATCCCGATCTCCTATCTTTCTTTGAGGAAATGAATGCAATTTTGGTTGGCATGGACCTCTTAGTATATAAGCCTTTCTGACTACATCTTGCTCATTTAAAGGATAGGCCGATATACTTTTTCTCTTCCCTGGATCATGTGGAAGCATCTCCACATCATATACAAACCCCATTACAATGTCTTGAGTTTGAGGTGATGGCAAATGCAACACATTCTCATTATTTTCGGAAGTACTAAGAGACAACTCTTCATTTTCACTGTCTTGATTTGGAGGTTTGTATGTTGAAGAAGACTCTTGAGATTTTAATTTCTTTTGAAACATAGAGGAGATGAGACTAGGTTTCTTTTTTTGACTCTCCATATCCCGATTTTCTTCAATTCTATATCAATGTCGAAAATAACAAAATATCACACGAGTGTCACAACATTTGCATCAATTCTATACATTTGCAATTTGCAAAAAGAAAAGTAATTGCAGATCTATCTACTCCGCTTGACCCTCTATCGGTCAATACTACGGAGTATCCCTACAATCATTCATCACAGAGACTACGTGTTTTGCTTAGCCACTACTTGACTAATACCTCAAAACACCCTTAAAAAATAAAATACATGAATATAAATGGAGACAGAGAAGAAGAGAGCAAAACCTAAGCCACAATTTGTAGCCGGAGTAGAACGTCCTTCTTCTTCTTCGCCTCTTCGGTCTGCTGTGAGCAGTGATCAACCAAACTACCAAAAGAATGCAAGATCAAGAAGACAAGAACGAATCAGAACCAGAACCATTGAAAGATATATTGAAATAAAAATGGAAGAAGCATTAAGATGAGACCCGAACCAGAACGAATCACGAGTGTGCGATTGCCGAACCACTGAACAAGATCCAGAACGATTTGCGGGCTGGATGCGAAACGCCGCTCGATTGCGGGGAATCGGCCGCTGTTTGCGGGCAAGAGCAGTGATCAACCACTGTTTTGCAGGGAATTGCCGGACTGGAACTCTGGATGCGAGTTGCGAGTTGCAAGTTGCGAGATGCCGAAAGCCGGAGTGGCGCAGTGGAGCTGGATGCGCAGGAATCGCCTGGATCTGGATGCCGGATGCGAATCGCCGCTCGATGCCAGCGGCCAGCCCTAATTCCGCCTTACGCTCGAGTCTCGACGGCTCGATGCTAGCGGCCAGCCCTAGTTGCGAGATGCCAGATGCGAATCGCCGCGCGGGTCACATACTGTCGGGTCAAAGAAATTTGGGGGTGCATTTAGGTAGATTTTGGTCTGCGAATAGCGATTTTTAATCTACATTTAGCCGAAATCTGGACTGCTAATAGCATTTCGCAAAAAAATGGGGGTGCCAGTGTACCCCTGGCCCCCTCTAAATCCGCCCATGCCCATTAGCATGTCTTTTATATATTATCTTAAATTGCATCTTATATATATTATATGAAAATAATGTATAATTCTACAACTCATGTCATCCAATAATTATTAATCAACATAAAAACCCGCAAAAAACCACACCGCAAAAATCCGAACTACATATTTTTGATGCGGTGCAGTTTTGCTCAGGCTAAAACCGCACCCTTGCAGTTGCAGTTTGGGTCCAAATTGCACCGAACCACATCATGCATGCCCCTAAAAAATTCTCACGTAGTCTTGTTCATTTAACATGTACCCTCTCCAGGTGCAACCAATTTGTTTTAGGTTCGATGCACAAGTTCTTACATGGTATCAAAGCATGCTAGACCGAACAACCAATTTACATGGTAGTGTTGCTCATTTAATATAGATTCTGGCCCCCTCTAAGTACAAACCAATTTGTTTTAGATTATATTGTTACCAACATGCACGCGGAATACCCACCGTGGCAAGTGTAATCGAGGCGGACGCATGACGCGGGACGACAAATCGGGCAAAAGGGCGAAGGACGGACCGAACCGGGCGGTTCGGGTGCTGCGGAGTAGAAGACCGGCAGTGGTATCGGGCGTCCCTATCGGGCGGCGGTATCGGGCAGCGTTATCCTTGTATCTTTATTTTTAATATTGTATTTCCTTTATTGTTGAGTGTGGTGGATCCCTCCCTATAAAGAGGATCATCTTATGTGTTTTTATCATCTTTGGATCAATCTGATTAAGGAGAGGGCTGCTCCCTCTTTTCTCTTCCCTAACCCTAGTCTCCCTTTCTCCTCCTCCTCCTATATTTCATAGAAGGTAACATTTGGTCCGACCTGCCGCTCCGCCCGCCTACACCAAGCCGCCGGAGTTCCTCATGGTACCAAACAAGAACACACGCCCTAATGCGCCCGCCGACTTCACCGCCGAGGGCACCGAGAAGGTTGCCGACTGCCTCACGCAACACGACAGCCACCTCGCGAGCCTTTAGTCGTCCGTGGATGCGATCCTTGCGAGCCAAACCGCGATCCTCACTCGCTTCGAGGCCTTGACGCCGACGCCAACCACGCACCCGCATCCTTCGGAGACGACATCCCCGGCCGACACGACATCTGTGCCAGGGATGCCACCGTCCCCGCTAGCGCCGACCTTCCGCGCGCCGGCCCCGCTTCCGCTAGCCCCAGCGGTGCTACCGCCCGTAGCCTTATGTGTTTTTATCATCTTTGGATCAATCTGATTAAGGAGAGGGCTGCTCCCTCTTTTCTCTTCCCTAACCCTAATCTCCCTTTCTCCTCCTCCTATATTTCATAGAAGGTAACATAGATGCACAAGTTTTTTCCTGTTATCAAAGCAGGTAAGCCCAACAGTCCCGTCTCTCCATTTAAAAGCATGTACGCCCAACAACCCACAACACCCCATTCTATGCAACCCCATTTAGGCTCTGGTTGGCTCGACTGGAGAAGCAGTGGTGGAATAATCAGCTGTTTTGCAGAGTGGTGGCAGAATTTGTGAAATTGTTTGGAAGAACAACATTTGCAGTGCAATAACATCCTCCTAAAACCTAACCTCTGCGATTTCACATTATCAAAAACAAACAAAAATAATACAAACTAAATTATTCGAAATCCATCATACACAGTTTAGATGCCAGGCAGACTGGAATGCCAAAAACAGTAAAATGAACTCCAAGATGGCAGAAGCTAACCACTGCTATCGGAAGGGACATAGTCCATGGCTAGATCCAATCAGTGGCACAAAGTTTAGGAGGAACGGAAAAAAAAAAGTTTCTGCAGCGGATGCCGCCGGCAGCTGGAGAAGATGAGCGCTCTACCGCAATACGACCGTGTGTCCACGAAGAAATCGGATGCTCAACATCGACCGAGATGCGTACAATGAGCTTTGTCGGTCGGACGTGAGGGTTTGGGGAGAGGAAAAAGAAGACGCCGGTCGGAGCAGGTGTCGGTGGAGCGCCGGTCTGTGAATCGCAGCCCGCGCGTGGAGTCGTGAAAAAAATTTCACGACCCCAAATCACAGTTTTTCTGCGACTGGAGTGCGGTGGCTGTTCGTGCTGGAGTCGGCGGAAAAACAGTTTGGCGGGGCGGAAACAAAATTCGCGGCACACCGGCGCGCTGCCGCTCCGCCAAAGAGAGCCTTAAAAGACGTCCACTTATTAGTGTTCAAAGACGCTACGCCCGAGGTTCTGACTTGAGAATATAGTTTCACATGAGGACACTCCACTTGCAGCCAATTGATCTTTTGTTGGATGCACGAGTTCTAACAAGACATCAGAGCTGACTAAGGCTCCGTTTGGCATGGTGGTGGCGGTCGTGAACATGAGGGTTAAACAGTCATTCGTTAACGCCCACCTAAAAAATTTCATCCACTTTTATGGTCAAACGGATGAAGTTTTTTAGGTGGTCGTTAACGAACGACGGTTTAACCCATGCGTTTACGACCGCCACCGCTGTGCCAAACAAAGCCTAAGCTCAGCGACCCACTTTCATGCCACTCCATGTGTGTTGGAGGTCAAAGGTTCTATAAGCGGAGACGTCAGGAATATAGTATTGATTTCATTTGCTCTCAATTTCAGTATTGTCCATGAACTTCAGTTTTCATTTGAAATTTTTAGTTTTTTGTTAGTTAGTACATTTGGAATTGGCAAAATGCAGGTTTTCCGACGCATGAAACCAGACGGCCGTAGATCCGTTCCGATCGATTAGAAGTTTTGATGGCTGCAGTCGGCGAACTGGACCGACGGATTTTGCGTTCCCACGGATTCTTCTGCGAGTGTCTTGGCTGAAACTTTTGATATTCTTTGTCTAATCTGCGGATCCGCCTGACCGAGAGAAAGAGAGAGCAAATGTGCATTAGTACCAAGGGCTTCTTCTTCCTAAGCCTGTGTAATCTCTTATGGAGAAAGTATGGTAAATGTAAATAACTCCTCCTTTGGCATCTTAGTCTGTTTGAAACTTTGAATGATCAGAAACCATCAGGTTTTTCTGAATAGAACTAAGAAATAAGTGTCTTCTCCTTCCTGCAGGTTCTTTTATTACTGTATAATATGTTTTTTTCTGTGTTATTTCTGAGAGTTCGAAGAGGGAAGATGAAGTTCTTCGTTGTATTCTTCGTTTTCCAAATAGAACTAAGAAATAAATGTCTTCTCCTTCATCCAGATTCTTTTATTACTGGATAATATGTTTTTGCTGTGTTGTTTCTGAGAGTTCGAAGAGGGAAGATGTTCTTCGTTGCATTCTTTGTTGAGAATCTGCTTTGCTATCGATTTTGGGTCCGTTTGGCATGGCGGTGGCGGTAGTGAACGCGGTAGACAAAAACACCACCGTCCTGAAATGTGTTTGACATGACAACGGATATGACCACCACTAACAATTTTTTATTTTATTTTTGAACATAAAAATAGATAAGTTCCTTAGGCGAGGTCGAGCGTTCACAAATGACGGTTCGTAACTACTGTGTTCATGACCGCCACCACTGTGCCAAACAAACCCTTTATCTGAACCATAAACCCTAAAATAGGATTGAGGCAAGCAATAAAGAGAGTTGAGTGTGGGGGTAAATATTTATATCATCATACAATATAAACTATGCTTTATAAGATTATTGATGCTATTATGTGATAAGAAATACAATGAGATGGAGAAACCAAATTTTAAATGGAGATATCATGAGTAGGTGTGTCCACGAATTAAATCGAATCGAATAGCTTTTCAATCAAATTCAAATTTGTCATAGAATGTAGAGATTTTGATTCATTCGAATATTTGAATTCAGATTCAGATTCGTCCCAAAATCCTAGAATTGAATTCGGATTTGGATTCGAATTTAAATTTATTTATATAAAGTATATTTAATTATATATTGCTACTATTCACGAATCTTGCCAACAGAGATAATATTATTCGTATTCGAATGTCACTCGAATCCAAATTTTAATCCGTCCAAATTTGGATTCGGATATCACTCAAATCTGAATTTGGATTCAAATATTTGAATCTGAATTTGGTTGCAGACTTTGTTTTTGGGTGTGCGAGTATGGGGGAGGTCTTGGCTCATTTTACGATATTTTTAAAGCTACTGTTCATTGCCTATTTATAGGCATGGGGGGCTTTGCCTCGGGCAACCTCCAAAAATACGGGCTGCCCACTTACAAGGTGTGGTAAAACATATTAAGTACATGAAGTAGAGTGATTTTTGAGTACTTCGGAATGGTCAACGATTAGTGAGTACTTCTTAGTGAGTACTTCTCTGGTGTTATGCGGGTACGCCTTTGCTGTGATTGTTGATCAACGATATCGTCAATTTTGTATGGGAAGTAAGATGTACCATCTCGATTGTTGATAGTGTGTATGACGGAATTTGGGCAGATAGTAGACACACATGCTATTTGTAGAAACTACATTTTCAACTAAAACATTCATGATACAATGAGTTAGAGCATTCACAAGTGCAGGAAGCGATGACATCATATTGCTCTCATCTTCATTATTATTTTGACTCGTTATATTTTTCCTTTTTTCGAGTAAAATAGAGTATGCTAAAAATGTGACATCTTTAGATATAAATTCTTCTATGCAACAAATGAGAGTAACATTTATAATCTTTTTTGGTTAGCATCATATCCAACTAAAACACATTTTATAGCTTGAGGATCAAATTTATCCTTACGTGATATCACAATATATGTAAAGGCAACACATTTGAAAACTTTAGGAGAAAAATTAAATAAAGGGAGATTTGGACAAAAAAATTTTAGAGGATACTTCCCCTCCAAAATGTCAGATGTCATCCGATTAATTAAGTAGACATAAGTGAGAACACCTTCATCCCAAGGTCCCTTAGGGACATGCATCTCTTGTAATAAGCAACGTGTAGTTTCAATAATGTCTTTTTTTTCCCTCTGCTACATTTTATCTAAGAATCCAAAGGGCATGAATTTTTGAAAAAAAAAATGTAATTTTCACACATGAATTTCTTAAGTTCCCCACCGGTAAATTCGCGTCATTTGCCACTCCTAAGAATTTAAATTTGAACATCAAACTGTGTCTGCACATAGCGATAAAATAATTGAAATATTTCATACACTTTGTTTTTCTTTTTCACAAGATAAACCCAAGTAATGCGAGTGCACTCATCAATAAATAAAACAAAACAACGAAATCCACTCACAAAGCAACCTAAAAAAATTCAAACATCAGAATGTATCAAATCAAATCATTTAACACTCCTCATACAGCTATGAGCATAATTGGTTCTACAATATTTCCCAAATTCACAAAATTGACATTCAATTCTAGTTGTAGCCACATCAAAGGAACTGTAAAAAACATATTTGAAAGTCTTCAAACTCGTATGTCCAAATCGTTTACGCTTGAAACATTAACCCTCCGTACGCGGTGGTTATGAACTGTAGTTCATGAACGCCCGATCTCAACTAAATAATTTCATCCACTTTTATGTTCAAAACTAATTTTCTTTTTTGATAGCGGCGATAATTGTTATTATGTCAAATATATATTTTATGACAATAATATTTGGGCGCTGTTATTAGCACCTCATTTTTGGCTAGTCGCACCGCACTTTCTTCTAATTTTTTGCGCATTTTGGAAATACGCTCAGATTCGCGCCTTTTGGAAATACGTCTTGTACATGCATTTTTAGGAAAAGTGTTCAACACGAAAATTGTAGATCTCGTAGAAATCTACAACTTTCATGTTGGACAATTTACCTAAAAATACATGTACAAAGCATATTTTCAAAAGACGTGAAAAATTAGAAGAAAGTGCGGTACAAGTAGCCAAAACTGAGGTGCTGGCAGCGCCCTGATATTTTCGCCCAAATTAGCCGAAAAAGTTGCGCCAAAAGAGCCTAAAAATATCAAAAATTATAATCTCCTCGCTAATCTCTACGGTTTCTGAGCCTACTCTCAAATTCTCCGTCCTCGTTGGTCACCACCCGCTAGTAATCTCTTGCCCTGAGACGAGTCGAAACCAATGCATCCCAATTGATCGCCGGCGAAAGAGAAGTTAGAGAACGAAGGGGGAGAGAGAGAGGGCGAGGGGAGGAGAGAGTGGGAGAGAGAGAGAGAGAGTCGTCGGACATCGAGTGAGGGCAAGAGATCAATCTCCAGCTTGAGCAGTAACCGAGATGGTTTCCAAGGAAACCTACCGCGCCGAGCTACGATCCGCCGCCCGCCAGCTCGGCGACCGTGGACTCCACTCCGCTGCCAAATGGTACTCTTTCTCTCTCTATCTCCTCCCTTGCTTCATTTCCCTCACTCCGCTCCTCAGATCTCACTCTTCTCCTTTACAGGGCCGCAGAACTCCTAGTCAGCTTGGAGCCGGACCCATCTTTCACTACCTCTTCCACCACCTCCCTCTCTTCCCTTTCCTCTCGTACATTCATCTCCGCTTCCAGCAGTTCCCGCTCCCTTTCGGCCAAATACGGCCGCCCCTCCGACGGCTCTTCCCTCCGCCGCCGCCTCCAATCAGGGGGCAGCGCCGCCGATGCTGCGACGACCCCAATGGGCGGCATGTCCTATGTCAGCACGCCGATACCCGTTGAAGATGGAAGCGAGGGTGATGCCGATGTGTATCTCCTCGCCAAGACCTACTTCGATTGCCGGGAGTATAGAAGGGCGGCCCATGTGCTTGGGAAGCAGACCGGGAGGAAGGCCGTCTTCCTTAGATGCTATGCGCTCTATCTGGTGCGCCTTCTTTCCCTAGCCCTTCTTCCTATGAATCAGATTCATTATTGGTGTTTAAGACATTGGCTTTAGGGTTTGTTTGGATTAAAGTTGTCACCTGTAAAAGATACTTGAATTATGTTCTGAAGTTTTGGAGATAGTAGCTCTGTTGATAATGGCTCATCTTACAGCACTGTATAGCGTAAATTTGTGGCGTGGTTATAACTGCAACATGCATTAAGGTATAGAATGTATGTTTGGCATCCTAACAGTTATGACGCCACCAAGAAAAGAAAACCAGTTTTGAACATAAAAAAGGATGTTCTTTAGAGCGTTCATAACCACTGCGTTCACGACAACCACCGTCGTGCCAAACAGAGCCTAAACCTACCCTCACTGTTCTCAAAGCCGTTGCAGAAAGAATTGCTGCTGTAGCTATTCCCCGCGGTTATTATTGTGGTTTGCAAATGTAGTAGATTTTTAGCCCGATAATTATAATTGTTGGCGTTGAGCCAAAAATGCCGCAGTCGTGGGGCATGGTTTGGCAGTGAGCATACCCTTAATTATCTGAAAGAATGCGGGAGTGTTGGGAGATTGATATTGAAAAATCTATTTTTCATCAAGTTTGCAACTGGTTTGGCTATATTTTCATGGAGGCTTGACCACACTTTACATTAAGAAATAGCATTCAAAAAATGTTTTTTAATTGTTGACCAACATATCTTACCTGTATACTCTATGAAATTAAGACTATTAGATGTAAACTGCTAATAAGTTCTCAGTGCTTGTGTGCATGCAAGTGCTACTTGCTTGCATCATTAAAAATTCTATCATGCTTTCTTTCGCTATTTTTTTATGATGCATTGTGAGGAGAACTCATTTATCTTCTATTTTATACATGATTTGCTCATTTCCAATAGGTGTATTTTCCTCCCTTGAGCTCATGTTTCTACTTTTATTCAAGTATATCATGCCCATTAAGCATAATATTTTTCTTCTGTAAGTAATGGTTTTACTTCTTTGGTTGCTGCATTATGATTAATGCACTTTGCTTTCTTTGAAGTTTTCATTATCAAGAATGTTGTAGTTGTATAATCTTATTCATTGATTTGTTGAGAAAGTTGCGCATGTTTTGCTGTTATTTAGGCTAGGCAACTTAAGTTCTATTTGTTTCAATTTCTTCACCTACCACACTCTGAGCATATTCTTTTTAGTTGCAAACAACTTGCCAAGTATTTGAGAGGGTTAGATACAATCTTGAATTATTTTTTTCAGCAATCAAGCAACACGAAAAGTTGCCTGCTCATTATCAACCAAACAATCATGATGCCATGTAGCATAACTGATTTGGATGAGTCTCTTATTGTTATGGTAGAAACCAACAATAATAGATTTAGGAGTAAAAAAAATCGGTATTTGATTCTAATAAAGTTCTTGAGTATATAATCAATAGAAGTTTTATTTATGAAAATTAGAGTTTTCTTGACCTTCTTGATAAATCTTAAATGTTTCTTTGAGGAGGAAAACAAATTTCTCATTATTCTCCTCTTCGAGGCGGTCGACCATCTCAAATTCCAACAATTATGGATTTGGTTTGGTGTGGAAACCTCCTTATGATGATGGAGACAGCAGGAGTTCAGCAAGCGACGATTTTGGCATAAGTCTTTAGGGGTCGACAATTGGAGTAGGCTGGTTACTGCAGAGGAGACCGACAACTAAGAAAGAGAAGAGGAGAGAGAGAGAGGAATAGGATTGCGATTAAATTTTTTAGATTATTTTAACAAGAAATAATATTTTTTTCATTGGATATCATGTTGTTATAGGTATTAGAGCAACCATGAATATTAAATAATTAATTCCTTACTTTTAGTAAAAAAAGGGCAGCCCGGCGCAAAATTAATAATAAATAACAAGACAAAGTCAAACACCTTATGTGGTTTGCAGAACTCGCGAAATAAAGACTTTGAATATATGTTGATGAAGAGAAGAACTCGTGGGTATGAACTCGTGAAATCATGTTATAGGTATCAGAGCTCCATGTTAGGGTCATTTGCATGCTTTCGTAGCAGTAAGGTATTTAGACATATCATGACAGAGTCTCTTTCCTTAGATAACCAAGCCACCGACAACCCCTACACTGACATATCAATGCCCGATTTTCAAAAAAATTTAGCTAATCGTTCGTTTGGAAAGATGCACAATTTATTGACCTTAGGGAGCAGTTCAGAGTCTTCAATGGTAGGGTACCCGATGGTCTAGATCCCATTAGGAACCCGCGTCCACTAAAAACCATTAGGCCACAAGTTGTCCATCATGAAAATCATTGTGATATTGAGGGACTTCCTGACCGTATGTTCATTAATTCTCTTGCGCAGAATCCTCCCTTCCACGAGAGCCCAAAGCTAGCTTACGAGCGTCGTAGAGATCCCACCGTTGGTTGAGACCACCTTGCTCAATAAGAACGACCTCAACTCCGATATCCTTTGCACAAAGATTTTCCTGTTCACCAACACGGTTCAACCAAGGTAGAGATGATTATATGGACTATCTTGAGCACCGACGAGGTTATATAGGTGAGGATGATATTATGTGTCGTATTCTTATCGATGCTCCATCATACGATAGACAGTTGGATCCTAAAGCTTTTAGTGATTGGTTATTGGATATGAACAATTACTTTAATTGGTACGAGATGTCTGATGAACGACGAGTGTGATTTGTCAAGATGAAATTTCATGGGCAAGCTAAGATATATTGGACGAGTCTTGAGCGCTCTTTGGATATATATAACTATCACCCCATCACCCGATGGGACGATATGAAACAAAAACTTAAAGAAATATCTCTCCGCTTCGTACTGGGGTCAGCTCCTAGATCAGTTCCAACTTCCAAGTCCTACGACAAGGAATCCTTTTTGTAGCCGAATATATGTTTCGCTTTGATGAGCTTGTCGTTAAGAGCGATATTACCGAGGAACATATCGTGACAATGTCCCGCTTTCAGGCCAGATTGAGAGTAAACATTCGTAGGGAACTCATACCCCACCACCTCGAGTCAGACGAGCAGATCTTCCTGCTCGCATTAAAATATGAACAATACTTACGTACTTCAGGTCCAAAGCGACCTAATCTACATTCCGATAATTCTGCACCTAGGAGGCCTCTCCAGTGGGGACCCAATCCATCTATGCCTACTCGTGCTCCCGTAGACACGAAAGGCACATCCACTGCCACTGGACCCCAAAAGCCCGGAGGAATTCAGTGTTTTAGTTTTTAAGGTAGAGGCCATGTGGCGGCACAATGCCCCACACAAAATCTACTTATTGAGCAGGACTCTGACCCTAGTATTGATCCTGTAGAGCCGCCCGAAGAAGATAGTCGTGACTGTAGAGGCGGGTTAGGAGGACGAAGCAGATCGAACACTTGAGATGGGCGTTATCCGTCGCCTACTACACACTCCTCACACTGATGTGGATTGGAGGCATACCACTATCTTCTACACTTACTTCCAGAGCGCAGGCGGAGCTTGCAAACTCGTTATTGATAGTGGCAGTTGTGCAAATATCATTGCTCAAAAGGGGCTTGAATGAATGAAGATTATGGAAGAACCTCATCCTCACCCATATCGAGCCGTCTGGGTAGACAAGACGACAATCCAGGTCACTCAAAGGTGCTTGGTACCCATTCGACTAGCTTCCTTCGAAGACAGAGTATGATGTGATGTCATTCCCATGGACCTTGCACATGTATTATTGGGCAGTCCCTGGCTTTACGATAGGGATGTGACTTGTTACTGACGGTCCAACACATGTGTATTCTCCGATAAAGGCCGCAAGATCACATTGTTCCCGACCCAACCTAAGGATTCCTCTAAGGGAAGGGGTGAGCCTTCTGTTACTGCAGGTGTCCCGAGGCTTATCAATATCTTACGACGTAGTGAGTTTACTCGGGAGAGTCACGATAATGATATCATTTATGTAGTTGTTGCCTTGTAGACTACGAAGGACATTATGGACATAGAGTCTATTCACCTCGATATTCGACACTTCTTCGATGAGTAATGTGATATCATGCCAGATGAGTTCACAGATGAGCTACCCCCCACCACTATTGGACATCCAACACGTGATCGATCTTATACCAGGGTCATCTTTGCCGAATCTTCCACACTATCAGATGAATCTCGATGAACATGAATAACTCGAAACTCAGATCACTAACCTCAGCAATTTATTAGAGAAAGCTTGAGCTCTTGCGTTGTACCTGCCCTCCTTACCCTTAAGAAGGATGGTAGTTGGTGAATGTGCGTGGATATCAGAGCTATCAACAAGATTACGATCAAATACCGGTTTCTCATTCCCCGACTCAATGACCTCCTAGACACCATGCCAGGTGTTCGAATATTTTCCAAGCTAGATCTACGGAGCGAGTACCACTAGATCAGGGTTAGGGAGGGTGATGAGTGGAAAACCACATTTAAGACAAAAGATGGTTTATATAAGTGGTCGGTTATTCCCTTTGGGCTATCCAATGCTCAAGTACATTCATGCGCGTGATGACTAAGATTTTATTCCCATATATGGGCAAATTCCTCACAGTCTGTTTTGATAATATCCTAGTCTACAGCCAGACTCACGAGGAGCACCTCGCGCACTTGCGGCTCCTCTTCGACACCCTCTGTAAGGAGCACTTCTATATCCACATAAAAAGGTGCACCTTTCTATCAGAGTCTGTACACTTTCTAGGGTTTATCATCTCAGCCTCAGGCGTGTTCGTAGATCTTGACAAGGTCAAGACTATTCGAGACTGGCCAATCCCCACAAATATTCATGAAGCTCATAGTTTTCATGGGTTGACCACTTTTTATAGACGCTTTGCCAGAGGTTTTAATACAATTATGGCTCCCTACACGAGTTGTCTTCGAAAGAGAGATTTTCAGTGGACACCCGCCGCCACCCAGACATTTGAGGATATTAAAGATAAATTGACCTCGACCTTGGTTCTCCGCTTACTCGACTTTAACCGAGCTTTCGAGGTAGCTTGCAACGCTTTCGCCGTAGGTGTAAGAGGAGTACTCAGTCAGGAAAGTTATCCAGCTTCTTACTTCAGTGAGAAACTAAACGACGCCCGACAGAGATATTCTAACTACGATCGAGAATTTTACACGATTGTTCAGTCTCTATGATATTGGAGACACTACCTCCTTCCTCGTGAATTCATGTTATATTTGGATTACCAGGCCTTACGTTATTTGGACTCCTAGAAGAAGTTGAGACATCGCCACGCTAAATGGGTTGAGCTTGAGTATTTGCAAGACTTCCATTATGTTTTCAAACATCGAGTTGGTGTTGAGAACAAACCCGTCACTTAGCCGTCGAGTGAGCCTACTCCACACCTTTACTACTGAGACCACAGAGTTCGAGCATTTGATCACGGAGTATTCGACCTGTCCAGACTTTGCGACTATCTACTCCGCACTGTCTCAGGACCCACCTGAGATCATCACCGATGATTATTTATTTCGTGGCACCCTCTAATGCATTCCCCCAAACATCCATCTAAGATCCATTAGTCTGGGAGTTGCATGTCGGCGGTGCAACTGGTCATTTTGGAAGAGACAAGACCATCACATTAGTTGAAGATCATTTTTATTGGCCGACACTCGAGAGAGACGTCGCTAGTGTCGTCCGACATTGCTATATCTACCAAACGACCAAAGGGTCGCAAAAGAACACAGGTATATCCACACAACTTCCAGTTCCACACCAGCTATGGGTGGACATAAGTATAGACTATGCTCGGATTGCCCCTGCGCAAGCACGCATCTGTCATTGTCGTTGTCGATCGATTTTCCAAAATGACTCGTTTCATTCCTTGCAGCAAGACTGTTGATGTGTCATACGTCGCATCCTTATTCATTCAAGACATCTTTCAACTTCACGGTCTACCTAAGATTATAGTATCTGATCGAGATGTCTGATTTATGAGCTATTTTTGGAAAACACTTTGGAAGAAGAAGATAGACACTACGCTACAATTCTCATCCACTTACCACCCACAGACGGATGGTCTAACAAAAGTAGTAAACAAGAGCCTAAGAAATCTATTACGATGCCTTGTATGTGACCACACCTCCTCTTGGGATTCATTATTACCCGTAGTAGAGTTCACATTCAATAGTTTGATAAATAGGACCACATGGTTGTGTCCATTCCAGGTAGGCTTAGATTATGAGCCCAGGAAGCCTATAGATCTTATTCCTATACCATAAAGTCTCATCCACGCGAGTCCGTCGAGTCCTTTGCTAGACACCTTCATAGTATGCATGAGTCTATTCGACGAAAAATTACTTGCAATAATGATATTTATAAATCTTATGTTGATAGCCACATTAGACTGCAAAGCTTCAAAGAAGGAGAATATGTGATGACATGTATTCGTGCTGAGAGATTCCCCAAGGGAACTGCTCGAAAATTAAATGCTAAGTGAATTAGTCTTTACCCGGTTATCAAAGGAATTTGAACAAATGCTTACAAATTAGATATTCCACAGAGTATGATAATTTCACCAATATTCAACATAGAGGATTTGATTCCATTCTTTGAGCCACACACCTCAGCTCCTCAGCCACTACCTTTGACTGCTACTTCATTACAACCTCAGTCATCGTCTACTACTTCACTGTAACCCCAGTTTTTGCCTATTTCTTCTACACAGTCTTGGCCTTTACCTACTACTTCACCGCAGCCCGAGCCTTCAACACCAATTGATCATACAACTACAGTCCCGACTTCTTCTGCAACAACACCACATTCTTCGACACAGGTTCTCCGTCCACATGACACCGGACCGTTCAACGTCATCTCTAAGATCGTGGCCCATGAGTTTGTACTAGCACCGGACAAAGCTAGATACTTTGTTCATTGGCACGACCGTACTTTTATTGGGGACACTTGGATCTCCGCAGCAGAGCTCGAGAGGCTCGCCCCAGCCCTACGGTGATAGTACGATCATTTCCATTTCTCAGAGATGAATGCTTTTGAGGCGGGGGGGGGGGGGGGGGGGGGGGGGGAGAGTTAATGGAGACCGTGACACACGACTCGTGAGGGCCTACTCGCGACGACCACGGATCCAGTGAAAATTAGGGCCGCTCATCTCGAGCAGATCGTCGATCAAAACATTTTTTGTTCTTTGTGATTTTTATTTTTATTGTATTTATGTATATTTTGGAGGATATAACGAACAATGAATCATGACCGTTCGTTGCCCCCTTTAGCTTATAAGGGGTAGTGGGTTCCATGGAGGGCTATTGAAAGATTGCGCGAAGAAGCCTCCTTTTGATCATCCAGTGCCAAAGCCGGAACTCCAAGTGCGAAGCTTGGACATCTCACTTCTCTCCCCATTCTTCCCCACACCCTTTGGTCGGCCACCTCCCACAATCCTCTTCAATCTCCTAGCCGGCCACCCATCCACTTCCATAAACCGACCACCCTCATCTCCCCTCCACTAGTCGACCACATCCCCATTCCACCATCCCTCTTGGCCAGCCCCTTCTCCCCCTCCCCTAGCTTCCCCCTCCCCCTACACCAATTACCAAAACGCCTCTCCACAATTTCCCATCACCTCTCCCACCAAATTCCATCCATCATCAATTTTCATTTCCGGCCTCCTACGTCCACCAACACCACAAATTTCCCCATATTTTCCGTTTTCCGGTGATCACCGGAAACCACCTCCGGCCACCTACACCACCTCTGGCGACCACCTCCGGCCACCTAAACCACCTATGGCGACCACCTCCGGCCACCTCTGGCGACCACCTCCGGCGACCACCTCCGCCTCCGGCGACCACCTCCGGTTAGCCACCACATACCCACCATAACTACCTCTCCTACTAACTCCACCCCTCCTAAAATTTAGGATCTCCTCCTAAATTTCCTCCACTTCCCACCTCTTCCACCGCAGCCAACCCCCTCTCCCTCAGCAACCCACGTGGAGCCACCTTCCCATGCCTCCCCCTCTCCTAACTGAGCCCCACTTCCTCATCCAGCAGCCCTCCCCTGTTTCCTTACACGTGGAACCGCCTCTCCACTCCCACCCCCTCTAAACCTTACACGTGAAACCACCTTTCCACTCCCCTCTCTAAACCGAGCCCCACTTCTCCATCCATCAGCCTTCCCTCATTTCCTCTCACGTTGAACCACCTTCCCAACCCAGCCGAGCCCCCACTCCTCCTATTCAGCAGTCGGCAATCACCACCAGCCAGCCACAGCCCCCCTCCTCTCTCCAACATAACCTCCTTCCACCTCACTCGCCAGTCCCATTGCCACCCTCGGTTGCTGCCAGCCTCCTCCAATCCCTCCACAGACCCCAGCCCGTCTCCAGCCGCCCAAACAGCCACCTCCAAGTCCTTCAGCTGCTGTCCACTACTCATCCAGTCCTGCAGCAGTACGAATTCAGCGAACTGAGCCGTCCCGGAGGATCTAATCCAGTCCCCTGTCGTAGATCCAGCCCCTGGACGTTTGTTGGAGGTTCACCAAGCTCCCTACTTCTGAATTGTGAGTTTTATAGTTTGGAGTCATTACTCTTATGTTGTGTTGTGTGTTTATTTCCTTCTTAAAAAATACTTTGTTGGGAAAATGATTTCTCTTAACCCCTGAAAAAGAGTTAAATATGAATTCTAAGAAAAGAAAATCAAGGTTAAGTCAATATGCGTCGAATAGTATTCGACGCAACGTCGAAGTTGTATCGACGTTCCTTTCAGAATGAGTCGAAGTAGCTCCAAGCAGAATTCGACGTATCCTATGTCGACGTAGCTCTGACTTCTAGTCGACGTATCTTGAGAAGTCGACGCACCCTAGTCAACGCACCTTCCTTATTCTCCTCTCGACGCTCTGCCAGGATGAATTCGACGCCTATGTCGAATAGTAATCGACGCACGTCGATTTATATGATTAATTCAAAAATCGTCAGATCTCTTTCCCTCTTTTATAGATCTGATTTATATGGAATCAATTTATTCTTTATAGCCGTTCTGAATCATTCTTTCCACTAATAGATTCTTGGCTAAATTGATTAAATCTTTTATGGACATTATTTGAAATCAGATTGAATACTTTCCTTCTATGGATATAACTGTTATGAAAATTTCTCTTTCTTTCTAATACTCTACCTGCTAATTGATTACTCTCCTATAGTGTTATTTTAATGAACAGAGCTATAAATAACTAAGGAGGTCGGCAGAGAAAGAAAACAAGTGATTCACCATTTTTACATTTGAAAAAGAGGAAGAGCTCCCAAGTGAAAAGAGTAAATTGAGAAATAGTGCTGCAGCAAAGAACAAGCTTCCTTCTCCTTCTCATTCTGAAGCCATACTGCTGCAAAATTCTGAAAAGCTTACAATCTCCTTCTCACTATAGAAGGGAGATTTCATTCACTACTTCTTGTGTTTTCAATCTTCTTGCTAGGAAGAAGATTCTTTCTTGTCTTGATATTATCTCTCTTTCTTCCTTACCTTTATTTTCACATATTGTAAAAGAGTTTTTAGAATCTCTCTTCAAAAAATTCAGTTGTACTGGTTCTAAGAGTCTCCTTTTCAAAAGACTCAGTTGGTTCTAAGAGTCTCCTTGTCAAAAGACTCAGGGTGGTTCTAAGAGTCTCCTTATCAAAAAACTCAGTACAAGATAGTGAATTTCCTACCAAGGGGGTAGAAGAGTGGACTACCCAAAGTTTGGGGAACCGCTATATCTCTTTGTGTTGTGCTGTGATTTTTCTTATTGCATTTATTTTTCTTTACTTGTTTAATTCTTGTTGGTGTGTGTGGGAAGCTCTAATCTGTGATCATACACATATATATATATATTAACTTTTCACAAAATATTTTTAATCTCTATTCACCCCCCCCCCCCCCCCCTCTAGAGAATTCTAGTGAGGTTAACTGTGCACTTTCAATTGGTATCAGAGCTAGGTTGATCTAAAAAGGTTAACTCCTTGATCAAAAAGATCCTACCTCTTATTTATAAATATATATTTCTTTAACAATTATTTTTCACATGGCACAAATCAAAGATTATGCTTCCACCAGACCACCAATGTGCAATCTTGAAAAATTTGCAGTTTGGAAAACAAGAATTAGAATTTATATGAATTTTATTGATGATGACTTGTTTAATATTACTGTGACAGGTCCCCCAAAGCCTTATAGAAAGGATGCAAATGGCAATGTCACACAAACACTTGTTCCAAGATCTGAATGGACAGAAGATGAGAAGAAGGCAAGAACATATGATCTAAAGGCCATGAACATACTTGTCTCAACCCTCTCAGATGACATCTTTCAAAGGGTTGTTGACTGTGAATCAGCCAAAGAAATTTGGGATGCTCTTACAAAGATGCTGGAAGGAAGTGCTGATGAAAAGAAAGATAAGAAGGCTCTATTGATCTCCCAATATGAGAACTTCCAAAAGAAAAATGAAGAGAGTATCTCTGAGATGTATGACAGATTCAGTCTAATCATCAATCAATTGAAAAACTTGGTTAGAGAGATCTCTCTCACTGAGATTAATGACAAATTGCTAATGAGTCTCCCTAGTTCATGGGACTCAAGAACATGGGCAATAAGAGACACAAGAGGACAAAGGAAATCTCAACAGATGCTCTCTTAGGAAAACTCAAATCCTACGAGCAACTGCTGAAAACTAGAGAAGAGAAGAAGAGAAGAGAAAACACTCCAATCTCCTCAAAAGATAGGAACATAGCTTTAAAGGCAACAGAAGAAGGGACTCCTGTCACTGAAGAAGAACTATTCAGTTTCCTGGCCAGAAGATTTAAGAAATGGGTCAAGACAGATGGATCAAGAAGAAGGGAGTCAAAACCAAGGTATGACAAAACTCCCACTAAAGAAATTGTGTGTTATTCTTGCAGAAAATCTGGACATATTGCCCCAGAATGTCCAGAGAATGCTGAGACAAAGAAAGTTTTGAAAAAGAAAGATCCCAAGAAAAAGGAGAAGAAGAAAGAAAGAGGCTTTATTGCAGAAGCCTGGAGTGAAACAGACTCTGAGGACAGTTCCTCTTCCAAGAGTGACAATGAAGAATCTAAGCAAGAAGATCTATGCTTGGTGGCCTTTGAAGGATCAAAGAATGATGATGGTGCCAAATCATGGAGTGAGACAGGATCAGAAGAAAGCATATCTTCTGAAGATGAAAAAGAAAATAGCCTTATTCTCATAGAGGAATCTGAGGATAAGGATGAGGTAAGCATCTGTGATGAAATAGATTTTCAAAGTGATAATTTCAGAAATGATTTTATGGGAATGTGTCTAGATCAATTAAAAGCAAAACAAGAAATCAAGGATCTAAAAGAACAAATTAACATGGTTAAGAACCAAAGAAAAAAGGGGGATATATGCTCAAAAGATTATGCATTAAGGGCCAACATAAGAGAAAAAGAAATAGAAAGGGCTAGAATAGAAAATCAGTTTCTTAAGGATAAGGTATCCCAGGCAAAGGCTTTTGAAGAATCAATAAAAATGAGAAGCCAAACTCTTAAGGAAATCACAGAAAAACAAAAAATAAGACACAAGAATCTTGGGCTAGGGGCTGATTCATTAATCAGCCTAATTCCATCCAACAAACCTGCTTGGATGAGCCCTGTAAAATTCACTAAACCTGTCAAATGGACAAACCAAGAAAAAGACCCACAAGATAAGGAAGAAAACTCCTTCAAAGAAATAAAGGAATTTGATGAGACATCATATTATTCAGCTGATGACTCACAAACTTCATCTGAAGAAACAACTTATCCAAGAAAAATAACACATAAAGGAGTAAAAACAGAAAAAGGTAAAATGAAAATTGAAGATACAATTGCGTCGACTTCATATCGACGCATAAATGATAGTGTGTCGACTTATACTCAACGCAACCTCTCAGATGCCTCGACCTCTTCTAGACGCTTGAACAAAAGCACGTCGACTTCCAATCGACGCAACTTTCTCTATGCGTTGAAATCAGATCGACGCCATCTGGAGAAAGCGCCGAATACAAATCGACGCGACTATCAACATGCGTCGAATAGATATCGACGCACAAAAGTTCAGAGCAACTTAAATACCTTTCCTCCAAAAGCCTTTCATCCTAACCCATATTCAGGACCCATTCATCCCAATCATGATTTTTATCCAAATCAACACCTCTATCCTAACCAAAATGTTTATCCTAACCAAAATTCCCATCTTAATCAAACCTTCTATTCTAATCAACACTTCCATCCCTCTCTAAACTTAAATTCTCACAACACTAAGATAATCAAATGCTATATATGTAATAAACCTGGACACCTTGCCAAACAATCTTGGCACAATCAATCAAACTATCTGTAGAAAGTTGTCCAAGACTGACTTAGAAATCTTTAGGGCTAGGAAGAGATGAAAAGAAATAAAACACCTAGAACTTTTCAGGAAAATTAAAAGTCACATCGACTTATAATCGACGCACCGTCGAGAAGACCTCGACGCTGACACTGATCTCCTTCAGTCAAAGTAACGTCGATCCCCTATCGATGTAACGTCGACTTCATAAAAACGAGCGACAATACTTTCAGTCACATCCACTGAAATACCGAATAAGCCTCGAATTAAGTCCAGTTTCGACGCTTCACCTGACTTAAATAGTCTATTCAGTTAGAACTTAGAAGCCTTCACGACTCTGCATCTTTCATCCTTCTTGCTCCTCAGACCAGCCGATTTTTCCTCTCTTTCACTGACCTAAAATGGCTCCCAAAATCAACTCAGGCTTCGACATTGACCTTGAGTCTTTCCAAGCAGCCGCAGAAAACTACAAGAGCATCATTGCTCTTTTTACTGCAGCAGGACTGGACAAGCTCATCTCCACTAGGTGCAAGCTCCTGGAATTAGAGCTCACAGAGCTAATAACTCATGTTCAGATATCTGAACAAGGAGAAATCCAGGGAACACTATATGAGACACCAGTCTTAATCTCAGCAGAACATATTAGGGCCACCTTTGATCTTACATCAGGTATATCCTAATATCCTCTTTGTTCAAATGAAATAAGGAAAGAAAATGAGCTTCTAAAAGAATGACTAAACAAGTCTTAATTATTCCTTTATTAGGTGATGAATCTATAGACCTCACACCTGATGAAATCAAGCATCTGCTAACCATCATGAAGTTTTCAAGGGATAAACCAACCCATCTAAAGAAAATAGACTTTTCTGAGGAGTATAGACTACTAGCAGATATAGTAGGAAAGATACTACTATGTAAGATATCTGCTCATGATGCAGTGCCCAAGCAGCAACTGAACATCATGGGGGCTCTTGTATTGAAGAAGAAAATAGACTGGGCCAGCTGTCTGCTCAAGATGATAGGCTCTAAATATTCTCACAAAGAGAATGCCTACATGAGGATTATGAGTCAAGTACTCTTCCACTCCTTCCCTGACCTCTGTAGGTCAAAAGGAATTCCTATCCCTCCTGGAAAGAGGATGTTCATTGCCCTCTTCTCCAAATGGACTAGGCAAATCCCCAAGCCTGGTTCCATTCCTGAAAGGACTCCCTCTCCTCCTAACTCTCCTGCTCATCCATCTCCTCCTCCTTCTCCTCAAAGAGACAATTCTTCTCTACCACCATCATCCACTCAAATAGACTCTACCACCCTCACAACTCCTACTCTACCTACCTCTTCTCAAACACCTGCTCCTCAAACAGCAGTTTCTCCACCTCCTCCTCCTCTTTCTTTCTCATCCTCTCCACCTCCCTTATCACCCATACCTCATGTATCAACTAACTTCTCTCCAGCCTCATCACCATCTTCACCACTCTCTCCTCATCCCCAACCACAACATGAACCATCTGCATCCACTGAAGCTCTCCTCACTCAGTGCATTGCATCAGCAGCTCAAACATTCCAAGCAATGCTGGATGAGCACTGCTCCCAGATTCATTCCTCAATCCTACACATGCACACCCAAATAGATGGGGTCAGTGCCTCTGTGCAAAGTCTGAAGAACTCTCTCTCTTCCTCAAGAGTTACCAAGTCTTTCTTAACCTCCTTGGCCAAGAAGGTCAAGAAGGGGGAGAAGCTAGATGAAGAGCAACCCTCCAATCTTAAATCTCCCTCACACAAATCCCCTCCTTCTTCAAAATCTGACAGTCTTGCACTGCTCAAGACAATTGGAAATGAGATAGTACCTGAGCTACACAATGATGAACAAATAATAGAGGTACTCAACATAGCAAGAGATGCTGCAAATCAAGTGGCACTACTACAAGGGGAGGGAAGCAGAGCAGAAAATGAGGCTGAAAAGGAAGAAGGTGAGAAAGAGCTGAATACTGCTATAAATCAAGAAGAAAATGAACCAGCTGCTGGAACTGAAAAAGGAAATGAAGTTGATGCTGGAAAAGAGAAAGAGCCAGATGCTGTGATGGCTGAAGAAGGGGCTCAGGAGTCAGGGGCAGGGGGAGCTGAGACTCAGGGGGAGCAAATGGCTGAGACCCAGGGGGAGCTGAGGGAGTCACCTGCTACTGGGAAAGAGCAATCCACAATAGTATTCAAGAGAAAAAGAAAGACTCCTCCTACCCCTCCTGAATAATACTTGAAAATAATGCTTCATATACTTTATGATTGGCCTGAACATGAAGTTTGCTTCTGATTGTGTGGAATCTTCATTATCTGTACAATTGCTTTGCTATGTTAATTATATGCTAAATACAATTTCTCTCTAAGTAGGGTTAAGACAAATAGGGGGAGATTGTTGGGAAAATGATTTCTCTTAACCCCTGAAAAAGAGTTAAATATGAATTCTAAGAAAGGAAAATCAAGGTTAAGTCAATATGCGTCGAATAGTATTCGATGCAACGTCGAAGTTGTATCGACGTTCCTTTCAGAATGAGTCGAAGTAGCTCCAAGCAGAATTCGACGTATCCTATGTCGACGTAGCTCTGACTTCTAGTCGACGTATCTTGAGAAGTCGACGCACCCTAGTCCTTATTCTCCTCTCGACGCTCTGCCAGGATGAATTCGACGCCTATGTCGAATAGTAATCGACGCACGTCGATTTATATGATTAATTCAAAAATCGTCAGATCTCTTTCCCACTTTTATAGATCTGATTTATATGGAATCAATTTATTCTTTATAGCCGTTCTGAATCATTCTTTCCTCTAATAGATTCTTGGCTAAATTGATTAAATTTTTTATGGACATTATTTGAAATCAGATTGAATACTTTCCTTCTATGGATATAACTGTTATGGAAATTTCTCTTTTTTTCTAATACTCTACCTGCTAATTGATTACTCTCCTATAGTGTTATTTTAATGAACAGAGCTATAAATAACTAAGGAGGTCGGCAGAGAAAGAAAACAAGTGATTCACCATTTTTACATTTGAAAAAGAGGAAGAGCTCCCAAGTGAAAAGAGTAAATTGAGAAATAGTGCTGCAGCAAAGAACAAGCTTCCTTCTCCTTCTCATTCTGAAGCCATACTGCTGCAAAATTCTGAAAAGCTTACAATCTCCTTCTCACTATAGAAGGGAGATTTCATTCACTACTTCTTGTGTTTTCAATCTTCTTGCTAGGAAGAAGATTCCTTCTTGTCTTGATATTATCTCTCTTTCTTCCTTACCTTTATTTTCACATATTGTAAAAGAGTTTTTAGAATCTCTCTTCAAAAAATTCAGTTGTACTGGTTCTAAGAGTCTCCTTTTCAAAAGACTCAGTTGGTTCTACGAGTCTCCTTGTCAAAAGACTCAGGGTGGTTCTAAGAGTCTCCTTATCAAAAAACTCAGTACAAGATAGTGAATTTCCTACCAAGGGGGTAGAAGAGTGGACTACCCAAAGTTTGGGGAACCACTATATCTCTTTGTGTTGTGCTGTGATTTTTCTTATTGCATTTATTTTTCTTTACTTGTTTAATTCTTGTTGGTGTGTGTGAGAAGCTCTAATCTGTGATCATACACATATATATATATATTAACTTTGTACAAAATATTTTTAATCTCTATTCACCCCCCTCTAGAGAATTCTAGTGAGGTTAACTGTGCACTTTCATACTTGTTTGTAATCATTGTTTTTAAGCTTTGAAGTGTTGTCCGTTTCTATTTATTTAGCATCTTTGATTTTGAGTCCTCTTGCATTTATACTACCTCTTGTGTTTCCTTGTACACTTACCTACTGTGGTATATCTTATATATATAAAAAGGACAGCTCGGTGCACAAGACATCCCCACGGAGCGAGGGTCTGGGGAAGGGTCCCACCACGAGGGTGAAATGTAGGCAAACCTTACCTTGCATTTTTGCAAGAGGCTGCTTTTAGGACTTGAACCTGTGACCTCAAGGTCACACGGAAACACCTCAACCGGTGCGCCAAGGCTCCCCTTCTATATCTTATATATATATTTTTAAAAAAATTATTGCAAGTTAAAATTCGCTGGAAAGTGTGTCTGCATTTAGAAAGTACCCTTAGCCTCACTAGGACCTTATCTTACGTAAGTGCTGGTCGGCTTCAATCTTCTTATGGTGTTGGGCGCATTAAAGTTTATCTTAAGGCGAGCAAGGAGGTGATCTTGATTGGTTTATTTTTGGTCCATACGAGTCTTTGAACTACAATCGTGGGGGTAGTAAGATATTTTAGAATTTCTTGGTCATATAATACTTGAAAAATGAGTCATGTTGGCTACTGAATGATGTGCGGTGTTTCACTAGAAGTCTTCTCAGCAGAGAAATTGACAACATTATCGTATTTTGTCAAATGCAAAAACTTGGTAAGTACTGCTCAAAGTAATAGCTGACTACTCATATTTGTTCGTCGATTTGTCGGCGGTGGATCGTACTTTTTGCCGTACAAGCAAACACGGTGTCAAGTACTGCTCAAGGCAATTGTTGACTACCCTAGATTGTACTTGTTTTGTCAGTTTTCCTTCAAGTTTGAGCAAGTTTTTCCAAAAGGAGCTTAAAAAATCGGATTGCATTCATCGACTAATACTATGCTTTTGGAGTTTTGGGTATGCCTTGTAAGAAAAATTGAGACTTTGTGAGATTGAGGGCGTAATTTGAGAGCTTATATAGTTTTTGTACTTGTTTACGATATACAGTGGAACCTTCAATCTTTGTGTTTTCGTGGACATATGTGCTCATCTCTGATTCACGTAAATTCTTCTCACCGATTTAATTTTCTTGCAACATTATATTTCGTGTTCTCGACAGCCGTGTTTGCTCTCGTTCACTTCTCCCAACATAGCATGGATCCTCTACTTTTGCTCCTCGAACTTTCGTTATGGTGGAAATTTTTGTTAAAACTTATTTTGTTTCAGACTTTCATAAAATCCTACTGCTTCCTATATTTGTTTTTAACTTTTTTGCATTGCCTTAAGTTCCTAACCCACAATACTGTATTTGTAGATATTATAATCAAATGATGTTGCCTAGCATTATCCGTTCATAAATCAAAATTTCTCTCACAGGCTGGAGAAAAACGAAAGGAGGAAGAGATGATAGAAATTGAGGGTTCCTTTGGCAGAATTGAAGCTCTCAACAGTGAATTGGCTTCTCTCGAAAAAGAGCTATCTTCCCTTCGGAAATCTGGTGCCATTGACTCTTTTGGCCTTTACTTGTACGG
Source organism: Dactylorhiza incarnata (assembly GCA_033032865.1). NCBI lineage: Eukaryota > Viridiplantae > Streptophyta > Magnoliopsida > Asparagales > Orchidaceae > Dactylorhiza > Dactylorhiza incarnata. Next base: position 2,833,860 of record JAWHQI010000309.1, on the reverse strand, counting down.
CATCATACTGAGAGACAGAGGGAGCGAAAACCTTGCCATCACTGTCCTCGTCGAATCCGTCAACAGTTTCCCGTGGAATTGGAACGCCTGGCTGGAGCTCCAGTCTCTTTGCACCACAACCGAAACTTTGAACAAATTGAATCTCAAACACCACTGGATGAAAGATTTCTTTCTCGCCAGCGCATATCAGGAGCTGAAGGCACACGACGAGGCCTTAAAACGATACGAGTGCTTACAGGCGGTATTTCGCCGCAGCAATCATATACAAGCTCAGATCGCCACAGCTCTCTACGGGTTGAGGGAGCTCGATGAGGCTGAAGTGGTTTTCGAAGAAATTCTAAGGAATGATCCGTATCGGGTGAACACGATGGATGTTTACTCGAATCTTCTCTATGCTAAGGAGTGCTTTACCGCTCTTAGCTTCCTCGCTCACAAGATCTTTTTGACGGATAAATATCAGCCTGAATCTTGCTGCATTATCGCAAATTATTACAGTTTGAAGGGACAGCATGAGAAGGCTGTTTTGTATTTTAGGAGAGCTCTAAAACTCAACCGAAAGTACCTGTCCGCTTGGACTCTGATGGGCCATGAGTACGTGGAGATGAAGAACACTCCGGCTGCGATCGATGCTTACAGAAGAGCTGTTGATATAAATCCTCGCGATTATCGAGCCTGGTATGGTCTGGGGCAGACGTACGAGATGATGAGTATGCCGTTCTATGCGCTTTACTACTTCAAAAGAGCATCTTTCTTGCAGCCCAGCGACGCCCGACTCTGGGTCGCTATGGCCCAGTGCTACCAAAGTGCACCGCTTCAGATGGTCGAAGACGCGATCAAGTGCTATACGAAGGCTGTGAACTGCAACGAAAGGGAGGGAATCGCACTCCATCAGCTCGCGAAACTGCACTGTAATCTCGGTCACTCGGAAAAGGCGGCGTATTTCTATAAGAAAGATCTGGAGATGATGGATGCAGAAGAAAGGCAGGGTCCAAACATGATTGAAGCTCTCCTTTTCCTCACCAAGTACTTGAAAGCTGAAAAAAGATTTGAAGAAGCAGAGGTTTACTGCACTAGACTCTTGGATTACAGTGGCCCGGTGAGTCAATTCTTCTATTTTTCTAATTACAGCACTAAAGTGCAATTAGTTTTAAAGGAAATGCATTTTTTTAATGCAATATAGAATTTGTTCTTCATTTTTTGGCCTTCTTAGCCGAGCTTGCCTTTTTTTCAGGAAAAAGAGACTGCAATGAGCCTTTTGAGAGGATTGAGGATTGCTCAGTCGGGTCCTCCTTCCTCATCTGGTCTCGAACAATATATCACTCCATGAAAGAGGACACCATAAACAGGTAGCTACCCTAACATTCGTGTTTCTAATTTGGTGTCGGACCAATTCGAGAAATTATTTCTTCTCATCAACTGGAAAAAGAAATTCTAGAGCTTTATGGGTGGGCACAGTTTGGTTTGGTTCTAAGCAAATCTGTCTTTGGAACTGAACCAACCATCAAAAGTTAAAAAAAAAAAATACCGGTAAAAATGGAAATCGAAAGCACAACGAACTCGGTTTTAGTCTAGTTTTCAATTACAGATGATGAACTAAAATAGTTGTTGATTTTGATTTGGTTCAGTTTGTGTTACATGTATCTATACTATATATATCCTTTTGTGAAACATTCTCTTTTCCATTTTACTCCTTATAATTTTCTCTTTTTACCATCAAAAAGCAAGTAAGAAGAGGAGAGATAATATCCATTATGATTTGGCTCATGTATGTTGAATGTGAAAATCACTTTATTCTCCTTCAATATTTTTTTGATTGAACTACCTATACTTAAGTGCATAAAATGACAACACAATATTGATTAATGATATATATAGGAATAATTACCAAAAAATCCCCTACAAGTTAGCATAATTACAGGTTGCGCCCCTCTAATTTTTGAAATTACAAAATCCTCCCTTGTAAGTTTACATTTCATAACACCCATGCACAAAAATACCCTCTTTTAGTAAATTTTTAGGGAGGGGGTCTTTTTATGCATGGATGTCATGATATGTAAACTTACACGAGAGATTTTTGTAATTTCAAAATTACGAGGGGTGTAACCTATAATTTAGCAAACTCAGAGGGGAGGTCCCATTAGATGACTCCATATATATAATAGTAGTTAATTTATACAGGCAAATATAAATCTAGTATAATAAATATTTTATATCAAAGTAGACTAAATAATTCTATATATTACTAGCTACGCACGGGCCCAGTGGTGCGGGGCCACAGAATGCGACCATCGGTCGATATCCCCCAGGCGAGATTAGTCTTCACCACATATATTTCGGGGGGCATTGACTGAACATCACACCCTATCTGCCCGCACACTATGCTCGAGTGACCCTGTGAATGATATTCATCATTAATGTTTTAGTTAGATTGTTCAAGGTACATCTTACGCTATCCGGATTCGGTTCGGTTTTCCTGCTCACAAACTCAAACTCAAACCAAACCAATTTGCAAATTTCCAAACCTCAGCCAAAACCAAGTGAAGCTGAACCAAACCAACCGGGTTTTTTTCAACTCAATTTAGTTTTCCGGTTCAAGCAATCTCTTAGGAAACCCATTCCCCACTGGAGCTCTTATCCATATAACCCGACGGCTAACTGAATGCATCTGCTCTTGGGTTCTGCAGGAATTGCTGCCGCTCATCAAACACTGAAGTCATGAAGTTGTCTCCAAGCTGACTCAAGAAAGATGGAATTTATTTGGTGGCATTTTCATTTCACGAAAATGCTGAACCCCGCCGGCCCGACCGCCGAAAACCCGCACGGAACAAAGGGCAGCGAAAAGATGACTCGAGAAGTGCGAAGCATGGATGCCGGAGTTGTTGATTAATGCTTATTGCAGCCCATCGAGTTGTCCCCGGCGCGGCGCTACCTCCCTTTTATGATGCTCTTTTCAAAGCCCAGCAGTTTTGTGAACTACATGTCAAATATTTAAGATGAGTCATCATTCATTAATTATATTAGCTTAGATTATTTATCATTGCTTCAGTCTTTTTTATCTAATAATAATTTGGAATAATTTTAAAGAGTTAAAGAAAAATATTTTGTCAATTTGAAAGTTTTCTGCTGCTGGACTTCCCGACCGTGTTTTTATTCTCCTCCTAGAGAAGCTTTGTTGCTGATGCAGGACAGACGTCACACTTGTCTGTTAGCCTGTATCCTGGCGTCGCACTAGCCCAGGGGGCCCACCTTGGCGTCGCACCAAAGCATCTTTATCAGGTCCGCAGCCCGTACGCCCCAAACCATCCCCGGTCCCACCACAGGGCCGATAGGTTGTTGAGGTCGGGGCTCGATCTCCTTATAAGAATCCTTCAGAGGAAGACTTGTCACCAACTGAAGGATTCTTATCAAGGAGGTCGGGGGATCGAGCCCCGGTCTCAACAACCTATCGGCCATGTGGTGGGTCCGGGGATGGGTTGGGGTGTACGGGCCGCGGACCTGATAAAGACGCCTTGGTGCTACGACAAGCTGCAGGGTGGCAGGCAGGTGTGACGTCTGCCCTGCATCACATAGTTTCAACATTTCATTTATCGAAGCACTCTACGAGCCGACCCCGCACCCTCGTCTATATCCGTCGGGCATCATCTAATCAATTCTGAGCGAACATCCCCATTTTCATGGAACCTTTTCGGTCCAATTCCATTGGAACCTGAAGGCGAGGCGCATGTATACGCATAAAATAATGCCCAAACTGCCCTTTCCCAAACCGCTCATGGTCATTTCGTTCCAACATTGTATACGAAGAGAGTGAGCGGCGCGTAAAGTACCGCTTTTGTTGGTCAAATACAATGCATGGTGGAATTCGTGCCCATGTAACTGTATTTTGAAGTTCAATTGGAGAAAATATTAATTTGATATTATTTATTTAAAGAATTCACATATTTAATGTGATACACTGATACCATAACTTATCAATATTGTATATTTGTATGATGATTTAAAACTAGAATAAATAATATGAAATAGAAAAAAAAAAAGATAAGAAATAAAAAATAATAATAAGTGTTTTTTAATGGGAGGTGGACACTAGGACTGTGCGACATACGTAATGTCGACGCGCAACAAAGAGATATTTTTAACGACGAATATTGTGCACCTAAGGTTGTAGCTGACGAATATTGTGCACAAGAAATACCATGCCCCACACAATGTGCAACATTGAAGCTTTTCTTATTTGTGATTGTTGTGCACGAATAAATCATTGTTAATACTCGAAGAAAAATTATTTCAATATTGCTAGAAATTAATGCGCGCTTGACAATATAAAGGATGAAAACTAGAATAGTAACTAGTTAGAAGCAAAGTATTTGATTGGTCTCGGACGCCAGTTTGGGTGATCGGCTATAGATCGCTATCGGTCCTCCGCCGCCCACACATAGAGGCATAGTTTTTCGGTCCGGGGACTTGGGACTATGATCACCGCCTCTGGTTCGTATCCGCTCGTGTTTGACAATCTCCCTTTTTTGGGTCCCACGTGCGAATTATATTCCATGCCCAAATTAATCCTGATTTTTTTCTCGAAGGATAGACGGACCTAAAAACAACTTCACTTGAAGTGCATCACTGAGACTGATACCCAGACGGAAACTTCGGAATAGCAGTCTAACGGGAAAATACAATTGATCTCTGCGGAGATCAAAAGTGATCCCGCGGAGATCAAAAGTGATCCCCGCGGAGATCACCTGGATATTCTGGGACCCGGACGGAATAAATCTCTCCAGAAGAAACTAACGATGAAGATTAAACCTAAAAAACAATGTTATGAAATTAATGCACCAGGACGGAAATATTTTGCCCCTTAACAGCCTTCTCACTATTTTTTCAACACCTCCCGCCGCCGGCTTATCTGTCCCAAAACCCTAATAAAGCTTTCGCCAGATAATGTTTGACGAAGATGGGGAGGGGAATGGATTCGGATCACTGCTAAGCTCTTTGTCTGTGGTGACGAGGGATACAGTCACGGGGAGGCCGAGTGGATTTGTATTTGGAACCTTCGCCGCTAAGGATCTACGGCCGGTTTTCCTTATCGCCGGAAGAACTACTGTCAGATTAGCCATCGGTTGCAATGTTTACTCCGTTATAGCAATACTCAGGCGCATCCCATAAACGCCGCAACTGCAGAAGACTTCACGGTAGGTGGTGTTCTCATCTCAACTGCAGACTCCGACGATCAACAAAAGAAGCAGAGACACTGCTATTTTCTTTGAGCTCTCGACCGGCATTCTACGGAGGTAACAAATTTCTCCTTCTTCTTCTTCTTCAAAAGTTTTGTAAGCAGATGCAGAAAATAATCAAAAAATAGCACGAGTATTAGTGCAGAGCATTGCTAATGCAGTTCATTTTTCACTATTCACAGATCATTGATATCCGTAGACTACGAAATTTTTTTCTGCAGATCTTTTGTTATCTATAGACCAAAAAGAACTTAGTACTGTGTTGAATTTTTTTCTAAAATCTTAAGGCTCAGACCCAATTTTTGATCTCATCATCTGTGATGACGGAGCTGAGCATCCCCTTGTGAGCAACTAGCTCATTAATGTCGTCTTCTTGGGCTCTGATGGATTCCAAGCACTTGGGATTCATGGCTCACCAAATCTTGAGTAGTTGTTCGGTTTAGTAGTTTGCATAGTATATGGCGTTCATTCCTAATTTCTTCATTCATAAGGCTTCTAGACTTCCTTTTCTACCATGTCTATTCCATAGAAGGGCTGCTCGGAAATGGTATAGTCATTTGCTGCCTCAACATCTCTGATGGGAACCATGCTATACGACCCGTGAGGGTCTACTCGCGCCGACCACAGACACCGTGACAATCGGGGCCGCTCGTCACGAGCGCATCGCAGATCGAAATATTTTACGTTCTCTGTATTTTTTTTACTTTTATTTTATTTGTGTGTATTTTGGTGGTGACAATGAACGGAGGATCATGACCGTTTGTTGTCGTTCTCTGGTCTATAAATACGGGTAGAGGGCTCCATAGATGACTATTGAAAGTTAGAGCAAAGAAGCCTCCTTTTGATCACCCGGCACCAAAGTTGGAACTCCAAGTGCGAAGCTTGTAGTTCACTCTCCTTGGTCGTCCTCCCCCACTCTCTCCACCACCAAAGAACTAGCCACCCCTCTCTCTCCCAACCTCCATCACCTCCTCAAAAGTCCTCCACCGCCACCTTTTAATTTCCTTTCTTTCAGTTTTCCGCCATGCCTCCACCAACTCCGGTTCCTCACTTTTATGAATACATGTTTCATTTTAGTTGTTTGAATTCAGTAATATATTGTTATTTCTTACTTCATTGACTTCATTTGTACTTATTAAAATGACAACTTAATTTTTTGTGTGTCAATGGTTTTTTGCTATTTGCATGTTCCTCAATGCTGCATGCTATAGATTGCAGAAGGAGAACCATCCCCATAACCCTTAATACTCATTCTTTGTGTTATAATAATGGTGCCTCGACCACTCCGTGAAGTGCATTTTCTTGCTGTGCAGGTGCATTTCAATCATGGGCTCACTAAGAGGAAGATTTATCAATCGTTTAAAGAGTTCTTTAATGCAGCATAAGTTTCTATTTGGTATCTTTCTTTAGTTTTTTGGCATATAAAGTCTATCTTATATTACTATATTATTCTTTCTCTGGGTTTCTTAAGTCTTGTTCCTATTCCTGCTTGTAAATCTAATTAATTCGAAGATAACAACTTAGCTTTTCTATGATCTTCATTCTAGACTTGCAAAGATTTTCTAGAGTGTGCCTCTCCACCTCAACATTGAGTGGGTTCGAGGATAAGGAAATAGATGATACCGGTTTTTTATATGACCAGAAAGAGTTGGAACCACAAGGTGTTGACCCCAGAAAAGGCTGGAATTTTCGTGGTGTGCATAAGGTTTTGATACTCTTTCATGTTTGTGAGATTTGCTTGCAATGTTTGACCTGCAGGATTTCCTTTCTGATGCTCTTGCATGCAGGCTATCATTTGCGGCAAACTTGGGCAGCCCCCGGTGCAAAAAATATTAAGGAATGGAAAAACTATTACCATATTTACTGTTGGGACTGGGGGTATGTTTGACCAAAGGATTGTTGGAACTGAAAGTATGCCGAGACCAGTTCAGTGGCATCGAATCACTGTGCACAATGAAATCCTGGGGGCTTATGCTGTTCAACAGCTAGCAAAGAAGTATGTATAGGTTTTCTAAGTGATCAAACGCTTTGTTTTATCAATTTTACCAGGGAAGCAAATATTTGATGGATTCTGTTATTTGTTTCCTTCTACAGCTCTGCTGTTTTTGTTGAGGGGGACATTGAAACTAGGGTTTATAATGATAGCATTACTGGTCAAGTCAAAAATGTGCCAGAAGTTTGTGTTCGCCGTGACGGTATGTTGCACCCATATAATTATTATATGGATATTTGAATTCCTTAAAAATAGGGTCTTTTATTTGCTTGATGATGTCTTTTATGATGCTTTAAACTTTACATAAAAAGGTATTAATATTACATCAGATAAAATTATCAAAATCAGAGCTAGTCAATTAACAGTGTAATGGGCTTTATGTGCTAGAATCTAATGATTTTTCCTTGCCGTTATGGATTTTAAAGTTTACAAGCAATTTGGAGGTCTATGACAAGGTCAAATGGAATCAGTCTTCCTCTACTTCCTTTGTTCTTCGTCTTCTGTTTTATAATTTGGATGATACTAAATAAGTGCAGCATCTGGGCTGAAAATGGTATTAATGAGCCTTTGGGAGCTTGGAAGTACTATTGTGGTCATTTATGATTGGTAGGGTGGATATATAGAACATCATGTGTGAAATTGAAATAATTACTAAGAGCATTTTGAAGAAATTTGGTGGGTTTGAATTTATTGTTGGTGTCTACTTAGAGATAAATGATGCTCTGAAGAAGATGAAAAATGGAAAGGCGGTTGGGTCAGACGATATACCCATTGAAGTATGGAAATGCTTAGGGAGGGAAGGAATTTTATGGCTTACAAGTTTTCAATAAGATACTGAATACAAAGAGGATGTCAGACCAATGGAGAGAAAATATTTTGGTACCTTTGTATAAGAACAAAGGAGATATACAAAATTGTGTCAATTACAGGGGAATTAAATAAAGAGTCATATTATGAAACTATGTGAATGAGTAATAGAGAGAAAAGTAAGACGAGAGACTAACATCTCAGAGAATCAATTTGGATTCACGTCAGGGAGGTCAACCATGGAAGCTATACATCTTTTGAGGAGACTCATTGACAACTATTGGGAAAGACAAAAAGATTTGCATATGTTGTTTATCGATCTGGAGAAGGCTTATGATAGGGTTCCAAGAGAGGTCTTATGGAGAGTCTTAGAAAAGAAAGGTGTAAATGTATCATACATTGACGTAATCAAAGATATGTATACAAATTTAGTGACCAGGGTGAGGACATCTGGAGGATTAACACAAGAATTCCCTATCGGTGTTGGCTTACATCAAAGGTCATCTTTAAGCCCTTATCTCTTTACCCTTATCTTAGATGAGCTCACCGGACATATCCACCAAGCAATACCTTGGTGTTTATTATTTGCAGATGATATTGTTTTGGTCGATGAGACACGTGAGGGTGTAAACGCGAAACTTGAATCTTGGCGAGAAACTTTAGAAAAGAAGGGTTTTAGGTTGAGCAGGACAAAGACATAGTATATAGAGCATATATTTAGTAGTGCAAGAAGGTCGGATGACTCCGTCATTAAATTGGGTGACCAAGATATGTCCCGCAGTGAGTGCTTTAAATATGTGGGATCGATAATTAAAAAAGATGGAGGTGTAGATAAAGATGTGATACATAGAGTCCAAGCAGGTTGGTTGAAGTGGAGAGGCGCGTCAAGGATCTTATGTGATCGTAATGTACCATTAAAACTTAAAGGCAAGTTTTACCGTACTGCAATTAGGCCAACAATGCTCTACGGTTCTGAGTGTTAGGCAGTGAATGGTGTACATGAGCAAAAAATGGGAGTTGCGAAGATGAGAATGCTTAGGTGGATGTGTGGTCACACGAGACTGGATAAAATTAGGAATGAATGTATTAGGGATAAGACATGAGTGGCGCCAATTATAGAGAAGATGCGAGAAGCTCATTTAAGATGGTTCAGATATTCATTTGTGACTTAGAATGAAATTGTAAGGAAAGACATGATGCACTTAGGCATTAGTGAGACTATGATTTAAGATAGGGCGCAATGGCGACAAAGGATCCATATAGCCGACCCCACTATGGTGGGATAAAGGCTTGATTGTTGTTGTTGTCTAATTATATCCAATTGAATAGTGGATTAACAAATTACACCGTTTTATTAAAATGCTTTCTTATTTCGACCGAATGAGCCTTTAGTGAAACACAATTTTTTGGTTGAAGCTTACCAGACAAATTGTAAAAATCGTCCACTCATAGATAGAAGAATATGTACATAATGCATATAGCTCTTGCTAAAGTAGTGTTCCAGTGTAGCCAGGAAGGAGCCCCCTTGAGCACTTTAAGAGAAGTAGCCTAAAAAAACTTGGGGGAGAGGAGGAGATGCCATTGGATGGCAGTGCTTAGTTCTATGGCGGAAGAGCTCGATGACGTTGGGAGTCAAGTGGAGCTTGATAGTGCTATAAGAGTCGTCTGAAGGAGCTTCGTGGTTTTGGGAGAACCATGGGGAGATTATTGGTTTTAGTTGAGTCATTGTAATGGCCCGCAAACTGCCACAATTTAAAGTAGGTACCATGTGACAGATTTCAAATTACATTTTAGTGCAACACAGTAATGAGTACCAACTTTACACATAATAAAAATATTTCATTTATTAAAAACTTGATTGTACAATATTTTGTCCTAGATCCAGAAATATATGCATAAACACAGATCTACTACCCAACTATTTAATCTACAATGGAGATCATATGTCTAACTATGCTATAACATCACCTAGTCGGTCCTCCTACACGCGGGACACTGCGGGTCCTTATACCACTTGCCATGCTACTCAATCACATCTCTAATCCATACTAGGAGTTTTGCCCATAGTTTATACTGATCTTTTTTTCCTCTTCGAATAGCTTCCTACTGGCGTCTGGCTTGGTGTCGCTCAGACCCTAAAAATTTTAGATTTAAAAACCATTAGTCATAAAAACTAAGTGAGAATTTTACCTCTTTAACTGTTGTACATGCATACACAAGATTAGTAACAATATGCATTAAATTATATTCATTAATTTTTGCAATAAACAATAAACAGGTAATTCAGTAAACTAGATAATCTGTAATCAATATCAGTACTCAGTTAACAATAGTCAGTATCAGTAAGATCATTTAATCAGTTCATTTGTGTTTAGTTACTTTTTAATTATTTATCCACTTCATCGTTTATTGTATATAGGTAATGCTAAGGGCAACTGTCGCCTCAGTAATCAGTCATTTGGGCCCGACTCTACGGGGTCATCGTCTTCTAATCCAGGGCAATCAAACACGCAATAGACCATCACTGGGAAAATGGGTGTTGGGAGAGTTTATTTGAAGCTGACAGAGTATCTTGGAGGCCTGGGGGTTGTAAAGTAAAGAATCGATCAAATGACTGACAGAGTATCTTGGAGGCATGGGGGTTGTAAAGTAAAGAATCGACCAAATGGCTAGAGCATGACAGTGATTAGGCCCCTTCCGGACCAGTTCTGGGAGGTGGTGGATGAGCTGGAAGGTGTAGAGGAGGTTGTGATTAGAGGGTGAACGCGGGGGGGGCGGGGGGGGGGGGGGGGGGGGGGGAGGTGGAGGAAATGCATTATTGGCGTGAGAAATGAGAGAGATAATTGTGGGTAGTGGAAAAAGGAGGGATGGGAGAAAATTTAGGAGTGACCTAAATTTTAGGAAATGGTTATAATGGGGAAGTGAGGAAGCGGGGAGTTGGCTAAGAAGTTGGGTTGATGGTGGGAGTGTGGTGGCCGGAGGGGATCGCCGAAGGAGGTGGTGGTGGCCGGAGGGGATTTCTGTCGATCGTCGGAAAACTGAAAATGAGAGGAATTTAAGTGGTAGTGGTTGAGTGGTTTTTAGGAGGTGGTGACGAAGGTGGCGTTGAGGTGGTTTTCGGCGATCGTCGAAAATCTGAAAATGAAGGGAATTTGAGTGGTGGTGGTGGAGGAGCTTTGTGGAAGTGATGGCGGCTTGAGGGAGGTGGCCGGAGGTGGTTTGAGGGGGGATTGAAGGTGGTCGGTGGGTGTAGGTTGGGAGAGGGAGGGGTGGCCGGCTCTTAGTTGGTGGATGGAGACGATGGAGTCCGGCTCTTTGGTGGTTGAGGGCGAGGTGGGAGGTCGTCCAAGGGGTGGGGGAGATGGATGGCCGGTTGGTTGGAGAAGAGGGTGGGGAAATGTGGGGTGGTCGGCTAATGGAGAGTGGGGGAGGACGATAGCTCCCAAGCTTCGCACTTGAGTTTCTGGCTTCAGCACTGGGTGATCGAAAAGAGAATTTTTTGTTTTCACTTAAACTTTCAATACCCTCTAAGTGAACCCTCCATCCCTATTTATAGACTAAAGAGCCATTAGACGGTCATGATTATCCGATCATGATGACCCTCAAAATACATGAAAATAAAATCAGAAAAATACAAAAAAAACTAAAAATCATGGATCGTCAATCTCCACAAAATCGATGGCTCCAATCATCGTGCATGCATGTATATCGTGATGCCATCACAATGGCTTGCTTCTTACTTTGCCATGAGATTAGGTTGCCACCCAAGAAAATTGTAAAACTAGTGCTGGTTAGCCACGTGGCTAAGCATCCGACCCAGTTGGAGTCACAAAATGCTTCAATATTATTATGGCCATGGTCGCTATAAACTATACCAAAACTTGGATCTTTCTTCACATATCGTATAATATGAAGGACAACATCTCACTGAGCATTGGTAGAAGATGTCATATATTGGTTGACTTTTCTGGACATGTCATAGTGAGATAGTTTAGTTTGCAACTATTCTGCGGTATTTCTCTGGGCATCTAAGGCTCTGTTTGGGGGCAGCTTTTGCTGATGAGAAAATTCCATTCGAACCGCAAATGCCATTTCAGAACCCTTTGTTTGCTTAGCTGTAGAAATATAGCTTATCCTAAAAAGGCGTTTTATTGCCTCTTGGAAAGTTGAGTGCGAGCTCACGTTCACGACCGAGATGCACATTCCGCAGGAGGAAATTATCATTTTTGATACGCGAGCTTCATTCATGTGCGCTGCCTTCGTTCTTTCCTCCTCCTTGCTGATTCCCCTTCCTCTCTGCCGGCATCGCCCAAGTTCTGCAACATAATCGTCCAGGACTTAACGTCCCACATTGCTCCCCATCTCGACCGCCATCCCGTCTTCCCTATACTCGAGTTCATCCAAGAGAAGCAACTTTACACCGATGACGAGATTCTCACGGTCAAGATTGGTCTTCTCAGCCAAACGAACATGGTCGACCACGCCATGGACATCCACATGAGCCTTTACCGCACCGAGTACCATAAGGTAACTTCTCTCCCTTCTCATGCCCCTTCTCCCATCTTGATTTGAGTTTGGATTTGCGTTGTTAGAGATAATGGATAGGACGGGAGGAGGCAGCGGCGCCACTTGTCTTATTCCTTCAGAATGCAAGGTTCATGAGTTGAGGGCGGATAACAGTACAATCTTCAGATGCTTAATGACAAGTTTCAGGTGCATTTTTTTTAAAACCTATGAAGGGTTTTGCTCCATAAAATTTGTTCCTTCTTCCTATGTTTGGTTAAAAATTTTATTTTTTATTTTTTTTTGTTGATGATTTGCAACATTAATCTTCACTATGAAATAAGCAGTTCTAATTTTGTTGAGGAAAGGTGTTATAAATAGTTTCTTGCTCATATAAACTGATTGGTGCTAAGGAAATTGAGGCTTTATATCAGTATCCCCAAGATCTGCAACAGAATCTCCCTTCCCTTCTCATGCTGATTCCCCTTCTATTATGCATTATGGATATGTATATGTGAAATATTGTAAATATGTATGTCTATGTGGATAATCAATGATCATTGTGATATCAAATTTGGGCTCCTCTTTCAAAATTAGGTTTGCCCTAAAGGCACTATGAACAGTTTTTGAACAACTATTCTTCCAATCTGATAATTATAAAACATCCTTCTAAACAACACTACAATGCAATTTCTCCAAACTACAACTTTCTCATCACTGCTTTCAGGACAGCTCTATTCTCATCACTGGTTTCCCACAATAGTTTTCTCATTAGTAGCAGCTACCCCAAATAGGCCTAAATTATGGACTTTCCACCCCCAATAGGCCTAAATTATGGACTTTCCACACAGAGACTCTTCTCGCCCGGTTCAAGTGGGGAGCAATTGTATCACATTGAGACATACCCAAATCTTTGAGGAGATCCAAAACATACATCCTTTGACATAGGAAGGTACCTTTCTTGTAATCAACAACTTCAATGCCAAGAAAGTATCTCAGTGGGCCAAGATTCTTTGTTTGAAAATTCTGGTGTAGGAAGGCCTTAAGACGAGCAATCCCTTGTGAGTCACTTCCAGTGATAACAATGTTGTCGACATAAACAATGAATATGATGCTACCCGCCAAGTGTGCTGATAGAAGACAGATGAGTCTTTTGGGTTATTTGTAGGTCAAACTGAGTCATTATCGCACAGAAGAGTCCAAACCTAGCACGTGGAGACTGCTCCAATTCATACACGGACTTTTGGAGGCTATGAACCTTCGAACGCTCCCCCTTAACAATTAACCCTGGAGGTTGCTTCATATAAACCTCCTCTTCAAGGACCCCATGTAGAAACACCTTTCTAATATCCAATCGGTACATAGGCCAGTGGTGAGTTGCTGCACGAGAAAGGAATAGGCGAATCAAAGACATTTTAGCCACATAGGTACATGTTTCATCATAATCTATGTTATACGTCTGAGCATATTGCTTTGCAACTAATCGAGCTTTTGGGCGATCCAGAGAGCCATTGGTTTTGACCTTGACAACATAGATACATTTGCATCCAATGACATGTTTACTTGCAAGGAGAGTAACAGATTCCCAGGTCTGATAACATAGGTTTCATAGGAGAGAATGGAACAAATTCGACAAATGCAGCAGCCACATAGATAATATATTGTCTAAGTTCTGTTGAGTAACATCGATCACCCCTGATGGTGCAAGAGTACCCATGGAAGATACACTTAATGAACCGAGCATCGAGTTTAGATAGCGATGGTCGAGCATCGCGAACATAACACTCACAACCAAACACACGAAGTGGTAAAAGATGTGTTGATTGGCTAGGCAATAATGTATAGTGTGGTATCTCACCATGAAGAATGTGAGTGGGAAGACAGTTGATGAAATAAGTGGCAGTAAGAATGACAACCCCAAAAATGTTTAGGTACTTGCATGTGATGCAAGAGTGCATGAATGATCTCTAGGAGGTGGCAATTTTTTGCGTTCGACAACACCATTTTATTGAGATATGTCAGGACATGTGGTTTGATGGATAATTCTTTTTTCGTGTAAGAAGGATGACATATACTGAGTCAAATATTCACGACCATTATCAATTTGAAGACATTTTGGTCTAATGGAGAATTAAGTAAACATCTCATTTCACAAAATTTGAAAAATTGAGAACAATCCAGAACAAATTTTCATTAGATAAACCCAACTCTTATGAGAAAAAAAAACATCGATAAACATAACATAATAATAATGACCTAACAAGTTAGGGATCCCTAGACATTAGAGTAAACAACATCAAAAGGTGCAAGAGCATGTTTATTATCACGAGGTACATAGCTAACACAATGATGTTTAGCAAAATGACAAGACTTGCAACTGAAACTAAGAACATATTTTAACTCTGGATACAAATGCTGGAGCACCGAAGCAGGAAGGTGGCCATGGTGATAGTGGAGATCCTGAACCTAGGCAGAGACAATGAGACTTGCAACAGAAGCTTCATCTAGAATATACGTGCCCCTCCTCAGCTTCCCTCTACCAATAATATGGTTTGTTGTCTGTTCCTGAAAAACACAACCAAAAGAGGTGAAGATAACATTGCAATGTAAATCAATAGTCAACTTACTAATACACTGAAGATTGTAAGCATGTTGAAACCAAGACTTGAAAACAAGACTTGGTCTCTGTGGAGTTCGGGCCCTCAACAAGTTTGTGGGTGACCTCGCACTTACTTCTCCCAAGGGAGAGCTCTAGACTAAGAGGCTAAAGAACTAGGAACAAGACCAAGGGCTAGGCTAGGAGGTCCCACCACACACCCGGAAGATCTTAGAGCGCTTCCCCTCCCAAGCCAATGCCGGGATTGGGCACCTTTGGAGGCTCTTCTCACCCACTAAAGAGACTTGGGGAGAGAGAGGCCAAAAGAGATATATCCTCCAAATGGTGCCCCCTTGGTCCTATTTATAGATTTCTGAACATGGTCTGCCGATAGCCACATTTTGGCCTACGGGATTACGAAAATACCCTCATGTTTGGCCTGCCAACAGCCAAATCCCGCCATTCCGAGGCGCTAAACGCAGACCGCTCCCTCTCCTCGGGGCTGGGCGAGAGGGGGCATGCCACCTCCCTTGCTCGCCCCCCTCACTGGGTTGGGCGAGCGGGAGGCCCCCCCCCCCTCTCTGGCTCGCCCCCTAGCTGGGGCGGGGCGAGCCGGGGGTTGGCCCCTCTCCGGCTCGCCCCCTAGCTGAGGCGGGGCGAGCCGGGGGTTGGCCCCTCTCTGGCTCACCCCCTAGCTGGGGCAGGGCGAGCCGGGGGTTGGCCCCTCTCCGGCTCGCCCCCTAGTTGGGGCGGGGCGAGCCGGGGGTTGGGCCCTCTCCGGCTCGCCCCTTAGCTGGGGCGGGGCGAACCGGGGGTTGGGCCCTCTCCGGCTCGCCTCCTCTGCCTTTCTTGGGCTGGGCGAGCCCGGGGGGCCTCCCCTCTCCCCTGCTCGCCCCCCTCTTCGGGATAATCTGGGGTTGCGCCCCTCGGCCCTGAGCCCAGCCGACAGCTCACCCGCCCCTCTTACCTGGGGCAGGGCCTCTTAAATGATACTGGGCCTAATGACCTCTTGGGCCCCGGGGATCTACTCAGCGAATACAGGGTTGTACACAATCCCCGCTCTTTTTGAGCGGGACTCACGCTCGGAAAGAAAGTCCAACCCTGCTAGCTAGAGAGAGCCCGGTCAGCGGAACCATCCGAGGGGAAAAATCACTTAGCCTCCCTGGGAGGTCAACCTGCCCTGCCGGCTAGAGAGAGCCCGGTCAGCGGAACCATCCGAGGGAAAAATACTTAGCCTCCTTGGGAGGTCAACCTGCCCTGCCGGCTAGAGAGAGCCCGGTCAGCGGAACCATCCGAGAGAAAAATACTTAGCCTCTCTAGGAGGTCAACCTGCCCTGCCAGCTAGAGAGAGCCCGGTCAGCGGAACCATCCGAGGGAAAAAATCACTTAGCCTCCCTGGGAGGTCAACCTGCCCTGCCGGCTAGAGAGAGCCCGGTCAGCGGAACCATCCAAGGAGAAAAATCACTTAGCCTCCCTGGGAGGTCAACCTGCCCTGCCGGCAGAGAGAGCCCGGTCAGCGGAACTATCCGAGGGGAAAAATACTTAGCCTCCCTGGGAGGTCAACCTGCCCTGCCGGCTAGAGAAAGCCCGGTTAGCGGAATCATCCGAGGGAAAAAATCACTTAGCCTCCCTGGGAGGTCAACCTGCCCTGCCGGCTAGAGAGAGCCTGGTCAGTGAAACCATCCGAGGGAAAAATACTTAGCCTCCCTGGGAGGTCATCCTGCCCTGCCGGCTAGAGAGAGCCCGGTCAGCGGAACCATCCGAGGGGAAAAATCACTTGGCCTCCCTGGGAGGTCAACCTGCCCTGCCGGCTAGAGAGAGTCCGGTCAGCGGAACTATCCGATGGAAAAATACTTAGCCTCCCTGGGAGGTCAACCTGCCCTGCCGGCTAGAGAGAGCCCGGTCAGCGTAACCATCCGAGGGAAAAATACTTAGCCTCCCTGGGAGGTCAACCTGCCCTGCCGGCTAGAGAGAGCCCGGTCAGCGGAACCATCCGAGGGGAAAAATCACTTAGCCTCCCTGGGAGGTCAACCTGCCCTGTCGACTAGAGAGAGCCCGGTCAGCGGAACCATCCGAGAGGAAAAATCACTTAGCCTCCCTTGGAGGTCAACCTGCCCTGCCGGCTGAGAGCCCGGTTAGCGGAACCATCCGAGGCCCTGCCGGCTAGAGAGAGCCCGGTCAGCGGAACCATCCGAGGGGAAAAATCACTTAGCCTCCCTGGGAGGTCAACCTGCCCTGCCGGCTAGAGAGAGCCCGGTCAGCGGAACCATCCGAGGGGAAAAATATTTAGCCTCCCTGGGAGGTCAACCTGCCCTGCCGGCTAGAGAGAGCCCGGTCAGCAGAACCATCCGAGGGAAAAAAAATACTTAGCCTCCCTGGGAGGTAAACCTGCCCTGCCTGCTAAAGAGAGCCCGGTCAGCGGAACCATCCGAGGGAAAAAATCACTTAGCACAATACATTCTTGCGTAAACAGTCGGGGATAAAATTAATTATAACTAAGAACTTGCAGATACAAGGTTCACTCAAAATGCTCACTCTCGGAGATTGTTCTATTCCTGTCGCTGCCACTGTTGACCTTTGGCCCTCATCTCCAGAAACTCTGGGCAGGTGGACGTCACGTGACCTTTCTCCTGATAGAAGTCACAGTAAGGTAACTCCACTCGGATGCCCCCTCTTCCTCCCATATGATTTCTTCCTCTTCTTTGGTCGATCGCCATGGTTTGCTGAGGCGGCGAAGGGGGTGCCCTCGGTCCTGGCCTCCACCTTGGGGGGTCGGGTCTCTGCCTTTGAAAGTTCCCCTCTCCTCGATCAAACTCTCCTTCGGGGTCTCCCATGCCCCCTCCATGCTGCCTCGCCTCCGACTCACTCAGCTTGGCCAACCTTCTTGCGAACTCCGGGTTGGCCTCCTCACTCTCGATTTCTTCCGCCACCCTTTCCATCAATTCTTCGAAGGATATGGGGGACTTCCGCTTCAAGCCCATCTTGAAGAACCCCTCCCGCAGCCCCACTGTGAAGGCGAGCTGGAGGGTGAACCCTGGTACCTCTTGGACAAGCAAAACCTCTTCCTAGAACCTATCCACGTAGTGAGCCAGTGACTCCCTTGACTCTTGTTTGATCTTGAAGAGTGCTTCGACATCCTTCTTCCTCTTCCTTGACGTCGAAAAGCGTAGCAGGAAACCTCGACGCAAGTCTTCGAAGGCATAGATAGACCCCCTGGGGAGCTGGTGAAACCAATCCCTTGCTTTCTCCTTCAGAGTTGTCGCGAAGAGTCGGCACTTGGAAGCGTCTGACATGGGCCAGATGGAGACCATGTCCTCAAACCACTGCAGGTGCAGGACTGGGTCATCCTTGCCGGAGTAGTGAGACATCTCCGGCCCCCTGAACCCCTCTGGAACCAGGGCTGAGAGGATCAACTCACAAAAAGGACTTCCCTTGCTCGCCCCCCTTTGGGGCTGGGCGAGTGGGAGCAGGCCGCCTCCCCACTCGCCCCTTTGGGGCTGGGCGAGTGGGGGCATGACACCTCCCCGCTCGCCCCCTTGGGGCTGAGCGAGTGGGGGCATGACACCTCCCCACTCGCCCCCTTGGGGCTAGGCGAGTGGGGGCATGGCACCTCCCCACTCCTCCCCTCCTGGTACCTCCTTCCTGGATTGCTGGCTAGGGGTGCTCTCGCCCACCTGCTGGGGCGGGACCTCCGGACCACCTCCTCTCCTGCCTTCGCCTATCGTGGCAAAAGTCAGTTGCAAGGTGTGCATGACCTCCTGCTTGAAGTCTTCTAGCATCTCCACTGACACCACCACCCCTGGTGGCTGCGGGTGTCCTGGGTCGGATCCATCTCCTCCACCTCGAGCTATAGAGCTCAGCTTGAGATTTTCTTGTGTTGGTCACTCTCCACGCTCACCGCACCATAATGTTGAAACCAAGACTTGAGAACAAGACTTGGTCTATGTGGAGTTCAGGCCCTCAACAAGTTAGGGGGTGACCTCGCACTTACTTCTCCCAAGGGAAAGCTCTAGACTAAGAGGCTAAGGAACAAGGAACAAGACCAATGGCTCGGCGAGGAGGTCCCACCACACACCCAGAAGATCTTAGAGCGCTTCCCCTCCCAAGCCAATGCCGGAATTGGGCACCTTTGGAGGCTCTCCTCACCCACTAAAGAGACTTGGGGAGAGAGGCCAAAAGAGATATATCCTAAATGCTGCCCCCTTGGTCCTATTTATAGATTTCTGAACATGGTCTGTCGATAGCCACATTTTGGCCTACGAGATTACGAAAATACCCTCAAGTTTGGCCTGCCAACAACCAAATCCCGCCATTCTGAGGCGCTAAACGCAGACCGCCCCCTCTCCTCGGGGCTGGGCGAGAGGGGGCAGGCCGCCTCCCTTGCTCGCCCCCCTCACTGGGCTGGGCGAGCGGGAGGCCGCCCCCCCCCCCCCCCCCCCCCCTCTGGCTCGCCCCCTAGCTGGGGCGGGGCGAGCCGGGGGTTGGCCCCTCTCCGGCTCGCCCCCTAGCTGGGGCAGGGCAAGCCGGGGGTTGGCCCCTCTCTGGCTCGCCCCTAGCTGGGGCGGGGCGAGCCGGGGATTGGCCCCTCTCCGGCTCGCCCCCTAGCTGGGGCGGGGCGAGCCGGGGGTTGGGCCATCTCCGGCTCGCCCCCCTAGCTAGGGCGGGGCGAGCCGGGGGTTGGGCCCTCTCCGGCTCGCCTCCTCTGCCTTCCTTGGGCTGGGCGAGCCTGGGGGGCCTCCCCTCTCCCCTGCTTGCCCCCTCTTCGGGATAATCTGGGGTTGCGCCCCTCGGCCTGAGCCCATCCGACGGCTCACCCGCCCCTCTTACCTGGGGCAGGGCCTCTTAAATGATACTGGGCCTAATGACCTCTTGGGCCCCGGGGATCTACTCGGCGAATACAGGGTTGTACAAAGCAGATTGTGGAGTATGGGCGACTGTGGACAAAGTCGTGTCAAAAGTGATTGCACAGTCACCAAATTCCACGACAGTAGATCCATTAACTACAATTATTGATGTACCACTTTGAGGGCGGTAGATACCTACTGTATTGGTAAGATGATCAGAAGCACCAGAGTACGCCAACCAACAAACAAGGCATTGAGTAGTTCAAGCTAGTTATATGGTCTGAGCAACGACAACACTGTGATGATGGCTTTAGCTGAAGTGACTGGAGTTAATGATATTCATCTTCCGAGATCTCTATTGTCTTCCTGCTCCCATTATCAACAACGTGAGCAGAGCGGGACGTAGGGAAGAAGCTTCTCGAAAGTTCACTCAGGTTTCCCATGAAGTGTTCAACATTTGTCTTGACCACAATGTCTAGTATCAGTGTCACGGCTGCAATCAGGGCCTCCGCCACGACTGCCTCCACGTCCTCCACGAGAAGCAAGGGCAATGAGCTCAAATGTATTGGAGGAGATCTGCAGAGCTGAGGGAGGAATCTTTACACAGACCGATCCATTCTTGGTCAATTGATGATATACTATAGTAGTATGAAGAGTGGATGGACTTGCCAACATTTTAGTTTTGGTGGTCGAGAAGTGTGGAGCAAGACCATTCAATAGTCAAAGGAGGACATGTTGTTTCCGCTGGGTCTGATGTTTCTCTCTTGTGGAAGGAATCTCTTATATATCAAGGATTTCATCCTCAAGTAACTTCCACTTGACAAAATACTCAGTGACAGGATGGTTACCTGTCGTAGTTCAGCCAGCTTAGGGAACAATTCACCCAAACGAGTCAGATTATTTGCTTGAGACAACATCATAAGCTCCTTTGTGTTATTGCAATTCTTGCACATTTGTTGAACGGATGGCTTCATGGAGTTGAGGAATAAAGCAAAGACCTAGCAGTCGTCACTATACCAATCTTCGTACTCGACGCTGTCCAATTTATGATCTGTAAGATGAGTGAGATGATGCGTGCGACGTATACCTAATTGGAAATCGGAAGGGATTAAGATGATGGCTATTTTAGTATTTGATGGGAATACATTGCTGTAGTGGACGGTCGGTGGAGTGGAAGTGATGGAAGATGATTCTTTAGACATGCTTCAAGATTCTTGAACAACTAGAAGTGCGAGAAGACCAGAATGAGTGGTTGCTAGTGCAAAGAAGTAAAGGTCACAACAACAGGGATCGAAAAGCAGGCCACACAGCAGGAGGGATTGCATTGAAGCATGGATCCTCAACTGGAATTAGGTGTCAAAGGATTGCGGGCTCGCAGAGAACGTCTTCGGTGTGGCGAGCAAATCGAGCGAGAAGAGGTTGCAGGCGAGCAGACGTGTCATCGAATCAGGTTTGCAGAAAATGTTGGGCTCGCAGTGAAATGTCATCGTCGAATCGGGTCCACGTAACATCAATCGGGCACGGAAGGAAGTTTCAGAGAGGAAATGTCAAAGGAGGCGGTTATTGGGAGTCCCGGTCAAGGCGCCGATAAGAGAGAACGTTTTTGGAGAGCACTAGGTAGAACAGGCGAAGCTGATAACAGGAAGCTCTGATCAAGCTGATAACTAGAGCCTCTTCGGTGGGAATGCGTAGCCTTGTAGGCGACGGTAAAGGCGAGTGCGTAATCTAGCGTTCTGATACCATGTTAGAATGACACTCTCTTACCCTCTCAATGTGTAAGGATATATATATATATGGGGTTTTCTACTGGACGGGCGGACGGGCAAGGGTCAAAACAACTCCCAATCAAAAAGTGGTCAACATGAAAGTTGTAGATCTCGTCGAGACGAACAACTTTCATGTTTGATCACTTTTTGATTGGGAGTTGTTTTGACCCTCGATTTGGGGCTCGAAATGTGGTGCGGCGAGACTGCTTCAGTAGACCTACGAAAAAAACAGATTTCGGGCTCGGATTTGGGGGTCAAGATGGCTCCAAATCGAACAGTGACCAACATAAAAATTGTAGATCTCCTCGAGATCTACAACTTTCATGTTGGTCACTTTTCGATTTGGAGCCATCTTGACCCCCAAAATGGGGTGCACGTACGCCCGCACCTAAGCTAGCCCGCATATGAAGGCTTCCTATATATATACGAGCAGTCGTGCACGGGGGACCCCGTGCGGGGTGCGACATTTGTCGTGGGGGCGACACTGGTGAGGGCGACATTGGTCGTGGGGGCGACATTGGTCGTGGGGGCGACATTGGTCGTGGGGGCGACATTGGTCGTGGTCCCAAATAATTGTCGTCGGGGGACGATATTGGTTTAGGGTAAACATTGGTCGGGGGGCGATATTGGTTTTCTGGGAGACATTTGTGGGTGGGGGGGGGGGGGCGACAATGGTCGTGGTGAAGACAATGGTCGAGGCGACGGCAATGGTCGGGGCGACGACATCTACATGTAACACACATACATGCGAAGTTGATACTTGTAATGAAAAATCAAAATAAAGTTCACGGGAGACCCCGTGCATGGGGGGGGGGGGCGACATTGGTCGCGGCGGCGACATTGGTCGCGGGGGCGACATTGGTCGTCGGGGGGCGACATTGGTCTTCAGGGAGACATTAGTCGGGGGGCGACAATAGTCGTGGCGGCGACAACAGTCGGGGCGGGAACAATGGTCGGGGCAAAACGAAACCTGCATGTAACACACATACATGCAGTTTATACTTACAAATGAGGGTTGTACACAGATGATAACTCCTAATTGCCAACATTCATTTAGAAAAGATTTTTTTGTATATTCAAAAGGTAGAAAGGTTCAATATGCAACTTAATTATGAGTCCTCACAAACAAACACAACAAACCAAACAAAAAGGAAAAATTATGAAAAGGAGTTACATGATTATTTAAACAGTATCAATCCAAAGCTATCGCAAAATCACAAAAATGGGGCAAAAAGTTGCAGAAACATGGTATCCTTGTGATTATGTTTTGTCAGCTCATCATATTTAATCAAAATGTTGACACCGACTTAAATGGAGATAATCACATGTACATAAGGAGGTTGTCGGACCTAAGGAGGTTGTTGAACTCGCAAGTAAATGGAAGAAATCAGAACTGAAGTTAAAATTCTTATTCAGCGAGAATTATAATTTCATGAGCGAGGGTCGAACTATTCAATGAGAAGGTGTATTTAGGCGAATCTACACCTATTCATCAGGGGCCTACGACATTCACCGGGGTTGCGACACAGGACTCTGCCCCAAGCAACACTTCTATACACCTGCAAGATCATGGAGCTTAGCTCATATATGTCTGATGTAATCAGGCTACGCCCACATGGTCACTACAAACATCTCGCATGGGCTTCACCCAAGTGTGACATGCATGCAGCCTTTATTCCCAAACAACAAAACTTTGAAGTAAGAAAATATATAGAAGATGAAGTGGAAGAAACCACTCACAATGTAATAAAGTTAGTGGGTTTAATCTGGAAATATATATTGAATTGTTGAACCATTCAGATTGACATGAATTTCCTTGATGTGAAAGGAAGCAAGACAGATGAAATGAAGCAAGACACCTAGACCCGGGAAGCTGAAAAAACCAAACATAGCCTTAGAAGCCCAATTAAAGTTATAACATGAAGAGTACATAAACTGGATCTTCCAATCAAGTACTTGTCAAGCAGATGAGCATGAAATCTTTTCGAAGGGATCAACTTGAGATGAACATAATAGAATTTGTCTAATTCAGACACATTAATAGAATCATTAAGTAAAGAGGCTCCGAATATCAAAAACCTCATTCATCAAGCAACTAAATCATACTCATTGACAACACACTAAAGATCTAACTCCTAATAAATCATAACAAAATTAGAGTAAGGAAGTACGCCAAGCTTTATAATGAACCGTCACCAGGATGGATCCATCTTCCTCCACCTTATTTCAGTTTCAACTTCAATCTTATAGAAAAAAAAACTACAGAAAACCATTTTTCAAATGTAAGATAAAATATATTTATGATAATACTAATAATTTAATTTAGTTTCACCTAAACGCCGCGAAGATAAATTGAATTAATTCTGAATCTTTATAAAATATGAAAATTCTTTCTTCCAGCTTTCAAAGTGTGCTGCTCTGCTCTGCAAATGGTAGAGAAGAAATGTTAGAGAAAAAATCGCAGAAATAGAGGTTTGGAGAAAGGCACCTAAAGGAAGTTCACAACAACGGTGGAGGAGGAAGGCACTTGAAGCAAGCTGAGCTGATAACAAACATAAAAAAAACATCAAAACTTTAACAGCAAAATGATTTCTAAAACCTTGCAAACATGAAACATTGCAAACTATACAATACTGAGATATTGGAAATTTAATATTGCAACATTGACTCCTGCTATAGATTTCTGAATCAGTATAGTTTTCATATATTATGGGAGAGAGGACAAAGACAATAGACAGTAGACAATAGAAGAAGGACCAAGACAGAAGACAAAAATGAAAACTATATTACTTTCTTCAAAATGAGAACTAATATATGCTTCAAGTATTATTAAAAGATGATCACCACAATGAGGTTCTATTATTTACATAGAATCCAAGTTTCTCAAATCTGATAACCGCAACATTTAAAAACTAAATATATGCTTCAAAAGTTGGATTTCTGAGATTTTCCTAATTACTAAGAAAATTACTAATAAGAAATCTGAAATAAGAAAAAATGATTTTGTCAAGAAATCTGATTTTGGGAAACTGAAAAATAGAAATGGTAAAATGTTGTAAAGTAATGTCATGAGACCCAAAAATCTGAGAAAAGGAAGGACTCAATTTCAATTTTAGCAATAAGATGTTAATACCAGTTGACATGTAAATGCAGGGAAGTAGGGGTATGTGATACCTGGAATGAAAATAACGGTGGAGGAGGAAGGTAAGATGAGAACCTGGGCAGTACCAAAAATCTGACCTGTAAATTTAAATGAAGAAGGTATGATGATTAAAGGAAATAAAATATGCAAACTTAACGAAAAAAATCCTTAAAATTTTGTAAAATGGGTGCGGCTAGTTGGAGAGCTATTCAGTCCAGGAAAACTGATATTCAATCCAAAGCCATTCAGTCAAAATCTGAGAAATATGAGGAAATGGAGTATAAGAGC
Source organism: Dactylorhiza incarnata (assembly GCA_033032865.1). NCBI lineage: Eukaryota > Viridiplantae > Streptophyta > Magnoliopsida > Asparagales > Orchidaceae > Dactylorhiza > Dactylorhiza incarnata. The sequence continues at coordinate 2,808,690 of JAWHQI010000309.1, read as the reverse complement.
AGCGTTACCTTCTCTCTTCCGTTTCACAAATTGAGCAAACTTTGGAGAGATGGAGAGATAGAGGGGAGAGATAGAGGGTCGGATTTTGGGGAGGTAGAGAGAGCAGAGGGGAGAGGTAGAGATAGAGATAGAGAGAGCAGAGCAAACCTTGAACAATGGAGGATACGCAGACCGAGGATAGCCGGAGATGTAGCCGGAGTGGATTCCTGCAGCAACGATGGAGGAGGAGCTTGCCGGAAGATTCCAGATGAATCGTAGCAACGATGGTGGAGCTATTGAGGAGTCACCACAAGGATGATTCACCGGCTCTATGGAGGAGACTCACGGAAGGGTCGCGAGGAGGTATAAGGGTTGCTTTCGGCGGGGGCGCTGTCGACGGGACCTCGATACAGCTTTCGGCGCGCGTGGCTGTCGAGGAAGTGCTACGCGGGATGGGGGATTACAGGCAGGCGATGGGTTTTAGATAGCAGGCGCCGAAAGTTATTGAGTCTTGGTATTTTAAAGGTTTTTCATTTTTTCATGATCCTATATAATGAAATTACCATAAAGTATTAAGGTTTAGACTGCAGGGGGCGAAATATTGTTTTTTTGAAGGGTATTTTGGGCAACAAAATGATTCACCAAGCCCTCTTTTCTCTTCCCTTATATAATAAAGATATATAGGGCCATTTACCGGGACCACCCCTCTAACTTTGCTAAATTACTGAGAGCACCTCTCTTATTTTCGAAATTACAAAAAACTCCCCTATAAGTTAGCATAATTACAAAAACTTCCCTTGAAGTTTTAATTTCATTACAAAAAACCCCATCGGTGTACAATTTCATTACAAAAAAATCCTGAATTTTTGTTCATGATGTTATGAAATGAAAAGTTCAGGGGAGGTTTTTGTAATTTCGAAAATAAGAGGGGTGCTCTCAGTAATTATGCTAACTTATAGGGGAGGTACGGGTAATTATTTCTATATATAAATCAATATACATAAAATACAAAATACATAAAATGAGAATATTAAACACCCATGATTTCCTTTTGGTGCCTTTTTCTCCTCCTTTTCTTATATTCCTTTACAGGTAATCTACCTACCTTCAGCCCCTCCAGCTATGTGCCGATGTGAAAGTATTTTGATCCTCCAATATTACATGCTGATGATGTACTTATAAGCCTAGTAATTTATTACTTGGAAGGAATTTCCTGTGTATTCAGTTATCCCTTCTTCTTTGGTGATTATTCAACGACAATCACATGAAAACATAATTGGTACCTAAAAAATTACAATCCTACTTTTATGACGAGCTCAATGGTGTTGGGATAACCATGTGGAGCTTACTGGTGCAGGGAGTTTCTAGGGAAATGCCTGCTGGTGCTTGGAGAACCATGTGGAGCTTGTTGGTGCTTGGAGAACCATGTGGAGCTCGGCGGTGCTGGGAGTGTCATAATGAGAAGCTCAGTGGTGTGGGTGAGTCATGGGGAGCTCGATCGTATATTTAGAGAGCAGTGCGGAGAGAAAAAGTTCCCCGCCTCTGCCCATGACTTGGCTTTTTAGCCTTTTCTCATTCTATTCTTCAATCCTTTTAGAAGGAACACACCTGCCACATTTCGGTCGTTTCGAGCTGCGTACCAACCAAATAAGCATGTAGTCTTTAGCGGAGTGGGATGGTTTACAACCCATAAGGGAGCGGAACCCACTAAATCACGACAACTAAATAAGTATGTAATCATTAGCGAGTGTGGATTGGCTCAAACCTCTTGAGGGAGCGTGGCCAGATAAATATGTAATTTTTACGAGAGTGGGTCGGCTCACACCTCGTGAGCGAGCTGAACCCTACTGCATCACAATAATCGATTAAGTAATTGTTAATTGGAGTGGGCCAACCCACATCTCATGAGGGAGAGGGACCCACTACATCGTGCCAACCAAATAAGTATGTAATCATTAGCTGGAGTAGGTTGACTCACACCTCGTGATAGATAGACCCACTGCATTGTGCATTCATAATAAGTGCTATCCATATAAGTATGTAATTTTTATGAGACTGAGTTAGCTCAGACCTCGTGTAGGAGCAAGTTCCACTGCATCACTCAATCCAAACAAGTGTATAATATAAGCAGAAGTGAACCGGGTCAACCTCGTTGGGGAGTGAGACCTACTGCATCGGCATCGTACTAACCAAATAAACACTTTGCAGTAGTCAATAATCACCAAAGCGATAACAAGACGTGCTGAGTTATTTTCCTATTACATTATGAAAAAATTAGGTTAACCTAATCTATGCTAGGCAGAGACGAACAAAATATTTAAGAAAGATCTCATCGAGCATGGGAAAACAGGGTAACGTGGTCGGTGGATGATCCAACAATGAAAGACTGAAGATTCCTCATGCAAACACTGTAAAGGTTGCGGCGGCTCGCAAGGAGAACCCTATTTTTTTCATGGAGAGACAAAGGAGGAAAGGAGTCCGAGGTGATGGTGGAAGGAAGAAGAAAAATGGAAGATGAGAGGAAGGACAGTCCTTGGGAAGGAACTGCTGGCTGATCCACTAGGATTTTCTTTGATCCCCCAAGGTTTAGTTGGTCATGGGACCCACGACCACCAAGCTTATCACATGAAGTCTCCTGAGGCTGGGCAAATCTTGTTTTCTCCTTCTTCTGTTTTTATTATTAGTTTTTATTTATTACAGATTTTACTTCTTTTTTCAAAAAATTAATATAAATTAGATTTCCTTTTCCTTCTCTTGTCCAATAATGCTAAATCATTTTCAAGGGGAACAAATTGGTATATCAAAATTAGGGCTAAGACTCAAAAGAGGATTAGAAAAACTAATTTGGCTCAATCTGATCGAATCAATAGAGTACGCCTCTCATTGAGTAAATTTACAGTGATTAAAGAAAATTTCATCACTCTGTAAAAGTGTAACATGAATTTATTGTTCTTTCATTATGTTGATCTGAGCTGTTCCCTTATTTTCATGCCAGATGATATTTTTTTAATTTTATTTCATAATTATCTTTGCATTATGTTAATTGATTTACATTATGAAAGAACGATAAACTCTGAAATAATTGACATGGAGCATATAATAAACCTTTCTTCATGTTTGCAGGCAAGGTTCGTCTCATCAAATCCGGTGATAAAGCTGCTGAAATCAACTTGAACGATCTGAGTATGTGAATCCTTCCCTTTTTTCCTGTGTGGATCCTCTCCAATTATCACTTTAATTGCACAATCTGCAACGTAGATTGGATGGCTAGGATTGGTTTCACATACTTTTATGAAAGTTTATGTTGTTTTGATGAATTTAATCCTGCACTTGCTTTTATTTATGCTCATCCCTGCAATGATTTTTTATACTTGGCTCCTGATCATTTCTGAACTCGTCAACCCTTTTAGGAAAAGAACTATTTTGATTACTGTGCAAGTTGCAACAATGTTCAGGTGCACTGCTCATCTCCATACCATGTTTCTTTTATTTCCTTCAATGCTGTGAACTGAACTGTTACCACCTGTAATAAACTTGGCTGGAGCATGAGTGGAAGAATTTTGAGGAAAGTTTTCATGTTTTTAATGAAAATTTCTGCTGAGCAATCTGCATGTGACCCAAATATCTCTATAAGTTACATCAGTATGTTGAGACCAGCACTATGCATGTTGTCCACACCTACTCTCTCTCTCTCCCTCCCTATCTGTGTGTTTCCTCATGTTCTTTCTTCTTCTAATATTGTCTCTTCTCTTCACATCCTTCTCTGTAGGCTATATGGATCCTTTGTCGCCATTGTTCCCTATCTTTTGTCAAAATCTCACTAGTGCCTAAGTACATCATGTCTTTCCTTATAGTTTCATTCAAGTCTTTATTGGTCTACCCCTCCCCCGCTTAACATGCCTAGTGACTAAACTCTCACAACGCCTAACAAGTGCTTCTAATGGTCTCCTTTGTATGTGTCGAAACAATCTTAGTCGAGCTTCTCACATCTTTTCTGCAATTGGTGCCACTCCTGTCTTCTCCATGATACATTCATTCCTAATTTTATCCAGTCTCGTGTGTCCATACATCCCCGGACCCTTGCTGCGTGGGGATGCTTTGTGCACCGGGCTGCCCTTTTTTCGCGTGTCCACACATCCACTTAAGCATTATCATCTCCGCAACTCCCATTTTTTGCACATGTACACAATTCATTGCTCAACACTCAGAACCACAGAGCATCGCTGGTCTAATTGCAGTACGGTAAAACTTGCCTTTAAGTTTTAATGCGCCTCTCCACTTCAACCAATCTGCTTGGATTCTATGTATCACATCTTTATCAATACCTCCATCTTTTTGAATTATCAATTCAAGATATTTAAAGCACTCACGGCAGGAAATATCTTGATCACCCAACTTAATAACGAAGTCATCCGTCCTTCTTGCACTGCTAAATTTAAGCTTCATATACTCTGTCTTTGCCCTGCTCAACATAAAACCCTTTTTTCTAAAGTGTCTCTCCAAGATTCAAGTTTTGCGTTTACACTCTCGCGCGTCTCATCGACCAAAACGATATCATCAGCAAACAATAAACACCAAGGTATTGCTTGTTGGATATAAAATAGGGGGGGGGATAAGAAGCTTTAATGTTAATAACATGAAGAGGATTTCCTTTTTATATAGTAACATATTATTTGTCGTAATAAAAAATGGAGCCCGGTGCACAAAGCATCCCCGCGCAGCGAGAGTCCGGGGAAGGGTCCCACCACAAGGGTGAAATGTAGGCCACATAGAAATGAAACTAAGATGTATTGAATCACTTGCGATTCTCGGTTCTATTATTAGTTTATTTATTAGTTAATATCAAAGATTATTGTTGTGGGAATTTGAGGAATAGATGGTGTTCTCCTTGAATTAGAAGAAGGTTAGCATGTAAGAAATAATTAAAATCAAATCAAGTAACCTTGAGGTATTGGTTTTCATTTATGGAGATTTTTATGTAACATGTCATTTATGAAGGGTGAGCCTTGGCTCACCGATTGAGGTGTTGTCGTGTCACCTGGAGGTCACGGATTTGAGTCCTGGAAACAGCCTCTTGCAAAAATGTAAGGTAAGGTTTCACCCTTGTGGTGGGACTCTTCCCCGGACCCTCGCTGCGCGGGGATGCTCTGTGCACCGGGCTGCCCTTTATGTCGTTTATGTTCAATAGTATCACTTGAATAATGGTGCATAGTGGGAATTTTTTATGTTTAAGTTGAGTGTGACAGAAATGAAAAGTTCAACTGGGCGGGTGTCAAACTTAGAAATGATAAATTAGAGAATGATTATATTAGAGAATGGTGGTTAGTCACATCAGAACGAAGGTTAGAAAATGCGCTAATTAGAATATTATATATATATTGATAGATTTAAGCTCCGTTTGGCGCGGCGGTGGCGACCGTGAACGCGGCGGTTATGAACCATCGTGTTCTTGAACGCCCGGCCTCACCCAAGGAACTTCATCCACTTCTATGTTCAAATCTAGGTTTTTCTCTTGGTGGCGGTGATAACTGTTGTCATGCCAAACATACATTCTATGACGTGGTGGCATTTTTGTCCAAAATCACCGGAGCAAAAACGCCACGCCAAACGGAGCCTTAGTCGGGAGGAATAGGTAGAAGACGAGGTAGAGCCAAGATAACACGAAATGACGATTCATAAAGCTGACCCCAAATAGTTTGTCCACGACTATCAAAGAAATTGTTGATGATAGTTTGCGGTGACAATTTAGAACGGCGGCGTCTTGATCTACTTTGACGCAAATGATTTTAATCATAATTACTAATATTCTCAACTATATTAAGCATTTAAGGGTTGAAAAGCATATTCTGATATATATAGTATATAGTGGCTTTATGATTTCCCCTCCAACTTTGTAAAGTGTGGGCTAACACTCTTTACCAAACACTCATGTGCTTTGCTTATCTTTATGGCTCTGTTTGGCGTGACTTTTTTGGCTCCTGTGTGTTTGAACTTGAATGGAATGGAGAAAGAAGGCATGTACTAACCGAGCCTGAATCATATTAGAAAAAACCCTTGAAAAATTCATCCTCTTTTACTATTATGCAGGGTTTTGAACGCATTAATAAAAAAGATTTTTTTCGCTGTGATCGTATGAAGCTCGTGCCCGTAAGCTTCGTCTTTGGAGTTCATTAGGATCGTTATGAGCTCTTAAGCTTTTTGGCCGTATTAATGCGCCATCCACATTTCAGGCTCCAATGAATGTGATGAGGTTAATATGGTCATTTTAGTTAAATATTGTTTGAAGAATCTGAGGTTCTGAGTTTGTAGTTTGATGAGGTGAGAAGAACTTGCAAGTTATGTGATAGAGACATGATGAAAACAATATTTTAAAAAAAAAACTTAAATAGAAATTGATAATTAGCCCAAATATTAATATTTATACAATATTATGCCTGATTCTGTCCCTAATTTACCTTTACTGCCATTTAAAGTTCTCTCCAAATATTCAAGGAAAAAAGCTAGGTCAGAAGATAGGCATGAATGTCATGCATGGAATGAGTCAAACAATTGAGATTATTATTCACATTTAGGTTCTGTTTTTTTAGGGAGAGTTTCTTGGCTTCACATTTGGGACTCTTGGGTCGCTCTCGACCTGACTGCGAATGTGAAATTTTAAACGTGATTTGAAACAGTCTGGAAATGATTTTATGGAGCGAAATTCTTAACGTGATTTTTGCGCCTAATTTTTTTAAACCCTCGTTCGAAATCATTCGAATAAAATACCAATGCGAATGATTGAAAATTTTATTTTTGGGGGCATTTTCCTCTAATTAATTACTTGTATATGTTGCATCTAGAATTGTTTTGAATGGACTGCATTTAGGAGAAAATGGGGCCAATTTTTCCTTTAAAACAAGATCATGACATAAAATATAAATAAATATTTTAAGCTAATTAAAAATAGTATTATTATACATAGCGTGCAAGACATAATTTTATAAAGGCAATTGTTATAAGCACTTTTGGCTATTCGCACATCAATTTCTATGAATTATTACCCGTCTTTTGAAAATACGTTTTGTACATGCATTTTTAGGAAAAGTGTTCAACACGAAAATTGAAAATTGTAGATCTCGTCTAGATCTACAACTTTCGTGTTGAACACTTTTCCTAAAAATGCATGTACAAGGTATATTTTCAAAAAATTGCTAAAAAGTGTTCAACACGAAAGTTGTAGATCTTGATGAGATATACAATTTTCGTGTTGAACACTTTTCCTAAAAATGCATGTACAAGACTTATTTTCAAAAGGCGTGTAATAACTCATAGAAATTGGTGTGCGAATAGTCAAAACTGGTGTGCTTATAACAATTGCCTTTTATAAATTATATATGAGCCGAGCATTCATAATTAATTATATTCGGAAAATGATCTAAAATTGGAATTATTTATATTTATTTATTTATTATTTATTGTAATAATAGAGGAAAATTGAAAGACCCCATGAGTGATGACGCGTCCTTATCATGAGGTGGGCATCTTATCCTGATCCCTGTCTCTATGATGTACTCTCACCTATTTTATTTATTTATTTATTAAAATTTATTATATTTGATTATGAGTGGAGGCTCCACTTACATATTAAGCTGCGGTGGCGGTCATGAATGCAGTGGTTATGAATCATCGTTCACGAACGTACGATCTCGCCTAAGAAATTTCATCCACTTTTATATTCAAAATTAGTTTTTTTTTGTTGGCAGCGGTCAGAACCAGCAGATGCGTTTTTTTCCAAACTCATCAGAGAAAATAAGCCATGCCAAACGGAGCCTAAGTATGCGGCTGACTCGAACACGGGCACGAACATGATGCGAAATGAATTTGAGAGATTATAATTTCTTAAAAAATGTAGAGCATGAACTTTGAACATGATAATAAATTTCATTATATTTTTGAAGTTGTTAAAAAATAGTTTTTGATGCATAAATATAATCATTAGTATGAACCATAATTTAGAAATATTTTATTGTAGATTCTAACATTTTTTCAAAATGTTTATATAATTTATTAATGTTGTGAATGGAAAATGATATTATGGATTTTTATAATAACTTTTAAAGTTTTTTAAAATTCTGATAACTTTTACTATTGAGAGTATAAATGAAATTTTATTTGAAATAATGCAGTAAACATTAATTCAATGAAAGGTAATTATTTTAGATAAAAAATTATTTATACGTTATCAGTATACATTCCAAGTATATAATGCTAATATGCTTTATTAATAAGAGCTTATATTTCATCGTCAATATAATAATATATAATTATATATAATAACTTAATAATGATGTACTTATCTAATATATATATAATAATAGTAATTGTTTTGTTCAACTCTGGGGGCGGTTCCCAGGCGGATTGTCTTAAGGATGATCGCAGCAATTTTCTCGGTCAAATATTTTGTATAAAACCCCCCAAAATTCATTAATTTATGCTCACTGCCAATAATTTTGAATATTATATTCTTCCTGCCTTACGTAATCTACACATTACAGGAACTTAGTGAGCTCCCCGCACAATATTCCTGACCTTTGTTGAAAGGTTTTTCGGAAAAACGTGTTTGTGTCAAAAAAAAAGTTTGAGATATTTTTGTAAAAATTAGCGAATTTGTTCACACAGGGCAAAAATCTCAAGCTAGAACTCGAGCTAAATATTTCGAACTCGACGAGCTCATCCTGCTTGGCTCCTCGAGCTCGAGCTCGAGATCAGTATATTAAGCTCGAGTGTTCGAGCTCGCGAGCTTGCTTGAGTCGAGCTCGAGCTGCTCACGAGCTTTTTGCTCATTAGCCTTTTTTTCTTTTTCTTTATATATATAGATTTTAAAAATGACCCAAAAAAAACTCGCAAGCCGGCTCGCTAGCTCATGAACAAGAGCAATCGAGCTCGAGCTCGGCTCGCAATCAAGCTCGAGCTCGAGACGAGCTTTTTTCGAGCCGGCTCATCGAGCTCACGAGCCGTCTCAATTCAACTTGCACCACATTCAACTTGCCCCCTAGTCCCACATTCACAAAGCTAAAATAAGTTTTCTGCATTTTCATGCTTACGGCCTCGTAGGTCCACATCCATGCAACTACTTATCAGCTCTAATTTCACCGCTACTTTTCTGCGGCCACAAGCCATCTCAAACACAATCTAAGTTGGTACATCCGCCGACATGATAAACGTGTTGAATGGCGATTCCCCTTAGCTCCAAGATCCAATCTTGTATGTCACCAACTTGACCTACCCGAGCATCCAAACAAGCCGCGCCACCAGCAATGCAATTAACCACCTCGCCGGGTTTTTATCGCGATGAATAAATTTCATGGACTTAGGGTTCGTTGCTCACGGCGATGGCGATTGTTGAAACCGACAACTCGGTCTCCGTGGAGTTCGGGGTCCCAAAAAAAGGGTGGTCTCACACCTACTTCCTTCGAGCCAACTCTCTAGGCAAGAGCACTTGGACTTGGAAACGGACCCTAGGCTACAGCGACGAGGTCCCACCACACACCCGGAAGACCCGAGAGATCTTCCCCTCCCTAGCCAATGCTGAACCAGAGGCACCAAAGGAGAGCTCAAAAAGTCAAGAGCTCTCAGGGAAGAAGATCCGAAATTTGGAGATCCACCTGTGGTCTCTCTCTTTGGTGCCCCTCAGGGTCTATTTATAGGTTTTTCGAGTCCCAACGCTGAAGTGCCGAAAAGACCCCTCGGACCAAATGCCCATGACCAATAGAAAACGTCAAGCCGGGGGCAAGGTGGTAATTCCACCCTTGGGGGAAAAAGACGAAACTACCCCCGGGGGTCCGGGACGGGTGCCGGTAGGAGACCGCATCCCGCCCTTCCCAGCTCGCCGCGCGAGCTGGGACCTTGGCCGGCGGGTGCGGCAGGAGGCCGCACCCCGCCTCTCCCAGCTCGCGGCGCGAGCTGGGACCTCGGCCGGCGGGTGCGGCAGGAGGCCGCACCCCGCCTCTCCCAGCTCGCGGCGCGAGCTGGGACCTCGGCCGGCGGGTGCGGCAGGAGGCCGCACCCCGCCTCTCCCAGCTCGCGGCGCGAGCTGGGACCTCGGCCGGCGGGTGCGGCAGGAGGCCGCACCCCGCCTTTCCCAGCTCGCCGCGCGAGCTGGGACCTCGGCCGGCGGGTGCGGCAGGAGGCCGCACCCCGCCTCTCCCAGCTCGCCGCGCGAGCTGGGATCTCGGCCGGCGGGTGCGGCAGGAGGCCGCACCTCGCACCTCCCAGCTCGCGCGGCGAGCTGGGCTCTCGGGCCCGGGGGTGCGGCAGGAGGCCGCACCTCACCCCTCCTGGGGGCTTAATCTCGCCGGGCGAGACCTAAGAGAGGTCTCGCCTGGGCGAGCTCTGCCAGGAGATGGTCCCGGGGCGGGTGCCGGCCTCGCCGCCGCACCCCCCCCCCCCCCTAATCCTAACCAAGCTGGGTGAGACCTACGGGGGTATCGCCGGGCGATACCCCAAAGGTCTAAAAAACCCCTTGGGTCTAGTTGACACGTCTCGGCGGCCCTCCACGCTGGGCCTCACTCGATGGATATGGGGGTTGTACACAATCCCCGCTCTTTGCGAGGTTGGCACAACCTCGGAAAGAAAAGTCCAAGCCCAAATATCCATCGAGGGGGGCAGAACCTCGCCCCCGAGGCACGTTGGACCCATCCAGCTAGTGAGAGCCTGGAGTGAGAAGGACATCTCGGCGTTGAACTTACCCGTCCGAGGATCATTCGACCCACCCAGCTAGTGAGAGCCTGGAGTGAGGAGGACATCTCGATGGCAAGCTCTTCCTTCCGAGGATCATTCGACCCACCCAGCTAGTGAGAAACTGGAGTGAGGAGGACATCTCGATGTTGAACTTACCCATCCGAGGATCATTCGACCCACCCAGCTAGTGAGAGCCTGGAGTGAGGAGGACATCTCGATGGCAAGCTCTTCCTTCCGAGGATCATTCGACCCACCCAGCTAGTGAGAGCCTGGAGTGAGGAGGACATCTCGATGTTGAACTTACCCATCCGAGGATCATTCGACCCACCCAGTTAGTGAGAGTCTGGAGTGAGGAGGACATCTCGATGTTGAACTTACCCATCCGAGGATCATTCGACCCACCCAGCTAGTGAGAGCCTGGAGTGAGGAGGACATCTCGATGACAAGCTCTTCCTTCCGAGGATCATTCGACCCACCCAGCTAGTGAGAGCCTGGAGTGAGGAGGACATCTCGATGTTGAACTTACCCATCCGAGGATCATTCAACCCACCCAGCTAGTGAGAGCCTGGAGTGAGGAGGGCATCTCGATGGCAAGCTCTTCCTTCCGAGGATCATTCGACCCACCCAGCTAGTGAGAGCCTGGAGTGAGGAGGACATCTCGATGTTGAACTTACCCATCCGAGGATCATTCGACCCACCCAGCTAGTGAGAGCCTGGAGTGAGGAGGACATCTCGATGGCAAGCTCTTCCTTCCGAGGATCATTCGACCCACCCAGCTAGTGGGAGCCTGGAGTGAGGAGGACATCTCGATGGCAACCTACTAATCATATAAGCAAAATAATTTCATCCATCTAATGGGGGGATTTCCCTTGTCAAAACCTCCTGGCCCAACCAGCGAGGGGTAGAACTTGCTACAAAGGAAAACAACAAAAAACAAAAAATAAACATAACATACCCCCCCATGGCACTCGCCTCTCAGGCTGCTTGCGCGAGATGATCATTCCTCTGCTTCTCCTGCCACTCCCATCTGGCTCATGCTCTCCATGATCTTCTCCATCTCCTCCGCCCCCGCTTGCCAAGAGATGCTGTTGACGGCTGTGACGTAGCAGTGCCTCGCCATCCTGGGGTCTCCGCGGATCCTTACTTGGATTCCTCCAGTGTTGAACTTGAGGCACTGATGGAAGGATGATGGTACGCATCGGAAGGCGCTGATGAGGGGTCTTCCGAAGATGGCATTATAACTGCTAGGAGCGTCAACTATGACGAACCGACAGTTCCTTGAACCTCCCCCCATCGTCACTTGGAGTCCAACTCCACCCTCTACCTCTTTCCTTTCTCCGGAGAATCCAAACAAGGGCCCATCTGAGGCCAGCACCCTCCTTGCCTCCACCTTCAACTCATCAAATGCCTTCTTGAAAATGACGTTGACAGAGCTCCCGTTGTCAACGAGGATCCGAGAGACAGTGTAGCCTTCGATGGCTGTCTGAATGACTAGCGCATCACAGAATGGATCCTCGTGATCTGGCATGTCCTTGCTTGAGAAAGTGATTTTCTCCTCGGGAGGTGGGTCCTGCGACGTCGAAGTGACGCTACGTCGAAACACGGAGTGGAGGCTTGCCTTACGAGTGGCCTCGACCCCTACCCCCCCCCCCCCCCCCCCCCCCCCCCGTGGATTACCGCGACCCGTCCTTTGGCTCCTACGTCAGTTCGGTCCTCGCAGATGTCATCATCCACTACTGCTCCAGGTGGAACTTCTTCAATCCGCACCGGCGGCTGCTGTTGTGTCTGACCTCTCGCCTCTCTCACCTCCAAGAACTCTGGGCAGGTAGTTGTTGCATGCCCCTCTGCTTGGTGGTAGTCGCAGTATGGCACCGCCCTTCCCCCCCTTCTCCTACGGGCTGGGATGTCTCTTGCTTCAACTCCTCCTCCTCTTCGAATCGCCATAGCTTGAGCTGGTGGGGGTAGGAGCTGCCTAGGGGCCTGTCTCCAAAGAGGAGGGTTGGGCCTCCCTTGGCCTCCGTAGAAGTTTCCCCCTCCTTGGGCGAGACCCCTCCCTTGCTCCTGACCCCCCTGGGGTCCCTGGTACCCTTGACCCCTCTGCTCTTCCCTCCTCCTTCCTTCCTACTGCCTGAGGCCACCTTCCTCTCTTGGCTCGGCCTCTACCAACTTTGCCAACTTCTTTGCCAGCCCCGGGTTTGCCGCCTCGGTGGCTACCTCCTTTGCAGCTTTTTCCATCAGCTCCTCAAAGGACAAGGGAGGCTTCCTAGTTAGGCGCATTTTGAAAAGGCTCTCTCGTAGCCCTACGGTGAAAGCCATCTGGAGGGCATACCCTGGCACCTCCTGGATGTTCAGGATCTCCTCCTGGAATCTGTCCATGTACTGGGCCAACGTCTCCTCGTGCCTCTGCTTGACCAGGAAAATGGACTCAGCATTCTTCTTCCTCTTCTTGGATGTGGAGAAGCGTAGCTGGAAGCTTCGGCCCAAGTCCTCGAAGCTGTAAATGGAGCCAACCGGGAGCTGGTGGAACTAGTCCCTAGCTTTGTCCTTCAAGGTGGTGGCGAAGAGACGACACTTGAACGCGTCCGTCATGGGCCTGATGGAGACGGTATCCTCGAACCACTGCAGGTGCTGGACGGGATCATCCTTCCCGGTATAGAAAGTCATGTTGGGCTCCTTGAAGCCTTCCGGGATGGGAGCCGAGATGATCAGCTCGCTAAAGGGTGACCCCCCCACTCGCCGGCTTCGCGAGCTCCACTTGCGCGACTCCGGCTCCGAGCGAGACCCCACTCACCGGGCTAGGAAAAAGCACTCGCCCGGCGAGGTCCCGCTCGCCACTCTCAGTCACTGGTTCCTTGCCTGGCCGACCCCCTGGGGCAACCTCTCCTGACCCCCCCTGGGCGAGCACTCCTTGCGTCCTAGAAGACGGTGTCTGGGGGGAGGGAGCCGAGCAGTCACCTCCCCTGGTGATGCCTTGGAGCAGCTCCATGATTCCCTTGATGGCCGTCATGAACTCTCCCCTTCCTACCACCTCACTTGGGATGTGATACCCCTCATCGTCTCCTCCTCCGAGGTCTCCTGCCATGAGATTTGGTTCAAGAACTTCTGTGCTGACCACTCTCCACGCTCACCGCACCAAAATGTTGAAACTGACAACTCGGTCTCCGTGGAGTTCGGGGTCCCAAAAAAGGGGTGGTCTCACACATACTTCCCTCGAGCCAACTCTCTAGGCAAGAGCACTTGGACTTGGAAGCGGACCCTAGGCTACAGCGACGAGGTCCCACCACACACCCGGAAGACCTGAGAGATCTTCCCCTCCCTAGCCAATGCTGAACCAGAGGCACCAAAGGAGAGCTCAAAAAGTCAAGAGCTATCAGGGAAGAAGATCCGAAATTTGGAGATCCATCCGGGGTCTCTCTCTTTGGTGCCCCTCAGGGTCTATTTATAGGTTTTTCGAGTCCCAACGCTGAAGTGTCGAAAAGACCCCTCGGACCAAATGCCCATGACCAATAGAAAATGTCAAGCCGGGGGCAAGGTGGTAATTCCACCCTTGGGGGCAAAAGACGAAACTACCCCCGGGGGTCCGGGACGGGTGCCGGTAGGAGACCGCATCCCGCCCTTCCCAGCTCGCCGCGCGAGCTGGGACCTTGGCCGGCGGGTGCGGCAGGAGGCCGCACCCCGCCTCTCCCAGCTCGCGGCGCGAGCTGGGACCTCGGCCGGCGGGTGCGGCAGGAGGCCGCACCCCGCCTCTCCCAGCTCGCGGCGCGAGCTGGGACCTCGGCCGGCGGGTGCGGCAGGAGGCCGCACCCCGCCTCTCCCAGCTCGCCGCGCGAGCTGGGATCTCGGCCGGCGGGTGCGGCAGGAGGCCGCACCCCGCCTCTCCCAGCTCGCCGCGCGAGCTGGGATCTCGGCCGGCGGGTGCGGCAGGAGGCCGCACCCCGCCTCTCACAGCTCGCCGCGCGAGCTGGGACCTCGGCCGGCGGGTGCGGCAGGAGGCCGCACCCCGCCTCTCCCAACTCGCGGCGCGAGCTGGGACCTCGGCCGGCGGGTGCGGCAGGAGGCCGCACCCCGCCTCTCCCAGCTCGCGGCGCGAGCTGGGACCTCGGCCGGCGGGTGCGGCAGGAGGCCGCACCCCGCCTCTCCCAGCTCGCCGCACGAGCTGGGATCTCGGCCGGCGGGTGCGGCAGGAGGCCGCACCTCGCACCTCCCAGCTCGCGCGGCGAGCTGGGCTCTCGGGCCCGGGGGTGCGGCAGGAGCCCGCACCTCACCCCTCCTGGGGGCTTAATCTCGCCGGGCGAGACCTAAGAGAGGTCTTGCCTGGGCGAGCTCTGCCAGGAGATGGTCCCGGGGCGGGTGCCGGCCACGCCGCCCCCCCCCCCCCCCCCCCCCCCCCCCCCCTAATCCTAACCAAGCTGGGTGAGACCTACGGGGGTATCGCCGGGCGATACCCCAAATGTCTAAAAAATCCCTCGGGTCTAGTTGACACGTCTCGGCGGCCCTCCACGCTGGGCCTCACTCGATGGATATGGGGGTTGTACAGCGATGGTGGTCGTAAACGAGGTGGTTTGGATCAAAACGTCACCGTCATGAATATACGTTTGACATAGCAATGTATATAACCATCACCCCCAAAAAATTAATTTTGAACATAAAAATGATCTGTGCCAAACGAAAAAAATTGTTGGTGCATGTAACGCACTTTAGATCACCGTGAACAACCCCTGATCCCGCCATATATTTCTGCTAACACGAATTTTCGAGCATGCTTGATCTAAAATACGATCACTTTTCACTATGCATGTATTACACAAATACGGTTGTATACGGATCATATGGCTTTATTTGCTCACGTACGGTAATCTATTATGATCACAGTGTGTTGCCCGTGCCTAAATATCTCTCGTGCCAAAGAGACCGTTAGAAGGGAGCAATATCTATGTGCGAGTAACGCACTGTGATTTAAGGTGCGGCAGAAAATCATGCCGCATATCAGTAATCCAACGGTAGATATTCTGTTGTACGGTTGTATTTTCGCATCAATATTCACGTCGGCAGAAGATATACCGACGAATTTGACTCGAGGCGCGTTAACGGCACAAAAAAGTTAGTCGTTAGAAGGGGGTGTCAAAAAAGTTTATATTTTTTTCTTTTCTCAGTGGGGGTTGTTGGTGCGAAAGAGCATAGGTTTTAAACTGCCGTTTGGGGACTCGTTCCGCCACCGTCAGACACGTCAACGGAGCCTTGCCGGAGCGCCAAAGAGCGGAGCTTTGCCGGAGCGCCTGGAAATTAGAATGATAAAGGAGACGGCTTTATTTATTTTGGTAGTAAAAAAGAGACTGTTTTAGTTTAGAGATTTATCCATGACTCTCTGCCTGGTTGCGGATAAATGGATAATGATCTGATGCAGATAATTATTGGAGCAGAGCAGAGGAGCACCTATTTGTCTTTTTTATAATTCATATCATTTTTTCTACCCACTTTCTGCCCATCGCCTGTCATCTTCTTGGAGAATTTTTCCTCAGAATACTGAAAAAAGTAGCAGAAGAAAAGGAGCATGGGGCCCCTCCCTCTTTTTCCTCTTGTAAAGCCATTAGTTCTCTGCTGAGAGTTCAAAGAGTTGCAGGATTTCTCCCTCGATCTCCACCTCTTTACCATTGATCTGAGTAGAAGAAGATCATTATGCTGAAGAGAAGATCAAAAAGCGTGATGTCTCACCACAGCACTCCAATTACTTCCTTCACTGGTAATCTCACGCACAGACCCATTTCTTCTTCTTCTACTACTTCTTCTTCTCTGTTTCCATCCACAATTCCCTTTTTCGGCTTCTCCACTAAGCTTTTCTCTGTTCCTGAGTCGACCGTTAAGATTTCAAACTTCACTCAAGATTTCAAACCCAGAACTTCGGCGATCAAACATCAAACGTCGCCCGTTGGGCTAAGTATTGTTTATTCTCTCACCCGCGAGAAATCTTCAGTGGCTGAGAGCAGAATTGTGTGGCTTGGATCAAAAATCAAGGTTAAAATCCCTTCTAACAGCATCCAAATGGCCGAATCTCCTCACAGCACAGTCGAATTTGGCGTTAAAAATAAGGACTCATTGTTAGCCATGTCTCTTCTTTCTCCCGGGAGAAAGTCTCCTCCGGCCTCCGCCATTCGGGGGACCGATGATTCGCCGCGTAACTTCTTCCTTTCTGCGAGCGAGATAGAACTCTCTGAGGATTATACTTGTGTGATCACCCATGGACCCCAGCAGAAGACAACTCACATCTTTGATAACTTCATCCTAGAGAGTTTCAGCAATGGGTTCGGTTCATCGGACATGTTCAAATTGCCTGCTGATCAGTTTGGGGGATATACCAGTGATTGTTTGTTGACTTTCTGCCATGCTTGCAGGAATAAAATTGCTCAAGGAAGTGATGTTTTTATCTGCAGGTATGATTTTTTTTCCTTTTTTTTACATTCTTCAGTCTTTTGCTTCATGTTTTTGAAATCCCAATGCAATTATTTCTAAAATTTCTGTATAATTTGCATCAGATCTTCAATTTAATGTCTGAAAATCTTCTTTTTCAGAGGAGAAAAAGCATTTTGTAGCCAAGAATGTCGAAATCAAGAGATCATTTACCAAGAAGGAAGAGATCATTCATGAATTCCCAGCCCCTCGAGGCGGATCAAATTTGGATTAAGATGGTTGTGATGAAGAAGAAGAGTATGGAAGTAGTAGTCATCAATGACTCTCCCATTTTCTCCATCCATCCTTGTTTATATTTGTAATTTAGCTTCTTCTTCTTCTTTTTGGCTTCCAATGGAAGCCGATTTGAGCTTTTTGTTCAGAAATGGTGTTATTCAGCTTGCTATTTGGTCACCTGCTTATCCTATTCTTTAAAAAGAAATGGAACATTGAGTTCTGTTCTAATTTCTGAAACAGTTGCTGTAAGTATGCAGTGATCAACTTATCTTTGATTTTGTAATTGAATGCTTCTTAGTGGTACAAAAAAACATTTATCTATACACCATTAACAGTGGAAGAATTTTCTTTCATTCTTCTTTCTTTTGTTTATGAAATGGATAGTACAAGAGATCAACAAGTATTAATCTCAATAGCCTGAGCAAACAGTATGGTTCAAGAAACATTCTAGATTAACTCGAAGCTCTGGGGCAAGCTCCGAAAACCGGGTTGGGCCGCTTCAAACCGGCTTGGAGCAGTTCAAACCGGGTTGGTCCTCATCATCCCCAATACTCCCCCTCAAATAGGGTTTGTAGAATGGATTTACATGCAGAGCTTGCCTAACAACTCTTGATATTTTCGCTTGATGAGACCTTCAGTGAAGAGATCGGCGAGTTGTTGAGGGGAAGGCAAGGAGAAAATACAAGCTTCTTTAGCGATATCAATCTCAATATGCTTAGTTTTGTCGTGTCGAAAATGTTAGAAATTATGTAAATAAAACATTTATTTTATAATGTTTTATTGGAGCCTTAAGGTGTTTGGTGTATGACTATTCATACTTGATGAAAAGCTCCAAAACCAAATTGGAGGGATTCCAAATTTTGGAGGGAACCTTTCATATATGAAAGGATGAACCCATTAGTCCCACCATGCTCCCATGTTTTCTAGTTTGCAAGTATATATATGTATTCACTCTTTCTTACTTGTTCAAAAGAACATAAGGAGAAACTATGAACCACACGCGCGCGCGCACGCACAGCACCGGACCGGACCGGATCCGGATTTGGGGAAGAATTGAATTGTATTTTTTGTTCAAAATAGTTTCAAAACTTTTATTCGGAGTTGCGTCAAATAGATGTCGGAGTTGCGTCGATAAGAATTCGAAGCAACTTTCTTGCGTCGATAAGTTGTCCGTCGTTTCAGTCTGCGTCGATAAGAACTCGACGTTGCGTCGAGTTCCTCCGTTCGATTTCGACGTTACGTCGATATGCGTGTTTCTTGCTTTTATTTACGTTGGAAATATGCATCGTTTCTCTTCCCGATTATATGCCTTCCAATTATAACCGTAAATATTTATTATGGTTTTAATATTGCCGTTTTGAGATCCTTTTTTCCGGCGATTTTACTGCCTTCGTTTTATATATACTCGTTCTTCTCAGAAAGATAAACGCACTGCTGCTCTCTCTCTTTTGTGACGTTCTTCTACGTGCTTTCTTTTCTTTACATTTGTTTCATCAAGTGGGAGTTCGGGTGCTCTGTGCTTCTTCGGTGTCCGCGCACATCGGAGCTTTTGGAATCTAGCCGGGTGTTGTACCTTGGAGGAGTGAGCATCGGTGAAAGCCCTGCCGGAGGGTGGTGCAACTTCTTTAGGGCAGTGATCACACGCCTTACCCAGGCTCGATTCTAAACTATAGATTACTCTCTTATTTATTTCTCACCCCTTCATGCAATCTTATTAATATTGCAATATTGCTGCTCTGGAAAGTTTTTATACCGAAAAATTATATTATTTTAAATATTAATATAGGAATATAAAATTATACTCCAACATAAAATGATCGTCTTTATCAATGAAATGTGTGATAAGGAGGTCAAATTTCATACTCGACTTAGAAATACATGATCCAAACACTTCGGTGCACGGCTTGAACACTAAAAATCAAAACAATTAATTGTTAAAATTTCTATTGCAAATTGGTAAAAAATTATACTGCAAAATTTTAAAATATGGAATGACTCTATTAACAACATCCAATTTAATGCTGAGACGAGTATGCATGAGATGATTAACAAGGGCAATGTTATACACAGTCCTATTATGGCTAGTCGCAGTCCATTGATATTCGCAGTCCATTAGTTTTATTTGTAGTCCAATGTGTTTATACGCAGTCCAAAAATTTATAAATAAAAAACAGTTTTAAAAACTTTTACCAATAAAATGAAATGTATATTTTCTATTCACCCTGCATATATCAGCACCCGTACATTTATCAGCACCCGTACTTATATCAGCAACAATACATATATATCAGTATCAGTACATATATCAACATCAGTACATATATCAACATCAGATTTAAAAGTACAACCAACACATTTCAAGCACTAAAGATTTAGAACAAATCGTTAAACTTTGCAACCTCCAGATGATCAACTCCAAAAAGGTCGTTGGTTTCTCCTGAAAGAAGTGCATGACCCCATAAACTGTGGAGAACCATAAAACTCAGTAAATTAAGAAGTCATTTTATCTTGAAAAGACATACCGGTTTTGGAAATTTTGGAACATGAGTACCTTCAACATCGTCATCAGCAAATGTGCTCTTGAAAACATACAAAAGTGAAATACTCGAATCTCCATATATGTCTGCATAATGAGTTAGACTGAGTACTCAGGGAGGCCCAGACATTATACTAAAATCAAATTGATGCAATGCCAACAACTATATGGTCAATTAGGAATGAGCCAAATTTAAACCTAAAACTCTATAAGCTCAATGTCATCAGAAGACTACCTCCGAAGCTGACTGTGCCAATGTATAAGCTGCTTCAATTTTTTAGTGCTTCAATTGCTTGTGCTTGAGCAATTACATCCTTATCTTTCTCTAGCCGATTGATCTGGAGATAGCATATAACTCAAAAAATGAATGAAGAAAAAAATTCATGTTTTTCAAACAATTATAAGAGTGAATTTTATGAACCAACACAGAAATTCAAGGTATTAGACAACATATCTTGGTCACTATTGTAACATAGACAAGAATGAAACAGCAGCAGATACCTATAGCAGGATAGCAGCAGATACCTATAGCAAGAATGAAACATCAGCATCCTTATCTTTCTCTAGCAGGATAGTTGCTTCGTCACAATCTCAACATTTCATCCCTATAGCAAATACCTTCAAACAGCATCTCAATATATACCAGCAAATACCTCCAAACAGCAGCAGATACCTCCAAACAGCATCTCACCTTCATAGACCGGCTGGTATACTAGAACCTGCAGGCAGAATGACCAATCAACAATAAAATCTATCCCTATAGCAAAAAAGTAAACCTAACCCGGTCTAGTTAACATACCTATACGAGCAAATACATACAAAATTCTGAAATCACTCGGAATTCCAAAATGATGGCATCTCTCGATTGCAGTCCAAAATAAGACAACCTATATATAACACAAGAAAGCTGAATCTGTATTTACAAGGATGCATGACCATACATAATTAGTGAAAATATGTAGAATCAGAAGACATTTTGTAATGTGTGCGTTTATACCTTAAATGCATACCAATACATATTCAATGATTTCTTTAAAATTTTGATAATATATATACCAAAAAAGGGTACTGTACATTAACAAGAAACTTTATTAGCTTTCAATTGGTATGAGTATACACAATAATTCCTGATTTCATCTAGGCATTTCAGCAAACAGGTGATATGCAGATGGGCAAATCCAATGACAATGGATAAATCCAGGAAGAGTTAGGCATGAGGTTTAAACAAAAATCAAAAGAATAACGAGGTATGAACGTGAAAACAAATTCAAATGAAATATAAAAAGAAAACGCCTTAAAGCCTTCAAAAATCAGAGAAGAACCTACATTTTCCTGTCAAGAATCAGAGAAGAAATTACCTTAAATCCTTCAAGAATCAGAGGACTATTGGTGAAGCCCTACGACCAGAAGAACGTCAAGAGAAATGCCTGGGGAAAGCAATCGCCTACGGAAAGGAACTACGACGATGCCGAGGGAGGGCTGGATGGAGGCGTCCTCTGTCTTTGATGGAGATGAGGGGAGAAGTCCCAGCGAGGGAACGACGCCGGAATCGTCCACGGGAGGGTTTTGCGAGGGGGAGCGCGAGGTTTCACGCGGGGGGTTAGGGGTTAGGGCTCGACTGTGGGGGCGAGCGGGAGCAGGGGATAAAATCGGGGCGCGATTAAACAAAATAAAACAAGTAATTTCAAGTGTTAGCACGGACTGCGATTAGCCATAATAGGACTGCGTATAACATTGCCCATTAACAATGCCTACGACATGAGCAAATATATGGCCAAAGTAATGGAGAGGGAGAAGCTTGCGCACAAATCTTGATGTTGGGAGAAATAGTATTCGAGTTTAGCGGAGACGGATTCAGGAATTTACAAATGGGGGCGCACACAAAAAATCTAAATATTATAATACATAAAATATTTCATTTGTTGCTATTTCGCGAATCGAAGGCTCTGCCCTAATTCCTGAAATCGTGATCTATTTTGCAACTGAGCCGGGGTGAGTAGGCGGGCTGCGAGTCACATGTTCAAAATAAAATTTGAGGGTGCAATCAGTTGAGCTTGATCTGCGAATAACCAAAGTTGTTCTACAAATAGCCAATTTTGGTCTACGAATAGCCAAATTTTGGTCTGCTTATAACAAAACGTTAAAAAAAATGAGGGTGTCAGTGTTCCTTTGACTCCCATCTAGATCCGTTCCTGGAGTTTAGAAAGTTGAGACCCTCAACTAAAAGTCACGTAGAAAATACGAGATTCAACATGCGTCATTGAAGGAGAGGCGAGAGAAGTTGATTGGTTATATGGAGTAAGTGTTGAGCACTTAAGAAGGGGGTTGGCTTCTCTAGACCGAGACATGTATACTTCGAGTTCAATAGCCCAAGTCTGGTGGGTGCAAGGCTCAAATTAGGTGCTGAGACTATAGAGATGTTGGATTTATTGTGGTTACAGAGCTCATGTGGGAGCCGAGATCATAGAGATGAACCAAATCTTATATCGAAATGATAGAAAAAGTTATCGAGCTTAAGTAATTTCCTCGAATCCTAAATACCATAGGCGCATTTGGGAGCATTTGAAGTTGCGTGAGAAAAAAAAAACTTCATGGTTAAGTGTGCTTTGATGTGAGGAGTTTAGGGATGAGTGATCTCCTGAGAAGTGCTCGTAGGTCACATATGAAGGAGGACAAAATCGTGCGATTCAGCTTAGCATCGGCTAACTTGAACCAAAACGCACAATACCTTTGATATTGTGGGTCAGATTGTTACATTGGGAGCAACAATAACATTGAGATTCATGTTGGGAGCCTTAGTAGCTATAACTTTCAGATATGGGCACTTCTCCCACCACTTTGTTTTGATATGCCCTAGGCTTCTCATTATGCCCGAAGTATCGGTTCAACCTTTTGACCGGTTCGATTTGAACCGATTGGGTCCATATCATTCATACCAATTTTGTGACTAAATAGTTTTTGTGCCGCGCCACACATGTTTACAATATTAAAAGAGAAAAGTTGTATTTGGTGAAACATTTTAAATTAATGTTTTACCATATATTGTAATCTATTTAAAAAAGATTTAAAATACAATTTCTATTCAAGAAATTACACTATCCCAAAATAAAAAATAATGATTGAAATCTATAAAATCCAAAAAAAATTAGTGTAGTAGAGCTCCTACAAGCACCTACTATGGTAGGCTTTTATTAGGCATGTCAGCGATCTTTTCGAGGAAGACTGTCATTGTAACATCCATATTTCTACTAGACCCTTGATGGTGTTAGGGCATGACATGGTGAGAATGATGAATTAAGGTAAGGAGGTGACCATAGGTCCCATTGAGTTAAGGTGAACTCCAATAGGACCCACAGTGGTGCACAAGTCAACTTAGGCCAAATTACTTCAAATTGAACTCACAAGTACAAATTAACCCTAACCCTAAAGGAGACCTAATTGACCAAAAGCCTCATCAATTGGTCAACCAAATTGACCAAAGTCAAAATAGGTCAACTTACCCTAATTTGGCTCAATTGGAGCTTAATTGGCCAAATTGGCCTCACTAGTGTCTTCCTAACCACTAAGGTAGGTCATTATGGCTGAAATATTCCAATGAGCTTAACTAATTTCATGGAATTGACCAAAGTCAATATTTGGTGAATTCCATGAAATTAGTTAAGCTACCTAATGACCTACCTTAGTGGCTCGACGCGCTCCCTAGCTAGGACGGTTCGCTTTGACCAATCTATAAGCACTCCGAGCCCGCAACAAGCTACATGTGTATCATTCACAAAATTAGGGCCGCTTCCAGCTGGTTTTGAAGGATTCAGCTTTAAATTAAACCGAGACACGTGTATTATTTAGCTTGGTCTATTTGGTACGGGCATTAAATGATAAGAATATATATATGTATATATTTCAAAATTATTATTATTTTTAATTTTAAATATTACATAGTCAACTATCTTCTTCGTCATCTTTTTATTTACTGTCATCAAATCCCAGAAATTGGTACACAGCTTGAATTTTTTTACTGTAAATGAGAGATCAACAGTCGTCTCTTCTTGAACCGATGAGGACTTCTTCTTCTTCTTCTTCTTCTTCTTCTTCTTCTCCTTGTTGGGTTGATCTTATCTGTCACTAGTTTCTACCACTTTATAATAATCTATAGTAATTTCCAATTCAATGCCGAGGCTGATAAATCGAACAGCAATGCTCAGTTTTCATCGAACTCTCCTTCCTTCGGATCTGCTCCCTTTCGCGTCGTTTCCTTGCTAGAGGTTAATTTGACCTTTTATTCCATTTGGAGAGCTGGTATCACCTTCTTCTCTCCGGCGCTCCCTTGTTGAAGGTTATTTTGGTGTTTTCCCGAGGGATTTCTATGCGAGGAGGGAGCAATTTGCCGCTATTTCTTAGATTTGGGGCTTTGCACTGAATGAACTGAAGCCGGTGAATTCGATTGTGTGTTGTTTCTATCGATTTAGGGTTGCAGCTTGGATTCGAGCAAAGGGGAGGGGATTCTGTCGGCGGGTGAATCGGAATCGAAGATTCAGGGCATGAGGAGTTTTAGCAGCAAGGACGCTCCACTTAGGGCAGACACGATTGACCTAAAGTGCTTGGATATTGAACTGGACAAGCATCTGAGAGAGGGCATGTTTAAGGGGGAGGTTGCGGCGCCGAAGGAGGATTGGGAGATTGATATATCTAAGCTTTTGATTCGTTACGAGGTGGCGCGGGGGACATACGGCACAGTTTACCGGGCGGAATACGACGGCCGGGATGTCGCCGGTACTGCTCCATCTCTTACCATCAATTGAAGGAATTTTTTGCTAATTAGATACTTGTTTTTTCATATCGCTTTTCTGATTATTGCTGGTCTGTCTCTCTTCTACTTTATGAACAGAATTTTTGTGATTAGGTTAAGTTGTTGGACTGTTTGTGTTAATTTTCTGACAAATCCTTTTTACTCCTCACAAATTATTTTGAAGAACTTCGACCTTGATCTGAAGTCAAGGGCATGCTCGTTTTGCGCGGAAGGAATTGGAATTCGTATACCTAAATCCAATTCTTATGTTCGTTTGATGTTTTTAACGGGTGGAAATGGTTCAATCGGTTTTGGGAGGAAGGAATTGTTTCAGTTCTAATTTTTGTGTTGGTTTAGGATTTTTATGGACAAAAATGGCTTTCACTCCAAACCCCTAAAGATTATTCTATCCAGAAAACCGACCTAATTCGGTGGGTTTTGCCCCTCCCGATCGACAGTAGTTCAGCTGCGCGATCATCTTCTGCATCACGAACGAGCACCTCCTCCTCGTCCAACCGGAGGTCGTCAATCTTCACCTGGTCCAAAACTTTATTTGTGCTAGTGTGAACTGTGCATATCTTTTTTGTGTTGGATTTTGTTCTAAGTTTATATAGCTGTCTATGATGGTATTCTCCAATTGTAGCCACCTGTGATCCAATTGTTCATTGCATTAGTTAGTGTAAAAAACTAAATCCATAGATTTGCTATTTTATTTCTTAAGATACATCTACATGAAATAATCTCTTCACTCCCAATCGTTGTAGGCAATGCATAATATTATCCGTAAAAAACATATATATATATTCCGACGATGACGTTGTAAGTTGGGATTGATCGAGGTAGGCATGTTGTCCCGAGCATTTGCGGATTCTGGGTGCAGCGAGGCTGGTGTTATTGTGTGATTGCAATGTCTAGTCTTATTTTATTAAGTCTGTTCATAGCAACAATTAGTCTATTTAAGTTCTATCAGATATTTGGCACTTAAGTTCTTGGGATTATGGCTCTGTTTGGCACGGCAGTGGCGGTCGTGAACGCGGTGGTTATGAATCGTGATTCGTTAATGCCCGACCTCACCTACTGAACTTCATCCACTTTTATGCTCAAAACTGCTTTATTTTCTTGGTGGCGGTCATAACCATTGTCTTGCCAAACATGCATTTTATTACGGTGGCATTTTTGTCCAAACTCACCGGAGCAAAAAACGCCGCGCCAAACGGAGCTTATATCTCATATGCATGCAAAAGAATGTGTGCACAAATAACACACATTTTTACCATTCCTCATAATATCATGTTTTTTTTTCTAGAAATAAATGAGCAATGTTATAAGCAGTCTGATTTTGGCTATTCACTCCATTGATATCCGCAGTCTATTTAGAGCAAGTGAAGGAGAAGTTCCCACACGGATTTTCTGGTTCTCTATAATTTTTGGACTGCGATTATAATGTAGATTTTATGGGGCTTTTCGGAGTGCGAATAGTCATTTTAGGACTGCTTATAACATCACTCGCAGGTTAGTCTTAATTCCTAATTTTTTGGAGATGTTTTATACCTTAATTTTCGCAGATATTTTGGAAAATCAATTTGAATTCATTTGCATTGCAGTGCAATAGATAAACTTCATATGTTGTGGGGTTTGTGCCATGCCAAATTCAAAATCACCTTTTTTTAGTTAAATCACCTTTTTTTAGTTGAGCCGCGTAAATTCTTGTGCTTTATGTGTTTCTTTATTCTGTAGCACATCTTCAAGTGCCAGATTTTTTCTGGTTGTAAATTACGCACTGTACACATAATCTTCACACTTTGATCCTCAGTTTTATTATGAACATGATCCGTTTCCCTTGAGCATTTAAATGGCATTAGCCTGGAAATTTTGAACTATTTGATTGGCGTTTTGGGGACCTGCTCGACATTAATGGCATGCATCTGTGTTCGTAGGACAATTTCGGAGGAGTCCAAAAGTCATTTAGGTAGAGGAGAAATATGCATGCAATTTTACAGTTGTTTTGGATTATGAAAACTTTAGCTCAGTAGGAAATAAATGCTGATTTGATTTAGGTTTCAACTGAAGATTCATGAACAATCCAGTGCCGCATTAGGAAATGATGTTCTCTTAAGTAAGATTTAGTATATGAAAACTACATTATCTATTTTTAGTTTGGAAGATTGTCAAAGTTATTAGTGACTGAAATGTTCATTTCTTTACTGATTCATGTGTCTGTTAACTAATAATATTGTTGTATATATCCACAGTTGAAATTTCTATCTAGTTGGTTTTCTTTAAATTATGAAATGATGGTGACTATTGACTGTTCATTAGCAACTGAGCAAGCTGATGTGAGGGTTATTTGTGATCCCCTAGTTAGGAATTTTATAATTATAAAATCGAATCTAACTCAATTTACATACTTTTTTAGACAACGTTCTTAGTTTTTATTTTTATATCTATTACTCTGAGCAAGGGAATAAGGAATTTGAATTGAAGAGAGATGAATTTCTACAGGCTTGTTGGATTTTTCTTGCACCCAGAGCTCATACTGACTAATAACTCCGGTAGTTTACCTTCAAAAAGTAACTAGAATATAAGGACAATGGAGCAAATCCCATTCTTTGTTATGGAGACATTATTTTGTTTTTCTTAACAAACAAGTAGTCAGTAAAAAGGATGAGAATTTCTACTTGACTTGTATTCGGACTATAGATTAATTTGTGTAAGTTTTCTCTACTTATTATCAACCAGCGGAAGTTTTTTTCCACTATAACTTGTTTTAATGTTACAGTAAAATTATTGGACTGGGGCGGAGATGAGTATACCACAGAAGCCGAAACTGCTGCTCTTCGGGCATCCTTCCAAAAGGAGGTTGCTGTCTGGCATGAGCTTGATCACCCAAACGTCACAAAGGTAACTTTTTTTATCCCTGCATATTTACTAGAACTCATGCAATGGTTTTGTTTCCACTTAGACTGGAATATTATTGCTCTAACCATGTTATCCCTAGTTGTGTTAGATATTTAAAAGAGAAATCTTGGGAAATCTCTTATAATCATGTATCATGACAAAACAATAATAAGAAACTTTGCAACCTCCTGGGAGTTTGTAGATTTCAAATTGTTAGAGAATAACATCCGATCTGTGGAGGAGATCCTGATCATTAGTGCAGAAGGCTATATTAGTTTTCTGATGTGGGACTATTCTCAATACTCCTCCCCACGTGCAGGGTCTTTAGCGTCTAACACATTTTTAAACGGGTTGTGTAGGAGTTGGTTGTTAGGACCGACCTATTCTGATTTCCTATTATAACCTAAGCATCCAATCTAAAACCAATTGGTTGTGGGTGTAGGGGTCCATGATCTACATTATGTACAAAATGGTATATTAGTTTTTCAATATGAGACAATTCACAATACGTGCCTCCTCACATGTTGGACTTTTTTTTAACCGGGTCACACGAGAGCGGGTTGTTAGGCCTTGTTTGCTTTGATACCATTGTATAGCTTAAACATCAAATCTAAAATCAAATGGTTGGGTAGAGGGGCCCATGCTCTGTATTAAGTGCTATATTAGTTTCGTGATGAGAGACTATTCTTAACACGAATCACGTTAACTCCGTGTTCTCCATTCTCTGCAGTTTTTCACTCTCATTTTGTTCTCTCGAACGATAAAAAAATGTTAGATTCCTAACAGGATATAGATCAAGACTCTCAATTTCTTCAATTTTTGCTGATTTTTCGCTAATGAGTAATTTGGAATGATAACCTCGGTGCTGCCTTTATATTCAGTTTATCGGGGCATCAATTTCTACCGGGGAGCTAAAACTTCAACAAAAGCATTCCACAAGCAATGGAAGCAAGCCTCTTCCTACCCGGGCATGCTGTGTTGTTGTAGAGTATATTCCAGGTGGTACATTGAAGCAATTTCTGATAAAAAACATGAAAAAGAAGCTTCCTTATAAGACAGTAATCCAACTTGCATTAGGACTAGCCAAGGGGTGAGTGGATGATTGATTCAAAAATTATTTAAATGCATATAAATATATTTATCTAAGTTGCATAATCTTCCCTCTCCAGATTGAGCTATCTGCATTCGAAGAAAATTGTTCATAGAGATGTCAAGACCGAAAATATGTTATTGGACAGCAATCAAGAGCTGAAAATTGCTGATTTCGGTGTTGCTCGTGTTGAGGCGCAAAACCCCAACGATATGACCGGCGAAACCGGCACCCTTGGGTACATGGCTCCGGAGGTATGTTCATTTCGCTATATCTTACGCTCTCACAGCAGTGGCCACCGGGCCTAGGCCAAACGGCGAAGCAATTAAAATGTTGGCGGGCGCAGGGCATCCCCCTGCTAAATTTTTTTTGTAGCCGAATAGAGCCTTATATATTTTGATGTTTTCTTTTTCATTCATGGATATATTAAAGTTCCTGATTAAATAACTGATGTGTAGGTACTCAATGGCAAGCCTTACAACAGAAAATGCGATGTATACAGCTTCAGTATCTGCTTGTGGGAGATCTACTGCTGTGACATGCCATATCCTAATCTTAGCTTTGCTGAAGTCTCATCTGCTGTTGTTCGACAGGTTAGTCTGTTTCTAATAATATTTTGTCACTCTCCTTAAAAAAATGAAAAAATTTCACAATCCATCCGATATGAGAACCATTAAACAAATTAGAAAGAGCTGCAACATTTTGCATCTGATATGAAGAATCATAGCTCCGCTTTGGTCCATGCAATTGATAGGAAAAGAGATCTTCTGTATATTCACAATTTCAACAAGGTAATACATTTACAAGAATAATAGAGGGTGATCCTAACACCTGTACAACATATCTAACACCCCCCCACAAACTCACGAGGGATCATACACCGAGAGTTTGGACAGTAGATAGGCATGCTGGGTCCTCGTCTGCGGCTTAGTTATCAAATCTGCAATCTGCTGCTCAGAAGGAATAAAGGAAGGGGCAAGAGTGCCCTGACTATAGTGCTCACGCAGGAAGAAGACATCCACCCCGATATGCTTGGAGAGAGAATGTTTCACCGGGTTTAGAGTAATCTGAATGACACCGGTGTTGTCACAGTAGAGGGGAGTGGGATCTGGAGAAGAGACACCAAGGTCCTCAAGAAGCCAACGGAGCCAAATAATATCCTCAGCAGTGGTAGCCATGGCTCGAAG
Source organism: Dactylorhiza incarnata (assembly GCA_033032865.1). Classification (NCBI taxonomy): domain Eukaryota; kingdom Viridiplantae; phylum Streptophyta; class Magnoliopsida; order Asparagales; family Orchidaceae; genus Dactylorhiza; species Dactylorhiza incarnata. The sequence continues at coordinate 2,778,814 of JAWHQI010000309.1, read as the reverse complement.
CTCGGCCTCAGTGCTGGAACGGGAAACACCAGTTTGTTTCTTGGACTTCCATGCAATAAGTGAAGAACCCAAGAACAGACAAAAACCAGTGACAGAACGACGGTCAACAGGATCACTAGCCCAGGTGGAATCGGAGTAAGCACGTAGCTGTAGAGAACTACTGCTGGAGAAGAATAAACCACGAGAGGTCGTCGCCCGGAGATTGCGCAGGAGTCGCAGCAGATGGCCATAATGCACAGAGGTGGTCGCACTAACAAACTGGCTCAGCACATGAACTGCATGGGCAATGTCGGGCCGAGTAATGGTGAGATAGACGAGACTCCCTACGAGGTGGCGGTATCGAGTAGGATCGGAGAGTGGGACCCCATCATCCGGACGTAGCTGAAGATGAAGCTCCATAGGGGTGTCCACTGTGCGAGAGTCAGAGAGAGCAGCCCGAGCAAGGAGATCTGATGTGTAGCGCTGCTGAGAGAGCTGAAAACCGCGATCTGTAGAGCTGACCTCAAGACCCAAGAAGTAGCTCAGCTGTCCAAGGTCAGTCATCTGAAACTGCTGCTGAAGGTGATGTTTGACGAAGGCCACATGAGAGGGATCATTACCAGTAATAATCATATCATCCACGTATAATAACAAAAGAGTCCAACCACGGGAGGAGGAGTGCACAAACAGAGCTGGATCATGTGGACATGGCTGAAATCCGGCGGATGTAATGGCTGAACTGAAACGTGCAAACCACGCGCGGGGCGCCTGCTTGAGCCCATAAAGAGCTCGCCTCAAGCGACAGACAAGGCATGAAGGCGAGGATAGACCCGGAGGAGGAAGCATGTATACCTCATGTTGGAGATCACCGTGAAGAAAAACATTCTTCACGTCGAGCTGTGATAGGGACCAGTGGCGAACAGCGACAACAACAATAAGAGTCTGTACTGTAGTCATGTGAGCAACTGGGGCGAAAGTCTCGCCATAGTCTCTCCCCTGCTCCTGCTGAAAACCACGAGCAACAAGTCGAGCCTTGTACCTCTCCACAGAACCATCGAAGCGAGTCTTGACCTTAAAGACCCACTTGCAAGTAATAGGAACAACACCGGGTGGAAGAGGAACAAGCTCCCATGTACGAGTGTGCTCAAGCACCTCCAACTCAGCATACATAGCAACCTGCCACTCAGGCATCTGGGCAGCCTCACGATAGGAAGTCGGCTCTGGAGTACTGCAGGCAGTGGCGGGAAGGGCAGGTAGGTCCAGCGGTAGGGTAGCAAGGCTAAGACGGTCGGGAGGACGCCTCTCACGAGGTTGGTTGCGACGCACAGGAGGATCATCCATAGGGCACTCGCTGGAGGAGGTAGGTACTAAGTCTGGGGGCACTGGAGGTGAGGAGATAGGTGGAGGACGACGAGTATAGTGATAAGGAAGAGGAGAGACACAATCCCAATTGGACAGCTCATCAGAGGGAGAGGAGTGAGGAGGTGACGGAGTAGACTGCAAGGAAAGAGGAGGAGACGAAGTAGAATGCGTCAAAGGAGGAGGTGACGGAGTAGACTGTGGCATGGGCAGAGGAGGGGGACATACCGGAGGGGAGGATACATGAGGCGGAGAGATGGGAAGAGTGAGAAACTGCACGTCAGAGGGAGTAACGGATGAGTGTGAGGTCGAGGAGACAGAGGACACAAAGAAAGGGTGAGACTCATCAAAAGTGACATCACGTGAAATGCGAAGTCGACGAGCAACATGGTCATAGCATCGATAGCCCTTGTGCTCAGCACTGTACCCAAGAAAGGCACAAGGAACAGACTGAGCAGAGAGCTTAGCACGCTCACGTGGAGAGAGAAGAACATAATATCGACAACAAAAAACGCGAAGATGAGTGTAACGTGGGGGTCGAGAGTACAGACACTCACCGGGACACTGACCCTGAAGGAAAGTGGAGGGCTGCAAATTAATAAGATAGACAGCTGTGGAAACAGCCTCAGCCCAAAAGTGAGGAGGAACGTGGGAGGAGATAAGAAGGGTGCGAGTTGTCTCAATAATATGACGATGCTTCCTTTCAGCGGTGTCATTCTGAGCATAGGCACCGGGACAGACAAACTGAGGGAGAGTATCGTGAGTAGCTAGCAAATCTCGAAAAGCATGAGAGAGATACTCCCCCCCCCCCCCCCCCCCCCCCCCCGAGTCAGAACGGAAGATGCGTATGGAAGCAGAAAACTGTGTGCGCACCATAGCAGAAAAGGTAACATAGATCTGAAAAAATTCAGATCGAGAACGCATAAAATAGACCCAACAATAACAAGAGTAGTCATCAACGAAAAGAACGTAGTACCGGTGTCCACCCTTGGATACAAAAGGTGCGGGTCCCCAGACATCAGAATGAACGAGATCAAAGGGACGCTAAGACCTGAACTCACTAGACTGATAGGGGAGTTGTAATTGTTTGCCGAGCCTACAACCTGAACATGAGTGAGACCGATCAATAGAAACACGACTAAGGAAACCATGACCAATGAGAGAAGCTAGGCGTGAACCACTGGGATGACCAAGATGGTGGTGTCACTGAGACAAAGCCACTGAAGGAAGACAAAGGGAGGAAGCTGCAGGTGACCATGAAGTGGATGGAAGGTGAAGACGATCAAGGACGTACACCCCGCAACGACGACGACCAGCCCCAAGGAGTGCCCCAGTCAGACGATCCTGCACACGGCATGTGAACTCATCAAAGGTAACCAGACAACCATGGGATGTGAGCTGGCTGGCAGATATAAGGTTCATGGATAACTCAGGTATGTAGGCAACATCGGGAATGTGAAAATGGGTGGTGTGAAGGAGGCCAGTGGCGAACAGCGGCAGCAACAATAAGATGTGTCATCTTCACATCGGGAATGTGAAAATGGGGGGGGGGGGGGGGGGGGGGTTGAAGGAGGCCACGACTAGTGATGGGGTGGATGGTGCCATCTGCAACCATGATACTGAGGGCAGGAGTAATCAGCTGGCATGACAAAAGGTGTGTAGCATCATAGGTCATGTGAAAAGAGGCTCCAGAGTCAAGCAACCAGTCGGAGGTGGAGATACCTGCAGGGGCGGAGGCAGCCGGCTGAGAGACAAAAGCAGAAGAGCAGGCCAGAGAAAGCTGCTGGACAATCAGCTGCACGAGCTCAGAGGCAGAGGGAGACTGCGCTGGAGCCGGGAAATGAGCGGAAGGAACACCAAGAGCACGCTGCTGACCAGGCTGCTGAGCCCTCTGAAGCTTGCGACACCCAGATTGAACGTGTCCAATGCACTGACAATAGTGACAGCGGACCGGCTGGTGACGAGGAGCATCAGACTGAGTAGTAGAGGGCGCAGGAGAAAGAGTCCCCTCAGCAATCACCAAGGCCTTTTGGAGGAAGGCGGAAGAGGAGTGCGGTGACGCCATCGAACCAAAACGGGGGGCGGAGGGGTCGCCTAGGGCAGGAGTGCGCTCGATAGAGGAAGGAGGAGACCGACGAAGTCCGGCGGGCTGCAGGAGGCAGCGGAGAAGGTCGGCGGGCTGCAGGAGGCAGCGGAGAAGAAGGCCGGCGGGCTGCAGGAGGCAGCGGAGAAGAAGGCCGGCTGAGTTAGGCGGGCTGCGGGAGTAAGCAGAGGAAGCTGCGGGACCAGGTGCGGACCTCCTGAACCGGAGGAAGCGGTGGCAGCGGACCAGCTGCAGGAGGAAGCGGAGGAAGCAGAAGCAGCGATCGGGAAGGAGTGTCGGCGATCGGTATGCAGAAACAGTCGGAAGAAGCGATCGGCGTCTGCGCTAGCGATCGGGAAACGAAAGCAGCGATCGGTGACGTCTGCGAGCGGGAAGAGCGTCGACCAGAAGCGGCGACGTCTGCGAGCGGAAACAACGACCAGAAGCGTCGAACAGCCGGTGGCGCTAGCGAGCGGGAAGAGCGTCGACGCCTGCCCTAGCGAGTGAGATTGACCGAGGCGAGCGGGATCGACCGGCGGCGTGCGGGTGCGGGAGCGAGAGAAGAGAGGAACTAGGGCTCTGATACCATGATAGGAAAAGAGATCTTCTGTATATTCACAATTTCAACAAGGTAATACATATACAAGAATAATAGAGGGTGATCCTAACACCTGTACAACATATCTAACAGCAATCATCTCCATCAGGCTCCATCAAGATTTTCATTTTGTAGAGTCTGTTGAAATCTCTTGCTTCCAGAGGTGTTAAAGTTAAACTATGCATATCATCTTGAACGAAGAAGTAGGCACAGGCGAGAAGCCAAACGGATGAGAATCACAATCTATGAGTCTGTAGAGGTGAAATAGAGACCACATGGTCGTCGCTTATGTTTATTGACCTATTTTTTGAGATTCTTCTTCTTCTTGTTGGTAGTTAGTAGTTATTGGTGTCATTAAGAGTCTTGTAAACCTATTTAAAGGCAAGTAATGTTGAAATGAAGGTACCCAGGAAATTAGAATCTCTCTTATTGTCTTGTTAAGAGATTGTGATAGCTCTATCTCTCTCCGAGCACACCCCGCTTAGGTAGCCGCGAGTCTGACTCCGATGTATCTTCCCATCGTCATCTCCACCTCCGGTCACCTCCGCTGGCGAAGCCACCGACGCATCATGAGTTAGCCTGTAAAAGAGAGATGGTCATCTCCTGATAAGCTTACCACGAGACACTTCTCGTTAGATTGGTATTCAACATCACTTCTATCTATTTTGCCTTGAGTCTTACCTTTCTTGTTAATCCTTCCACACTGACTCTATCTGCTTGAACTTTTTTCTTTTCTTAAGATGAAACGCGATAAGATTAACTTTTGATCTGAAAACGTGACAGGACTTGAGACCTGACATCCCGAGATGTTGCCCGAGCGCTTTGGCAAACATTATGAAGAAATGTTGGGATCCGTCTTCGGAGAAAAGGCCAGAAATGGAGGAGGTGGTGAGGCTTCTACAGGCGATCGATCCAAGCAAAGGCCGCGGCATGATTCCTGATGATAAGGCCAACGTATGCGTCCGTCTTTTTCGATCCTGCGGGCTATAACCAGCATCTTCAGCCGCTCTCCAGTTTATGCTCTATATCCTCCACACCCTTTTGAGTTCAAAATCATTGTAGCAAGATTTATTCATATATTTATACTTTCATTGTCTCATACTTTTTTTTTGAACTCATGTTGAATGTTAAATTTTTTTTCTTCTTTCTGAAGTGAGATCACACACATTATGTTGTGCCACAGAGTTTGTTGAAAGCATGTAGTGGGTGTTGACTTATAGAAGAAATGAGATCACACGGCTCTGTTCGTTTCGTAGGTTTTGATCGAAAAGAATTGGTTTTGGTCCAAAATCAAAAACTCCAAAAGGGTTTTGGTTTTGAGCTAAACTCAATTCTTGTGTTCGTTTGCAGGATGGTTTTCAAGCACAAGAATTGAAAACTGTCAATTTTTTTGTTCGGCTGTAAAATGGTTTTCAGACACAGGTTTTTACGAGATTTTTAATCATGAATAATTAACGTCTTTAATTCGAAAAATATATTTAAATTGGCTTAAATAGTAATCATTATCAAATAATGCTTATAAAATAGTAATCATTACTTCAAGAGAGAAAAAAATAGAATTTTCTTTCAAAATCTACCAAAATTGAAAGGTTTTCACCAAAAACTATTTTCTTGATGAATCAAACCCGGTAGATTTTGGAGGAAAACTAATTTCCTCCAATAAAAGACCAAGCGAACGCTTGTGAATGGAATTAAATTGCCCAAAACCAATTCCTTCCTACAAAATCTACCAAACGAACGGAGTCGTCACAAGGAAAGCAAAGAGGTGAATTCATTCATAATAAATAACAAAATTTTGTTACTAATTTAGATTAACAAGTAATTTAGAAACCAAAAAATTTCTTTGCTAAATCAACCATAGATTAGTTCAACAAGAATGTTTTCTTTATATTTTGAATAATACAAAAATCACAATATTGCATAAAAATTAATATATTAATTATATAGAAGATTTTTTTGATACTACTAAATGCAAAATGATTATTCATACATTTGATACATAGATGGAGAGAGAGAGAGAGAGAGAGAGAGAGAGAGAGAGAGAGAGAGAGAGAGAGAGAGAGAGAGAGAGAGAGAGAGAGAGAGAGAGAGCAAGAAGAAAGCACGAGCTCATGAATATTATGGGAGAAAATTTTGTATTTTGCATGATTTAATAAATGATTATATATTTAAATAAAATTATATCATTCTATATATAATGAATGATATTTTTTGTTGTTTGGGAGAGAGTCAACATACACCTTATTTCATAACCTTAAATTTGCAATCTTTATCTGGGATGAAATATTTTATTTCACGCAACATATATATAATGAAATTAAAATATAAGCACACATATATATAATTTGTATGAAATGAAATACAAATTATATAGATGAAAAATAATAATTGTTTAGCATGTCTGTATAGTAATTATTCTTCTCATTTAATATTGATTGCTAATGCCAATATTGCATTATAGCGGCCTAGCGGGCACAAATGTCAGTTAATATATATTTTTGTGTAAATATGCCAATTTAATTGAGGTGGTTATTATCCGCACTTCTCATTTGACTATCCGCAAACAAAATTATTATTTGCAAATAAAATTTGAAAGAAGAGGAGGAAAAACACTAAGAATACTCCATACACAGAGCTCCTCACCTTCCCACAAGACTCACACTTCCTCTACCAGCATAATCCGAGTGAAAAGTCTCACAGAAGTTAAAACAAGGCGTAGATAAACAGAGCGCCCGCGTTTCTACGAAAAAGTCAGATAAACAGAGCTCATAAATTAGGCGTGGAACCCGAGAAGAGGAAAAACGAGAAGGAGAAAAAAAATACTCATCTGTTCTACGCCTTGTTCTACTAAACTATTATTTAATCCACCTGTTAAATGGATAAATACTTAGAAGTATCTTTGCTCATAAATTTAAATAAAAAACTTTTATCCTCAATTAAATGAAAGATTTTGATAAATGTAGATAGTATATAAGTTTACGGCCTTCATATAGTAAAAAATATTTGATTTGATTTGATTTTATTAACATTTTTTTTACTTGAGAAAATTGATGGTACCACGACATTCAAATAATTAATGCTATCTATATAAATTAAGGTTCATAGATGAAGCACATTTAATTCTATATTGGTTCAATTAAAGCCTTTTTATTATAAAATAGTTAGTTATACTTATAATATACTGTATCCATAAATAAATATTGATTAGTGCTGATAATTAATTAATTAATTATCTCTCAACTTGTCATACACAAATTAAATACTAAATAGCATGTTCTCCCACTCATTGCTCCTCACATTTAATGAAGAGCATTTTTTTTTGTAAAAAAACATGAAATTTATAGCCGTTGGGTCCCACCGGTAGACTAAGAGCCCCCTCAATAATCTACCTGATTTGGCTCGTACGCAATCCTAGTCGTTAATCTGCTGTATTTTTTTTGATTTTTTTAGTTTTTCTTAAAGACGATTTTTATTCAAGCCCTTGGATCAACAATCGGGCGGACTAGGTGATCGGCGTGCATAGTTGTGTGTGCGCACGTGCACCAAAAAAGTTCTCGAAAGAGGGGGTCATTTTTTGGTATGCTGAGCATACCATATTTCTCGTGCGGAGAGCATGTTTTCAGTCAGTATTTTTTCGAATTCAGTCATAATTTTTTCGAATTCAGTCGGAATTTCTTCGAAATCTGTCGGAATTTCTTCGAATTCAGTCGGGAATTCTTCGATTTCAGCCGGAATTTCTTCGAATTCAGTCGTAATTTCTACAATTTCAGTCGGAAATTTTTCTAATACAGATGGATTAATTACTTTCCATTTTAAGTCAAATTTTCATATTTCCAACTAAAAACGCACTAATCACGCGAGAAAGATGCTGATAAAATTAGTCGATTGTTATTCGCACGACAGTTTTGACTATCCGCACTCTTTTTGTATAAGTTATTACGCGTCTTTTGGAAATACATCTTGTGCGTGCATTTTTAGAAAAAGTGATCAACAGGAAAGTTGTAGATCTCAACGAGATCTACAACAGATCTCAACGAGATCTACAACTTTAGTGTTGAACAATTTCCCTAAAAATATATGTACAAAACATAATTTCAAAAGACGCGTAATAACTCATTCAAAAAAAGTGCGGATAGCCAAAACTGTAGTGCGGATAACAATAGTCTAAAATTAGCCCGAAATGGGACGCTAAGAATGCCAAAAATCGTACCTTTATGATCCAGTATTTCTTGTGAGTGAAGCTGTGAAGACACACAACCGACTTCGATGGCTCTATTTTGCCATCTTCTTCTTCGATGGGGGTTTTTTAATTGGGTGGGCTCCGACGCCGGATCTCCTCTGTTCCTGCATTGATTGACATGTCCTCCGCTGCCTTTTTCATCCTTCACTTTCACCTTTTTTCTGCTCCCGTCTTCTTTTGCTCCCTGCGACCGGATCTTAAATAATGGCGAAGAAGTGAAAAAGGAAGAATCTCCTCTCGCTCTCATCAGAGGAATGAAGGAGATGAGTGGAGAAAGAGAGGCCAAATACTTCTGGTTTGCGTCGGAAATGGGTGGACGGAGTGACCGGAGAGGTGAGCTGTCTTCACGCTTCTATCGTTCTACGGTTTCTTCTTCTCTGCACGCACAAGATTTGTTAAGAATCCATTGTTATTGCGGGGGGACTGTTTTTAATGTCGGTAGGGTTTAAGAGTAGATCTGATTTTGTCTGCTGTCTATGATATTGAGTAACTATTCACTGATTTTTTAATCGATTTTTGCAGTTTTTTTCAGGGAATACAGTTGCTTAGAACTGATTTTTATGGTTGTGTTGTTTAATTCATATGTAGTTTATTTATCTAATACAATCTTGTTCTTTGATTTCTAGTTGCATTTGTGTTCTACTGATCTTTGGAATTTTTATGATTCTGACCATTTTATATATCTGGATTTGGATATGTTCTGTGTCTGGATCTGGTACCGAATTGCAATATGAGTTCTTAACATCTTTTCAAACATATCGGCCAGCTAAGGCTAAAATTCTGTGTGCTCTTTTAACCTTCAGAGCATACAGGAAGATTGTTCCTGTGTGAAAATGTTTTTGTGGGAATTTTCATCTATATTTGTCTACTTGTTCTAAAGCTTTTGATTTGGCTAAGAGCTCATACATTATGATATAAGTCCGACCGATCCCACACGCACAGCGCATGCTAGATTTTCCCGTATTGTTAATCAGTATGAAGACACTAGTCAAAACCAACTCAAACTCAGAGACTTTAGAAAACTACACAACACATGCTAGAGACTATAGAAAACTACACAATGGAAAATCAAAGTTTAATACATTCATACACGAGTTTACAACAATTACGTAGTCTCTTAATAGCAACTCTTACCGCCTATTACACGGATTTGATATCTAATACAATGTTCTTAAATAAATTGCAAACATCAATCATGTATGACATAGTATTCGATCCTGACCATAGATAAAAAAAATTGGGTTTTAAGTAGAAGACCCCAACTTCCCTTGATGTCCTATGGAATTGAACTTCATCACAAATGTGACTAACTTCTCAAGTACCTAATCAATAGGTTTCAGATCACCCTGTCATCACATTCACAATATGATGTGCACAATACATTAGAGGCGGAAAACAATATCACCAATCTTGGCTCACATGCCCTAATTGGCATTCAACACAAGCTCAAGGATTCATTGTGGAGCACAAACAACTAAAAAAAAGACACGAGATCTACCATTCTGGATCGATATTTAATGAAAACCTCCGATCTAGCCTAAGGGGCCAATCCTGGAATGCAAAGCTCTTATATCTAGCATTTTTCATGAAATGAACCGAAGACGAAAGATCATTGCCCTTCCTCGCCTTCCTCAGGTGCTCCTACGACTTCTAGTTATGAGTTCACCACCAAATCAACTCCACACTACCGTCCACTAATCACGTTCTAGGGATTTCTTCCAAGTTCCTCTCAACTTTAACATAAAATCAAGAAGAAGAAATGAGGGAGAAAAAAGGTCAAGAGAGGGAACTAGGGAACCTAGGGCTTGGAAGGAGTCTATTGCCTCTCTTATACTAACATCTCATTTGGAGGTCAAAACACATCCTTCAGATTAGCTATTAAATCTAGCACCAAGATTCAACAAAATTTTAGAATTAAAAACTGCAGGATGACATGAGCTAGGACCTCAATAAGACCCGAATCATAGAATTTTATAGTCTCTAGTTGGATCAGGCGATCAGCCATGATACACTTCTATCGGGATCCCAATACGGCGAAGTTAATTTTACCGAACTCTTGGGTTGGACTGGGACCCCGATAGACCTAGACTTCCTAGCCTTATTGTTTGCCATGGGATTTTTTTATCATAGCTTCTTAGGCATTTTTGTGTGAGGAGAGTGTTATGGTTAATCAAGCAAAAAAGAAAGCAACAACACAAATTCTCACGGCGACATGAAAATATACATGATTTACCCTAAAGATAGGTCTACATCAAGGGGTTGGCAGAAGTATTCACTTCGGAGAATCAAAATTACATAGAAGCAAAGTAGACGGCTATCAATTTTTGCACACTAATCTGACAACTACGAAGTTTATAAGTATGAGCATTGATTATCCATCTGGCCCCTGATAGGAGCTAGCGGGCTCTCAATAGACACAACACTCAAAATTGATTTTTGGGGTGTTACATGGTGCCCGACTGTCTCCTAGGGAAGAAAAAAAATATGTCAGGAGCTTCTTAGGCATTTTTGTGTGAGGAGTGAATTATGATTAATTGAACAAAAAAATGGTAACACATAATCTCATAACAACATGAAAATAGATGCGATTAACCTCAGGGATAGGGCTACGTCTAAAGGGAGGCAGAGGTGTTCACTTTGGAGAATTAAGATTACATAGAGAAGTAATGTAGACAACTATTTATTTTCAAACACCCAAACCCTAAAACTATGTAGTTTATAAACCACTCTGCTGGATAAATTTCTCAAAATAACCTGTAATGAAAAATTCCAGAAGAATTCTGGAAAATAAGTATACTGTAACGCATACTGTTTTTAGTGGGGGCTCCTCTCCCGCACCCTTGCACCCGATAGGATGGGATCGACCAACCACAGGCCTCCATCGCTCGCCATCTGCAGGGGACAAGCAAAAGAGGGATCAACTGAACGAGCTTCAAATATATTAGAATCCAAGACATCTCATTATCTCAACAATGCGGTAGACAAATTATAAGTTGATAAAAGTTATAAAACCTTTATGCAATAATATTGGACTAATATTTTATACTACGATACATAAATTCATTATTTAAATTACAATTTTTTTTATATTAAATGTCAGTCTATTTTGATTCTATTCCTGCTTTTCAAGCCATCCTAACTTGCTTGGATGAGGTTTGATCCGGAAATCCGCCCTCCCACGCTCATGGTTATATTTGGTATGATTTTACCATGCCCATCACATGCTGCAAATTGTGCACAAAGCAATTCCATTATGAATTGGTTTTTTATTCTACTTATTTGTATAGTTTGAGGCTCTTATGCTAACCACTGTGCTCTTTTTGTTTAGATTGATGTTGTTCAGGCAAATACAGTTGTGCTCATACATTTCATAAGCAATTATCTTACTCTGAGCATTTTATCTATGTAAAGTGTAAACATCAGGTAGAAATTCTGACATGGCATTGTCTGTTCATTTTATCAATGCAATGATTGCAATAAAATTTACAATTTTTTTTGGGCAGGTTCTCAGAATAAAAGAGCAGATTGGTTGATTATCTCCTGTGCGCTGCTGATGTGATAGTCGCTTGCTCTTGTTCAAATCTGTTACCTGAAATTTGTTGGTAACAAAACCAAAATTTGTTTTGGTTGAAGTATACCGTCTTCTGGTCGTGATAGCTCAACTTCATGGAGGTCACATCCAATACTGAACCCAAGTGCTCATATTCATGGTGGTGGGACAGCCATATTACTCCAAAGAATTCCAAATGGCTTCTGGATAACCTAACTGGTATCTAATCTATCTTCTTCATTTATTATCCCCTACATTGTCTTACTTTGGACAATACTTCCTAATGGGATACTGAAGGAAACAGGTCTTGTCTTATACTATTATTTGCCTATTTGGACATATTTTAGCTATCACTTCATCTGTTATATTGACCGCTCGCAGTTATTAATATGAACTAAACAAAGAGCATAAAATTATTTCAGTGACTTCTTTCCTTTGCGTCTTAGAGGTTGGGTAGACAGAAAAAGAGAGTTTATTATTCTCTCTATAGATCACAAACAATTGCCTTTCTTACCTCATTGTTTTCTAATTATCCCATCTAATATATATATATATAATAATAGTAAGTTTAACCTTTTAAAACATTTAATATTCCTATTTACATCATCACCATCTATATGTTCTCTGTATGATGCCTCTATTTAAGGAATACATGGATTTGGCAGATATGGACAGCAAAATCAAAGCCATGATAAACCTTATAGAAGAAGATGCTGATTCCTTTGCAAGGAGAGCAGAAATGTATTATAAGAAACGGCCCGATCTTATGAAATTGGTGGAACAATTCTATCGAGCATATCGTGCATTAGCAGAAAGATATGATTATGTGACTGGGGCACTTCGTCAGGCTCATAGGACAATAACTACGGCTTTTCCTGATCAAATTCAAACAATGTTACCTGATGAACCTCCCTCTGGATTGCTTGATGCTGGTGATGAACATACTTATGAATCTGGTATGCAAACAGAATCTAATCCCATCCAATGGGACGCAGAGTCTTTTGACAAAATCGCTTCCTTCATTAGCAAGGAAGGGTTGAAGTCCTTGAATTGTCTCTTTGCTGATGAAGATACTCAAAAAAAGTTCGGCAAAAAAATGCTTACTAAAAGTTTGAATTTGAAAGAAATTGACAGCAAAAAACTGGAGGATGAAGTTTCAGAATTGTCGAAAGAGAACACAAATCTGAAGAACGAAATCATGTCGGAGTCGCTGCGTGCTGACAATGCTGTAGCTGAGTTGCAATGCCTTAACAATGACATCTCCAAACTGAGATCTGAGATGGAGTCAGCGTTTCTTCAGTACAAACTTTCTGAGGAAAGGATATCAAATCTTGAGTCTGAAATTTCTGGCCATGAAAGAGAAAAGACATCTCTACAAGTAGAGCTGGATAAACTCAATCTTTTTGTGTCAAAACAACAGGAAGAAGCTTCAGTTTTGCTTAAAGAGAATCGAAATCTCCATCACCAAGTCGATTCAGAGTTAAAACGGGCAGATAGAGCTGAAGCTGATTCTAATCAATTGAGAGATGTTGTTTTAAGATTGAAAGCAGAGATGGAGAGCGCACTTCTCCAGTACCATTTTTCCCAAGGAAGGATATCTGAGCTGGAAGCCGAAATTTCTTGTACTAAAGAGGAGTTTACGAATATCAATCTTGAGATGGCATTACGATCCTCGAAACTAAATATGGCTGAAGACCATTGTCTACTTGTGCAAGAGGAGAACAAATCCTTACAGTATGAGCTAGATAAGTTTATGAAGAAAGCGACAATTTATGAGGAGGAGATTATCACGAGGGAAGAAGAGCTGAAAAAACTTGAGCAGTCCATAGAATTTGAACGGCAACACAACGTACAGGCTGAAATAACTGAAAAATCTTTGCGAACTCAACTACATAAACTCGAACAAAGAGTAGAGATGCAAGAAGAAGAGATTGCAATCAGGGAACAGGAGTTGAATGAACTCAAGCAACATGTTGAAGATGGTCAGAAACAACGCTTACAGTCTGAAAAGGTTCATCAGGCATTGGTTGAGCTGCATTCTCAATCTCAAGAAAAAATGAGATGTTTGATTTTGGAAATGCAACATGGAGCCGAGAAGTTGAGAAAAACGGAACTGAGGAAGGCTGGCTTGGAAGAAGAAATAATGAGCCTTCGGGCTGAAAACAAATGTTTGAGTGAACAAAATTTTTCATCTGTTTCTAAGATAATATGTCTGCAAGATGAGATAATTTCATTGAAGCCATTGAAGAACAAAATTCAAGATGAAGCGAGGTTCAATGCAGAAGAAAAGATTTTTCTTCAGAGAGAGCTTTCTTCTTACAAGAGCAAGAGCAATGATTTAGAGCAAGGCCATCATGAGTTAATGGATAAACTGAGAAGAATGGAGCTGAGGGAAGCTGTCTTCGAAGAAGAAATGAGGCGTCTGCATGATGAAAACATTGGTTTGTATGAGAAATTTTTTTCCCTTTCTTCAGAGATTGTAAATCTGCAAGATGAGATACTTTGCTTGAGGGAATCGAAGTATAGACTTGAAGATGAACTGCAGTTTCATGTAGATGAGAAGAAACCTCTTCGGCAAGAGATTTTTTCTCTCAAGAACGAGAAAAATGTTTTAGAGAAACGATACCACGAGTTAACGGAGCACATAGAGGAAGTCAACTATAATGTGATCTCTCTTCAGGCGGTGGTGAAGGACCTGCATGATGGTAACAAAGATCTAAGAGATACTTGCAAGAAACATGAGGAAAAAGCTTGTCATTTGAAACAGTTTATGCTTATGAGGATCATGGCTGATAAGAATGCACAATTAGACAATTCTTTCTCGAGTGCGAGTGTAGAATTGAAAAATTTGTTCGAGAAAATTAACGGACTTGAAGAAAACTGCGAATCCGTTTATAGCAATGTTCATAGCCATATATCTTCGGAGCCTGTGCTGGTCTCTCATATTGAAGCTGTTACTCGGAATACGGCGAAGCTCTCAGAAAAACATTCAGTACTTGAGGACTCCATTTCTGATCTTAATGTTGTATTTGATGTTTTGAGTTGTAAGGCGAAGGCCTTGGAAGAACCCTGCCAGTCTCTATATTGTCAGAAGTTTCATCTTATTACTGACAATAACAATCTTGTCTCTCAGGTAAGCGGCGGCCAATTACTGTTGTTCCCGTTGTATCCTTCTTTGCCTTTTTTCCCCTCATCAAGTTCATGGGTTTGTTTATTGGCATTAAATAGTTGGGATAGAGCTTATAAAGCTTGAATCATTATCAATTGGTACATTTGGGACCATTTTCACCGGTTTGCTTTGTGTATTGCGACCATAAATCCTAAACCCTATACCTTTTTATTGTTACTCATTAAGTTTTTTTTTGGGTAAAATTTTACCTTTAAAAAAATGTTTTTTTTGTAAGGGGGATCTTTTTTGTTTTTGCAAATAGGTCTCTTGGAGTGTGTGCATCGTAAGAAAGCTGATGTCCACCTTTTGTGAAAGGAAAAAGACTGAATTTCCCACATTCACATGAAATTAACACAATTATAAAGTCAATTAAATTACCTTAAAATATAAATTTTTTTAAGGAGTGGTGACTGGTTTGACAATGCTCTGGATGCTGAATGAAGGAAGCATGGTTATGTGCACATAAATCAAAATGGATTCTTGAGTCTGCCCTCTCTGATGTCTTTGGCTTTGATTTGAGGGCATGATTCCGCAGCAAACGTGACGGTATAGGGGGCCACTATTTCAGTGGTAATCTGTGAGCAGCCACTTTGTGCATCTATTGTCAAAGGTTCGGTCTTTCTCCTCTGAGAGAAGCCACTTTGGGCATAGGGCCAAAGGTTAGGTCTGTTTCCAATCTTCCCCCGCCCATACCCCCAATGATTGGGGACTATATGGGTTCTGTTGTTGTTGTTGTTGTTGTTGTTGTAGTGGTGACTGGTTTGACAAGTTACAACACAACAATAGTTTCTTCCTAATTAAATACAAAAAATGCGCTCATTATTTCATACGGAAGATAATTTAGTATTATTTATTTTACAAACAAACAAGATAATTACAATATTTATTTTGATTTGTGTTAGAGAAATTTTAGGGATTTTTTGTATCACTGAGAAAAGTAACTTATAAATAGGTTATTTATTAGTGGTTTCATCATCAACACCATTGACACAGCAATAGTTTAACCTTTTTGATATTTGGATGTTCCAAACATAGGAGACAATTTTAATTAAAGCATTTACAAACTATTTTATTCTCACAATTGTTCCTCAGATGCCTGAGGACATTCTTTGTTGCTACTATGGGATCCTAAAGTTTGAGTGGTATGTTGACTTTTGTTGCTCTTCGTGGTACTTTCGGGCTAATGCGTTTCACGTTATGTCAATTCAAACTTGCTCGATCTATTCGTTTGTGAACCACCGTATGATACAATTGCATTTTTTGCTCAATTATCTTTTTGTTTTTGTATGCCTGATTTATCCACTAGATCAATGTGGTTTATTCCTTGAATCCAATTTTTTGGTGTAGCGGCTATATTTTGATTCACAACCTCAAATGAACCGTTATATTTTATTTTTAAATCTTTGTATCTAAGTTGTATACTTTAGCCGAGAGGATTTATTTTTCATCAACATTTAGAACTCCTATTCTGAGTAGTTGTCTCATTTTCTCAGGTGGAAAGAGTTGGTCTGCATCTCCAAAGCCTGGAGAATCGGTTTGTGATCTTGGAAGGAAAACAGGTGAATATAGAAGAGAAGGATTTATCACTTTGTCATATTCAAAAATTTCATGGAAAAGAAGAGCATCATGACGATCATATCTGTTTCTTCAGGAACCAATTGAGTGTTTTAAGTAATCAAATTCATCTACTGAAAAAAGAAAACCAGGTGACAAAAGAGGAGCTCGAGGAGGAGCACCTCAGAACAGTAGAGAGAGAGATTGACAATTTCATTACGAAGCAGTTTTTGGTTGACTTGAATGAAACAAATCTGTTTCTATCAAAGGAATGTCGGAAATATATAGAAAAGTTAGAGCTTGCAGAAAATTTTATTCTTGAACTCAAACAGGAATGGGCCTCTCAGGAGATGAAGCTAGTTACAATCTCAGACCGCAAGGAGAAACTTTTGGAAGGGATTCATGTGATGATGAAGACATGTGATACCAAAAAGGCTTGTGAGATTTCAAACGACGGCGATGATGATATTTTGCAGAATATTTTGCATAAAATTTCAGAGCTGCAGGGTGCGATTTTGGCTGCCAAGGGTGACATCCATCATTTTCTACTTGAGAACACATTGTCTTTCAGACTCTTAGAACAACTGGCACTAATATCGGCAGACCTTAGAGCCCCCCAAAAAGTTCTCGAGCGAGGATATGTATTGAGAAATCATGAATTTTCCACCCTCCATAAAAGAAATCGTGAACTAACCGAGATAAATGAGCGGTCATGGAAGGATATCAATGTTGGCAAACAATGCCACGAACTTCTAACCGTGGAACTGGAGAGGATCTCTGGCAGGTTATTAGATTTACAGGAGGCTAGCCATGCATCTCAGACTGAAATCTCAAAGTTACTGGAGGATAATGATTCTTCGTCAAAGAAATTGCACGAACGAAGGGATCAAAATGATGTATTGGAAGAGGAAAATGAAGCTATTCTCGAAGAATCCAGAACACAGGAGCACCCTTCGTTAATTTTTAGGAGTTGTCATACTGATAAATCTTCTGATATTGAGTGGTTAATTAGGGATGTGAACCATCTTTATAGGCTCACAAATGACCTTGGCCAAGAGATCAGAGTGATTAATAAAAGCATAAGGGCCATAGAAGCTGATTACATGCATGTAAAGAATGTGTACCGAACTCATACAGCACCTCTTGAAAATAAGACCCGCCGAGCTAGGAATGCCTCGAGAAAACTCGACATGGAAGCAGAAACAAGGAATAAACTATTGGAGCAAAGAGACATGGAGATTATTAATACAGGCAAGAATTTTCTAGGAATCCAAAATCCAGTTTTAAGTCCAGAGGGTTCTATACTGACCATGGCACTTGGAGAAGAGTTAGAGAAGAATAACTTTTTTTCATTATTAGAAGAGGAAAATTCCTGCAAAGATCATGAGATTGGATGCCTTCAGGAATCTAATAAATTGCTGGAAGTGGAAGTTCATAAATTGCATAAGCTGGTTGAAGAACTTGCAACCAAAGAGAAGAACTTAATTTCTGAACTCCAGATATCAAATGCCGAATGCGGGTCCTATAAAGCAGAAGCTACGAAGTTACTGCATGACCTTCATGTTTCATCACTCATGGAGTTGATATTTAAAGAGAAGTTCTTTGAGCTGATGCAGATGCATGAGGCTGACATTGTGCAATTGAAGATTGAAACTGTTCAAGAAGAGGATTTGAAGGAGAAATTTGATGTGCTTGGAAGAGAAAATAAGGGACTGAAGGCAGAATTGAATGCTTTTGCTCCCCTTGTTGTTTCTCTGGAAAAAGAAATTACTTCTCTGGAAGAACACATCCTTTCCTTGACAAATCTTCACATTCTGAACAGTAAGAGAAAACAGGTAAGTTATTTTTCATGGTGATTACAAGCTTGGTACTGAATAGCTTTCATGTAAAAATTGGCCCTCCAAGAATTGCTTGCTATGGAACATGCTTAAAGTCCAAAGCTTTATACTGGGGCCTCTCTTCTAATTTTTGAGATTACAAAAATCTCCTTTCTGAGTTTACAACATTACAAGACACTTCTCCTAGTTAGCACACATTCCAAGTCCATCCTTTCCAAGGGGAGGTCTTTTGTACTAGCAATTAGCAATGTAAACTTGGACGGAAGATTTTTGTAATTTCTTAATGCAGAGAATGTTTTTATGCTAAAGTCCCAGGGGAGATTCCACTAAATAACCCTAGAAAGAAAATATAGAGGCTTACGTTCAACTTTATTAAGTAAAATAGATACCTTAAACATCACTTATCTTTTGTCAGGGAAATTTACTCACTAGGCTTCATCATAAGAAATATAGTCAAGCACGAGGCAAACATCAAAGTCCAAGAGCTTCAGGCGGAATCTTAGAGCTGAAAAAATTGCGTGCAAAGGTCAAAGTACTTCAGAAAGAAGTAACAGATGCTGAAGGGTTTCTGGAGCAAGGAAAAGTTGTTTCTGGAACCAATGAAACCAAAAAGAACAAAACTTTTAAGTTAACTGGAACACAAAAGAAGAAAGATATCAGCATGGATCTGAGAAAGAGTGATAACACCGGCAAAGATGTTAAACTGTTGGAAGATGGCGTATTCTCTAGAGTGAAACATGAGCAGATTATGAAGGATATAGAACTCGATCACGTTCTAAGTGGTTCTCAGCGTGAATCAGATTTTAACGTTGAAACAGATGATCAGACTCTTGTTGTTTGGGAACCTGCAACTTGGAACAACATTAAGGAGATTCGACACACGGAAGAAACAGAAAGGAGTCCAAATCCTTCTTCTGAACTTGTTCTGGAGAAAGAGTTACGTGTTGACAATCTAATCCTCCCGGCAAAGTATAACGAGTCCCTTCAAGAATGGATCGATAGGGTAAGCGGTTCTCTTTCCGCTGATTCTCAGAGGCTGTTGGCTCTAGAAAAGAGCTTGGAGGAACTAAAAATAAAAATTAGGACTCCTGAAATCAAACGTCAGCCTTCAGCTTCTGAGCACAATACAGTCAAGCTGCTTTTGAAGGAGGCAGAAGAAGCCCTCATAAAGTTGACTGATTTCAACTTCAAACTGACAAAAGTGGCGGAAACATTCTCTCTGTCCTCCGACAGCCATAAAATCAGAAGGAAAGTTTTAGAGCGGGTACAAAGAGGAGCAGAAAAGATTGACGGAGTGGAGCTGAAGCTGCAGAAAGTCCATTCTATAATGTTAAAACTCCAGGACGAAAAACTAGAAATCAAGGCTGCCAAACCCTTGGAGAAGAGATCAAGGCTTCCTCTGAAAGACTTGATCTATGGGAAGAGAAGTGACCCGAAGCAGATGAAACGCCGATTCTGTGCTTGTATGAGGTTCAAAACCAAGGAGAACTGACTCCAGACAGTGAGGATGTTAGAATTCAGATCCTTGTAGGGTACTACTGATTGTTAACAAATCATAATTCTGTGGCGCTTTGCTTAGATATTCAGAGTGCCTACCAGTCTGTTGTTGATATGCTAGGAATCAGGTTTAAGGAATAAAGGGTTGCGGTGGTTTTCTTTTTATGTATGATAAAGTGGACATTATGTATATGGTAATATTTATGCATTCAGACAGTTCATTCGGCTTTTTGGCATATTGCACCCCTCATTTGCTCTTGTTTGTTATTTTGCATCTCGAAATTTTAAATATGACACTTTGCATCCACATTTGCATTTATTTTGGCATTTTGCACCTCAGACTTAAATTTAAGGGGTATTTTTGGTCTAGATGAGGCCAAAATTCCTTGAATTTAAGGGCTATACCTGAAGGATTTAACGAAAATACCCCTCATTACAATGCCCTAGGACGCAAAGTGCCAAAATATGTGCAAATGGGGGGGGGGGGGGGGGGGGGGGGGGGGGGTTAGGAGTGCAAAGTGCCAAAGAACCAAGTTCATTCAATTCTCTGAATCACGAAGTGATTTTCATTTTGTCTCCTCGCTTAAAATTTTGTGCGGGCGCATGCCATGCATTCAGAAACTTATAAGTTCATGAAATTATTGCGGAGCTGCCAAATGTGAGATCAGAATTCCAAGTCATATTGGGGTGTGCTGAGAATTGTTAAGCTGTGTGCTGTTTGATTTAGCTTATGTACGAGGGTGATGTTAATGAAGTAGAGTCTGTGTTATTTGGGGAAATAGCATATAGTATTTGGTGCTAATGTGATGCTGTTATTTATTAAATGTAAAGTAGGCAATTTCATTCCAAAGTTATCTAACAGTTAAAAGGAGACGCTTACAGTTGGTAGAACTAGCAATATTATTATTATTCATGAGCTATATTTGCGTTCTATGTTTTGTTTTACGACAACAAAAAACACATTCTGGTGATTTGAATTATCATTTAACTTCTGTCTGGATAATTATCCAAATTACGCCGATATGAAACAGCGGTTGGAAATAAAACAATGACAATACGAAAAAAAATGATGGGGGGATAACAGGAGCACTGCAGCTGCATTCTGAAGTTTCTGGGATATTCATATCCGGAGTTATATTCGTTCGTGGAGCCAGAACTGCGGCTGTCTAAGTGAGGTGCTCATGAGGAGAGCTATCAAAATCTCATAAACAAGACAAAAAAAAAGAGAATACATCTTTCTTACTTAACACCACAACACGTGTCTTTAAATAGGCTATAAGACTCATAATGACTAACATCTTATTGACTCATGCATTGATAACATGATAATAATTAAAGACATTAAAAATTAACAATGATTAAGCCCGTTGCCCTAGGCCCATAACAGATTAATTTCTCATGTTTCTCCAAATAACAAGAGAAGATTTTTTAGTAGTTTTCCAAGACAAGAGTGTTCGATTGGATGAAATTGAGTCCCTGAGATTATAATTGCAGGTCCATTTTAATTAAAGTAGACCTCTAATTTCAACTCAGAAATCAAAATTCCATCCAACAGAATGAACCCTAGCATATTTCATAGCCATCCCCGGAGACGAAGTGATCAGGTGTAGAAGTTCATATAGACTTCATAAATTCAACAAGACTAACATCAAAATATAGAGGGGGGATACAAAACACAGCAACCTGATAATACAATATCTTCAATAGACCTTTTTCATCAGATCATACGGCCAGAAATGTTTCTAAACCCTAAACCCCACCCTCTCTAAGATTCAGAGATGATGACGTCCCCAAGCTAGCTCGCGGGACCCACGAGCACACCCTGGGCGGACCCTTCCTTCCTCCCAGCATCATTTTTCGCATCGCCATCCTCCGGCCTCCGCATCTTGATCTTGTGCTTCAGCTCGAACTCGGCAACTTCCTTCTTCTTCTTCTCCAGCAGTTCCCCGAGCCGTGCGATCACGTCCTGGAGTCCGTCCCTGCTGCCTTGAACCGCAGGGAGAACCTCCTTGACGGTCCTCTCAACCAGCACCCCGCCGATCATGCGGTAGCAGCGCCTAGACGGATCGAGAGGCCGTATAGCCTCCATCACGAGGGAGTGCTCGCTCACCTCCATCTCCAGCTCCGTCATCTTCGAGTGGAGCTGGTTTATCTCCGAGCGCATTGCGGCGTAAACGCTCGCGATTTCTTGCTCACTCATCAGCTCCCTGTTCTCGCCGCCGACTTTACTCGCCATCTCATAGGTAATAAAAAATTGCATTAGATACATTGAGCTTCGAAAAAAAAAAGACTGCAATAAACTATTTAAAAAGGGTTAATTACTAAGACTCAGCGTAATTACAAAGACCTCCCCTCTACTTTTTTGGCATAGACTGAGAGAGAGAGAGAGAGAGGTCATACTTTGGAAATTTTAGGGCCCGACCGTTACCAGTTCAAACTTTATCACAAGTTGGCTAAGCACATGATTTCCCCAAACAAATAGTTGGTGGGATCCACCAGACTTGCATTTGAATCAAAATTAACCCTAAACTCTATAATGAAGAAATAAGAAAAAAAGCATATGACCACATGAATTTTATAGGGCATTTTAAATTTAAATGTAGGTCTTCTTAGGAGTAAAACAAAATATATTTAATTAAAAAATGATGACTCGGATGTATGCATAAATGAATACATATCCGAGCATCCATACATACCCATTTAACTTACTCCAGTATGAATACTAGAGCGCGTATCCTACCAGTAGAATGCAATGTTTAATAATACATTGAAAAGCATGTCCGAATGCACGCATCCCAATGCAAATCCTATGGTATGATCTCTCTCATAAAGTATTTTTCACAGGATATATATCCTCAGGGAAGCTTTTCCCCATATATCAAGAGGCTACCACACTGGAATTACTTCAATGAGGACACCTAATGCCTGAGTATTATGGAGGAAAAAAGGACTAAATATGAACTATGCAAGAAGCAAAGTGAACAAAATGGATTTGAATAATTTGATCATGTGAATGACCATGTTTGGTCATGTAATTCAGTACTGGAAATGACCCTTTTTATGCAAAGAGGGTGTCCCACATAAATGGGGAAAAATAAGGTAAAAAGAAAAGAAAAACGAATGGATAATGTAACCCGGAATTAAAAATTCAATATTAAATGCTAGAGATCAAATTAAAACTAAGCTGCACAAATCAACCCGTGGAAGAGTGAACTGAAATTTAGGATTTTCGTGAGACTACGCGAGGGGGCTGGCGGTCGAACGTTGAAATTACAATGGCATCATTCATACGTGAAGACACGGAAAACATTGACTCAACAAATTAATGACGAAGAAAATTAACGGCAAGTAGCAAGCTCTGTTCCTGATCAAAATAAATTTAGCATAAATATGAAGATAACAATAAATGAGTAGCAATACGAGAGGTATTTCCCGGGGTCACAGATGCAGCGTTTGATCCAATCCTTTGTAGTATAGTTATCTTTGTGGAGGATAAGTTAGAGGTGATAGGGCTCGGGTAGTCGGGATAGTGGAGTTCAGGAGGTAGACTATGCAAAGGAGGTGGCTTGGGAGGAGTAAGGTATGTTGGAGATGTTTAGAAACAAGATCGGATGGCGGCAAGGAACTATCCTTCACAGGGGAGTAAGTAACACAGGTCTTGGGTCCAGTAAGGTCAGAGGAATGGAGCGTCAGAGGTGATGTTGGGTTCGCCGATCACGGCAAGGGATGAGGGAGGACAGGTGGGCGGCCTTTGGGAGGAACTTTGGCAATCATGGCGAGATCTGGGAAGCCATCGTCGAGTGGCAACAAGTGGAGGGTGAGGGCTCTGGCTATCATGCTCGATTTTGAAGGGTCGACAAGAAAAAGAAATTATTCTACCATAAAACATGAAGAGTTTACATCGGGTTTGTCAATTGCATCAATTGATGGGGGAGGTTACGTCACAGGCCTTTGGGGTGAAATCCTGTGGTGGTGGCGAGACCAAGGTAGGTGTCATCGGGTGGAAACGAACAGGCGGGTGAGGGTTTTGGCCACAGGGCTTGATCTTGAAGGGTCGACGAGACAGAAATTATTTTTCTCTCATTTCCTTCACTACTCTAAGATGTAAGTGGAGGCTTTTTAAATATGAATGTAATTGGAAAAGAGAGAAAAAACTATACCTGAAATTCTTTTAATAAATGGGTATATTTAATTTGGACAGACCAAAATTTGCGGCTTTCCAAAATAAATATACTTGAGAACTAAAATATATGAAAATAGTTCGCTTATCAAACATTCCTATCATATGAACCAAGCTTGGAAAAAACCAAACATACAAGAGACGTGATTTGGTAAGAATGTCGATGATGCTTTTTTGAAGTATGACCTTGCGGCCTTGCCTCTAATGCAGTGACAATAACTTCGATGTACTTTGTACGCTAATGAAAGAACAGATTCTCTGCAATGCAAATAGTACGCTTATCAAGCATTCCTATTTGCGAGATCTTCAAAGTGTTCACACGAATCAACTCAGAACACTCACTGCAAAGAAGAAGTATGGATGTATGATCGTCAAATAGATCAGCTTTCCAACTAACACATGCAATACTCAAGATTGGGAAATAGAGGATCTAAAGTGGAAGAAAGTACAATTTGCCTTTATAGATATATCAGTTGGTGTACACCCCAAATATTGAACATTCTAGAAGAGATCTGTGTAATATTTCGTTTCAGAAAGTACAACGGAATCACCACAAGAAGCTATCTCAATACTCAAGAAATAGCAAGGAAGACTAAGATTTTTGGTCTGAAAGTGCTTGGGCAGACATACCTTAACCTTGGAGATCAACATAGACAAGAAGAATCACCATGCTCTCCTCGCAACGATGTATAAAAAGTGAGAAGTCTGAAAAGTTGCATAAAAAATCGATAGCGTGAACAACCAAACTACAATTCTCGAGCCAAGCTTGAGGAGACAACCCTAAAAATGAAAAAGGAGAAGGATCATAAGACACAACAAAAAGTAAAAATATAGGTGAGGAAAATCCCATTTGAAGGATCAAGAGAGGATGTTCGAGACGACGGTGCCAACCAACCGTATAAATGGAAATAAGAACAAGAGAGAAGTACAAAATTTACATCCCACTATCCAGTTGTGCTCTACTAATGATACTCTTCAACTGGAGATCTTTATCACAAAGGAAGAAGATGAAGGGCATGACTAAGACTGTTAAAAGTAAATTCAAATGAGAACTAAGAACATGAAGGGCATCAAAAAGTTTGATAGTGTGGGTGAGACACTACTTCAGATCCGGATAAGGTGTGGTGCTATGAAGCGTTGATACTTCCGAGGGCCACTTACTGTACCGGGTACATTTTAGGTACGTGCCCAATTCCCGACAAATATACCTGCTACTCTAGTTTGTGGATAAGCTTGGACTTGACAGATTGTTCTGCATTTTGTGATAAGACTGTTTTTTTAAAGTAAACAAAAGACTTCTTCATGACTTTTAGAAAAGCAAAATGTGACTCATAAATGCAACTAGCGGTGTTTGTTTATTATAGTAACAAAATGTGATCCTGATTTAAGTTTCTTTTTATCATTAGAAGTACGAAGAATTTGATTCTTTTGTTGTTTTTCTATTGATTATTTTGTTAATTTACTATGTATTTGAGTGATTGGGGACTATATGGGTTCTGTTGTTGTTGTACTATGTATTTGAGGAAGGGGAGCCTTGGAGCACCGGTTAAGGTGATGTTGTGTGACCTTGAGGTTACGAGTTCGAGTCCTGGAAGCAGACTCTTGCAAAAATGTAGGATAATCTTCCTACATTTCACCCTTGTGGTGGGACCCTTCCATGGACCCTCGTTGCGGGGGATGCTTTGTGCACCGGGCTGCCCTTTTTTACTATGCATTTGAGGATTATATGTTTAGATTTGATAGTATTTGTACTTGTTCAATATGAATTTTTCTACGTTTTATATTCTCCCTCTTTTTAAAAAAAGGTGGTATATATATACATATTATATATATCAATTTTAACTACGGCGTAACTCGAACATATCTGCATCCTTATTTTTTTATTTCCCATACCATTGTACCAGATACGTACCGCATTCTATGCGTGTACATGTATCGGTGCTTTATAGGTGTGGTGGCACCATTTGCGACAGTAATATACCTAGGGTTGTAGATTTGATATATTGCAATAGCACTTATGATGTCATATGGAATGCAAGAATGTCCGATAAAAGAAGCAATGTGAGATAAACAAGATATACCTTCCGCAGAAGCCAAGGAAATATTAGCCTGACGCAATTTTGGAGGAATCAAACTGCATACACTGCGAAGGATCTCCTCAAACTCCTGATTTTAAGTATCGACAATAGGGGGAGATGTGGCCAAATAGGTGGGGTGTTGTGATCTTTTGTTGAGCATACTCATGCTTCTAGTAGCTCACACCATTAGTATGGTTTAGGCTTGCAACAACAAGAGCAAATGCCACAGAAGTGGCCTTGACCACCTTGTCTATCATGCCCCTTATTACACACATCAAGTGAAGGAGGAGCCCATTGAGGATGTTGGCTAACGTAACTACAAGGTGCGTGAAGCGTGTTAAAGAAGAACCTTGCAAGGTTGTAGATGTCGGATATCGGGTTCATGCCGGTTTGAGTTTGAAATGTCGGATGTCAGATTGCGGGGATATATCGGGGATATTTTACAATGACATTTTAACATTTAAATAAATATATTCATATATATACAGTTTTTATAATATGTGTACTTGTATACATAATGTATGTTTATAAATTACATAATAAACATATATACACATAGTGTATGTTTATAAATTAAACAAGAAAGAGACGCCGACTGCAATAAACGACATAAAGATCACCAAATGAGATCGATATGAGAAAGTCATCGACGCTAGACTTAGAGAGATGCACGAAATGAAGCACGAAACACAATATTTTTGTTTGGTCTCTTCAAAAACTGAAGAAAAAAAAAAAGATTTTTAATACTCTCGACGATATATCGGTCGCGAAATATCGCCCGATATATTGGGTTAAACCGATATATCGGGTTAAACCGATATATCGGGCGATATTTTCAAAAATGACATTTTTGCTTAAAATATCGAGATCGTGGCGTTTTATCCCCAAAACCATTATGTCGGCCGACATGTCGGACATGTCGGCCGACATCTAGAAGAGAAAGGACAATCTTGACATGCATAGTAACGTTTGAGAAGCATGATACAAATATCATACAAAATGCAGTGTATTGGAGAAAAGGACATTGAATTAGACCGTGTGAAGATGGAGTGAAAGATAAGCAATAAACATTGCAATAAATGCGACTATCTTTAAGTTTATAAGGCAGACAAATAACTAGTCAGCGAGTGATATGGGATACAACCATCAAAGATCTATTTGGCGTTTGCAACAACTTCTACATCTTCATTAGCTCTAGTCCCGGGGAAGAAAAGGCTTAGTTGAGAAGATCATAAAAGTGTTGTACACTATCTTGGGCCGAATAGAATGAACAAAACTCATCCAACGTGGTCTTGACCAACCCATGTTCCATCACCAGGTAAGCAGCTCGAAAGCTCGATTTGTTAAAGGATGATGGCTGCAAATCATATGGAAGCAAGAGAGCGTCAGCTCCAAAGGAAAATAAATGTTACATCAATGCAACAGAGACCGTCGACTTCAATGTCAGGGATTACTCAACCTCAAAGATGGAGGGATGGAGAAAGCTTGATAGTGGAGTAACTCCAAATTCAACTGATCTCAATGAGAGCCCAAGATGGCCTCGACATTGACGTAAAGATATGAGAAGTGAAGCTCGACCTCACTGTAGGTTTCTTTTTGTATGTTTCTTTTATGTTGGCAACACACCATTTGATTTTTGCTTATGTTTTACTTCATTTAGTAGTACAGGGATGAAATTGTTCCAAGTTAATTTGCATAGTTAAAGTTTAACATCCATTTAACAAGAATAAATGAAAAATAAAAATCCATACAGTAGATCCAAAATAGGGTTGCATGCAGTAGATGACAATAATTGCATAAGAATGGAGGAAATTTGGACATGTGATGACAGCCCTCACCATTTCCACTCAAAATAGGACCCTTATATATGAAGATACATAATGTCAAAATAGATCTCTAGTAAAATATTCTCTCCCAACTTTGGCCAAACCTTGTTCTTCATTAATCATTGAATTTGTACATTTATGTATATCACACCCCGTTGGCATTACGGTGCGAGACGATACTAGTAATGCATACATTACAATTACTCTATCAAAAATAAACTAACTACAATAACAAACAGAAACGTTTAAGTAACAAAAATAAGATTTTTTTTCATTAAACAATAAAAAAACTTCCGCAATACTTCCTAAGATTTACCAAATTAAGCATTAGAAAACACTAAGTGCCTGTTTAGAGGAATTGGCTTACATGAATTGGAATTGAGAATAAGCATATCAATTCTAGGTGATAACATTTTACTAGAGATATATTTCAATTAAACCTACAAACCCCACGCCCCAATTCTTATCTCATTAGGTTCTTTTTTGCAGATTTTACATTTTCCGCTCCACTGTCCGAGTCCTCCCAGCTCCTGAGACCTACTCGCGACCCCCTTCCAGTCATCGCTTGGTGGTAAGCCATCTCCTCATCTTCTTCTTGCCTTTCCCTTCTTCTTCTTCTCTTCCACCTCCTTTTTTGAATTTTTCTATGTCATTTTTGTGATTTTATCATTTCTTTCCGATTTTTCTTCTTATTTCTCGAGCAACTGCACAATTCCAATATGTTTGAGAATTGGTCAATTCAATTCGACAGCGGCCAGCCGAACATCTAAGAATTGACATTGGACTGAATTCCAATTCTTGAAAGCCAATTCCATGGATTTGAATGGACCATAATATGATTTGTGTATCAAAAATAAATTTTCAAAACTATTTTTAATTTACCATGAGGAATTCATAACTTCACATAAAACTCATTGCTTCACAGCACGTGATATAAAAGAAGAACACGAATAAAGAAACATAATAAGCATAATTTAGGTATTTAAACAACAAAAAATATTATAAATCTTGAAAGAAGACCTAAAATAGAAAACGATGTAATTATTTTCAAATCAATATTAGTAAGAAAAAGTTAGGATTTATGAAATCTAAGACCAATTGCATATGCCAGCACGATTCATCTTCTAATCAACACCTAATGTATGCCATCGAATAACTTTATTGATTTCTCAAAATTCTAATGCAGTATCATATCAGTTTAGGAAGGTAGGGTTTAGGTATACCTCGACTCAAGCTGTAGAAAAGTAGAGTGAGAAGCGGATTTGACTGCCGACAAAGATCACCTTGAAATCCAAGTAATTCAACTTCCTTCAGTTCTCTTCCCCGGGAACCTCCTCCAAAGACGCTTGCTCTACCAAAAAACCGATGCTCGGGCAACAGTAGCACTGTCTTGCTCCTCCGCTCCGTAGCTGATCATCCGTAAGCTTCGCTCTGCCAATCCTTCTCCCACACAGCTAGCAGCCGGTAGCTCCCGTCGCAATCCCTCCCGTTCGCTCGTCTCCGGCGATCGCGTAGTTCGATTTCGCCCTCGGATCTTCACAATTCGGAAAAAGTTGGGGTCGCGTGAGAAGTTAGCAGGGCCGTCTAGAGAGACGGAAGCGGCCGGGTTTGAACCGTCGAGCCAGCTGAACCGACTCTTAAACTCCTTTTTTTTAATTATAATATTTATTCCAAATAAATTAAGGGTGATGTTATATACAAACCGCTTTTGGCTATATACAAACCCTCACTATATACAAACTAGTACAAATATAATTTTGTTATACACAAACCTAATGGTTATATACAAACCAATACAAAATTAAAAAAAATTAATTTTTTTTATTAGCTAAAAACTTTAAAATTAAAGGTGACTCAAAAACAATTTCCTCTCATCAAAATAGAAAGCATGCAATATCAATTATATTCGTTGTTTCAAAACATTCCAATTACAACGAGTAGAGACTTGGAATCGCCTTCATGTTACAACCCCAACATTTTGGATTGTGTTCGAAAAGTTAGATATTACAAAACCTGAAAATACCTGCACAAGGAAAATAAGAAATCATGTATTTTTCACAACAAATGATCATTTATAAGTACTATTTCATCATTCTCACCTTCAAGAACCCAAAAAATTGTTATATGTTTATGAATACATATAGTTCTCTTGAACCCAAAATATTGTTAGATCCTGTAATCCACACACAAAAATTAGATACATACAAATTTACTAAATATAAAGTAAAAATATATATATTTTTGCTAACCTTTTGAGTTAGAAGAGGTCCACATTTACTATCTCACTTGACGGGCGCATTTGTTGATTTGGAGTTGGTAATTGAGATTTGTATATTTCCTCCCATTTGCTTGCTATTGGATCATGATGTTGTCTCCAATAAGAAATAATATGTGGTAGAGGACACCCTTCGTGCATCACCAACTGTATGAAATGATTTCCATCTATATAACCCATTGCAACTAACCGTTGTGAAGGTGGCGGTGGCGAATTCATTGGAAGAAATGTGAGACTTTGAACTTTAGAAATTTGGACAAAAGCTATATTATAGCATGAAGCCACCACAATCCCCATGTCCGGCATGGACATCCATTTATCTGGGGGGGGGGGGGGGGCGGTAGCTCAGTACAATGAAGAGAGGATAATAATTCTTGCCACCTCTCCTTCCCAAAAGTTTAGTATACATGCTCTCTTTAACCTTTAATTCATTGGAAAGATCCAACCGTACTTGTGCCCAATTTTCACCCATATCTAATGCGCGGCCAACAACACGAAATCCACAATGACCATCCCCAATGACATTAATGACCTCTTTGATGTGCTCCGCTAAATGTAGTGGCATTTGCTTACAAACTTCAATGTAGAAACGCTGACTTGAAGTAAGTGTGGGTGTCCTCAAATGGTAGCCGGTCCTCTTTTTTGGTAATGCTTTCTTTTTTGCTTGTATGTTTTCTTCTTTCAAAACATGTTCAAATAAAGAATGATCACGTTTTGTAGATTTAGGATCATCTTTCAACCTTTTGTAGCTTCCCCTTGGTCTTCCCTTTAAACTCAAAGGACCCGATTGGTAGTAACATTCTTGTGCCAAGTGTAAATATTTGTCTATCCAAGCTGACACGAAGTATTCTTTGTAGGGTTCAATCCATGTACTGACGACATAAGAGAATACTTTTGGATTTTTTTCTGCATAGCCAATTAGCAATAAGTTGAACTCATTGTTGAACTCGACCTCTGTTTTTGCATTCATTAATTTTTGCCATTTGCCCAAAAATTGATCACACTCAATACCTTTGGTAAATAACTTTCTACAATGTGCCAATATGTTTCTATGAATATGTACTTGACATAGTAAATTTTTAGACTGAGGAAAAACAACCTTGATAGCATTCATTAAAGCCAACTCTCTATCTGTCAATAGAACAAGTGGTAAGGAACATGCATCCAAAATCGATTTAAAGCATTCAAGAGCCCAACAATAGCTTTGTTCTGTCTCATCTGGCATAAATATAAACGTCCCAAAAAACGATTGATTTGTAGAAGTGACCCCAACAATCGATAATAAAGGCATCCGATATCTATTGGTTTTGTATGTGCAATCCAACTGAAATACTGATGGAAACATCCGACATAACTTTATAGAGAAAGGATGTGAAAAAAACATGCTTTGTAGTTGCGAACTATCTTCTTTCACTCTGCTATAACAAACATACCCAGCATCTGTAACACATTTATAAAGAAATTGAATTGGTGTTCTGCCTCCCAACTCATTCTTGTGAACTGCAGCTCTATGATTATAAATTGTCCTTATTGTTGTTGTATTTGCTGGGTTCTTTTTCTTAAGAGATGAAAGGATTTTGCGGGGTTTAACACCCGAGGCATACATACTCCCAACAAAAGTTTCTTCATTTTTATCCAACCTACCAGCAAATGAATGTGTCTCTAAGTGTACAGAACCATGATTGTGTTTCCCACACAACACCTCAACTCTCCATTCATCCACACAAATATCCTTCTGCCCTCTTACTTGAAATGGACAACCACATTTTTTTGAAGTGGTCTTACGCATATTTTTCCTCACTTGTTTATGATTGTCACGATTATATCCAGCTCTATCACATCCCAAAAGAACACGTGGTCGTGGTCTACCTGTTACTTTATCAGAACCTAATATTGTCACAACATAACTCAAACTTCTACCAATATTTCGTACCCAATCAATCAATTCTTCCTTAGACGCAAAAATTGAATTTGTTTCGAAGAACGACGTCACATCTACATATTGAAAGTCACAACAAAAAATAACTAACTATATTGTACACAATCTACACAATGAACAAACACAAAATTTAGGTATAGTAGACAATACCATATTCTGGAATAGGGCAAGGAATTTCCACATAATCTGACTTCGTTGCTCCAATTGACAATACTTTTTCCTAAGCACACAAAAGAGGAATTAGAGGAATTAGAACCACCAAAATCCTACTTCTACCAATGAAAAAGTTGAAATCAAGCAATGAACATCTCACCTCTTGCAAATCAATGTTGCTAGAACCACCAAAATCTGAAGAGAAATCCACCGGTTGAAGGGAGATCGGACGGTGCAACTTAGGGGAATGTTGCGAAATCGGGTCTCCGAAAGAGGGATGTTCAGAGCTCACCTAAATGGAACAAAAAAATATATTCAATAACAGTTATCTAGGGTTTCCAAGAGAGAAATAAAAAGGAAGAAAATGGATTTAGGGTTTTAGGAAAACCTTGCATCCATGGCCAAATGAGGAAGCACTGGAAAGGGAGAGGTCGACGACCATGGCTTCACCGTCGGCCATGGAGAGGAGAGGCGGCGGCGGCTTCATTTTTCCGTGTGAATCGTCGGCCATGGCTTCTTCACGGTCGCAAATGGCGTCTTCAAGGTCGGCCATGGAGAGAGCTCGCCGGAGGGGGAAGGAGGCTCGCCGAATGGGGAGGGAGCTCGCCGGAGGGGGAAGGAGGAGGGGCGGCGCTGGCGAAGAAGCTTCGATGGAGACGGAGAAGGAATCGCGGCAGCGCCTTTTTTTCGAGCGGCTGGAGGATCGGGTGGAGGAAGAACGAAGAATAGAATTTAGGTTATATTTTAGGATTTTATTTGGTTTGTATTTAGTGTTTTAAAACACCTAAAATAATGAAATAAATTGGTTTATGTATAGCCATATTTGGTTTGTCTATAACATCACCCTAGATTAAAGACAAAATTATTTAAATTTATAAATACTAATATTATTATGTTGCTCCATATATACAATCTTTTATCTATACTATATATTATAATTTTAAAAGGAGTTATCAGTAGTTGAGTTTATTTTCAAATCAAATATTTTATAAACAATATTTGTGTTAGTAATATTTTCTAAGAAAATATTTGTGTAAATAATATTTTATAAAAAATATTTCTGTAAGTAATATTTTATAAAACATATTTGTTTAAGTAATATTTTATAAAAAAAATATTTGTTCAAGTAATATTTTATAAAAAAAATTTGTTTAAATAATATTTTTTATATATTATAGCCTACATTGAACTATTTTAAAGTTTTTAAATACTTGAAATTATGATTATTGATCTTGTAATCTGATCATTTTACTATTATCTTCTCTAATAAGCGCTACACTTCATCAACACAAACAAATATTATCGACCGAGCGTCATCCATCTTCTCACATAGTTCAAAACCAACTCTACATAGAATATATCGTCAACGCATCTACGAGTAGGGGTGTTCACGAACTGAATTGAATCGAATAACTCTTCAATCGAATCTAAATTTGTCATAAAATATAGAGTTACATATTCAGATTCGTTCAAAAATTCACATCACGATCATAGAAATAGGGCAAAATTGATATTGGATAATAACACCAACTATTCATATCCCTCACATCTCCTAATCAGTATCTTCATTATTCTAAATTTTCACTTAGCAAATATACACATGCTTTTATGCAAATTGGAAAATGAACATCACATGTGCAAAAAATAACTAAAGAAACAACCAGAAACTCATGAATCTATCAGTTAGTGTCCAAACCATCAAAAACAGGAAAAGTATTTGTATTCAGAAGTTTGAAACTTTCTTACAGTATTGCTGTTGCAGCATCCATTGAAGAACTACTATTTATAAACACAAGAGGGCATGCCTGGATCAGTGGTTAAGTTGCCTCTATCGTAATCTGAAGAGCCCAACAATTCCTCGGAATGCCATTTTCGCTGTTAATAGAAGCGAAAATGGCTCTGTCTATCATAACAATGACGATGATCGTGGGATCGAGAACGACGAACTAACTGTAATGCTTCGTCCATACCGGTATAGAGTATATGAGAATTCCTGCAAGAAATGAGGGAAGGATGGTGAATATTGTATAGGCTAGAGCTTTCCCAGATTGCCTGCTTTGCCTCATGGCATATACTTCAGCAACAAAGGTAGACACAGTGCTCATGCAACCCAGGAAACCAAACTGGACTCCACTTACAATGATCTGGCATCTTTTAGTGTTCACCTACACAAAAATATCATTGGTAGTATTAGTAAACAAAAATTAAAAGTTATAAGAAATGGAGGCAATGATCATGATATGGTGCAGTTAAATGAAAATGAAGAAATATTAAGTT
Source organism: Dactylorhiza incarnata (assembly GCA_033032865.1). Classification (NCBI taxonomy): domain Eukaryota; kingdom Viridiplantae; phylum Streptophyta; class Magnoliopsida; order Asparagales; family Orchidaceae; genus Dactylorhiza; species Dactylorhiza incarnata. The sequence continues at coordinate 2,744,219 of JAWHQI010000309.1, read as the reverse complement.
CAACTATTACAAAAGGGTAGCCCGGTGCACAAAGCATCCCAGCGCAGCAAGGGTCAGGGGAAGGGTCCCACCAGAAGGGTGAAATGTAGGCAAACCTTACCCTGCATTTTTGCAAGAGGCGGACTCGAACCCGTGACCTCAAGGTCACACGACAACACCTCAACCAGTGCGCCAAGGCTCCCTTTCTACACAATCCATGCGAGCAAAAGAGAACCAAGGTCTTATATATGAAACATGATTAATTAGTTAAAAGTATAAGAAAATGTTAACCCTAAAATTATATTTTTAAATGTTTTGTGGTAATGCAAACTTCTGAAAGTAATAATATGAAAATTCTCAGTCCACAACAGCCCCATCCCCACCAAAGCTCAAAATCCGCAAATTTCTAAACCATAGAAATCTCATTGACTCCCTCGCAAAAATCAGAAGATCAAATCCGTGCATCCCTCCTCCTACCACCCACATCTTTCTGCCACACCTGTCCAGCAACCACCCTGATCAATTCATAAGTTTTATTTCAGTTTCAAATCTCTTTACATTATGCATGTATTTATCCTCACACCTAGTGAGATTCGGCTCATATTATTTACATAGTTTTTTTTTTGGAAACTTGTTACCGACATCCAGGCAGACGAGCCGGAGTGGCAGGTGTACTCGAGGAGGACGCGCGCGAGAGCGGGCGACGGTACCGAGCCCCGCACCGAACCGGGCGGTTCAGCGGGTGCTGTCTAAGGGGGCCGACCGGTCCCAAGTTATCTTATGACTTTCAGTTTTATTTTATTATGTTGTATCTATCTTTTGAATGGTGGACTCTTGATGTGTGGTGGATCCCCCCCTATATAAGGGATCACCTTAGGGTTTTTGTTTATCTTTGGATCACTTATGAAAGTTGGGGCTGCTCCCCTTTCCTCCTCCTATCTCTCTCTCTATCTATCTCTCTCTCCCGTCTATCTCTCTCTCTCTCGCTCGGTCTCGCTAACGCCACCACCGCCCGGCGATATCCCCAGCGGAAGTTATCGCCCCCGCTACCGCCCCTCTTGCCGACGCGATACCCTAAGCGGTATCAAAACTTCTAACATATTTTGATTCATACTTGAAGCAGGAACAATCAAAAGTGAGATATGATCTAGTAAATTTCTCATACCGCCTTGCTAATTGTGGACAGAGCTGCCATAAGGAATGCTGCAAAAAAATTGGCCAATAGTGTCCCAATAGGGAGCCATTTGAGTGAGCCCTTCTTTCCTAAGCCCTGGCCATTAAGCCTAGAAAGGTACCATCGAGCCCAAACACCAAAAGGCCCTAACAGGCAGCCTAACCAAAGGACGGCACCGTTGGTTAGATTGTCCATCTTTTTTACTGCCAAAGTACCACTCAAGCCCCATAATGAAACCCAAATTACTAGCATGAGTATTATAACCATCAGCTGCAACTTCAACGTATCCAGTCTCAGGCTCTGAAGCCTGCCTTTAGTTCTTTCGGGACAATTTTCAATCCATTCCGAGAAACATCTGCGAAGAGACTCTGCAGATTCCACCCCAATGGTGACGCACTCATTCACAATAAACATGCCTGCAAAAGGAAACAAGTGTCAAAAGAATGAGGTATCACTTTAATCATGGGAAATAATGCATGTGCTCACATTTGTTACTCTTGTTGAATCCTGTAATGACTTTGAATGTTACTACCTAATTGAAATGCTGTCCATAATTCTCTGAGAACTGCCCGATAGTAAAATTACAAGGAGTGTGAACTCATACACGTAGGAAGCAGAGTTATAAAATTAGCCCTTTGGAAAAAAAACTCCAAATTTGCTCCCAATCCAACATAAGAAAAAATTGCTTTTAGCAGAATGATTGCTGGATAGTTGGCATGCAAGAAATAGCATAACCTTCAAAGCTGGTATGCAGGTCATGGTTGCTTTTATAGCCAACCCTGCTTTTAGAGATGTCATTTTAAAACCCTTGCAAGTTTGGATTATTTATCCTTAGCTCCCGTTCATCAATACTATCTATAAGAGAAGAGGAGGCTTTGGTGTAGCATTCATTATTCCAAGTTTACCCATCTTTTTAAATCTATGTAACATGCATGCGTGGAGCCCGTGTGCCCAGCGCGGACGAAGCACTGTGCATGACTGCTAGTATTCTATTATGTATTCACACATGCAAGCAGCACAGAATTCTGTCATGTTCAGTTTTAACATATTTTTGGTTTACATGTAAAACCTTCAGCATTTTAAATCGATGCACAATACAAATTCAGTATTGTTTTGATTTCTCAAACCCCAGATAGAACCAGTCAGCTCATGTGGAACCCATAATTGAAATCGATCCATATCACACTGAACTACACCAAATTAATAGTTTATCTTGGTCTGGACAAATGTTTATACTTACGCAACTTTTTATGTATTTTGATATGAACGGGCTAGAGAAGAAGAGAAGAGAGAGATCTAGGGGAGAGCAAGAAGAAGAAAGACGGCTAGGGTTTGAGAGGAGAGAAAAAGAGAGGGGAATACCTGAATTATAATGTTGCATACCATCACAAGAGGGTCCCCGGGCCTATTAATACCCGGGGACAAGGGGGCTGGCCGCCCCCCCCCCCCCCCCAGTAGGGGCTGAACCGGTGTGGTTCAGCCCCTATTCTCTATTTATTGCCGCGAGGGGGCTGAACCGGATGGTTCAGCCCCGTTGTCTTGTACCTCCTTGCACCGTCTTGAATATTGTTGGCCTGTGAACTGTAACGGATGCGGCGGCATAACATATTTCTACACTCCTAAGTAGTTGGAAAAAGTCTACTGATAACAATGATGATAACACTCCTAGATACTAAGAAAGATTAAACTTCAGTTGAGCTGAGATTGTGTAATCAGAAAAATAGCTTGAAAAGTGTTATTGTGTAATGTGCAATTATTTATTTATTTTATTTTGTTCCCTTCGTATTGTTATTTGTATTGAGAATACCCTTGTATATATAGGTCTTTTTGACCAAAGCTAATGTATAAAGAAAGTTTTTCCAAATCCCTATATGGTCCTCAGCCCCTTCCAGCAGCAACGATGTTGAGTCTCCTCCCTTCGTTACCAGCTTTAAAGCCCTCAGAGATCTCCTTCGCAGTTCCATCTTACAACCATCATCTTCTCTGTAACATAAAGCGAGCCGTCTTCCATCAATCTCTACATTGCTGAGCGTGTCTCCCAGGTGATTTGTCGAATACAAATCAATTGTCCAACACATGATTCTTTCTGTATTTTGATTGTCACCGTCCCGCTCATTCATTCTTAATTTATTGGGTACAACCTTTCAGTCGAAGCCTCGAGCAAAGCAGCTTCTCAACTTTCTCACAGAACCTCCGCTCATCCTTTTTCTTCTCGTCCACATGTTGCACTGTAGTTATGGGCACCCATTGAACGCTCCCTATAGTATAGCTCCAACGTTGTCTTCTACATCTCCACATGGGACTTGTGAGGAGCTTCGTATTGTCATCCTCAAGCACCCCAACCGAGATAACTATCTCCAATGGGCTAACTGATTTTGTTGGGCTCTTCCATGCACGGTCAATTCCATATAGTTAATGAGATTCATGTCACTATCTCGGAATAATGGTTTCGTTACGATGGATGCAATTAGGCTTAAATGCTTCTATGGAGAAATTCAGAATAATCCTGTTCAAGAGCATACTCGAAAAAATCTTTGTGGGACGAGCTTCACACATTCTATTCAAACTACCTCTATGATCTTATAATGGTCTTTCCTCTCTTACACTCAGATCGACTGGAGATATCGAGGCTGTGGTAGTCAAAGTCAAACAAATCTTCGATATTTGACTCTAAAATCACCAACTGCTTCCTGATTTGAACTCAACAGGCTGAACATGAGGCGAATATCATTGTTATGCTAATGGCTCTCCTTCCTCCCTATCTCCACACAGTTAGATCCAATGCCCTTTCTACTGCTAGCATGCTACTGTGCACTTGCTCCCACACCTCTGTTATGCCCCCGGATGACACGCGCTTTCGAGGATTCAAGTACAACAGACGACCAAAAGGAGCGCCGGGAAAAGACCGGGCTGAACCATCCGGTTCAGCCCGCAATTAATTAAATAAGAGAAGGAGGGCTGAACCGAACCGGTTCAGCCCTCACTTGGGGCCGGCCGGCCCTAGGGGGAGAGGGGGCGCATAAATACCCATCTCCCCCCTCTTTTGGTTCTCATGCTAAACTATTTCAGGTATTCTCTTTTTTCCTAGAAACCCTAGCCGTTTTCTACCTTGCTTTCTCGTTTTCTAGTTTTCCTGTTGTTGTTCTCAATCATTTGGTATCAGAGCCTCCTTCCTGCGACCATGGTGACACGCACGGAGGCGGAGATGGCACGTTTGGCCGCGATCGAAGAAAACTACGTCGGCTTGGCGGATTCGGTGGCGGCGTTCGAAGAATCCATGAGAAATTCTCAAAAAAATATGGAAGAACGTTTCGATTCGAAGATGGAGGAGTTGAAATCCCTGCTTATGCAAAATCTGAAAGGGAAGGGTACTACCGGCGACGGATCCGACGTCGACGCATCAAACAACCCGCACGGAGAAGGAAACGGAAGGGAAAACGCCGGCGGTGAGGAACCGGTGGAAGAAATGACAGCCGGAACCCTAAATCCGGGGGTGCGGCTAGGCGGCGGCCGGAACGAAGGTTGGGGAACCACGGGTTGGGGCCCCGACAGCCAATCGGGGCCGCACGGGGTGCAGGGGGGCGTCGGCTCGAGCAGGGCGGCGGAAAGCTGGCAGGGGGGCGTCGGCGCCTATTTAGCGGCGGGATCGACCGACGGCTGCTATCCAGCGCCTGTCGGAGCGGCAGCAACCTGGACGGGAGCCGGAGGGGCTTTCGCCGGCGGCTGGGGGGCCGATCCTCCTCTACATGGATCGGCCGGGCTGCTGCGGCCAAATGGAGGTGCGGCTGTCCCGTGGGGACCACTCCCGCATAACCAGGGGGCGGCGGGGCTTCAGCGGCAAGGAGGAGGTGTCGGGCAGGGAGGGGGATCCCAGTGGGGGCCCGGCCAACATTCAGGACAGCCGTGGAGGCCGCAACATCAGGGTTTCGGGCTGTTTCGTCCCACGGGAGCGAACGCTGTCCCTCTCGGAGGCACGGCGGGAGTTTTACACCCACAACCCGCTAACGCATATATGGGTGGAGTGAGACCTCAGATGGCGAACCATGGACAAGGGAGGCCCCCGGGGTGGAATCCAGGGGTGCAGCAAGGAGGACCGGAGCTACCGGGGCAGATGGCCCAGGAGGGAGGTGGATTTGGCGGAGCACATCAGCGACCTTATATGCAACCAAAGTTGACCCGAATGAACTTCCCAAAATTTAAGGGGGGCGACGCGCTCGAATGGATTCAGAAGGCGGAACTATTCTTCAAATACCAGGAGGTTCCCGAGGCTCAGTGGGTGCAGTTGGCGGCCTTCCATCTGGAGGAGGACGCTTATCAGTGGACGACATGGTTCCTCAGGGGACGCACCACGGCCCCCTGGGAGGAATTCACGGAGGCTTTCTCGGCCCGATTTGGGCCGCTGGAGTATGAAGATGTAGAGGCGACTCTGCAAAAGCTGCGGCAAAGGGGTACAGTTACAGAGTACCGGACGGAGTTCGAGCGGTTGGCGAACCGGGTGACATGGGGTGAGCAGACACTGCTGAGCTGTTTCATCTCAGGACTGAAGGATCAATTGCGCGACGAGGTTCATGCTTACCTCCCACGCAGCCTGAGCCATGCCATTAGCATTGCGCGGATACAGGAGGAGCGTCTCAACAGACAGAAGAGTCGGACAGCCACTAGGCCGCCAGCGGTTCCAACAGGAGTACGAAGAGACCCACCTACCGCCATACGGCCTACGGTGACGAAACTGACATGGCCGGAGATGCAGGCCCGAAAGGAGAAGGGACTGTGCTTCAACTGTGATGAGAAGTACACCCGTGGGCACGCTTGCCAGAAGGTCCAGGTGTTTATGCTGCGAGAGGAGGATGGAGAGGAGGATCCTCTGGTGGAGGTCGAGGTAGAGGACCTGGATTTAGCTGAGTTCGGGATCTCCATGCAAGCTATGGAAGGGAGTGCGGCTCCTTTGACACTACGTTTTACAGGACGGGTGGGCAAAGAGCGTGTGACCATTCTGGTGGACAGTGAGAGTACCCATAATTTCATCAACCCCGCCGTGGCTTCTAAGGTGGGACAGGCGATTGATAAGGAGGCGGCATTCCAGGTAATGGTAGCAGATGGAAGCAAGCTGAAGTGCGAGGGGGTGATGAAGGGGGTGGACATCCGCGTGCAAAGCTACTTGTGCCACACGAACATGTACCTGCTGCCGATCAGAGGCTCGGACGTGGTTTTGGGGGTTCAGTGGTTGCGGCAGTTGCAGAGGGTGACGACTGACTGGGTTCGACTGACGATGGAGTTCACCCAGCAGGGGACAGATTACTGCCTGCAGGGCATTCGGTCGTCTCCTCTGAAGGAGATTTCGGTGCGGAGCTTACAGCTGTTGGAGGAGCAGGGCTCTCCCATGGCCATGGTGGTGGGGGTGGAGGCGTCGGGCCAAACCCCTCCAGACATTCCAGAGGAAATACAGACACTGCTGTCACAGTTCGAGGATGTGTTCCGAGAGCCTAAGGGCCTTCCCCCTCCCAGATTTAGAGATCGCGGCATACAGTTGAAAGAGGGGGCTGCTCCCCCAAACGTCAGGCCCTATCGGTACCCGTACATCCAGAAGGCCGAGATCGAGAGGAGCGTGAAGGAGATGTTGGCGACCGACATCATACGACCGAGCACCAGCGCCTTCTCTTCTCCTATCATCTTGGTAAAGAAGAAAGACGGTTCATGGCGTTTCTGCGTGGATTACCGCAACCTGAATGACTCTACGATCAAGGATAAGTTTCCGATTCCGATGATAGAAGAACTTTTGGACGAGTTGCACGGGGCGAGCTTGTTTACCAAGCTGGACCTTCGGTCCGGCTATCACCAGATACGAATGAAGACGGAAGACGTCCACAAGACCGCATTATGGAGGTGCGGCCGTTGGCTTATTTCAGCAAAGCCTTGGCGCCTCGGACTCTGGGCCTCTCCACGTACGAGAAAGAGATGCTGGCAATCTTACACGCCGTGACGCTGTGGCGCCCATACCTGCTGGGCCACCATTTCAAAGTTCGCACTGATCACCAGAGCCTAAAGCATTTCTTGGACCAGAGGTTGGCGTCACCTCTCCAACAAAAGTGGCTGACCAAGCTGTTGGGGTATGATTATGAGATCGCGTACAAGCAAGGCAAGGAGAACTTGGTGGCGGACGCTCTGTCCCGCTTACCGGAGAGTGCCATCTTCCATCTGTCGGGGCCCCTAATCGAGTCCTTGGATGACATTCAAAGGGAGGTCGCCGCGGATCCAGAGCTTCAACCGATTGTGGAAGCCCTGTCCCAGGGCCACCCCACACCTCCGGGTTACCAGCTGGTTGGAGGACACTTATACTACCACGGGCGGGTGGTCATTCCCGCCTCGTCTACTTGGAGGGAGATTATGTTACAGGAGTTCCACTCGTCCCCGTCGGGAGGCCATGCAGGGGTGCTCCGAACCCTACAACGGCTACGGGCCAATGTTTTTTGGAAGGGATTACGCCGGGATGCTCAGCGTTTCGTTCAGCAGTGCGACGTGTGCCAGCGCCAGAAATACGAGACGACCTCACCTGCGGGGCTGCTAACGCCTTTGGAGATCCCTCAACACATTTGGGAGACGGTCTCGATGGACTTCATCGACGGGTTACCCCGCTCTCAGGGCAAGACCGTGATCTTAGTCGTAGTGGACAAACTGTCCAAATACGGCCATTTCCTCGCCCTCAGCCATCCGTACTCCGCGGAGACAGTGGCCGATCTTTTTACCCGGGAGGTGGTGCGTCTACATGGTCTTCCGAGTTCGATCATCTCCGATCGCGACCCGGTTTTCATTAGCAATTTCTGGCAGGAGCTGTTTCGGCTACAGGGGACCCGTTTGCGCATGAGCACAGCGCATCACCCACAGACGGACGGCCAGACCGAGGTCCTCAATCGGGGGGTCGAGACTTACCTCCGCTGTTTCGTCATGGATGAGCCCCGTTCTTGGACACGATGGTTACATTGGGCGGAGTATTGCTACAATACTTCGTTTCACACCGCCAGCAGGATCACTCCGTTCGAGGTCGTCTACGGGCGACCACCACCCTCTCTTCGGTCCTATGAGCCGGGTAGTACTGCTCTTCCAGCCGTGGATTGCGCTCTCCGGACCAGAGATCAGACCTTGATCCTCCTGCGGGACAATCTTCAATCCGCACAGAACCGAATGAAGTTACAGGCCGACAAACACCGGACGGAGCGGATGTTCCAGGTGGGGGACGAGGTCTTTCTCCGTCTCCAACCCTACAGACAACTTTCAGTTGCTCGTCGGGCTAACCAGAAGTTAGCCCCCCGTTTCTATGGGCCGTTCCGCATCACTCACCGGGTGGGCCCGGTTGCTTACACTCTCGCTCTTCCGGAAGGGTCCAGAATTCATCCCACGTTCCACGTCTCGTTGCTGAAGAAGAAGCTGGGAGCGGCGGTTACTGTAACCCCCTTCCTTCCCGAGGCTACTACGACTGGCGAACTACGCCCCAGTCCCGAGGATGTACTGCTGTTACGCTGGAAGAAACACGACACGGAATACCGCTCCGAGGTCCTGGTCAAGTGGAAAGATCTGTCCGAGGCCCACAACACCTGGGTTGATTTACTGGAATTCAGGGAGTTCTTTCCGGACTTCCAGCTTGAGGACAAGCTGCCTCTTGAAGGGGAGGGGAGTGTTATGCCCCCGGATGACACGCGCTTTCGAGGATTCAAGTACAACAGACGACCAAAAGGAGCGCCGGGAAAAGACCGGGCTGAACCATCCGGTTCAGCCCGCAATTAATTAAATAAGAGAAGGAGGGCTGAACCGAACCGGTTCAGCCCTCACTTGGGGCCGGCCGGCCCTAGGGGGAGAGGGGGCGCATAAATACCCATCTCCCCCCTCTTTTGGTTCTCATGCTAAACTATTTCAGGTATTCTCTTTTTTCCTAGAAACCCTAGCCGTTTTCTACCTTGCTTTCTCGTTTTCTAGTTTTCCTGTTGTTGTTCTCTATCAACCTCCTCAGGCTCTCGTTCAACAAACTTCTCATACCGCTCACCCGATTACTGGCTCCGTCGGTGCAAGCCCTTAAAGTGAACCTCATCAGTCATCAATGTGAAACAAATGTAATAGGGGACGCGACGGTCCAAAAGGTCAAGGCTTTCATAAACATGTTTGCTTCTTTTGTGGTAAGCTCAACCACGCTGAAGATGTGCACTTTTAGACTATGTAGCACGGGGACGGAAACGGGATACAAGATACGATACGAAACGGATACGGGAAACGTGATTTTAAAAAAATAAGGATACAGAAACGTTTTTAATTTTTTTAATTATTTTAATATAAGTATTAATTAATATAAAAATAAGACAACTAACAAACTAAGTGGTGGAGGCCAGCCACGATCAGGTCGACGCAAAAGTACCCGATGCCGCACCCAACCGGACCAGTGACCACTATCAGCCCTGAGTCTAGCACAATTTATTTGTGTCACTTTTAGCTTTTTGTAATTTGTGTAATTTGTATTTTTTTTCTTTTGTGTGTGAAATATATATATATATATATAAATTTAAGAAAACAAAAAAAAGAGTTCTGTTAAAATATATATATAATACCTCTGTATATCTATATATATATCTAACTGCTTGAGGCCCGTCCAGACGATCAGGAAGATCCGCCGCTCCTTCTCCCGGTTCAGTCCGCACGCGACAGTTAGGGCTCAACCGCGCTGCTTCCGCCTGTGGCGCTACACCAGCTGGAGCCCCGTTTCATTCAGACGCACGCCCACGTCCGCCGTCTGCGAGAGCTTCCCCCGGCGGTTACGACAACTCCCGGCCACGTTGCTTTTAGTTCTCTGGTTTGCGTTCTTCCGCTGCTACCCTATAAAAGGGGAATGTTTTGGCGTCCTGAAGGTGAAAAATGGAAGAAATCCTGTTGCTGTTTGCCTCTGGTACGAGTCCAGTTGATACCATTTGAATAGGAGATTTCATTTTGTGTGTTTGGGTGAAGTTTATTCGTGATTTTCTGTTTAGGAGTAGCCGATATATAAGAATCTTGTTTGGAGCTGCTGCTTTCCATTTGTTAGAGATGATGAACAGTCCTTTGATATTACTGTTAGAACATTGCTCCTTAATGGAAATTTGATGTTGATGTTTTTTTTTATTGGGATTCGTGCTGTTGAAATTTGAAGGCTTCGGCTGGGAGAGCAGGAGTGAATGCTGATTGCTGTAGGAGTGTAATTGAATGTATGAGTTTGGATTCCAACTATCATTCCTTGCTGGATGTTGCAATTGAAGTTTCCTAAAAAATAGATTAATTAATTTACATTTGTGTGAGATTTCGTGGATCCACCTTGGGTGTGAGAGCGAGTGAGAAGTTAGGTTGTTTAGTTTGCGGCCTCCTTACACCAGTGAGTGTTTGAGATTCCGTGGAACCACTTAGTGTGAGAGTGAGCGAATTTATTCCGTGGTGCCATTGTGCGATAGCGGCCGACCTCGGAGCGGGAGATCGGAGGTGACGAGGAATTCCTCGCGGGATCGCCGTCGACTTCGATTGCGGAAAGATGCCTCTTTCCGTGGGTAACTTGTTCCTTTCTTTTTCTTTGTGTGCGTCTACATTTTCTCTTAAGTTATTAGATTCATCGTTGGATTTTCGCTCGGATTTTGTCAGCGAACGCTACGTCGAAAACTCCAAACGGAAACGTATTTGGAGTTCACGATTTCTGTTTGCTACAACAAGAGGGAACGGAACGAAAGTTGCAAACTTCCTTCCCCAGATTTAGAATTGAACCATAATTTCAAGACAATTCATTTTGAACAAAAGTAGTGATTTTATGCTTTACAAAATCTAGTTGCTTAATTTCTTTAAGTTCGTGCACGCCCGCTCAAATTTTAATTTTTTAATTACATGCATTTAGGGTTTCCTAGAATTTGCCGACAGGCGCGCAAACCCTACGCGTCGTCCTGCATCAATTTGGTATCAGAGGCAGGTTCCGAAATTTTCCTAAGTTTCGAAATCCGCCCTGCGTAGGTTAGGAACCCCGCATATCATTTTTTTATATTTTGTCCAAAAAAAAAGGTTAAAAAAAAAAGGTTAAAAAAAATAGCATACTCATACATTTGCATTTTAAATTCTGAGATGCGTCCAGTTGAACGTGGTCACCCGAGTTATGGAGACGAAGGTAATGAGCCACCCCCGTGGTTTCTACCCTTCGCCCACCAAATGACAACGTTAACCGAGAGTGTCTATCTAGTGCGAGAAGGATTTAAAAACCTTAGTGGTAGGATGAATAGTCTAGAAGTACCACCAAGAGGTTCAATGTCACCTCCCATTCGAGATTGGCATCCCACACCACTACCTAGAAAGGCCTACACTTTGGAGAAATCCTTTATTTGAGGATTACGAGTCCATTTACACCCACCCCCATGGAGCCCACACTCGAGTGGATCCTGTTGATCCATCGACACCATATTATGAGGGTAGAGTTCAGTATCATTCCAGTTACCGACACTACACGTCACCTTTATATGAGGAAACTGAGTCGTTATATGCGCGATCACCCCCACACGTTCGTAGGACTCACGTCCAACCACGAGCACGACATGATCATGTTATGGACGATCATCACGATTACCCTCAAGAATCTTGTAGAGGTCACCCTCGTCAAGATTACATTACACGTTATGATCCTGCTAGTGTTCCGAAAATGAACATGATGGTATCCATTAAGGGTCGACGAGAGCACTCCTCTTCCCAAGGCAGGGAAACTTCACCCACTCTGCCTGATATTCTAGTACGGGATGTGTGGAGTCAACCCCCACGAGAGGCCTGCCCCACTTAGTGAGACCACCATAGAAACTATATCTACATTGAGTGAAAACTTTTCACATACTTCACCCGATATTCTAGATTCTCTATTGAGTGAAGAATTTTCGCACACTTCATCCGATAGCACACTGAGTCACATCACGATTGAGAGTCGAGAGCTTTGTAGTGAGGGTGTCACCTCTCCTTTTTCCGGGAGCACAACCCCTTCTGATGGTTTACTTCTGGAGGACCATCACTCTACTGATGGGATCTTTGACGATCCTCCTATTGAGCCTCCAGATGAACCACCTCGACCACATATAGTTGAGATACCTGTGAGTAATACGCTTATGAATTCCAAGACATGGATACCTGCTCCATTGTCGCCCTTGATGTCACTAGTGCTCCAAAGAGAGGCTTGATCGTAGACATCTGGTCACTCGCACTCTAGATAAGTTATGTGACGTACCGCCCACTCACTTCATTCTAGAGTCACGTCTTATTATCAATGCATATGGTTATCACTTTGAAGACCATCATATTCGCGATGAGTTTTTATATGTCCCACCTGGTGAGCCACCTGATGCCACACAGTTCCTTAGTACATTTATCGCACTCCCTATATTTTTATAGTTTACACTGGTATTCGTCACATTTGTGATGAATTTTATTATACCCCTCCCGGTGAACCCCCAGATGAACCACATATGGGTGCACCAAACATTTGGGATGTACCTATCCTTAGTTGCACAGTCGAGTTTGAGGGTGCACTCACTGATTCGTTGATTTTATGTTTTATCACCCGCACTTGTGGAGACAGTTCGCGCACCATGTTGACACATCTTATCACTGATGTCTCTGATGTTCACTTGAGTGTTCATCGCCCCCGCGATGAAGTCTTTTATGATCCACCTTCGGAGCCTCCTGATCATGTACCTATCTCAGGAGTTGTTGTTAGTAACTAAAACCTTCGGTTTGTGGAGTCAGACGTGTTAGTAGTTCATTTCTTTGCATTTGCATGATTTGCATGAAAACTGAGCGGAAATTGCATAGTACTTTTGACTTAAATGCAACTCAAGTTAACAGGCATAAAAGAGCTACTAGTTTCAAAATAAATGACTTGGTAATTGTTCGGCTAAATCCGGAACGGTTACCTTCGGGTACCGTAAAGAAGTTAGCTAACCGTAGAACTGGACCCTTTAGAGTGGTCAAGCGGATTGGGCAAAATGCGTATGAACTTGAAATGCCTTCCGTTTGGGGAGTAAATCCGGTTTTTTAACGTAGCTGATCTGACTTTATTCCACGAATATCCACATGAGTCTCTAGATTTTCCATTGCCTTCTCCTCCATTTGATTCTTCTGGGTTGGTGAGTGTTAGTAAGGAGCCACATTCAGGACACACTGATTCTCATTCAGTTTACTGACACACCACCAGCAGTTCTACCGTTTTCCGTTGACAGTTTTCAGAGATACTTGGTTCGTTGGCATGGCAGACCAGAGACCGAAACCAGCTGGGTTTTGGCCGAGGAATTACAACGTTTGGATGCTGAACTTCTACAGCACTACCGCTCGGAGCACTCACCAGAGATGAGTGATTTCGAGAGGGGGAGAGTTGGTGGAGGCCAGCCACGATCAGGTCGACGCAAAAGTACCCGATGCCGCACCCGACCGGACAACTATCAGCCCTGAGTCTAGCACAATTTATTTGTGTCACTTTTAGCTTTTTGTAATTTGTGTAATTTGTATTTTTTCTTTTGTGTGTGAAATATATATATATAATATGTATATATATATAAATATAAGAAAAGAAAAAAAAAACAAGTTCTGTTAAAATATATATATATGTATATATATAATACCTCTGTATATATATATATCTAACTGCTTGAGGCCCGTCCAGACGATCAGGAAGATCCGCCGCTCCTTCTCCCGGTTCAGTCCGCACGCGACAGTTAGGGCTCAACCGCGCTGCTTCCGCCTGTGGCGCTACACCAGCTGGAGCCCCGTTTCATTCAGACGCACGCCCACGTCCGCCGTCTGCGAGAGCTTCCCCCGGCGGTTACGACAACTCCCGGCCACGTTGCTTTTAGTTCTCTGGTTTGCGTTCTTCCGCTGCTACCCTATAAAAGGGGAACGTTTTGGCGTCCTGAAGGTGAAAAATGGAAGAAATCATGTTGCTGTTTGCCTCTGGTACGAGTCCAGTTGATACCGTTTGAATAGGAGATTTCATTTTGTGTGTTTGGGTGAAGTTTATTCGTGATTTTCTGTTTAGGAGTAGCCGATAGATAAGAATCTTGTTTGGGGTTGCTGCTTTCCATTTGTTAGAGATGATGAACAGTCCTTTGATATTACTGTTAGAACATTGCTCCTTAATGGAAATTTGATGTTGATGTTTTTTTTTATTGGGATTCGTGCTGTTGAAATTTGAAGGCTTCGGCTGGGAGAGCAGGAGTGAATGCTGATTGTTGTAGGAGTGTAATTGAATGTATGAGTTTGGATTCCAACTATCATTCCTTGCTGGATGTTGCAATTGAAGTTTCCTAAAAAATAGATTAATTAATTTACATTTGTGTGAGATTTCGTGGATCCACCTTGGGTGTGAGAGCAAGTGAGAAGTTAGGTTGTTTAGTTTGTGACCTCCTTACACTAGTGAGTGTTTGAGATTCCGTGGAACCACTTAGTGTGAGAGTGAGCGAATTTATTCCGTGGTGCCATTGTGCGATAGCGGCCGACCTCGGAGCGGGAGATCGGAGGTGACGAGGAATTCCTCGCGGGATCGCCGTCGACTTCGATTGCGGAAAGACGCCTCTTTCCGTGGGTAACTTGTTCCTTTCTTTTTCTTTGTGTGCGTCTACATTTTCTCTTAGGTTATTAGATTCATCGTTGGATTTTCGCTCGGATTTTGTCAGCGAACGCTACGTCGAAAACTCCAAACGGAAACGTATTTGGAGTTCACGATTTCTGTTTGCTACAACAAGGGGGAACAGAACGAAAGTTGCAAACTTCCTTCCCCGGATTTAGAATTGAACCATAATTTCAAGACAATTCATTTTGAACAAAAGTAGTGATTTTATGCTTTACAAAATCTAGTTGCTTAATTTCTTTAAGTTCGTGCACGCCCGCTCAAATTTTAATTTTTTAATTACATGCATTTAGGGTTTCCTAGAATTTGCCGACAGGCGCGCAAACCCTACGCGCCGTCCTGCATCACTAAGTGTACATATCTTGAATTGTAACGAAAAATAATTTACTAAGACTACAACATAGACCATACATATGAAAACCGAAACTTCAAACTTATATTATACATCATTGGCATGTCACATATAGTGCTATAAATAACATTTCATATAATGCTATAAAAATATAAAGAAGATTCAAGGAAACAAACACCATAAAGAACAATATACCACATGTCCATATTATTACATCAATTGATCAATGTTTTTTTACATTCACATGCAAAGTATCCTAAAACTCAAATTATATCAGGCGTGAGGCCTGAGTCGTGAACCCTAAAACTCAAATTATATCAGGCGTGAGTCCTGAGTCGTGAACGTCGTGCATGACGCGTGAACGAGAAAAGCGGGAAACGCGTATCCGCAAGCGGGATACGCGTTTCCCAATTAAATTTTATTATTTAATTTAAATATTGTGTTTCCTATGTTTCGGAAACGCGCCCGTATCCGATACGCGTTCGAGCCGATACGCGAAACATTTTTAAGTATCCGTGCTTCGTAGCTTTTAGAAGTATGAGTACCTAAATCAACGACCACCTCCATTGAAGCTCACAGCTCCTCATCTGTTGTGGTTACTATACATTCTAAGTTCGAGGAGTTTATTCGTAGTCTTCATGGAATGCTTTCGACACAACCAACTGAAGCTCATGTCTCATCTGCTTCTATGGAAGACATATCTTGCCTATCTAATGGTACATTTTGAGTTGCAGAATCTGGAGCTACAGTTCGAGTGACACCCCGTGAACCACAAAAATATACCAAAGCCACTTATCTCAGGTATATTACACTAGCTAATCGTGTCACCACACTAGTTTTGGCTCTATAGTAGTGCCTCTTACTCCCACCATCAACCTTCGCTTGATTCTCCATACCTCTGGCCCTCATTTTAATCTACTTTCTGTTAGTAATCTTACTAAATCCAATATTTGTTCTATAATATTCTTTTCATCTTCTTTTGTCATAGAAGAACTTTCGTCATGGAGTACCATTGGTAGAAGGTAGTTGGAGAATGGGCCCTGCTACCTAGGCATCCCCACCCCTATCCTCACTTCAACAACCACAGTTGATTGGCATCGTCGTCTTGAACGCCCTCCGCTTCTAGTTCTCAAACGTGTCTTGCCCGATGTATCTTTTTCTAAATCTTGTATTTATATGGAACATCATCATTCTTCCTTTCCTTCTCAAAAGTTGAGAAGTGGTATATTTTTTTTAGTGCATTCTAATATTTAGGGTCCTTATAAAATTCATGTATCTGATTTTAAATATTTTGTAACATTTATTAATGATCATTCTAAATTGACGAGATTTTACTTTATGCATGATTGATATGAGGTTCTTCCAAATTTTTCGTTCCTTTATGTTTCGTACAATTACTAAAGTTCACACTCAATACTCCACCATTGTCGCCCTTCGTATCAACAATGCCCATGAATATTATGTTTCACTGAATTGGATAGCACTAGAATAGAGAAACAATATACACTCGCAAGATATGTTTGTGCAAAGATCTTGAGGGTTGGATAGAGCAACACCAAGACCTCTTCATGATTGAACGTACATCCTCAATCAAGTTCCCATGCGGGCGGAAACTTGTATCAGCTGTCAAGATCAAATCCAAAGTGAACTTTGAATCAGTACTACACTGAACTACCTTGTAACCATTCCTCCAGGCAAGCAGCAACCCCAACCTCAGGGCTTGGATTTCAGCCACATTATTCTAATAAATTCCTAACTGGCCATGAAAGCCAGATCAGAGTCCAGATCGGGGGAATTGAGTGCATTCTTCGGTATCTACAGTGCCCAGATCAGGGTCACATACATCAACTACCATATACTCTCTCTCTTGTCTTACTTTGATGCAGATTATGATGAATCTATAAATGACCATTGATCCACTAGTGAATTTTGTGCGGACTTTGGTGGGAATCTCATCACATGAAAGAGTATAAAACAACTTAATGCTGCTCATTCTACAACTGAAAATAGCTTATGAGGGAGTATAAAGTATTATTGTGTAATGTAATATTGTTGTAAATACTTACTTTATTTTCGTTCCCATCATATTGTTATTAGTATTGAGGGCACTTTTGTAAAAATAACTCCTTTTTACCTAAACTAACGAATCAAGAAAAAAATTTCAAGTCTTTGTGCAACTCAATTTAACTTGCACATAAAAAGTATAGCTCTTTTTCAAACACAAATAATTGAAACTTGCTATTGCATAAATAAAATAATTTTTTTCTAGAATACCTAAAATAATTCCAGCGACGGCAAATGTCCAATGACCCTCAGCAGACAAGTCAAGCATTTTTTGATTCCATCCACTAAAAGTTGTAAGACTTCCCATGTAACCTGTTGTTATTCCGACCACTAAGTGTTCAGATACATAGCGTAAATCGGGCTTGAATACAATGCCAAACCAACCCATAAGGAAAGAACCCAACTGCAAATGACATGCGCTCTCAATTAAACTAAAGATTGTGATTAGATTTGATGAGTATATGTAAAAATGGAAGTGAAAGAAGGTACCATGTTAGAGGGGAGATCAAGGTAGAGAGGTGTAGCATCCCCGGTAAGGGCAAGAAGATTAGGGCCGAATAATCTTTGGAGTAAATATCTTGTCAAAACCTGTGAGTTAGAATGAGCATGAAACAAAATAAGATTAGCGAAGACTAAGGGTCCATTTTGGGGCAGCTATGCCATTTTATAAAGGCTCTATCTAAGACGACTGAGGCGGCGGGAAAAGCATTGGTGGGATTGGAGCTGTCATGAAAAATAGTGGTAGCACAAGTAGCAAAAGAAGAAGGAAGATGTTGATCTACGGGAAGAGAAGCGTGCACACTTGAAAAGCTCATTTTAGATTTTCTGGACGTGGGAGGATTCACGGCTTTCCAAAAAGACCTGAAAACACATTTTTGACACAAGCACTTTTCTTACTGCTGGGAAACCAAACACCTCAAAAACAGTGATGGTGGTGGAACTAGAACTTCTTCCACCGTATCATCGTCCCAAACAGAGCTAATGTTAACTGATGTGGGGAAAATTGAGCTCATAAACAAAATTGAGAAGTGCAAATATCAAAACATTGAGAACTCTCAGGCACACTTGGTCCAGTCTCATTGTGAAATGAAGTTATGGGACTGCTGTGTTTGAAAATGCATAGGAAAAGTACCCACAAAACAAACATTGACAATGGTGCAACAATGGTCCAGAAAATTAAACACCCAAAAAGAGACCTGTCTACACATGGATTTAGATATTAGCAAAATTATTGATGTGTGAAACAAAATGCAGGGCATTAAGTACTCTAGAAGTATTCAATTTCTAAATTCATGGGTTGAACCTACAATCTCAAGTAGTACTTTCTCGAAGGGGCAATCCTCGACGACATAAGAAAATACACCAATACATCCTATGCATTGCTTCTCAAGTTTTTCTCTTTCCTTAGAAACTTGAAATGAATAAAAACATTAATATGCCAATATTATTCTGCTATTAAGTATCATGTTTCTTCTTCAGGCCTGTTTATGTTTCCTTTGCTTAGTTTATTTTTTTTTCTGAAAATAGTTTCCTACTATGAAAAAAAGTGTCGGCATAATATTGAGGCTATTTGAACAAATAGTAAGATCCTGGAGATTATAAAAGAAATGACATTTGGCAATGTATGCTTATTACAATATAAAAATTTATGTCCAACTTGATTTCAGTCAAACAATGGTATCATCTCAAATTGTTATATTCATATATTTTAAAATTTATAATTTCAATTGAGAAAACAAAACCAAAGAACAAATGTTAGTAATTTACCCCAAGAATTCCGAAAACAGCTAAATGCACCAAGTATGAAATATAATCTAAACTTGGAGACAGTCTATCCAGTTTACCCTGCAAATAAAATGCCCATCAGTATTTCTTTTATTTAATTAAATAAGTAGCTAGGAATTCAAGAGCTAGTAGTGTTTATTATGCATTTCAGAATTTACATGTTTGAATGGGATTTCTTTCCTTCCTAATTTGTCGAGATGGCTAGGGATGAAGCTCAAATCTAGTTCTCAAACCCGAGAAGTTATAATGCATTAGAAAATATTACATAAAGTTCTTCAGTTGGATTGATATAAAAGTATAATGAAAACACATGTGGTCTTCTAAAAAAATTAAAAGGAAGAAGAAAGGCATGCAAAGATCCAAGTACAATATTCAGAATCTGAATGATATTTTTGAATTACTGAAGCAAGTGGGGACGATGGAAGTTTTGTTGTCCAAAGAAAGAGAATAAACCTTCGGTTTCCACGGTTGCAAAGGAAGATTCAACTTTAAAAGTATATTTGGCACTCGTTTAAGCGGTTGATCAAACATATACATTGAATCAATAGGTGTTGGAGTCATATTCTTTTCGCGTGTCTCCTAATCGAGGCTGGTTTTCTGCGTGTGGGAAGATGAATTGTGTGAGCTCCTTAATGGGTAATTATGCAGCATGTAAGACGATTGATATAATGGGGTAGTTAGAATGCTGGCAGATGCACATGTTTCAAATTTTGAAAAAGTACTTAGTCGTGAGAAGGGAACATGTACAACTGTGAAGCTGGAGAATCGCGAATTATAAAAAGTATTTCAATGGTGCGAAGGGAATTAAACTTGGTACCTTATTTATGTTGCAAGAAATGATGGTCAACATGTACAATTGCAATAATATCTCTGCCAGAGAAGAAAAAATTTGACCAGACCAAGTTGCGGCATATGTGACTTGGACACATGAGCGAGAAGAGAATGATAGTCTTCAACAAACAGGATCTTCTTGGTGGTCACAAAACTCCAAAGCTTGGTTTTATAAGCATTATATTTGAGTGCACAACACCGAATTCAGTTTACTAAGGCAGTACATTCAAGAAATTTAACATTTGACTTCATCCATTTCAATTATATGGATCCCTCACTTGTTAAATTATTAGGAGGTGCTAAGAAGTACATGACACTGATAGGAGTGGCTAAAGAAGACATTTGGTTAATGGGTATACTTGATAAATTTGGGTTTCATTAAGATCAATCTATAATATTCTATGACAATTTGAGTTTTATATGCTTAATAAGATGTTATATATATCATCACAAGAGTAAGTATATAGCTGATAAATATATGGGACTTTGACACTAAGCACCCTCCAATTAGGAGATTTTTGCACATTGCACCATAAATATTTATTTTTGGCACTTTGCACCCCCAAAGGCTTTAATATTGGCATTTTGCAACCTAAATATTCAATTAGGAGGGTGAAAAATGCCAATATTAAAGATTTTGGGGGTGCAAAGTGCCAAAATTAAACATGTAGGATACAATGTGCAAAAACCTCCTAATTGGAGAGTGCATAGTGCCAAAAGTCCGAAAAATCACTTCAGTTCAATAAAAATAATCAAAGTTAAAAAGATAAACACAAAAGACAATTCTATTGATATGCACACCAAACTAGTTTCAAGGAGCATTTTCATGCATTTTCTGGACATTGCTCCAATTATAACAACCCGAAGGTGGAGCAAGTAGTAGAAAAGTTGGGCTGAAATTCATGATTTCAAGTTGGAGATTTGTTGAGAGACTTTGATCTTAAACAACTACATGAATCACGACTCTCTGTCATCCATCTCAAAATTATGGGGGTTTAGTTGCTTGGTTTATAGACTAGAGTGTTTGGAGGCAGAAGGCGAGCACCACCTTCAAGAGGTTTGATGGAAGATCCTTGTTACGGTTGCGAAATGCCGACGAAACACGCACACGCCGACGAGATGTCGTGGCGAATCCACACGCGAAGGAAGACGATGACGGGTCCGTCTGGAGGAGGAGAGACCGAAGGCGCGCCGCCGACATGATTATCTTATTTGCATTCTGGTATGTTATTTTCTGTTTGTGTACGCTTTATTATTCGCACTGATTTCGTTATCCGCACCCCACACCTATAAGGGGTTGTGTTGTACTCTTTTTCATTATGTTTGGATGTATGGAAATTAGGGTTGCTCCCTAGCTTTTCTTCTCGTTCCCTCCTCCTTACTCTTCCTCACCTCCGCCGGCCCTTCCCCTTGCCGGATTCCTCTCCGGGAACGTATCAATTTGGTCTGACCTGCCTCACCGCCCGCCAACCTTGTCGTCGGTGATCGAGCTCGAGAATCGGCGCGCCTTCCGTTTCCGCCGATTCCGCCCGCACCTTCCTTCCGCGCATTCCTTCCGCGCATCGCTGCAGCGCGCGGTTCGTCTTTCTGCGCGTCCGCCCGCCCGCGGCTCCCCCGCTCCTTCTTTCCGTCATCGGGGCCGACGATCCGCCCTAGCATCTGCGCCAGGGTCCTTTCGACGCTCCCAGCGCCTGGGCATCCACAGATCCGCGAGTTTTGATCCCCGTTTTGACGCAGGAAGGCCGCCAGCCCTCGGGTTTCGCCGATCTCAGTCAGATCCGCCTTTTCCGGCCGCAGTCCGACGTCTCCAGCCCCATGGCTCCCATCATTCACTCCTACGGTGACCCCGCTCCGGATACCACCTTCGAAGCCCTTACCATCGCGTGAGGCTCAAGAGCAACTTGTCGCCTCCATGCACGCCTCCCTCCTCGCCCTCCACTCCAAGATTGACTCCCTCCAGGCATCCGCCACCGCCGTTTCGCCGCGTCCGGCTCCGGTTCACCCGCAGACGGAGGCTCTCTCCTCGGCGCCGGGCCGCCGCCTATTCCCTCCTGGACCATGCCTTCGCCCATTCCGGGCCGGTCCGCCCTCTCCCTCGACATTCCCTCCTTTGTCGGCGTTGACCTGATGAGTTGGATCGCCAAAGCGGGGCAATATTTCAACCTCAACTACACACCGGAGCACGACAAGGTGTCTACGACTGTGGTAGGCCTGGACGGCTCGGCCCTCCACTGGGCTCGGTGGCTCCGCCAATCCAACCAGTGCATCTTTTGGCCCGAGCACAAGTTGGAGATGATCGGGCGGTACGACACCCGCTACTCTGGCTCTTCCGCTATCGAGCGTCTTTGCGGCGTCTGCCAGACAGCCGGCCTAGACGACTATGTTGATGAGTTCGTCGCCATGGTCTCCCACGTCCCCGGGTCTACTGCCACTTATACGCTCTCGTCTCCGCACGCACCACCCACACACAGTCTCCGACGCCATGGACTTGGCGCGTCTGGTGGAAGCCGATCTCTCCCCCCAGCCACCTGCTCCTATAGCCGACCACCACCAGCCTCGACCGCATTGGCGACCACCAATCACGGCTCCTCCACCACGGCCGCCGCCTTGGGGAAACCGACCGGGCCGCCCACCGGCCCCTCAACGCATCACGAACAGTGATTACAATGAGCTTTGCAGCAAGGGTCTCTGTTTTCGGTGTCGCAAACCCTACTTCCCCAACCATGAGTGCTCCGTGAAGGAGTTCCACGCCATCATCGGCGACGTCGACCCTGAGGTTACCCTGACCGACTTAGAGTCCTTGGAGCTCTCAGCGGGCAATACACCTCTCGACGCCACCGCGGCTACGTTCCACCGCCTGGAGTTATCTTGTGCCTCGACGGGCGGGCTCTCCGGCCAGCAGACCATGCAACTCTCGGGCACGCTGCGGCATCGCCCGATCATCATCATGGTGGACAGCGGCGCAAGCCACAACCTCATCTCTGAGCGCCTGGTGCAACAACTCCGTCTTCCCTCGGTTCCATCTCCGGATGTTGCGGTCCGCCTGGGCGATGGGCGCCGCCGACCGACTCAGGGCCGTTGCACTATCGTGCCTATCTTTGTGGGGTCCTGCTCCGTGGCCGTGGACTTCTACGCATTCGGCCTAGGCGGTATCGACGGCATTTTGAGGGTGGCTCGGCTCCGCACGCTCGGCGATGTACGCGTCAATTGGGAGACTATGACCATGCAGTTCCTCCACGGGGGCCAACCATGTCGCCTCGATGGTGCCTCCGCTCTCCGGTCTCCCTCGGCACGATCCAGCGGACCACGGACGTCAGCCTCTCCGCGGGGATTTGGGCCCTCTCGGTCCCCTCCGAGGTGCCTTTCCCTTCCCCGACGGACCACCAAGAGCTTTCTACTGCGCTCGCCGACGTCATCCAGCCTCTGGCAGGATTGCCACCAGCCCGGTCGACCGACCGCGCCAGTTCCCTCCAGCCTTGGACCACAGCAGCTTCTGTGCAGCCGTTCCATTCTGACCATGGGCGGCAAGCTGAGCTCGAGCCTCTGATGCAGGGGATGCTGATGGGGGGCCCTTACCCATTCTGGTGCAAGCCTATTCTCTAGCCCGGTCCTTCTGGTCCGGAAGAAAGACAACAATTGGCGTCGTACTACCCAGTAACCCAACCAAGCTACCTGATTGCCGCTACCACCTTTAGGGAGACTCTGGCTCGCATGAGATCCTTGTTGCTGGGTCTTACCGTATGGATTCTGAAGCTACGTGGCTGCCCCAGGATCACTTATGCCTCCAGTCCTCCGACTACTGCCTTGGGGACAAGGCATATTTTCCAGACGGCGGCATTGTTACGGTTGCGCATGCCGACGAGACACGCACACGCCGACGAGATGTCGTGGCGAGTCCACACGCGAAGGAAGATGATGACGGGTCCGTCTGGAGGAGAGACCGAAGGCGCGCCGCCGACATGATTATCTTATTTGCATTCTGTTATGTTATTTTCTGTTTGTGTACGTTTTATTATTCGCATTGCTTTCGTTATCCTCACCCCGCACCTATAAGTGGTTGTGATGTACTCTTTTTCATTATGCTTGGATGTATGGAAATTAGGGTTACTCCCTAGGTTTTCTTCTCGTTCTCTCCTCCTTTCTATTCCTCACCTCCGTCGGCCCTTCCCCTTGCCGGATTCCTCTCCGGATCGTATCAATCCCCACTCCTAAACTTCTTTACCATGCATTCTAGAATAATCTAAGGATATCTTAATCAACGTAGTTTGGGAAATACGTTTGTAATTGCAATGTTATATAAACTCCTCCGAGTTTCAGGTAAAGGAAAAAAATTGAAAGGCAATTTGTGAGTCATTATGTATCTATGTTTTCTCCATCTTCCATTACAAGACAATGTAGCACAAAATATTTTTGGGTGACCCTCCATAAATTGGTATTATATGTGATCATGAATACCTTTTTTCTAATTTAATTTCTCATATTTCCTATTCATAGTAAAATCGCAATAGAAATAATATAATCATAATTTTCACTCAAAAAATTAGTGAATCAAAATCTTTTAATTATCCTAAAAAACAAGTAATATATTTTTGTATGGGACTCACCTTTTGTGATGTAAAATGCATGTCATGTATCTTATCTTTCTTAGCAGAATGCAACATCAAATCTGCGGGTGGGGGAAACAATCTATCTGCCTCAAGAAGATAAGCAGGTGAAGCCGCCTTCTCACCAGAAGGTTCAAACATAATTCCATCTGATGAGATCTCTGTATCATGAGATGAATACTTGAATCCATTCTCAAAATTGTTCACATTATCAGTACGAATTCCCCAATTCTCATTATCATCTTCCCAACCACTTACAACTACACGATCCCCGGTATCTCCCGTCTGCGCTAACAAAGAACTGTTAACCCCCCCAAGTATCTGACCAGCTAGTTCCCTCGAAAGACTGATCGAATCCAACACTCTATCTCCCAAATCTCTTCGAAGACTACATGAACCTCTCCTCCGAGAATCTCTACGACTAATCCGACCGAGGAAATCTTGTAATGATTCATTTGTGATAGCTGAAATAGATCCTCCAAGAGAAGAACTACTGGAGAGTGTTCTAAAGGAGCTGGGGATGCCCACCCTACTGGACGAAGTACTTCTCACAAGCTGATCATTGTTGGCCGAATCCATGATTTGTCGAGTACCTCCATGCTCCATGCTGCAATAATGAATGATGACTCTATAAGAATAAACAAAGGTAGGCGTTCGACATCACAAATCATGCAGGGATTCAAATAATCCAATCAAACAGTATGCAGAAAAGCTTTCTATAGATTTTAAGAAATTGAAATAGCAAGCATCAACCAAATGGATAAAGTTCTTCATATTTCCTAGATGTAAAGATTCTTAGTAAGTGAACTCATCGATTACATTGAAAATATTATCACTAATTGGAGTAAGCAACCTAACCGATTGAAGACATAAGAGGATAAATCTAATCACATTATAGACACGGGGCTACGAGATGAGCTCAATTTCCACGGAAATTTCTCATGGCACCATAAGTACGGCACTGTTCTCGCATCAAATAAGTCGTCTTTGAGCTTCTCATATAAGCGCCGGTGATGGAATAAAGGAAAAAAGAATCGAAGAGAAATAGGAGACGAACCGTGATAAAGGGCAGAAGAGGCGCAAGGAAGCAGAAATGGAGATCCAGTGACCGTGCTAATGGCGGGATGAGAGCTAGAAACGATTGAATCTTTGGAATCCGGTTACCGGCGGTGAAGGCGCCGGAGACTGGTGGGTGGGGGCGAGGGAGGTGGAGAAATTAAAACCGGAGGGGAGGGCTGGCTTCGACTCGTCGCCGTCATCGTCAAAAAACCGAACTTTATTTAGAACAAATTGTTTTTTCGATGGGATTGCCACGTGTTAGAATCTCGGTGGTCGCATGGGCTTTATTTATTTATTTATTGGTTTGACGGCGACGGATGTGGCTATGGTCCTATGGAAGACTTGTTAAGATCATTGACTCAAAAGAGAAGTGAATTATTTTAGGAAAATTTAATGGCAGAAATCTTTTGGATAGTGGCAGACCACCGGCAGGGAGCCCTCTTCCTGGCCGCCGGCCTCGCCGTCTGCTCCTCCCCTCGTGGGAGGAGCGGTTTCTCTTTCGTTGAGCCCGTAATTGTTCGGGGGCGGTCTCGTCATTTGTGTAAAATTCGTGATCCGTGCGCTCTAAACGGAGTGTTCCTATTCGTCCTTCCGGTAGTTATCGTGATAAATTACCAGGTCGCCCCTCTTGGAATCTATAAATAGACCATCATTCCCCTTCATTAGGATGATCTCTTCTCCCGGGAAAATCCTCCTATGGATTTTCTCTCTCCTCCTTCCTTGCGCGCTCCCAAGCCCCTCTTCCTTGCGCGCTCACAGGCGCGCCTCCTCCTTGTGCGCTTACAAGCGTGCCTCCTCCAAGCGTGCATCCGTGCGCTCCGCTCTCAAGACCGTTCCAAGCACACCCCTGCATACGCATCAACAAGCACTTTGCACACTCAAGATCATCATTCCAGACTCCTCTCGTACAGCAGGAGGCAAGCCGCAGAGACAAAGTCGCACAGAACACATTGATCCAACCTCCAAGCAGCAGTCAAAGTCTTTAGAGTGCTCAGAGCGCAGCACTCCCCTCTGCATCAGACAAAAGATTTAGCTCCGAGAGCGGTGGTCTGTTACCCTCCGAGCACCTCTCTCTCTCTCCCAACAATTATAACGAGAGGCGGTCTGTCGCCCTCGAGTTCTTCAAAAAAGCTTCGTACAACAACCAACAAATAGTGGAAGTTTTGGTCGGCACAGACCCGACCGCGTGGTTTTACACCCAATTGACGGGTTTTCCACGTTAAAAAAATTGTCTTGTCAGCTTTCCCTTTTCTGTGATTGTTTGCACACTCGAACGCTCCCGGGCTAAGACAGTTCAATTTAGTCCGGTCTACCGGAGTCTTGAGTGGACCGTAACAGTTTGCCGCCGTCTGTGGGAAGGAGTTCCCCCAAAGCTTGAAGAAGACTCTGAAGACAGTACCTACTGCACAACGGTACTCGTGACTAGAGATCATGACAAGAAAAGCCGTCCGCACAAGTGAAGGAACAATCCCCGGGGGGCATACTGATTTAGCTCCCCTCCACTCGATTATCAGCAAAACCGAAGGAGAGCTCTCCAGTACGAAAGTCCCAGATCGTGTGGCCCGCCCTGCCGGAACACCTGACCCTGAAAGCGGCAAGCCATAAGCCTGCAGATGGAAGGCTCACGCGTGAAGAAGTTCGTGACATAATTTTTGAAGAGCACGAACGAGCCAAGCAGCGTGCCGCTTTGGCCCCTCGCCCTCTCCATCATCGCTCACCGTTCACACATGAGGTTCTGGAATATCCAATCCCCCTTGGCTTCAAGCTCCCAAAGATTGAGACATACGACAGAGCGAGCGACCCATCGGAGCACGTCAGACACTTATCAATCATGATGCAACTCTGCAATGCCCCAGATCCACTGTCGTGTCAGGCATTCCCGACAACTTTGAAAGGACAAGCTCGCACCTGGTTCCTATCCCTGAAGGAGGGAGAAATCAGGGATTTCACGGAGTTAACCCAGCAATTCACGGACCTGTTTATCGCTAGCCACAGGATAGTCAAAGACCCCTCCCATCTGTCCGGGATCAGTCAAAGCGGAGGAGAGACCCTTAAAGGTTTCTTCCGTCGTTTCACTGCAGAGGCACGACAAATCCCTGGTGTAAAACCGGAGCTCCTGCGTGGGTTTCTCCTCGAAGGGCTCCGTCCTGGTGGCTTTTACTCCACATTAATACGAGATACTGTACCTAGCTACCCCGATCTCGTTCAACAGATCGCCGCCCAGATCGCCGCCAACGAAGCAATCGAAGCACATCAACAACAATTTGAAGACAGTCTAAAAGAAAAAGAGAACAAGACCCACCAACGATGCCGAAGAGGAATGACAGGCCTCGTGGCGACTCCCGCCAAGCCGGGGGGCACCACCGACATCATACCTTCACCCCACTCAATACTTCGCGAACAGAAATATTGATGGCCATCCGCGATCATCCCTCTCTTCAGAGACCGAGAGCTCTTACAATAAACTCCGGAGATCAATTCAAGTACTGCGACTACCATCGAGGTCACGGGCACGAAACAGAAGGTTGTTCGCGACTAAGCACAGAAATCGGACGATTTGTTCGTCTATGACTCCTTGGAAAATTTCTCCAAACCAAGGATCCTGAATCAATAGGTAAATAATGACTCAGCATTGGGGCAATCCCCAGCGCGACATCCCAAAGAGGAGACTGTTCTCTACCCGTGGAGCATCCAGGACACCTGACATATATATTTGTATCTCATATATTTAGCATCCATGTAACAAACAAGTGTCATTTATCTTATCACGCGCCCAAATAACAAGCGTCGTTTTCAATTTTACTGTTTGCCTCAGAACAGAGTGTTTGGATATCCAAGGCGGAGACTCCGGCCTCTCCCTAACAGAGTGTTCAGATATCCCAAGCGGAGACTCCGACCTCTCCCTAACAGAGTGTTCGGATATCCCAAGCGGAGACTCCGGCCTCTCCCTAACATAGTGTTCGAATATCCCAAGTGGTTGGCCTCTTCCTAACAGAGTGTTCGGATATCCCAAGAGGAGACTCCGACTTCTCCCTAACAGAGTGTTCGGATATCCCAAGCTGAGACTCCGACCTCTCCTTAACAGAATGTTCGGATATCCCAAGTGGAGACTCCAACCTCTCCCTAACAGAGTGTTCGGATATCCCAAGCGGAGACTCAGGCCTCTCCCTAACAGAGTGTTCGGATATCCCAAGGGGAGACTCCAACCTCTCCCTAACAGAGTGTTCGGATATCCCAAGGGGAGACTCCGACCTCTCCCTAACAGAGTGTTCAGATATCCCAAGCGGAGACTCCGGCCTCTCCCTAACAGAGTGTTCGGATATCCCAAACGGAGACTTCGACCTCTCCCTAACAGAGTGTTCGGATATCCTAAGCGGAGACTCCGACCTCTCCCTAACAGAGTGTTCGAATATCCCAAGCGGAGACTTCGGCCTCTCCCTAACAGAGTGTTAGGATATCCCAAGCGGAGACTCCGACCTCTCCCTAACAGAGTGTTCAGATATCCCAAGCGGAGACTCCGCCTTTCCCTAACACAGTGTTCAGATATCCCAAGTGGAGACTCCGACCTCTCCCTAACAAAGTGTTCGGATATCCCAAACGGAGACTCCAGCCTCTCCCTAACAAAGTGTTCGGATATCCCAAGCGGAGACTTCGGCCTTTCCCTAACAAAGTGTTTGGATATCCCAGGAGGAGACTCCGGCCTCTCCCAAAATAGAGTGTTGGGATCTCCCAACAAGGGACTCCGGCCTCTCCCAAAACAGAGTGTTCGGATCTCCCAACAAGGGACTCTAGCCTCGCCCAAGACAGAGTGTTCGGATCTCCCAACAAGGGACTCCGGCCTCTCCCTGAACAAAGCGCCCAGATATCGCAGGCAGAGACATCGAGCTCTTCCGAACAGAACGATCTGGTATTCCAAGTAGAGAGAGAGAGAGCTCACTCACCTCCCCCAGTGACCTCACTTCCGCGACACGAAGCGTCCGCCCTTTGCCCTTGTGCTAGGTCACGGTTCGAAGCAGCAGCCCTTCACCGCTACTGTCAACGACATCTCCCAGGTCAGTAACGTGAACCTCTCACTACTCGGCTCGAATCGCCCTCCATTCGCCCACGTAGTAGGTTCCAACACCACCTGGGTCTCGTCCCCCAACCATCAACATCAAGGAAGCAAAACATAGTTGACCGCGCAAAACGTCGATTCCAACACCACAAAAGCTCTACTATGACAAGCTAGTGCTCAAAGCTAGAACAATGGAAAAAAATCAACCAACGCTCAATGAGCGACCAAAGATCCGTAAACAAATTACAAATCTACTACATTAGAGCCCCTCTCTCACCCTTGAAAAAACCTCTGATATCAAGCTCGGTTATATCTCAACAACGCGACAACACCGTCGTATAGTAGAGCTTCACCCCTGGACGTGCAGGTATCCCATACCGTCACTTTCAAACATCAACATGCTCCACAACTAATGAGGAGCGCCACTACATCAATTTCCCCTGAGAGAAACGCTTCGCTACTTGAGGGACCAAGGAATCGCCTGAGTCTTCACGAGCAAAAGTTAGTATGTCCGAGCCACAACACACAGACGCCCGTCCTGCGCGCGCAACGCACAGGCGCACTCCCCGCGTGTAGGTGCCCATCCAGCATGCACACAGCGCGCGGGAGCAGAACCCGCGCGCGTACATCACACGGGAGCAGAACCCGCGCGCGTACAGCGCGCGAGAGCAGAACCAACGCGCGTGCAGGAGCACATCCCGTGCATGCACAGCGCGCGGATGCCCATCCCACGCGCACACAGCGTGCGGGAGCACAACCCGCGCGAGTACAGCGCACGGGAGCCCATCCCTCACGCGCACAGCGCGCGGGCGCCCATCCAGCGTGCGTGCAGCGTGCAGGCGCCCATCCCGCGCACGCGCAGCGCGCGGACGCCCATTCCGCGTGCAGGCAGCTCACGGGTGCACTCCCCGCTCGCGCCCAGCGCGAGTGCACCCTCTCTGCGCGTGTGCGCCTTCCCCGAGCGCACAAAACACGTAGGCGGGAACATCGCGCGGGCACACTTCCCGTGCGCGCCCAACGCATGGGCGGCCATCCCATGCACGCACACCGCGCAAGCGCCCATTCCGCGTGCACGCGAGCGCACCCCACTCACATCATTCCCAATGCGCGATACTCCCCATGTAAGTTCCTCCCTCCGCACCTCCCGTGCATCTTGCTACGCGCACATCAACAAGCAAGCTCTCCGTCTGGTGACAAGCCTAACTTATACACCTCTTAGACATTTTTTTTGTACGGAAACCACCGCCAAACATTACGCACATTGTCTAGATTTCAAGTAAAATTCCCCGCCCTCCATTCACTTCGACTCGAAGTTTCGGGGACTTGAGGGGCAATTGATAGGGTCTCCTAAAAGGCGCTAATCGCACCCCATCCATGGGGGTGCGGTTATCCAAACAATCCCCACTAACAAAGTAACTACCTAAAATATAACCGTCATCGTCACCGCCGCCATCGTCGTCGTCGCCGCTGTCTCCGAGATCGTCGCCGCCCCCGCCGGGGGCGGCCTTCCCTTCGCCCAGATCGGGCGGCGACTTTGCCGCCTGATCTCGGTCGCCACCCCCGCCCCCGCCGGGGGCGGCCTTCCTCCTGCCCAGATAGCGCGGCCATTTGGCAGCCCGATCCCGGCCACGTTCCCCGCCAGGGCCGGCCTCCCTCTCGCCCAGATCGTGCGGCCATTTGGCCTCTTGATCCCTGCCGCCTCCCCCACTGGGGTCGGCCTCCCTCTCACCCAGATCGGGCGGCCATTTGGCCGCTCGATCCTGGCCTCCGCCCCGCCGGGGGAGGCCTCCCTCTCTCCAAGGACGGGCGGCCAATTGGCAGCCCGATACCGGCCGCCTCCCCCGCCGGGGGCGGCCTCCTCTCGCCAAGGACGGGCGGCCAATTGGCCGCCCGATCTAAGCCGCCGCCCCCTCTGGGGGCGGCCTCCCGCCCAGCCACCGGCCGGGAGCCCTCTTCCCGGCCGCCGGCCTCGCCGACCGCTCCTCCCCTCGCGGGAGGAGCGGTTTCTCTTCCGTTGAGCCTGTAACCGCCCGAGGGCGGTCTCGTCATTTGTGTAAAATTTGTGATCCGTGTGCTCTAAACGGAGCGTTCCTATTCGTCCTTCCGGTAGTTATCGTGATAAATTACTGGGTCGCCCCTCTTGGAATCTATAAATAGACCCTCATTCCCCTTCATTAGGATGATCTCTTCTCCTGGGAAAAATCCTCATACGGATTTTCTCTCCCCTCCTTCCTTGCGCGCTCCCAAGCGCCTCTTCCTTGCGCGTTCACAAGCGCGCCTCGTCCTTGCGCGCTCACAAGCGCGCCTCATCCTTGCTATCTCGGTCGTGACCTTTGGTTTGAACTCGGAGTTGAGCTGCGGATAATGGAATTTGGCTATCCGCAGCCCAAATTTAGGAAGTCTATAAATAGACCTTCATGGGCACCTTGGGAGAGGGACCTCTCTTCTTCTCTCCCTCGCGTATGACTTGTGAGCAAGCACTCCAGCCCTCTGTAAGCTAAGGTCAACAGTGATGTGCTCCTTAGTGCTCTCCAGGGTGCCCAGACTCAGCATTGGCTTGGGAGGGGAAGCTCTCGTTGATCTTTCGGGTTTGTAGTGGGACCTCCTCGCTGCAGCTCAAGGGGTTTCTTTTAGGGTTCAAGTCTTATTCGGTGCAAGGTCCTTCGACTCCCAGCGACCAATCACGTGTTCTAGCTCAAGCGAAGTAAGAGTCAGTTGCATACCCGTTGCGAACGTCGAATCCAGTTCTCTAGTTTCAACTTTCTGGTGCGGTGAGCGTGGAAGCAGCTGGTTTGGAAAACTCTGAGTAAATCCCATGACTGAAAGTGAAGAGCCAAGAAATTCATCCCCTCCCAGCAAGCCGTGGCATTTAGCAGGGGAAGGGGAGGCAGAGAAGGTAGATCGGGTGTTGGAAGATTTGGCCAGGTTGGAAGTGACAGAGGAGGTGAAGGAGAGGAAGGCCGTCAGCGGCAGCGGAAGGCCGCAGATGATACATATTAACAGGAGGCTGAACGAGCAGGACTAGGAGAAGGTCCGAAGGTGTATCCAGCAGAATGTGGACATCTTCGCATGGAGCGCCGCCGAGATGCCGGGTGTCGACGCAAATGTGGCGTGTCATCGCCTCAACCTTGACTCAAGCATCCGCCCATCTGCCAGAATAAAAGAGCTGTGTCGACCACTCTCGCCGGGCCGATCAGAGAGGAGGTAGAGAAACTGCTAGAGACAGGGTTCGTAGAAGAAATCCAATATCTAGGATGAGTTTCTAATGTGGTGATGGTAAAGAAGGGGGATGGTAGGTGGAGAATGTGCGTGGACTTCTCTCTGTTGAACAAGGCATGTCCCAAGGATTGCTACCCCTTGCCTCAAATCGACGCGCTGGTAGACTCAGCTGTCGACTTCCCGGTGATGAGTTTCTTGGATGCATTCTCTGGCTACCATCAAATCTGAATGCATCCGCCCGATGTTAATGATGTTTCCTTCATCATAGACGATGTGTGTTATTGATATAAGATGATGCCTTTCGGGCTGAGGAACACAGGAGCAACCTACCAAAGGATGATGGACCGAGTCTTCAAGGAGCAAAAAGGCAGAAACCTAGAAGTCTATGTGGACGACTTGATGGTTAAAAGCAGGGACGTGGAGTCTCACCTGCAGGATTTGGTGGAGACCTTCGCTACCCTTCGACGGTTCAAGATGAGATTTTACCCTTCTAAATGTGTCTTCAGAGCGAGCCGAGGAAAGTTCCTTGGTCATCTATGTTGAAACCAGTTTCCCGGTCTCAGCGTTCGAAAGGGGGTTGCGACTAACCCTTACTTGACCTGAGCCTAGACCCTTGACCGGTCGCTAAGAACTGAAAGACTTGGACTTGATGAACGCTTGAATCCACAAATGGACCCCTTAAGCTGCAGCGCGGAGGTCCCACCACATACCCGGAAGATCTTAGAGCGCTTCCCCTCCCAAGCCAATGCTGAGCCTGAGCACCTTGGAGGGCACTAAGAACCACCTCACTGTCAGCTGAAGGATGACAAGGGAGGGGGGGTGCTTGCTCACAAGACACACGCAAGGGGGGGGGGGGGGGGGGTAGTGACCAACCCTTCCCAAGGTGCCCATGGGGGTCTATTTATAGACTTTCCCAAAAATGGACTGCGAATAGCAAAAATCCTGCTATTCGCAGTCCAACCATGACCACCATCGATCACGCGTGAGGGGGGGGGGGGGGGGGGGGGGGGGGGGGGGGGCGAGTGGGACTCGAGGTGTCCATTCCCCCCTCACGGGAGGTCACACTGACCTCCCTACCTACACCGGGCGAGTGGGAGGTCCCTCTCACTAGCCCAAAGGGGGCGGCGAGTGGGAGGCCTCTCCCACTCGCCCAAAGGGGGCGGCGAGTGGGAGGCCCCTCCCACTCGCCCAAAGGGGGCGGCGAGTGGGAGGCCCCTCCCACTCGCCCAAAGGGGGCGGCGAGTGGGAGGCCCCTCCCACTCGCCCAAAGGGGGCGGCGAGTGGGAGGCCACTCCCACTCGCCCGACGAGTGGGAGGGCTGCTCCCACTCGCTCGGCGAGTGGGAGGGCTGCTCCCACTCGCCCGGATGAGAGGGAAATTCCCCACTCCCTCCATGACCTCTTTGCGCGGTCATTTTGCTCGCCTCGGCCATTTTCGCTATCTAGGCTTCGTCCGGGTCGGGTCAC
This sequence comes from Dactylorhiza incarnata, assembly GCA_033032865.1. Taxonomy (NCBI): domain Eukaryota; kingdom Viridiplantae; phylum Streptophyta; class Magnoliopsida; order Asparagales; family Orchidaceae; genus Dactylorhiza; species Dactylorhiza incarnata. The sequence continues at coordinate 2,709,987 of JAWHQI010000309.1, read as the reverse complement.
ACCGATTCGAGAAATATGAGGGTTGTACACAATCCCCGCTCTTTGCGAGCTTGACTCAAGCTTGGAAAGAAAGTCCAACCCACCTATTGAACGAGTGGGTGGGACCCGGAGGGAATCTTTGGAGGGTCCCGCCTGTTGGCTATATATAAAACCCCTCAGAGAGGAGGGTAAGAAGAGCACCCTTCCAGAGTGCTTCCCCCATTCCCTCTTCGAACGAGATGGATCCACCTCGAGACTTTAGGACTCGCTTCAAAGGCTTCGCTGGGAAGGGTTCATCTGACGTGACAGAGCTTAAAGCTCTGATTCATGGCCCTCCGTCTTCTCCTACCCGTCCTGCGGTGCGATCACCTCGGAAGAAGCCCCGCCCCGAGTTGGTGAAGGAGGCTGCGTCGTCATCCTCTCATGGGGTGTCCGAATTTTCCTGTGGCCTGGATATGGATATGGTATCGGTTCTCCCCTTCTTCCTGCTTCGCACATGTGGTTACACCTACCCATGACAACGTGTTTTTTCATTGTTTACAGCTTCTCGCGGATGACCTCAAAGGGATCCGAGGAGTGGTAGAGGGAACGGGTGCCGACGCTCGGGTGAACCCCATCTCTCTCGCCCAGGAACCTGCCGCCCTCTCGACCGCTCATGATGACTCGTCTGCTGGAGGGGACAAGACTTTGACGGGCCAGTCGAGCCGAAAGGAAGTTTCGGTGCCACCCCACTCTCCTACTGCAATCACGGAGCCCGTCGAGGACCGACCCGACGTCTTCGTCCGTCTGAGCCGCTTGGAGACTCTTACCCAGGAGCTGCGGGAGGGGAGGCTATCTTCTGGACCCGACCCCCTCGCTCGTGTTTGCGTGCTAGAGCGTCGGGTGGAGAGGCTGGAGGCTGAACTCAACCTCCTACGAGGGGAGGTCCGGCTCGCATTTGGCGGCATGACGACACCGTTCGAGGATCACTTTCGTCGGGTGGAGGCCTCCGTGCGGACCGTGACTGAGGATCTCTCCTCAGCCAAGGCATGCTTCGAATCCACGCGTGGAGGGGTCCCCTTCACCCAGGACCAGGGCTTCTGGAAGTGGACGGCGCGTTAGCCACCCCTTCCCTTTGGGGATGTACTATTTGTCATGTAATAATAAGGATCGACTCGTCACAGCAGCTCGTCTGCTTCGCGGCCGGACTAATTGTTTTGTCATGTTTATGTTATGCCTATTTTAATAAGTCTGCCGAGTTATGTCTCATTTGAGCCGTTATCATTTGACTAATTACCATGCAGGGTGAGCGCAGCAACACTGGAACAGTGAAATAACAGGCGGGGGATAGAGACTTCGGGTGGACGGTCCGAGGGCGAAGCAATTGGGAGGTGTGTCAGGGAGGGGAACGTAGGCGAAGAGACCCTTCGGTCTGCATCGCTACCCCAGGGGGAGGGCCGCGAGGCACTCCCTCCTCTGCCGGGCGAGTGGACCATGAGGTCTACTCCCGTGCACCGGGTGAGTGGACCTCAAGGTTAGCTCGCCTATGCTCGGGGCGAGTGGACCTTGCGGTCCGCTCGCCCGGGGCGAGCGGACCACCTGGTCCACTCCCCCCCCATGCCCTTGGGCGAGTGGATCCCATGAACCACTCGCCTCCCCTTTTACCCCTCCCTTATAAATACGCCCTCCTTCCCCCTTTGGACCCTCACCTTCATTTCTTCCCTTGCCTTGCCTTTCTCCCAGAGCTAGCTCTACCCATTTCCTTCCACTCCTGCACGATGTCATCTAACCGTTCGGCTGTCAAGAGGAATGGTCGGGAACAAAACGCGGCCAACTTCTCGGAGAGTTCTTTCCCCGTAGGGAAAGTGTCCAAGGAGGAGCTCTCCGCCTTCAGGACTTCCTACCTCCCTGAAGGGTGGAAATGCAGATGCCCATCAGGGGGTGAGACCGTCAACTCCTTTTATGATAACTGGCTTGCATTTCCTCTCCTTCACTTCGAGGCTGGGCTACGGCTGCCCTTGTGGCCTGAGGTGAAAGAGTTCCTGGATTACTTTGGCGTAGTCCCGGCTCAGGTTAACACAAATGCGATCTCGATGCTAACAGCTTACGCGTGTTATTTGCGGGAGGAGAAGGTGATGTTCGACCTGAACGTGTTCCGCAAGATCTTCACCTTCCGAGCGACCGCTGACGAGGTGTGCTTTCTGACCGGCACACACATGGAGGTGCACGAGACCCCCAACAAGGTCCACCACTGGAACGAGTCATTTGTGTTCGTTCGGGGTGACCTGGACGGCATCCCCTTCTCCCCCACACAGAGGCCCGAGAAGGTCTGCAAACCCCCCTCGCTACGTGGGGAGGCTGCTGAGCTGCACCGCTTTCTTAAGGGTGCGATATTTGAGGTTGATCACCTCCGGAAGAACATTAATCAACTCACCTACGTGGAACCGGGGGCAGGTACTTGGACCTCGACAACCTGCCTTCCTTATGGCTCATTTCCTCCCATTTCTGCTCAACTCGTCCTAACTTGTGCAGGTGTTCGATCTCTCCCTCGACGGCTTCCCTCTGCAGGGGGAAGTTCCTCCTCCGCCCATGGGCTCAACGAGGGGATTGCGGCTGATTCGGCTTCGGCTCCGAAGATACCTGGGTCGAGTCAGAGGAGGGACACGGAGCGGGTGGTGGAGGAGGGAGCACCCTCCTCCCCACCGAAGGAGCCGAGGATGCGGCGGGGGAAAGCAGTTTGCCGAAGGGATTCCAGGGTACTGCCTAGGGAGAGGGGGCAACCGAGTGACCCCACCGCATTGGCCAATCATCCCAACTTCGAGATGGGGGGAAAGGCTACGGACCCTCTTGGCGAACCTATCGTCTACTGGGATGAGACGACGAACCGGGTCTCCCTCACCTCCCAGCGGCTTTCGTGGGTCGAGGGAGATATCACGGATGGCGCGGCGTATAGCTATACCTACGACATCTACGGTCGGCAGGATGCTGCATCCTACAGGGAGATGTCCATGCGTGACCTTGCGTATGCGAGCTCCCAGGCCCAGCTTCGTGCGACCGAACTCTCCCATATGGCCGTCCGCCGAGGTCTTAGTCTCTCGCAACGGTCGGTGCGGGCGAACGCGTCGAAGATGGATGCAGAAGAGAAAGCCACCGACCTTGCGGCTCGCTTGGCCACTGCTGAGAAACTCCTGGAGGAGTCATCCGGGGGCTTGGTTTGTGCCCTCCTTAATGAACTTTCCTTTTCTCCTTTCAATTCTTTATTATTCGCAGGTTCTAACTTATTTGCCTTGCCGGTCTGCAGGGACCCGGTGCCGCCGACTCGCTCAGGAGACGATGTGAGGAGTCGGACTAGGAAGTGCAGGACCTAAGGGCTCAGCTTGCCGAAGCTCATAGGCAGTTAAGAGAAGGGGGAGGAGAAGGAGGTGCACCTTCGAGAGCGGCGAGGCCAGCCCCATCTCGACCCGCTGAAGTCGAGCGCGCTCGGGGGAAAATCATGGCGTCAACGGCCCGAGCCCTGGTGAGTCGCCTCCATGACGTGGACGCTATTCGAGACAGCTGGAGGGGGGTTTCTGCCAGCGACATCCTACCCGAGTTCTTTCCTTCACCTGGGCGATCTGGCTCGCCCCCTAGCAGCGGCGGCTACTCCCCATGGTCGTGAGGGCGGCCTGTGACTTCTTATTTTCTCCCGTTCCTCCTGGGAACTATGTACTTTTTTGTTTGCCCTTTTTCCTTCAAACCTGCATGTACTAGAAAAGTGAAGTAACAATTCGTGTAGTACATGTTATCAACGAATCAGTAGTTATCTAAACAAATGGTCCCAACTTATTTTTTCCTTTACTGCCTGAGGAATTGATATCTTTGCTTGAATTGGTCATCGAGTCGTTGACTGGCCCGATGAGTCTCTCCTTCGTCAATATGACTGAGTCTGTGGAGTGGTCTCTTTTAGTCAGGGATCCTACCGATTGGAGGTGGAAGTACCCATCCACGCCCTGGGAGTCTTGGCTCAACCGGGTGTGGAGGAACTCAACGCCTTCCCAATCTGACTGGAGGTGGAAGTACCCATCCACGTCCTGGGAGTCTTAGCTCAACCGGGTGTGGAGGAACTCAACGCCTTCCCAATCTGTCTGGAGGTGGAAGTACCCATCCACGTCCTGGGATTCTTAGCTCAACCGGGTGTGGAGGAACTCAACGCCTTCCCAATTTGACTAGAGGTGGAAGTACCCATCCACGTCCTGGGAGTCTTAGCTCAACCGGGTGTGGAGGAACTCAACGCCTTCCCAGTCTGACTGGAGGTGGAAGTACCCATCCACGTCCTGGGAGTCTTAGATCAACCGGGTGTGGAGGAACTCAACGCCTTCCCAATCTAATCACCAAGCCACGAGTTGACCTGATACGCCCCCCTCCACCGGCATGACTTAACCCGGCGGAGGGTCTCTAGTCAGGGATTTTGAACCTGGATATTCTTCCAGAACCCCTTTCCCATTCATAGTTCTTACCTATTACAACTTACTTACGCTACGCCCCTTTGGGCATCCTGTTACACCTCGCCCTTTTCTGGGCCCCTCCTTACATCTCGCCCCTATCCGGGCACGCCGTTACATCTCGCCCCTCTCCGGGCACTTCACTACACTTCGCCCCTATTCTGGGCTCATTCTGCTGCCTGCTCCTTAGCCATCCCTGCCATTGCTTCTTCCACTTCTTCGGCTGCTTGCATCCATCCGATTGTGTTGACCGCAGTAACGTAGCACTGTCGCGCCTCCCGGGGATCCCCCCTGACTCTCACCTGGAGCTTTCCGGAGTTGTACTTCAAACACTGATGGTAGGAGGACGGCACGCATTTGTACGCGCTGATGAGAGGACGCCCGAAGATGGCGTTGTAACTGCTCGGCGCGTCCACAATGACGAACCGGCAATTCTTTGAAGTTCCCCCCAAGGTGACGAGGAGTTCGACTCCCCCTTCCACCTCCTTCCTCTCCCCGGAGAATCCGAAAAGTGGCCCATCCGATGCTAGCACTCGCTTGGCGTCAACCTTCATTCCTTCAAAGGCCTTCTTGAACACCACGTTCACCGAGCTCCCGTTGTCGACTAGAATCCGGGAGACGGTGAAGTTCTCGATCGCCGCCTTGATGACCAGCGCGTCGCAGAAAGGATCCTCATTGGCCGGCAGGTCTTGGATGGAGAAGGTAATCTTTTCGCTCGGAGGTGGGGACCGGGAGAGTCGAGGCAATGCTCCGACGGTATATGGCATGGAGGCTCCCCTTCCGGGTGGCCTCTTTGCCTGCTCCCCCGTGGATGACCCCGATCCCTCCTAGGGCCCCTATATCGACCCTTTCTTCGCATGGATCATCTTCCTCCTTGCTCTTCCCCTTTTCCACTGTCCGAGGTCCTTCCAGGCACAACTGCTTCCCCCTTGCTGGGGCTCTTCCTTCTTCCCTCATCTCGAGGAACTCGGGGCAAGCTGCGGTCGCGTGACCTTCCTGCTGGTGGAAGTCACAATATAGCAGTGCCAACTCACCTCCCTGCTTCTCCCAGCGTCCCCTCTTCCTTCCGCTTCTCTTCCGATCGATGGCCATGGCTTGCAGGGGCTGGACTTGTAGCGGCCCCGGGCCCTGTTGCCATCCTGCTGGGTGGAACCGCCCGTGCCTCCCCTGATAGCCTCCTCCTCCCTGGAAGTGGCCCCTTCCTTGGCCTTGAGGGGGACCAACCTGTGACCTTCAAGCTGGTCGGGCGGCTGTCGGTTGCGACTTCCAGCCTTGCTCCTGCCCAACGGGAGGTCCCTGTTGTCCCTGACTCTTCACTTCCTCCTTCTTTCTTCCTCCACACTCTTTCCTTTCCTCCTCTGCTACCTCGTCTAGCCTAGCCACGAACTCCTGATTGGTGGCTTCAACCTCGGTTTCGCGATCGGCACACTTCATTAACTCCTCGAAAGACAACGGAGGGTCCCGAGTTAGACTCATCCGAAACAGCCCCGGCTGCAGCCCAAGGGTGAAAGCCAGCTGCAGGGTGTGCCCGGGCACTTCGACGACAAGGAGGACCTCCGCTTGGAACCTGTCCATGTAGTCAGCCAGCGACTCCCCTGGCTTCTGCCTGACTGCGAACAAGGCTTCCATACTCTTTCTCCTCTTCTTCGAGGTAGAGAACCTCAACAGGAAACTTCGGCGCAGATCTTCGAAACGGAAGATTGTTCCCGCCGGGAGCGAGTGGAACCAATCCCTCGCCTTTCCTTGGAACGAGACGGCGAAAAGCCTGCACATGAAGGCGTCTGACATTTGCCTGATCGAGGTCATGTCCTCGAACCACTGGAGATGCTGGAGTGGATCGCTATCCCCCTCGTAGTAGGACATGGCAGGATCGCGGAACCCATCCGGAACAGGAGCTGACATGACCAGCTCGCAGAAAGGGCTCCTCCATTCTTCTTGGTTGAGGGGAGGTGCTCCCATCGCCTCCCCGCCTGGGCAGCTGGTCCGGGGTGAACTATTGAAAAGAACCCGTGCTTGGAGACTTAAGCCTTCCTCCGAGGCTGGTTCCCTCCCTTGCTGGATGTTCCTTACTTCTACTAGGGGGAGTGAGGGGATCCCAGGTGCAGGCGGTGTTGAGCATTCGCCGCGAGCGGAGGATGCGGCCTGCATGAATTCCATGATCTTCTTGCTGAATTCGTCGAAGTCGCTCTTCTTCACATACTCGCAAGGTGGAGGCGGGTCTCCCAACTCGTCGCTTCCAGCCATGGGACTTGGCTCAGAGTTTTCCGAACTAGTCGCTTCCACGCTCACCGCACCAGAATGTTGAAACCAGTTTCCTGGTCTCAGCGTTCGAAAGGGGGTTGCGACTAACCCTTACTTGACCTGAGCCTAGACCCTTGACCGGTCGCTAAGAACTGAAAGACTTGGACTTGATGAACGCTTGAATCCACAAATGGACCCCTTAAGCTGCAGCGCGGAGGTCCCACCACATACCCGGAAGATCTTAGAGCGCTTCCCCTCCCAAGCCAATGCTGAGCCTGGGCACCTTGGAGGGCACTAAGAACCACCTCACTGTCAGCTGAAGGATGACAAGGGAGGGGGGGTGCTTGCTCACAAGACACACGCAAGGGGGGGGGGGGGGGGGTAGTTACCAACCCTTCCCAAGGTGCCCATGGGGGTCTATTTATAGACTTTCCCAAAAATGGACTGCGAATAGCAAAAATCCTGCTATTCGCAGTCCAACCATGACCACCACCGATCACGCGTGAGGGGGGGGGGGGGGGGGGGGGGGGGGGGCGAGTGGGACTCGAGGTGTCCATTCCCCCCCTCACGGGAGGTCACACTGACCTCCCTACCTACACCGGGCGAGTGGGAGGTCCCTCCCACTAGCCCAAAGGGGGCGGCGAGTGGGAGGCCTCTCCCACTCGCCCAAAGGGGGCGGCGAGTGGGAGGCCTCTCCCACTCGCCCAAAGGGGGCGGCGAGTGGGAGGCCCCTCCCACTCGCCCAAAGGAGGCGGCGAGTGGGAGGCCACTCCCACTCGCCCGGCGAGTGGGAGGGCTGCTCCCACTCGCTCGGCGAGTGGGAGGGCGGCTCCCACTCGCCCGGCGAGTGGGAGGCCCCTCCCACTCGCTTGGCGAGTGGGAGGGCTGCTCCCACTCGCCCGGATGAGAGGGAAATTCCCCACTCCCTCCATGACCTCTTTGCGCGGTCATTTTGCTCGCCTCGGCCATTTTCGCTATCTAGGCTTCGTCCGGGTCGGGTCACACCGATTCGAGAAATATGAGGGTTGTACAATCTACTCACCCCGGAGGGGTCGAGCCCAATCCGGATAAGGTCAAAGCCATCATGGAGTTGGGTCGCCAAGGAGTGCGAAGGAGATCCAAAGGTTGACAGGGAAGTTAGCAGGGTTGAGCCGGTCTCTCCAGAGCAGGAGAGAAATGCTCTCCGTTCTTCAAAGCCCTGCGCCAGGGCCAGAAGTTTGAGTGGACACCAGAGTGCGAGAAAGCTTTTCAAGCATTGAAGGAACAACTGATGCAGGCTCCTTTGCTCCAGGGACCGAGAGAAGGAGAAAACCTTTTTTCTCTATCTGGGGGTAGGAGTTGAGGCAGTGAGCTCGGTCCTGGTTCAGGAGGAGGGAAAGATATAGCTGCCGATTTACTACGTCAGTCGAGTACTGAAAAAGGTGGAGCTAGGTATCCTATCCTGGAGAAGTTGGCATTTGCCTTGATCATCTCAGCCCGGAAGCTTCGCCATATTTCCAGGCTCATTCGATAAGAGTGGTGACTGATCACCCCCTTCACAGTGTTATGGAAGGAGTGGAGCACTCAGGCAGGTTGGCAAAGTGGTCAGTCGAGCTTAGCGAGTTTGATGCCACATTCGTCCCTTGGCTATCGACGAAAGCGCAGGCGTTAGCGGACTTCCTGACAGAGTATGTGACCGAGGTGGAAGAGTCGGAACCCCCCAAGTTGATAGCATAGGAGCTGTTCGCGGATGGGGCATCGGGAAATCATTCCCTTGGCAGAGGGGTGGTCCTAGTCAGTCCACATGGGACAAGGATCGAGCAAGCGATCGACATCCGATTCCCTGTAACCAACAACCAGGCCGAATACGAAGCAGTGGTGGCTGGGCTTTGATGAGTCTGATATTTACATTATTTTACGGACTCATCCAGGCTAGTTTTCACCCGTGTGCACTACACTTTCAAGCCATATTAGCTTGTATTTCACTCCCATTTACTTTCATGATATGTGCACTGTTTAAGCCTGTTTTGGTGTGCAATTGCGCGCTAATTTGTTGGGGGTAAACACATGGTGCTCCCCTTTCTTTTTCTGTGTTTGAATGGAGCTGGAAGGGTATTCCCAGCCTTATTTCTGCTGGCAGATTGTTGTGCAGGTTGGCAGATCATCCATATTTCCCAGAATTCATGTTTGCATGAATCGCACGGTCGTGCATTTTCTTCATGAACGGTCGGTTCCGACCGTGCGCGTTCATCTGCTGGCCAATATAGTGTTCTGTCCCCGCTCGTGCATTTTGGTCGCGCGCAGTAGTTTTGCCCGTGCATGAGTAATATCGCACGAGCTCGTCTTTTTGTCTAAATTTTTATAAAGTTATTGCCCGTGCATTTGCTTCACGCACGGCTGGATTCAACCATGCGCGAAGGAAACACACGATCTCTCCTTATTGGCCTATTTTCCAGGTGCTCTGGATTTGCCCGTGCATTTTTATGCACGATCGGTTTCGATCGTGCGTGAGTAAAATCGCACGGGCGCGTGTTGGGAAAAACCCTTGTAATTTATCTAACAAATTACTTAAAGTGATTTCAGCAATTATGTTATATTACCCACATTGTATAGAGATGGTAAATTGGTCATTAGATGTCTTAGGATGTCACACTCACCTTATAGTGTCAAGACCAACTCAAGACAAACTCAAATTCTGTTAAGTTACATTTTGCGTCGAATTGTAGTCGACGCAACTTCGACTAGATGTCGACGTAACTCTAACTGGAAATCGAAGCAACTCATTCAGCCTGTCGAAGTATAAATCAAAGTCGACGCAACGTCGAAAGGGACTCGACGCAGAAGGAGGATCCAGTCGAAGCCATCTTAGAAGTCGACGCAACTTCGACTTCAATTCGACGCAGAAGACACAGTTCAAGTCCAAGTTTTCAATTCGACGGTTACGTCGATAAGTAATCGACGCAACGTCGACAACTGAGTTCAGCCAGAGCTAGAAGGAATTCGAAGCTACTCTTATAAGAACTCGGAGGTGCGTCGATAAGAGGAATAATGAAGTCGACGCAGCGTCGAATACAGTCTGAAAAGGAAGCCTTTTCAGCTGTCCTTTTAGAACCTTTTCTGAAGGCCCACAGTGCTGAAGACCGTTCTCCAACGGCTCGTTGTTGCCTAGAATGGAAAGGAGCATTCAAGAAACAGGAAAAACTTTCTTGGAATGTATTCAAAATGCTGATGGACGGGTCGAGAACAAAAGACGAAAGGAAGATTAATTGTCCAAGGGAATTCCTTTTCAGGACAATCCAAAAGAGGAAACAAATTCAAATCCAATGACGGACAATAAGTATGCAGAGAAGAAAACATTACAGCATTCATTACAATATTTCTGGCTGTCAAATTAGAGCTTTTTCTTCTTCTTTCTCCTTCAACTTTAAGAGACAACACTGAAGTTTGCTCTACACAGGAAAAATAAAATTGCTGCTTCTTATTCTTCTTCATACAACAACTAGTTTTTAAGAAAAGATCAGTGAAAAAGGATCAAGAAAAACAACCCTTGCAATCATCACTATCATAAGCAGGGTTCATCTTATTCAGATCCTCAAAAAGATAGAAGCTACATCAACAGAAAGCTTCTCAAGAATTCTTACAGAAGAAATTTTTCTTATTCTTCTTCTCTTTATTTCCTTCTTCACCTAACTGTAAAATAGTTTTATTAATCTCTTTTCCAAATGATTCAGTGGTTCTAAGAGTCTTCTTATCAAAAGACTCAGTGGTTCTAAGAGTCTCCTTTTCAAAAGACTCAGTGGTTCTAAGAGTCTTTTTATCAAAAGACTCAGTGGTTCTAAGAGTCTCCTTATTAAAAGACTCGGGCACAGGTGGTGCATTCCTACCAGGGAGGTAGAAGAGTGGAGTACCCATATTTTGGGGAACCACTATAAAAACCTTGTGTCTTCTGGATTGTGTTTTTTTGTGCTGTCCATCTTTATTGCTTTCAACATTTATATTTCCTGCAACTATTTTATTCTGTATTGGTTTGTTGAATGCATAATACTTAGTAGTGTTTTATTGTATGCACATTTATGGTAAAAGTTTTTAAAACTCTATTCACCCCCTCTAGAGAATACTCAGAGACACATTGTGCACTTTTAGCGCGTCTGCTTCTTCTTCCTGGGCTTCTGTTTGATTAATATCGCACGGTCCACGCACGGTCGTGCGTTCGACCGTGCGTGACCAATTTTTGACTGTATTACTATAAAAGCTGCAGATCTCGCCCTATTCTGGATCGATCTTCTTTCTCGCGCCCAAAAGCTCCATTTCCACCACATTTCGTCTCTCCACCACTGCACACTCTAGGAGAAGCTCCGACCATCGTTTCTTTGCAAATCCAACGCTAAAGCTTCCTCCTCGGCCTCCTCCATCATCCTCGAGCTCAAGAACTCCATTACTAAAGATTTCCTGCTGCATTCAAGGGTTCTCCGACGAGAGTTAGATTCAAGCCGTGAGCCGAAGAAGACGGGACATATAGGAAGGTGACAACTCCTCCGGACCCCGAAAGTGAACTGAAGACCTAGCACGGACGGGGAGTGACAAACCCGCGATTCCGGCCGCGAACCTTCAACGAGTCTTCGGGCTTGGGTTTACTCTTTTCCACCTTTGTATTGCTTTAGTTATTCTTGTGGATTTCTTGTTGTTAAGAATGATGATCATAAACCTATTTGTAATGTTAATGTCATTTTCATGTCTTTGAAATACTTTTGTGGTTTATGTGTGTTGAGGAGCGCCCCATTCCACCATCCACTCCATCGCTACGTTTTGTGCTGAACTAGCAATTGCTAGTTGCGTGTGTTGTGACGAGATGCTTATGACCCTCACTCCAACTTCGCAGCGTTATGGAAGGAGTGGAGCACTCAAGCAGGTTGGCAAAGTGGTCAGTCGAGCTTAGCGAGTTTGATGTCACCTTCGTCCCTTGGCTATCGATGAAAGCGCAGGCGTTAACGGACTTCCTGGAAGAGTATGTGACCGAGGTGGATGAGTCGGAACCCCCCAAGTTGATAGCATGGGAGCTGTTCGCGGATGGGGCATCAGGAAATCATTCCCTCGGCAGAGGGGTGGTCCTAGTCAGTCCACATGGGACAAGGATCGAGCAAGCGATCAACATCCGATTCCCCGTAACCAACAACGAGGCCGAATACAAAGCAGTGGTGGCTGGGCTTTGATGAGTCTGATATTTACATTATTTTACGAACTCATCCATGATAGTTTTCACTCGTGTGCACTACACTTTCAAGCCATATTAGCTTGTATTTCACTCTCATTCGCTTTCATGATATGTGCACTGTTTAAGCCTATTTTGGTGTGCAATTGCGCGCTAATTTGTTGGTGGTAAGCACATGGTGCTCCCCTTTCTTTTTCTGTGTTTGAATGGAGCTGGAAGGGTATTCCCAGCCTTATTTATGCTGGTAGATTGCTGTGCAGGTTGGCAGATCATCCATATTGCCCAGAATTCATGTCTGTATGAATCGCACGGTCGTGTGTTTTCATGCACGGTCGGTTCCGACCGTGCGCGTTCATTTGCTGGCCAATATGGTGTTCTGTCCCCGTTTGTGCGTTTTGGCCGTGCACGTGAGTTTTTCCCGTGCGTGAGTAATATCGCACGAGCTCGTCTTTTTGTCTAAATTTTTATAAAGTTATTGCTCGTGCGTTTGCTTCACGCACGGTTGGAGTCAACCGTGCGCAAAGGAAACACACGATCTCTCCTTATTGTCCCATTTTCCAGGTGCTCTAGATTTGCCCGTGCGTTTTTATGCACGGTCGGTTTTGATCGTGCGTGAGTAAAATCGCACGGGCGCTTGTTGGGAAAAACCCTTGTAATTTATCTAACAAATTACTTAAAGTGATTTCAACAATTAGGTTATATTACCCACATTGTATAGAAAAGGGTAAATTGGTAATTAGATGTCTTAGGATGTTACACTCACCTTAGAGTGTTAAGACTAACTCAAGACAAACACAAATTCAGTTAAGTTACATATTGCGTCGAATAGTAGTTGACGCAACTTCGACTAGATGTCGACATAACCCTGATAGGAAATCGAAGCAACTCATTCAGCCTGTCGAAGTATAAATCAAAGTCGACGAAACGTCGAAAGGGACTCGACGCAGAAGGAGGAGCCAGTCGAAGCCATCTTAGAAGTCGACGCAACTTCTACTTCAATTCGACGCAGAAGACACAGTTCAAGTCCAAGTCTTCAATTCGACGGTTACGTCGATAAGTAATCGACGCAACGTCGACTACTGAGTTCATTCAAAGCTAGAAGGAATTCGAAGCTACTCTTATAAGAAATCGGAGGTGCGTCGATAAGAGGAATGATGAAGTCGACGCAGCGTCGAATACAGTCTGAAAATGAAGCTTTTTCAGCTGTCCTTTTAGAACCTTTTCTGAAGGCCCACAATGCTGAAGACCGTTCTCCAACGGCTCGTTTTTGCCTAGAATGGAAAGGAGCATTCAAGAAGACAGGAAAAGCTTTCTTGGAATGTATTCAAAATGCTGATGGACGGGTCGAGAAAGAAAGAGGAAAGGAAGATTAATTGTCCAAGGGAATTCCTTTTCATGACAATCCAAAAGAGGAAAAAATTCAAATCCAATGATGGACAATAAGTATGCAGAGAAGAGAAGAAAACATTATAACATTCATTACAATATATCTGGCTGTCGAATTAGAGCTTCTTCTTCTTCTTCCTCCTTCAACCCTAAGAGATAGCACTAAAGTTTGCTCTGCATAGGAAAAAGAAAATTGCTGCTTCTTATTCTTCTTCATACAACAGTTAGTTTTCAAGAAGAGATCAGTGAAAAAGGATTTAACAAAACAACCCTTGCAATCATCACTATCATAAGCAGGGTTCATCTTATTCAGATCCTCAAAAAGATAGAAGCTACATCAGCAGAAAGCTTCTCAAGAATTCTTACAGAAGAAATTTTTCTTATTCTTCTTCTCTTTATTTCTTTCTTCACCTAACTGTAAAAGAGTTTTATTAATCCCTCTTCCAAATGATTCAGTGGTTCTAAGAGTCTCCTTATCAAAAGACTCGGTGGTTCTAAGAGTCTCCTTATCAAAAGACTCCGTGGTTCTAAGAGTCTCTTTATCAAAAGACTCAGTGGTTCTGAGAGTCTCCTTATCAAAAGACTCGTGCACATGTTGTGCATTCCTACCAGGGAGGTAGAAGAGTGGAGTACCCATATTTTGGGGAACCACTATAAAAACCTCGTGTCTTCTGGATTGTGTTTTTTTGTGCTGTCCATCTTTATTGCTTTCAACATTTATATTTCTTAGCAACTATTTTATTCTGTATTGGTTTGTTGAATGCATAATACTTAGTAGTGTTTTATTGTATGCACATTTAGGGTAAAAGTTTTTAAAACTCTATTCACCCCCTCTAGAGAATACTCAGAGGCACACTGTGCACTTTTACCGCGTATGCTTCTTCTTCCTGGGCTTCTGTTTGATTAATATCGCACGGTCCACGCACGGTCGTGCGTGACCAATTTCTGACTGTTTTACTATAAAAGCTACAGATCTCGCCCTATTCTGGATCGATCTTCTTTCTCGCGCCCAAAAGCTCCAGTTCCGCCACATTCTGTCGCTCCACCACCGCACACTCTAGTAGAAGCTCCGACCATCGTTTCTTTGCAAATCCAACGCTAAAGCTTCCTCCTCGGCCTCATCCATCATCCTCGAGCTTAAGAACTCCATTGCTAGAGATTTCCTGCTGCATTCAAGGGTTCTCCGGCGAGAGTTAAATTCAAGCCGTGAGCCGAAGAAGACGGGACATATAGGAAGGTGACAGCTCCTCTAGACCCCAAAAGTCAACTGAAGACCGAGCACGAACGGGGAGTGACAAACCCGCGATTCCGGCCGCGAACCTTCAGCGAGTCTTCGAGCTTGGGTTTACTCTTTTCCCCCTTTTGTATTGCTTTAGTTATTCTTGTGGATTTCTTGTTGTTAAGAATGATGATCATAAACCTATTTGTAATGTTAATGTCATTTTCATGTCTTTGAAATACTTTTGTGGTTTATGTGTGTGGAGGAGCGCCCCATTCCACCATCCACTCCATCGCTATGTTGTGTGCTGAACTAGCAATTGCTAGTTGCGTGTGTTGTGACGAGATGCTTACGACCCTCACTCCGCTGGTTCCGAATCCTCCATCCGCAAGCCTTCTCGTCCACTCGCTAACTGAAGCAGTGCAATACGGCCTGCATTAGATCCATCCACCAAGCGATGCGGTGATTGCGACCCACATAATTAATTTAGCTCTCTTTTATTTTATCTTTCAAAACCAAACGAAACCCCCCTTTACAACTTTAGAAATCTTTATGATCGATTTCCCTAACGAGAAAATCATACACCCCAACTTGCAGTCCTTTGAGAACGATATTCGGGGAGCCTCTCCCAACTTTTATTACTTGTGCGACCGGTACACTTGCCGTAAGTGTATCAAGTTTTTGGTGCCGTTGTCGGGGAGTGCAAGCGTTGTATGATTTGTTTTTCTTCCAGGAAATTTAGTATATAGGTTTGTTCTTTTTTATTTTTCTTATTTGTTGTTTAAGTGCATGCAGGGGCAAGGCCCTAGTGATTTAGCAGCTTACGATCCTGAGATAGTGCGGACGCTGCGTGCGCGACGCCGTGCTGCTGTCACCATGAATATTAATAAAAATAATGGGATCAACCCCGGGGGAGAGAATGTACCAGGTGTTGGTCAAGCGGCTGATCAAAATGAGGTGGCCCGGCCAAGGCCCAGAACAATGCGAGACTACACCCCTCCCACTATTGGGAGTGTGTATCCCAGCTTTGGCCCAGCCATCACGAACAATCAATTCGAGATAAAGCCATCTATCCTAAATATAATCTGAAATAATGCCCAGTTTTCTGGGTTGGCAAGTGAAGATCCCCATCTTCACGTAGTAGAGTTTTTGGAAATATGCGGAACATTCCGGTATGCCGGCATAGCTGACGACACTGTGAAACTAAGATTATTACTGTTCTCCCTCCGTGATAAAGCAAAGGCGTGGCTTCATACAATTCCTCCAGGCACAGCTACCACATGGGATGCACTGCAATCAAAATTTCTCGCCAAGTTCCACCCTGTCGACAAGATTGTAAGCATGAGGAGGGAAATTGCAACCTTCCGGCAGAATGATCAGGGGACCCTGGCGGAAGCTTCGGAAAGGTTCATGGACCTTCTCCAGAAATGCCCTCATCATGAACTACAACCATGGAATTTGGTGGAAAACTTCTACTTCGCAATCGATCCCAACTACAGGGATATGGTTGATGCAGCTTCCGATGGAACACTACTGAACCACACTCTTGACGAAGCGTTGCGGATCCTACAGGACACGGCTACCCACAACTCCTTCTGTACCGCATGACATAACACTCCCCGGAACGCAAAAGGACTGTTGTAAGTGAGCACATATGGAGCACCGGTTGAAATGGCATCAACACCATATAAGAGCATCACGTTGCTGAAGAGGCTTGCCTCTTCTCCTGCTCTGGTGATGTCCATTTCATGTCAAGGGTGCGGGAACCCCGGACATCATGCCTATGAATGCCCCTCAGGTGAAATCTCTTCAGATTTTTCCAATCTAAATGTGGAGGAAAATGTCAATTATATTAATAATCAAAACCACACAACACCTTTTTCTAACACATATAATCCGGGTGTGAGAAATCACCCAAACTTCTCTTGGAGCCAAAACACTGCTGGCCAACGATGGCAACCGAGCAAGTATCAATTTGATGCTCAAGCGTCCGGAAGTCAACCGAGGCCGCCTCTACCCGGTTATAATCAAGGTGTTCTAGTGTAAAGGAAAAGCGCTTTAGAGGAAATGATGGAAAAATTCGTTATCGTAGCCCAAACCAATATGGCCAACCAAACACCTCAATGAGAAACCTAGAGATGCAATTGGGCCAATTGGCTCAAGTGCTCGCTGAGCGAGCTCAGGGTGCCCTCCCTAGCACGGCGGAAAAGAATCCTCGTGAGCAGGGAAAGAGCCTAGTTGAGTCGGATGGTTGCCACGAGGGCAATATGATAGTAAAATGTGTAATCAATAATGTTGAAACTACCACCCTTTGCGACACTGGATCATCACGCAACATTCTTGCATTGCAAGACGTTGAAAAATTCAACTGTAATATCAATGTTGATGATCGGACATCTTTAGTCCTCGCAAATGGAACAATGGTGGAAACGGAAGGCGAGATCCGGGAGGTCGAGGTTATTCTGATGGAACTTCTGTCGTCACAAACTTTCAGGTATTAGGCCCCATGGAAAATGATTCCATGCCTATTTTGGGTGTCGCGTTCCTGAAGGATGGTGGCGCAACACTTCACATTGCTAAAGGTTGTGTTACTTTGCCATCCAAAGTGACAAACCATACTTTGCCATCATCAATAACCAACGATCTCAGTACTTTTGTTGTTATTTCTGATAAGCCTGTGAGTGAGGAAGACTGCAGGTCCGACGAGCTTGAGTTAACTATAGCTGGGGAGAAGCTGGGAAGTGAAGAAAATGTCGATCCGGAAGAAGGAAGAACGGAGACAGTAAAGAAGGTCATGTCTGAAAAAAAGATATAAAGAACGGAAGCGGTGAGGCCGAAAAGTTGGATGCTAAGGCAGCATGCCGGGCAAAGAACTCTATATATAATTCTATCAATTTTGATTCAAAGTGTAAACAATTAAAACAGGTTCATTGGGCGGATCTATCACCCGCGGCAGGTGAAGAAATGAAGCCCCTAGCTGCTCTAAAGCTGATAAACTCTGACTCTGATCCAGCACAATGTGCTCGATGGCGCTCTCCTTCTGTGGAGAAAGTTAAGCAAGAAAGAATACTACACGCTGCGCGCTTTGCCGCCCTCCGACGCGAGAAGGAGGAGGTTAGGGGCAAGGGGGAGACATCTCCTTTGAGCCCTAAATCCTTCACCTCCGCCCCATATCGTGTGGCTGGGGAGAACCACCACAAGTCAGCATATAGCTGATTCGTGACGAGGTCTCCGGGCTTTTGGTGCTGATGATCTGGTTGTGTTATTCTATCTCTTTAGCTGAGCTTGTGTGTTTTATTTTGATAAATTAGTAAACAAGTGCAAGAACTTTCTTTTATCTAATGCTAATACAGGTATGTGGTCCACCTTAAGGACGGTAAACAAAAGGGCTTATGAGAGACAACCCACTTTTGTTGTTTGTTTATGACCACCTATAGTAAGTTTTATTATTTCTGCATATGTTATGCGTGACATTGGAACTGTTTCTTATAGGTGTGGTGACCTTTGGTGGCGGACACTTGGAGCTAATTCTCAGATTAAACGCCAATCTTCTGCTATGCTTATTTTTTAGCATGGGGTAACCTCTTCTCCTAGCATTTTCTTGAGCTCATATTGTTATTTAAGCTTATCTTGCTGCTTAGATTAAGTTTGGGGGAGAGTAGATTATCGTTACCAACTTGCACGTGCATATGGAACAACATACTAGAAGTTATAGTTGATTTCAATCATTTATTGTATTTGTTCATTTTCATCACACACCACAGCACCCACTTGAGCGTGCACTTAGTCGTAGGCGCACAACGAGTCTAACTCGTTTCTTTGTTGTGATTGGGAAAATTGTTGTGCTAGCTTAGGATTGTGAGACATAGTAAAATGTTGACTCCCGTAGTGCTCATAGCCGAGTGCTTGTCTCGCGTAGAAATTCGTGTAGAATTAATTTTTCTTTATGCTTATAGTTTTATATTTTTTTCTATTTGCGTAAACAGTGTTTATTCTACTCAAAATTGGTGAATCCGGTGTGAATCCGACGGTAGCATAGGGATGTGTGTAGATGGTTGCTAGGCTCGTATTGCTCGAGTCGGGAGGAAGGATTATCTTTCTCGGTGGCTAAGAACTTGCCCCAAGCGACTATTGAAGCATTGGGACAAGTTAGTTTAGTGCGCGAGCATGATGTAGACCATCATTTTGGCCAGATTGAGCTTTTGTACCGTTCCTAACGTCCGATCCTCACTAGCCCCTTTGTGCCTACCCCGTCCTTTGATTCAACTCCACCGCTTTCTCACCAAAGCCAAAAAACCGATCCTAGTCGCATACCCAAAGCTGAGCTTTAACTGTTTTCATATTTTTTCTTTTGGATGTGTTGATGTGGTGATGATGATTATGGAAACTTGGATGTGCTCCAATGAATAAATTTGCTGAAAATGTTTTGAAAAGAAAAGAAAATTAGAAAAAGAAAAGAAATGAGAAGGAAAAAAATGTGATTGAGAAAAGAGTATAATTGAAAATCTATTTAAGATTTGTATTGGGAGTAGGCGGTGCACACACCCATGTTTTCAGGTTCAAGTCTGGGGGTGTGGTGCACCCGCGTGTTTATTGTGTTGCGTGGATAATTTATTTTGCGCAAGCTCATTTGGGTTATGTGTGTAAGCCTTCGAGTTTATCATTGTATATCCTACCGCAACCCAAGCCCCATCTCTAACCTAAAGTCTTACTGACTCGCGCAATGAACCGAACTAGTGTCGTGGAAAGAGTGCGACCGGGTGAGCTTATGGTCACCGACATTGATGGATTTCAATGGAGATTGTTCCGAGCACCGATCTTGAGCAATGTTCGCCTCAGCGATTAGTCTACTTTCTTCTTACGCGTTACCGGCTGATTTCACCGCGATTCAAATTTTGAGTAGTAATAATAATAATAATAATATATATATATATAATATATATATATATACACACACACACGCTTATAGAAAATATAAACTATTGTGCATAATTAGAAATTTCATTTACTGTATTTCTATTCGCGCGAGCATGCAACTTCGCACGGTACTCCACATTTGCAATTGATAAGGCAGCTAGTCCTTTTTCTCGTCCGCATAAGGGATGATTTGCTCGGGACGAGCAAATGGTTAAGTCTGGGGGTGTGATGAGTCCGATATTTACATTATTTTACGGACTCAATCAGGCTAGTTTTCACTCGCGTGCACTACACTTTCAAGCCATATTAGCTTGTATTTCACTCTCATTCGCTTTCACGATATGTGCACTATTTAAGTCTGTTTTGGTGCGCAATTACGCGCTAATTTGTTGGGGGTAAGCACATGGTGCTCCCCTTTCTTTTTCTGTGTTTGAATGGAGCTGGAAGGGTATTCCCAGCCTTATTTCTGCTGGTAGATTGTTGTGCAGGTGGGCAGATCGTCCATATTGCCTAGAATTCATGTCTGCATGAATCGCACGGTCGTGCATTTTCTTCATGCACGGTCGGTTCCGACCACGTGCGTTCATCTGCTGGCCAATATGGTGTTCTGTCCCCGCTTGTGCGTTTTGGTCGCGCACGAGAATTTTGCCCGTGCGTGAGTAACATCGCACGAGCTCGTCTTTTTGTCTAAATTTTTATAAAGTTATTGGCCGTGCGTTTTCTTCACGCACGGTTGGAGTCAACCGTGCGTGAAGGAAACGCACGATCTCTCCTTATTGGCCTATTTTCTAGGTGCTCTGAATTTGCCCGTGCGTTTTTACGCACGGTCGGTTTCGATCGTGCATGAGTAAAATCACACGGGCGCATCTGCTTCTTCTTCCTGGGCATCTGTTTGATTAATATCGCACGGTCCACGCACGGTCGTGCGTTCGACTGTGCGTGACCAATTTCTGATTGTTTTACTATAAAAGCTGCAGATCTCGCCCTATTCCGGATCGATCTTCTTTCCCGCGCCCAAAAGCTCCAGTTCCGCCACATTCCGTCTCTCCACCACCGCCCACTCTAGGAGAAGCTCCGACCATCGTTTCTTTACAAATCCAATGCTAAAGCTTCCTCCTCGGATTCCTCCATCATCCTCGAGCTCAAGAACTCCATTGATAGAGATTTCCTGCTGCATTCAAGGGTTCTCCAGTGAGAGTTAGATTCAAGTCGCGAGCCGAAGAAGATGGGACATAGAGGAAGGTGACAACTCCTCCGGACCCCGGAAGTCAACTGAAGACCGAGCACGGACGGGGAGTGACAAACCCGCAATTCCGGCCACGAACCTTCAGCGAGTCTTCAGGCTTGGGTTTAGTCTTTTCCCCCTTTGTATTGCTTTAGTTATTCTTATGGATTTCTTCTTGTTAAGAATGATGATCATAAACCTATTTGTAATGTTAATGTCATTTTCAAGTCTTTGAAATACTTTTGCGGTTTATATGTGTTGAGGAGCGCCCCATTCCACCATCCACTCCATCGCTACGTTGTGTGTTGAACAAGCAATTGCTAGTTGCGTGTGTTGTGATGAGGTGCTTACGACCCTCACTCCGCTGGTTCCGAATCCTCCATCCGCAAGCCTTCTCGTCCACTCGCTAACCAAAGTAGTGCAATACAGCCTGCATTAGATACATCCACCAAGCGACGCAGTGATTGCGACCCACATAGTTAATTTAGCTCTCTTTTATTTTATCTTTCAAAACCAAACAAAACCCCCCTTTAAAACTTTAGAAATCTTTATAATCGATTTCCCTAACGAGAAAATCATACACCCCAACTTGTAGTCCTTTGAGAACGATATTCGGGGAGTCTCTCCCAACTTTTATTACTTGTGCGACCGGTACACTTGCCGTAAGCGTATCAGGCTTTGTCTGGCGAGGGAACTGGGAATCCGGGATGTGAAGGTTTTCACAGATTTGATGGTGGTGGCCTCCTAGGTTCAAGGAGAATTTGAGGCGAAGGAGTCGACCCTACAGAGGTATCTGATTAAAGTTAAGGATCTCATCGGGTGGTTCCTGCTGGGAAAACACCCTTGTGATTTATCTTACAAATTATCTACAAGTGGTTTCATAATCTAGGATATATTACTCATGTTGTAAAGAAAAGGTAATTTGGTTATTAGATGTCCTAGGATATCACAGTCACACGAGAGTGTCAAGACCAGTTCAAATTAAGCACAAAATTCAGTTGAGTTAAAATTGCGTCGAATAGAAGTCAACGCAACTTCGACTTAAAGTCGAAGCAACTTTGAATACAAGTAGAAGTAACTCAGACTGAAGTCAAAGTATAGTTGAAGTCGACGCAACATCGAGATATACTCGACGCTGAAGACGGAGCTTGTCAAAGCAATATCAGAAGTCGACGCAACTTTGACTTGAATTCGACGTAGAAGATGATGTTCAAATTCCAAGTCTTCAACTCGACGGATACATCGATAAGGACCTGACGCAATGTCGATAGCTGAGTTTATCCAATACTGAGAAGGAATTCGAAGCAGCTTCTATTAGAACTCAGAGGTGCGTCGATTTGAAGGAAGATGAAGTCGACGCTACGTCAAATACATACAGAAATAGAATATTTTCTGTTGTCTTTTATGTCCAAGGATATACATCAAATTCTAATGGCTCATTTATTACCAAGAATGGAATGAAGTACTCCGGAGAGGCAACAAAGACATTCTTGAAAGATATTCAAATCAGATTGACGGGTTGTGAACAGAAATAGAAAAAGACATCTATTATCTAGTGGACATTCCTTCCAAGTACAGAACAGAAGGGGAAACAAATTAACTACACTATTCGATAGAAGAATACGTATACAGAAGAAGGAAGACACAAAAAGAACTAAGGAATACTATTTAGTCTTCTTCTTCCTCCTGAAACTCTAATACAGACAGAAGAAAATATCTATGTACAACAATATTCAAAGGCTCTGCTTCTCCTTCTTCTCTCTTATATCAGGAAGCCATCAAGAGTAAAAAGAGATAATCAGGATCACAAGCTTACCCTTGCATTCATCTCTACCTCAAGCAAGGGTTCATTCAAAACAGATCATGAAGAACACTAACAGAAGAAACATATTACAACTTCTTCTTCCTTTTCTCCCTGTCTTATATCTGTAACTGTGAAAGAGTCCTAAGAATCCCTCTCCAAAGGATTCAGTGGTTCTAAGAGTCTCCTTATCAAAAGACTCAGTTGTTGGTTCTAAGAGTATCCTTATCAAAAGACTCAGTTGTTGGTTCTAAGAGTCTCCTTATCAAAAGACTCAGTTAGTGGTTCTAAGAGTCTCCTTATCAAAAGACTCAGTGAGTGGTTCTGAGAGTCTCCTTATCAAATGACTCAGGTGTAACACCCCAAAACATTTGAAGCAGAATTTTGCTGCTGGAAGCTAGCGCCGGCGGTAGCGCTACCGTCGGGCGCTAGCCAAATCGATGGGAGCTATCCAAATCGACGGGAGATAGCCTAATCGACGGAAGCTAGCCGATCGACGGGAGCTAGCGTTGGCGCTAGCGCTAGCGCCATCGGTAGCTCGCGATACAGATCCGTGATTTGAAATCGTGGCCGTCAAATCCTTATGTTTTAGATCCAATGGCTAGGATTTATTCCGGGATTCTTTAGGGGCTGACCAGAGGAGTGTTTATCCTCATTATTCTAAGTGTTATCTCTCTCTTCAAGCTTGAGAAAGAATAAAGCTAGGAGGAAGAAGAAGGTGTCTTCTGCCATTGACGGAGCTCCGAAGCTCCGAATCGCGTGTCGTTTATAGATCCACAGAGAGCAGCCCGGTGCGGTCCTTTCCATCTGATTGGAATCTTGGATTCTCATGGCACAGAAGAAAACGACAAGGGTAACGATCTTCTACTTGGACAAGTGAAGTCCTCCTTTTTATGGCATGTTTGCATGGAAAACCCCCCACCGATTGGTGGAGAAAGGGAAGTTTTCTAGCGGGTTGATCATTTCGATCCCCTTTGGTTACTTGCATATAGAATCCGGAATCGTAGTACGGATATAGGCATCGTGTGTGAAACCCATCCGGACAGGTTTGTCTGGATTGGTGATGGCTATGTTGTAGTTTATGCCGGAGAAGACTCCGTGATTTGTATGCGCTATTTTCGGGTTCTGGGTACGGTAGTGTACTGCAGGGAGTCCTGGAGTTAACCTCCAGGAAATACCCGAAGTTGTGGGAGGATTCGAAGATCTGTCACTACTGCCCGCTGCTAGGGCTAGCGCCGGTGGTAGCTCTGATGAGTCCCATATATATATATATATATTTGGACTCATTTGGGCTGATATTCTAGTCTTTGCACCGCATTTTAGGCACGTTTTCATTCATATGTATTATTCCATGCTAGGTGCACTATTGAGCTCATTTCAGTGTGCAATTGCATTCCTTGTTGTTGGGGGTAAGCACATGGTGCTCCTCTTCCCTTCTTTTATGTTTTTCTGATGCTGGACGTGTATTCCCAGCTGCGCTATCTTGTATGCAGGTGACATGATCGTCCTATTTTCCCCAGAAGTAATTTCTGTGCATATCGCACGGTCGTGCGTTTCCTTGACGCACGGTCGGTGGCGGTCGTGCGTTTGTGTCTGGGCAGAAAATGGAGCGTCGGTGTTTACTCGTGCATTTTTACGCACGCTCGTGCGTGAGTAAAACGCACGGTCGACCTGTGTCTTTGTGATTTCAGAGCGTCGGGGTTTACTCGTGCGTTTTTATGCATGGGCAGTATTGGTAGTGCGTGAGCAAATCGCACGGGCGGCGCTGCTTCCTCTCCAAGACATTTTTATCCGTTAATATTGCACGGTCGGCGCACGGTCGTGCGTTCGACCGTGCGTGACCATTTTTCAGTCTGTTTGCTATAAAAAGCAGGAATCGAGGCAGTCAGAAGAGAGCGATTTGGAGACGACCGGGAGCGATTCAGAGAGCGGGAAATCTCTTTCTTCCCGCTGCTCTTGAGGGATGAAGGCTACCCCTTCATCTCCTCCACCATCAAGGCCATTTCCGGTGATTTCCACCTCCATCCTTCCATTCGGGAGCATTAGGAAGCTTCATCCACCATTAGCTCAAGCATTCCTCGCCAAGGAGACCAAGGAAGCGCTGAAGATCGTAGGAGCGGTGATAGCCTCCTTCGAGCCAAGCTCACCATCTGAGGGCCGAGTCCGGAGAGAGCCCGACAACCTCTCATTCCGGCCGTGAACCCAAGACGTGACGTCTTCTTTGTGGTCCTCTCTAACCTTGAATGCTTGTACTTCGTTTTTGTGTTGTATGAATACTTGTTAAGTTAATCTTAAGGATTATTGCTTTCATTCATATGCACTGTTGTTGTGGTGGCATGAATAGCCCCTTGTTGCTAGTGATTTTCTGAGTTACGTTGTGTGAAGCCACTAGCAATTGCTAGTGGTGATGTTTAGAGAAGAGGTGTGTGCGACCCTCAACCGTCATAGTTACATTCCGTCCACGCGCCTTCCGAAGCACGACATCGCGGCCGTTGCATCCATATCGCCTTGCGAAGCGGAGTTTTGACCCGCATCTCTCTTTTTTCTGCAATAACATAGGATCCCAAACCAAACCTTCTGTTGTTACTTATTACGCCTTTTAACTGATTTTCTAGTTTGAGCAAATCGTACTACCCAACTTGCGGTCCTTTGAGAACGATATTCGGGGAGTTTCTCCCTATTTTATTACTTGAGCGACCGGTGCACTGCAGTCGTATCGCATTTCGTGCCTGCTAATTAGCAGTGCCGAATTCGCGCATCAAGTTTTTGGCGCCGTTGCCGGGGATTGCAAGCGTGTACGATTTGTTTTTCTTTGGAGATCCGTTTAAAGGTCTTTTTGTTTTTTGTTGATTACTTGTTTTTGTTTTGTGTTGAATAGCGGTGTATGCATAGAAGAGATCCTGGTGAGTGCGCAACATTTGACCCTGAAATAGAGCGTACCCTGCGGGCGCGTCTCCGTGCTGCTGCCACCATGGATGTTAATGGAAATCAGGCTAATCCTGGAGTGGGAAATGCACCAGTCGTGGGTCAGGTAGCTGACGAAAATGAAGTGGTCAGGCCGAGAGCTAGGACCATGAGAGACTACACCACTCCTACAGTTGGGAGTGTGTATCCTGGTTTTGGGCCTAACATCATGAACAATCAGTTCGAAATCAAGCCCGCCATCCTGAACATCATCCGTAACAACGCGCAGTTCTCTGGGATGCCCAGTGAAGACCCACATCTTCACTTGGCTGAGTTCGCCGACATTTGCGGTACCTTCCGGTATGCTGGAATCACTGACGAAACAGTCAAGTTGAGACTGTTTCCTTTCTCATTGCGTGACAAAGCCAAGGTGTGGCTCCATTCTATCCCTCCAGGAACTGCCGCAACGTGGGATGTGATCGCGTCCAAGTTTCTCGCCAAATTCCATCCAGTGGACAAGATTGTGAGCCTTCGACGTGAGATCGCCACCTTCCGACAAGCTGAACAAGAAACCCTCGCAGAAGCTTGGGAGCGTCTTTGTGACCTCCTGCGCAAATGCCCAAATCACGAGCTCCAGCCGTGGAACATTGTGGAGACCTTCTACTTCGCCATCGAGCCCAACCATCGGGCGATGATTGACGCTGTTGCAGGGGGAACCTTGATGAACCACACGCCTGAGGAAGCTCTTAGAATTCTGCAGGACACTGCGTCCCACAACACTTTCTGGATTGCGGGGAGAAATGCGCCTAGAAGCGCTCGGGGATGGTTCGTGGTGGATTCACTACCTCCCGCTGCTGCGCCCGCGTCAAACATTACTTGTGAAGGATGTGGAGGAGGTGGTCACCACTCATACGAGTGCCCAGGTAGCGAGCCATCAGGTGCGTTCTCTCAGCTTAGTTTAAATGAATCTGTAAATTTCGTTGGAAATCAAGCTAGGGGGGGCACCCTACGGAAATGCTTATAATCCGGGTGTGAGAAATCACCCCAATTTTTCATGGAACCAAAATGCTGCAGGCCAACGATGGCAACCGGGCCAGCATCAAAACGATGCTCTAGCGTCCGGAAGTCAACCAAGGCCGCCTCAGCCGGGTTATAATCAAGGTGCCCCGGTCCCTAGGAAAAGTAATTTGGAAGAGTTGATGGAGAGGTTTATGGAAGTCGCCAACGCTAATATGGTGAACCAGACCGCGTCCATGCGTAACTTGGAGACGCAAGTGGGCCAACTGGCTCAAGTGCTAACCGAGCGTGCGTAAGGGATCCTTCCCAGTAATACAGAAAAAAATCCGATTAACCAAGGGAAGAGTCTCTCCGACGCGGGAGTTGGTGAACTAAGTGAGTTGGTAGTTGCTTGCTCCATTAACAATATTGAAACGGCAACCCTATGTGATTCCGGTTCATCTCGCAACATCCTCGCCTTGCAGGATGTTGCTAAACTGCAACTGAATATGGATACGGATGAACGGAAGTCACTAGTGCTTGCTAATGGGACCGTAGTTAAGGCTGAGGGAGAAGTCAGGAATGTGGAAGTTACAATTGAGGGGGCGGCAGTAGTTGCCGACTTCCAAGTCTTGGGACCAAGTCTGAATCAATCCATTCCCATCTTGGGAGTACCGTTCTTAAAAGAGAGCGGTGCCACCTTAGATTTTTCTAAGGGGTGTGTTGTCTTACCCTGTAAGGCGACGCCCTCCACTTGTCCCAAGATTGTTTCAGAAGAGGTAATCCACTCCCCCCTTGTTTTTACTGATAAACCATCTAGTGATGCAGAAGCCGAGAAAAGAACAGAATCGCCAGAAGGAGCAAAGAATGAGGAGAAGTTGCAGGGTGTGACGAAAGAGGAGAACGAGGCAAGAGACAGCACTGAAACCAGAATATTGACTGACGAGGGAGATGGTGGAACAAAGGGCCTTATGAAAATTTGCCCGAATCAAAGTAAAAAATGTGAACATTTTAAGCAGGTCCATTGGGCTGATCCGGTTGCCACGGAGACAACAAAAGTGAAGCCACCCACCGCTAAGGCGAGAAATTCTGCCAGTTATCAATGTTGGCGCTCTCCAACTGTGGAGAAACTGAGGAAAGAAAAATTGCTGCGTGAATCACACTCTGCTGCCCTCCGGCGCGGGAAGGAAGAGGCTAGGGGCAAGGTGGAGACATCCTCCTTGGGCCCTAAAGCCTTCACCTCTTTCCCATCTCGCGCAGCGGGGGAGAACCACCACAAATCAGCATACAGCTGATGCGTGATGGGGTCTCGGGGTTGTGATTGTGCGGTCCCTTCCGTCTGATTTTTGTGTTCTATTTTGTCACTTAGCTGTGTTG
Source organism: Dactylorhiza incarnata (assembly GCA_033032865.1). Taxonomy (NCBI): domain Eukaryota; kingdom Viridiplantae; phylum Streptophyta; class Magnoliopsida; order Asparagales; family Orchidaceae; genus Dactylorhiza; species Dactylorhiza incarnata. The sequence continues at coordinate 2,682,294 of JAWHQI010000309.1, read as the reverse complement.
GTTGTTTTTATTTTTATTTTGGAACAATATCTTTATTAGAACTATTTGAACAATGCTTAATACATGTATTTGGTCCACCTTAAAGGACGTTAAACAAAAGGGCTTCTTGGGAGACAACCCATGGGGAACCACCCGGTTCTGTCTAGCTTTTTAATTCCTTTTGTGCACTGTTATTTCTGTTTTGCTAACATTGTAGGAGGATGCTCTCTTGTGGACGATGATGCAGGGGAAATATTTTTTTAAAAAAAATGGGATTACCGCACTTCTGGCATGCTCTTTTATGAGCATAGGTCAACTCTTCCCCTCTCTTACTTATGTTTGAATTGTTTATTCTAGTTAGTTTTAATCAAGTTTGGGGGAGAGAGCGAGCTTTGCACATGCACACACTTGCATGCCATGCTAGAATGTGCTGAGTTAGGATTTATATTTTGTTGTGCACATTGCATACTCTTGCACCTAATTCACGCGCACTTGATCACGCGTGCTTTTTGGGTATCGCTGGGAGGTTTTCCCACTCGTAAGAATTGAATTATTAGCATGTGAGTGAGGAGTCGAGAAAAATATTGACTCGAGTAGTGCTCTAGTCAAGTGCTCCCGTCACGCCTAGAAATTCAATTAGAGTAGAATGAAATTCAGAATTATAATTTAGTTATTTCTTTTATAGTAGATGAAATTTATTTTACTTTAGTGGTGAATCCGGTGAATCCAGCGGTAGCATAAGGTCGAGTGTAGCAGACTAGTAGTAGCTTATTACTAGGGTCGGAAGGAAGGACAACCTTTCTCGGTGGCTAGAACTTGCACTAGGCGACTCTCGACACGATTGTGTTGAAGTACTCGTCCTAAAACGTGATATAGGCCATTACTTGATCCGGTTGAGCTTTGGAAATCCTTACCTACGTAATCACCGTTGCAAGCCCATTTGAGCCTACCCTTCCTCCGTGTTTAGCTCCACTATAATTTAACCAGAGCCATACGGCCGAACCTATTTGCGCACCAACCGTTGAGCTGAAAGAAATTTCTTTTTCGATCGCATTTGGTGCCATCCTTGTTGTGTATGGCAGTTTTGAATTAGCTAAAGGAGCTGTTTTATTGTGCTTTCAAATGTCATTTTGTCATTGAGAAAAAAAAACAAAGAAAAGAAAGAAAAGAAAAAAAAAGTGGTGCACAAAAATAATTTTCTCTCGGCAAATTCTTTTTATATCTGGCTCAGCACGCACCTAGTGTTCAGTTGAAGTTTGGGGGTGTCGTGTAATTACTGAAAATTATTGTATTGGTGATTGTTATTATCTTGAGTGCTCAGGTTGTGTTGAGTGCGATTCCCATCGTCCTTCTACTTACCCAGCCTATACTCAACCTAAGCCCAATAATTGCCTATCAGTCCTATTGATTTTAGATACGAGTCGTCTCATGCAGTAGAGAGAGTGCGGACGTGCAAGCCTATGGACACCGACTTTGATGGATTTCTTAGGAGTTTGTCCCTAGTTTCGATTCGAGTAATACTCTACTCATTAGTCATGCTATTTTCCCTTTTGCGCGACCGAAAGATTCACCAGGATTCACCATCCAAGTAAATTAGATTTCAATTTACTGTTTTAGAAATAATTAGATACAATCTTGAGTTTAATTCTGTTCTAATGCATTTCTACGCGCGAGAGTATGCGACTTCGCATTGTTCTCTACCACTCAAACTCATGATAACATTCAATTATTCTGGCAGGAGAGCTGAGCAGTTTACCCGAGACGTGCAAATGGTTAAGTCTGGGGGTGTGATGAGTCCCATTTATATATATATTTTTGGACTCATTTGGGCTGATATTCTAGTCTTTGCACCGCATTTTAGGCACGTTTTCATTCATATGTATTATTCCATGCTAGGTGCACTATTGAGCTCATTTCGGTGTGCAATTGCATTCCTTGTTGTTGGGGGTAAGCACATGGTGCTCCCCTTCCCTTCTTTTATGTTTTTCTGATGCTGGACGTGTATTCCCAGCTGCGCTATCTTGTATGCAGGTGACCTGATCGTCCCATTTTCCCCAGAAGTAATTTCTGTGCATATCGCACGGTCGTGCGTTTCCTTGACGCACGGTCGGTGGTGGTCGTGCGTTTGTGTCTGGGCAGAAAATGGAGCGTCGATGTTTACTCGTGCGTTTTTACGCACGCTCGTGCGTGAGTAAAACACACGGTCGACCTGTGTCTTTGTGATTTCAGAGCGTCGAGGTTTACTCGTGCGTTTTTACTCACGGGCAGTATTGGTCGTGCGTGAGCAAATCGCACGGGAGGCGCTGCTTCCTCTCAAAGCCATTTTTATCCGTTAATATTGCACGGTCGGCGCACGGTCGTGCGTTCGACCGTGCGTGACCATTTTTCAGTCTGTTTGCTATAAACAGCAGGAATCGAGGCAGTCAGAAGAGAGCGATTTGGAGACGACCGGGAGCGATTCAGAGAGCGGGAAATCTCTTTCTTCCCGCTGCTCTTGAGGGCTGAAGGCTCCCCCTTCATCTCCTCCACCATCAAGGCCATTTCCGGTGATTTCCACCTCCATCCTTCCATTCGGGAGCATTAGGAAGCTTCATCCACCATTAGCTCAAGCATTCCTCGCCAAGGAGACCAAGGAAGCACTGAAGATCGTAGGAGCGGTGACAGCCTCCTTCGAGCCAAGCTCACCATCTGAGGGCCGAGTCCGGAGAGAGCCCGACAACCTCTCATTCCGGCCGTGAACCCAAGACGTGACGTCTTCTTTGTGGTCCTCTCTAACCTTGAATGCTTGTACTTCGTTTTTGTGTTGTATGCATACTTGTTAAGTTAATCTTAAGGATTATTGCTTTCATTCATATGCATTGTTGTTGTGGTGGCATGAATAGCCCCTTGTTCCTAGTGATTTTCTGAGTTACGTTGTGTGAAGCCACTAGCAATTGCTAGTGGTGATGTTTAGAGAAGAGGTGTGTGCGACCCTCAACCGTCATAGTTACATTCCGTCCACGCGCCTTCCGAAGCACGGCATCGCGGCCGTTGCATCCATCTCGCCTTGCGAAGCGGAGTTTTGACCCGCATCTCTCTTTTTTCTGCAATAGCATAGGATCCCAAACCAAACCTTATGTTGTTACTTATTACGCCTTTTAACTGATTTCCTAGTTTGAGCAAATCGTACTACCCAACTTGCGGTCCTTTGAGAACGATATTCGGGGAGTTCCTCCCTATTTTATTACTTGAGCGACCGGTGCACTGCCGTCGTATCGCATTTCGTGCCTGCTAATTAGCAGTGCCGAATTCGCGCATCAAGCTCCCATGGAGCTGTTTGTTGAGGTGTGAAGCCTCCTTTCATTGCTCGGGCTGAGGTGAAGCCGTACCCGCGTCGGACGATTGATGCCGACGATTTGAGCACGGGCAAAGCTGATCCAAACCCGCCCCCATACCGAATCGGTGAAGAGGTAGCTCCTCGGTGCACCGTAAGATGTTGGGAATGGTCCGTAAGGCAACTTGGTCTTGACGGTCAAAGCTCATGCGAACTCTTTGTTTAAGGAGTTGTTAGGTGTAACTCGGAGAGTACACCGTGAGAGTGCCTTGAGAGCACGAAACGTGTGGCCGTGCGTGCCAACGTTGGTGTTGATTGCTTATACATGTGGTGCTTGAACGTACTTTGACAATCTATGCCTATACTGTATGCCTGCAGGGAAGGAGTACCACCACCCCGGCTTTAGGGGTGGGGTCGTTATAGTATTGGTCAGCTTTAGCTGACCGATTACTTGTTTGCCACGTTTTGGTGGATTGTTGCTGCAGGTGCAGGCGAGCCAAGCGGGAAATAGCGGGTGGTGGCCCCTTTTGCTGAGTTGGCCCTCGAAGGCCAGCTTCTTTTCTGCTTTTCATGTATTGCCGGCCTGCGTGCCGATGTATGTTTGAGTTTAATACATTGTTCAATGTAAGGATTTAAGGCCATAACTCTTTTGTTTCATTCCTGGGATAGTGGACAGTTGTAAATTATGTTTTAAATCAAATGCTTCCGCTTACGCTTTCTTTACTCTCGTGTAGTTGTAGTTCTTTTCTGATTATCACCTTATGATGTCTAGCTAGTGTGTATAGTATGGCGTGGCGTCCCGACCGGACCTACTATTATATTATTTGTACTGGCAAGGTGTTACAATTTGGTATCGGATTTAAGGAATCAATCCGTAGTTTCGTGAATTCGAGGCCGAATTCCTTTTAAGGGGTGGAGTGTACGTGTTGTGCGTTCTCCTAAAACAATTTCAAAACTAACAAGAATGTCCACTTAGGAATGAAAATCATGCTTGTTTGCGGAACCTGAGCGTTCCTTGCTTGTTGTTGTTATGCTTTCGGTCCCTAATCTGTGTTTTGCACGATTATAAGTGACTAGGAGTGGTGCGTGGCAGTCTCAACCCCGTAACACTGCTGAAAGTAGTGCGTCCGCTGAGGTACCAGCGACCACTCCTTCTGCTGAGATGGTTAGATTGGTCGCCGAAGCGGTCTTCGCAATGATCAACCAAGCTGGACGGCTTGCACAACCTATTACTCCTACTCTAGAGGTGTCCCCAGTGCCTGTTACTGCAGTGAAGCCGAGAGCAACCTGTTGTAGAGCCAAGGGTGGAACCTGGAGTGGAACATGTAGCTGCGGGGCGAGCACGCGACCAGCAATTGAAGCACTTTCTATGCTTCAACCCTCCAACCTTCTCTGGGACCGAGTCCCCAACAGAGGCTGAGGATTGGCTGGCAACAGTCAAGAAACTCTAAGGGCAACAACTGTTGGATCTGTAGGCGCACTTAGAGGGGGGGGGGGGGGGGGGGGGTGAATAAGGGTTTAAAACCTTTACTTATATTTTGTAATACTTGAAATAATAAGAGATCAAAATAATAATTTTGAATAAAGATCTAAATTGTTTTATAATGAAAGAGATGATAATAAACAATTTAGATAAATGAAGAACAAAATCAATTTTATTACACAAAGAGAGACATGATTACTATTAATAAAATTGATTACAAAACTAGATTTCTATAACGCTAGAAATCTAAGGCGAATAATAGAAACCCTTTTTGTTTTCTATCCCGACTCGTATCCCCACGAACCAGTGGCTTTAGCCTATCCTCCCCTGGATATGGCCTCAAGCCGCTCTAGCCTTTCTATCCCCAGAAAAGGCCTCGAGCACCCCATAGATCTACGCCCTAGACCTAGTCGCCAACACGAGGCGAATTCCTCCCTAAGTCCTACCCAGACCTAGTCGCCAACACGGGCGAATTAACAAACCGATTACAAAGATAAATGTAAAATACAAAAGAAAAATATGAAAACTCCCTATGCGGTAATCTGAAGGAGACGCCGAAGAATCGCTGAAGATCGTTGAAGTCCAAGCATGCGTTCTTCGCGTTGTGTTAGCATGTTGATCCAAGCCTCCTTGATTCCTCCTTTTGAAATTAAGTGGGAGATGTGTTGGTCTGGAAATACGGCCCTCTCAAAGTTTCTGAAGTGCTGGAATAGGGTTCTTATCAATCAGTTATCAGAGACGTCGAAATCATCCAATTTATAGACTTTGAGCTAACGTCGGCGTTAAGTGCTAACGCTGGGTGTTGACCATGTATAACAACATATTAATGGCTCGGATCTTCAGAAGAGGAAGGAGATTTTGCACTTTAGGAATTGTTTTATTTTAGGCAATACTAACGCCGACATTAAGCCTAACACGGGCGTTGGGCAAATCATTCCTAAAGTTCCTCCTGCAATCACGGCTGTTTTCTCCTTGCCAAATTCGTCGAACGAATAGAGCCCAGCGTTAAGACCTAACGCCTGGCGTTGAGTTTCTTCCTCGCCATTTCATCGAACGCATTTCGTCGAACGGAATCACATTTCGTCGAACGCCATTTCATTTTATCGAACGCCATTTCGTCGAACGGAATCACAATTCGTCGAACACCATTTCATCGAACGCATTTCGTCGAACGACATCTCATTTCGTCGAACGGCTTCTTATTTCGTCGAACGCCATTTCATTTCGTCGAACGGCTTCTTATTTCATCGAACGCCATTTCATTTCGTCGAACGCCATTTCGTCGAACGCTAACGCCCATCGTTAAGCTTAACGCCTAGCGTTAGAAAGCATTCATTTAAGCCTGCGGACAGTACCATACCAATGGAGCAGAACCCTAGTGTCATACCTGTTCAAACCTGCATGCTAAACACAAAGACAAGCAAGATCAAATACAAGTAGGATTTGTTATTCTCAAATCAAAGGGATGCGGAAAACCATGTTCGAACAATCTCCCCTTTTGATAATAACAAATCCAATATAGATAAATCAGATTCATAGATAAAGAATTTGTGTTTACATAAAGATATATGACACTAAGCAATAATAGGATAATGATAAGAATTATAGATCATTTTAAAAGGAATGCCCCCCCTACAAAGATGCTCCCCCTTAGTGTATACTCCCATAAACTAGATACATGCTCCCCCTTAATCTAGTGAATCCTACTCCGTTAATCAATATGATTTAGCATTTTATTCTCCCCCTTTGTTATTAGCAAAAGAGGGTGGAGTGAAACAAAACTAAAATAAAGAGGACAAGATGGGACATAACTAAGAGAGGATTTAATAGTTTTGTGTAAACATAAAGTAAGTCATGATCGAGCTAAGGGAGAGAGTAGCACAGCGGAAAAAATATATGATAAGCGTGAAAGAACAACATTCCATGATTTTACCAAAAGAATTATACCACTTGTTTTGCACATTAATTTTTAAAGAAGAATATTACTTGTTGGTACCACTTTTTAAAAGAAATGCAATATTGTTTGACAAGCACAAGTGAAGAGAGACCAAAGAAGTGAGCATGATAAACCATGGTAAACGAAATACATGACCAAACGAGAAATGCGGAAAAACAAAATAATTAAGAGTAGTATTTTTGTTATAGTTTGACCATTCCAACAATATGTCTAGACTCTTCACATTTGAGCATTTAACTTTGAAAAATTTCATAACAAATAGGCAAGCATGAATCAACATATTCAAAAAGATTAGAACTACAATGTAACCAATTCGTATTTCAAGTAAAGAAAACATTGTAGAAATCATGCTTTTGATATCTAGTGCTTTTACTTAAGTTTTTAGAGAATTTTGTAAATTTGCATTAGGATCCAATTCTCATGAGTAGAAGCATTATAAAAATCAATGATGTGTGCATAAGGTGTTTTGATAAAAGTATACAAGTGAAATAATCAAAACACATGACATATATAATGAAATAGTAACAACAATATTAAGATTGTAATCTTATAATTTCTTTCACACATCAAATCTAGAATAAAATTTCAAGGCACATAGAAAGAGTACAACGACCAAGGTGCTTCGCCCACACAATGCTCATTAAGACTTATCAGGGAGCGAAGTATTGCTTGGGGGATCACATAAGCATTTTAGTAAAAATTTTTTAAGTGATCCGGTGTACAAATAGAAGTGATAAAAAAGAATATGTTTGCACAAGACACTTTACAATTCTTTCCAAGGTGCTCAACCTCACAATGCTCATTAAGACTTATCAGGAGGGTGAGTAGTGCTTGGTTGAGTTATCTTTGGCTTTTTATTTAATATTATTGTAATAGTGGGCCAAAGGTCTCGGAATTCACTTGTTGTTGCAAACACAAAACAATTTTTGAACTAACACTTCTATGTGTGCAAGAAATTTATCGTTTGAATGAAGGTGTAGGTAATTTAGACATACAACTTAATTTGTTAAAACTATTACACTACACAATCATGCAAGACTAAGATTATGAACACATGTAGATTACCAAAAATAGTTAGTGTATGAATTATTGATTAACATAAGACATTACTCATACTTAGAGGCATGCTAGACAATCATACATAATTTTCTATAGACTATTTCATTGCACATAATCAGATTAGGGTCAAGGCATGACAAGATAAAACAATGTTTAGGACATTTGAAATTAAAATTAGACATTGAAGAAAATCTTTAAGTGTATGCCTAATCAATTTTGACCACTTGAAACAAAAATGACTAAGATGTTTGCTCTTGTGAAGTTTTATAGTCAAACCATAGTTTTGTGAATTTTGAAAAACAAAAACATATTTTTGATCATTTTGATCATTTTGATTTTTTTTTTGTATTTTAGAATAAACTTAACAAATTAAGAACAAAAATAATTTGAAATCATAGAAAAGAAACTTAGAAAATTCATTAGAAAAATACCAAAAATATTGTAGAAAAATCAGAATTCCAATTTGGCCAAAAAGGCTAACGCCTGGCGTTAACTACTTAACGCCCAAACAGAACTCTGGTTTTTGAGATTTTTGAAAACAATTTCATTGAAATAGTGAATATGCAAATAGTCCTTCTTGGTGTAGAAATTTCAGAAAATTTAAAGATGATTAGAAGGCTCAAAATTGTTGAATACTTTTTCCTAAAAAGGTTGTAAAATTATTTTTAAGAATGTTAAATTCAAATAATGTAATTAAAAGTGCATGAAGAGTGTACTTAAGAGATATAAAGATCAGAAATTATTCAGCATTAATATATAAAAAAATTTGCACATAAGGATAACGTTAGGCGTTAATTCTAACACTAGCGTTAGAGGCTAACGACTGGCGTTAACTACTTAACGCCGAGACAGTAGATAATTTCATGCATTTTAAAAAAATCTTTTCTTTGATTTCGAGTTATTATATAACAGCCTTCTTAGTGTATAAATTTCAGGCATTTTAGAGTTCATTAGAAGGCACATTAAGCATGTTTTATTTGTTAAAAAAAGGTTTTTATGTTTTTATTTAGTTTTCAAATACTTGTGTTTTACAAGATCATTAAAGCTCAAAAATGATAAAATATGCAAAACACAAGATAAGTAAGTTCGATCAAACTTTAATGCATGAATAATATAATCATAAAGAGTGCATGCAAAATATACGATATAGGAATGTTCTAGATTATAGTTCCCTAACTATATGTCTACACACTAGCCCCGTACTAAGTGACGGGTGTGCATGAGGAGCTACACACATGTCGTAGGTTGGGGTGTTAATCCCATATGCACACACTAGAGAACACTCAACCAAGCATTCTTTCCCCCCAGTGCCTCGCAAGGCCCCACTGGAACCCTCCCCGGTTAAGGACAAGACATGATTGGTTAGGTCTTCTAGTGCATACAATCCTACACCCTCGCTATTATGAGACACATACTGTGGGTGAATGATCATGGACATCCTAAGCATTTTGTCCTATGGATTCTCATAAATTTTGGCTTTATATTTAGGAATTTTTAGAATAATCTTTGAAGTTAAGATAAATGATTTTATTGATTTTAAAACCAAGTAATTTTCATGTTTCTTAATATTTCATTATTCAATTTTACCTTACCACATAATGACATTATATACCAAGCCTAAAAATTGATTTCTACCTATAGTAAAGGTTGGTGCTAGAATGATTAGTTTGAATGCCATAGGATTAATAGTGATGATGTTACATGTATTCAATAAGTAGAATTTCAATTTATAGACCTAGAATGAAGTGATGATTCAATTTGAATTATTCTTATTGCTATAAAGTCGGTTCTGTAAGATCTCTTTTTCCAAAACCCGTTCGGGTACTTGAAAACTCGAACCTCTCCCGCATCGCACGGTTGAGGTGGATCTTCGCCCAGAATCGCTGCCTTGCGATGTCACCGACACTCGGGCCGACTAACACCGCTCAGCACCAACCCTGCCGGCTTTACGATCATAAGTAAATTATGCCAAAATTAAGTACATAAAAGAAGGCAAGTCCACAATCACAGCATCATATATAAATATATAATGAGAACAGAAAGTCCAAAAGAGAAGTACAAGTAAAAAGGGCTTATGCCCGATACATATCCAAAATAAAGTACTATCTCTCTCTCACTACAACATGCGGAAGACTACATCAAAACTCTCAAAATGCGGAAGACTAGCTATCTACTCATCAACCTGTGGCGTCGTGGTAGTGCGCTGCATCTGCTGCTCAGGTCCTGCCATCTCGTCCTGCTGCACGCGGGACAACTCCGTCTCCTCGGACTCCTGCGGTCACACCGACCGTTAGTCATAAAAACTAAGTCGTTTTGTCCTCGCCTATCTCCACGACTCCTAGGCACCGAGCGGGAGGAAGAAGCGGAGGACAAACGAGGGGTAAACAAGATGGTGGTGACACGGCACTATTCTAGCAGGTATAAGTAAAGCAATAAACTCTAGCTAGCAGTATAGTGCAGGTATAAGGCAGTAAAGTAGAGCAATGAAATAAGCAGTAAATAAGAAGAAAATGCAGTGCAGTAAGTAAATCTAAACTACCATCACAGATTCGTACCTTAACTTATATGAACGCCCATACGACATATAAGTTAAGATGTCCAGGTAACCCATCATATAAAAGAGCCCATATTAATTTATATGATGGGGGTATGCTATGTGTATGTTATGTTATGCTATGGTTATGATGTTTTAATGAATTTATGCAATGTGACTCACCCACACGACTCTATGCGCACAGACCTTTATAGTTCCCAATTTGTTTGAAAGGAAGCCAACCTTTCGGGTACCGACCGTCATGGCTCACGGTGGTAGTGGATCGGGCACTCCACATCCTAGGCGGGTATAGTCACTACCAGGCCTAGACCTCATGTACGCCTCAACGCTAAGAACACAACAGCGGAGCTCCTGCGTACTCTTGCTGGAATCCACCAGACTTTAAGGTCGGGGTGGGTTATTAGGGATTGTCCTCCAGACCGCGGTACTCAAAATTACCGGCCCTCTAAACCACACCCTCACTTGAATCAACGTACTACCGTCGGTGACACGACTAGCCTAGTACCGAAGACTCGCCACTATTTGAATAAGTAACAGGTGTTAACAAAGTCCACCCGAGCTTCCGGCTCAGGGACTATCACACAAGATGACCCAACCCATCTCCTTCCCGGAGGGGGTCCATATCAGTTTGCATCCATACTTAGGCTACTCTTGCCTACAGTTTAGTTAGTGTTATATTTAGGGTGAGTCTTGGACTTCCCGCGGTGTACTCCATGAGGGGCCCCTAACGGTACTACGGATCAATGGGCTCAACCCCACCATCCTCCTCAAGACCATTACTTTAGTTGGTGGTTAACATTTGGTTCACCCTCATTATTCCATAAAGTTAAAGTGACTTAGCTCATCTCCCGTTCCACCCAATCGGGTTGGACGTACCTTCATTCCTTCTACATTAACTCTAGCACAACCCCACAACTATCCCTAGGATTGACCCTCCTTGAATCATGGTGTGCTACATCTCATTTACTGATTGGATACAACTCCCAAACACTACTTAGGGGTCTGAACTGTCTAAAACTCAAAATTCTGTTTTTACTAAACGCAGACCACCAAGTTGAACTATCCATCAACCCCATGAGGTAACCCTTCTAAATACTCATCACCAAGGTATCTAATAATTATACAAGGTTCCCACTGACCTTAATAGGGTATGTTCCAATTTTCATAATTTTCCATATTAAATTGTTATTTAATATAATTTAAAGTAGCTAAGGCCTTAAGGAAAATTACACATGAACTACCCTCAAAATGATTCTTCATGCTACATGAAAATTATCAGTAAGGTAATATTCCATAACATGGTGGATCACTGAGTAAAATGACCCTAGGATGCCATTTGGCCTACTATATCATCATAACTGTCTAATTACCAAAATGCCACTATAATTAGGAAAAATAGTAATTCACTTCTGAAAATTCCACAAACATTACCAAGTGTTTACATGGGGACCTAGAGGTCTCTGCCAAATTGTTTTGTCATTACAATATGATTTGATATTTTAAAATGATTAAACATCCAAAGGTGGCAATTATCAATTTCTACATGAGGTACATGAAATATAAATCTACAAGCTTCCAAACTATTGTCATGGGCATATATTAACCTAAAACTACTGATAACCAAGTATCACGTCATTGCCCCATGATTTGATATTTTAAAAAGATTAAATACTCAAGTGATGTAAATCTCAATTTCTACATGAAGTACATGAAATACAATTCTACAAGCTTCCAAACAATTATCATGGGTATATAATAGCATTTAATGACAGTTAACCAAGTTTCACAATTTTTGCCTCATGATTTGATATTTTTCAAAATTAAAATCCCTTAAGCTAGCAAGCACTTGAAATTTCCTACACAAGGAATAATGATTCCTTAACTCATAACAAAATTACCATAGCCTTATTTCACACTAATACAGCCACTGATAGTACATCAAAGTCATACAAGGTCATATGACCTTGCATTTTATTTTATTAAGGAAAAGGTGGCAATTTCAAATATTAGGAAGAAAAATACTTAGATGCCTCTAGAAATTCCCATTAAATTACCTAAGACATTTTATGCCCTTACAAACATAGCCACAAAGTTCTGAGCCAAGGCTATAACATTTGGTCCCATGCCCTTCACAAATCCCAACTTGCACCCTTAAGGGTTTTCCCTTAGGGTTTTAGGTCACACCACCCTAATGGCTCCAAATGGACCATTAGGGTGTGAAACCAGCATTTTTATATCCATACCTACATACCACCATGGTGGGAGGAGGCTAAAACACTCTACTCCCCAAAATGACCTAAACTCTAATTTGACCCTTAAAAGCCCTCATTAGGGTTTCCAATTTTCCATATCAAATCAACTCCAAATGGAGTGAAATTTTAGGTAGGCACTACTCATGTACCAAGGAGTATGCCACCAAAGGTTGGTGTCATTTGGACATCACATGCTCCAAAAACCAACTTAATTTAAATAATCTAATTACCACAAAAACCCTAGGTTAAAGTGTACACCAAGGGCTGTACCTTTGGCAGGGGGTGCCCCTAGGGTATACCAACACATGGTTAAAAGCACAGCTCCAAAGCTTGAAGGGTTTGACCTAGGTAATTTTTCTAATGGACTGACCTAGTGTAGGACCAGTCCTAGTAAAACAGCTACCTAGGGAGCTGTAGGTCACCAAAAGACCTAAACTTAAGGCCAAATGAAAGTTAAGACCAAGGCCTACAACTTTCATGTTGAACACTTTTTCTAATTCTGCCATTAGGAGGACCTAATTTTTAATAGAAGAGGACTGATTATTGTAGGCAAAATAGCTAATAAAAGGAATTATTTAAATACAGGATTTATAGATCTGCACAGATCTTGAAGCACATCCGACGGCAGCGGCTCATCTTCCTCCTCCAGCCGACGGCTGGGATTCTCCCGTGCTGGGCCGATTTCCTCCCCCATTTCCCGGCCACCTGGTGGCCATCACGGCCGGCCACCACCGCCACCACCTTCGTGGTGGTCGGGGCTACAACTCCCGACGACATGGCGGCCGGAGGGGGCGTTTTCCGGCGAGCCTGGGTGGCTCGATTTGAGCCGATTTCCATGAAATCGACGAGTGGATTCGGGCTCAATTGAGCCCGATCCTTCAATCTTTTGTGATGAGAAGCTAGCATGAGGGGAGGGGAGGAGAAACGAACCTAGAGTGGGGCTTGGCGGTGGCGGCGGCGGCGGTTGGCCATGGAAATGCCTTGCTCCGGCGATCCTGCTCACAACCACGATTCTCCACCAAAAGCTCTGCTCCAAGTGTTGTTTCCGTCTGCTCTCTACCTCCTGAAGCTAATGGTGAGGTCGGATTGGGGTGGGGAGGCCTCTATAGGCTGATTTCAAATTAAGCTTCATCGATTTTTCCCCTTGCTGCCACCCTCCTGCACTCCTGCCCCTGCTGGCACTCTGATCCACTCCAGCTGCTTTGTAATCAAGGTGGGGTGCCCCAAACTGATTGGAGGTGGAGTGTAGAGGTGGAAATTGCTTTCTCTTTAAGCTTTATGCTTTTTGAATCACTTTTTGGCCCCCCCCCCTTCCATTTGATTAATCAAGCTTAGCTAGGGTTCACTCTAGGGCTGATATGGCTTGACTTAGGTCCATGAGTAGGGTTAATTAATTGGGGTTGGGTCCCATTCAATTTGGGCTTGAAATTCACTTTAAAAGGGCAAGGTTGACCATGGTTGACTTTGGTCAACCAAGGTGAGTGAGTTGACCCCACTTGGGGGGTCATGGGTCCCTTAACATCACCCAACATAGGTTGGTCCATGGTGGGGCTCCAATTGGTTCAATTTAATCAAAGGGTGTAGATTTGACCAAAATTGGGTAAAGTTTGACTTTGGTCAATTGGGGTCAATTGGTCCCACCATGATGGGGCTTTTTGGTCCATTGGGTTCCTTAAGGTGTTTAGAGTGTGGTGGTAAGGTCAATTTGAACATTTTAGGGTCAATTGAACCCTAATTGACTTAGTTTGGTTAATGTTGACCTATTGTTGACTTTGGTCAATTTCATGCAATTGGGTCCCACCCAAGTGCAATTTCCATGGTTATGGTCTTCCTCAGTGGTTAGGGTGGTATGGGGGAGGTCAATTTGGTGAATTGAGGGTCAATTGGCCTAAGGGAGTGGTATTGGGCTATGTTGATTTTGTGCCCTTGGTGTGCACTTAGCACACTCCACTTGGCCCAAGGGCCTTAGTGGCCACTCTGCACACCACCCATGCCCTAACACCATCTAGGGGTCTAGAGGGATTGGGGATGTTACAGGTTCTAGGGTCTACATAGAGATGAGATACATGCAAAACATAAGAGAATCATATGCTAATCATAATCACAAATTATATGTTGAAAGTAATACAATCTTTTGATTTTGCATGAGCATTAATTTTATCACATTTAGATTTAGGTACTCATGATTTATTACATTTAGTATTTCAATGTTATGTGAAAATTATATGATAGATTTGCATATATTCGATATGGGGCTTCAACCTAAATTTTCATAGACTTAGAATGATGTGATTTAATCTTGTGAGTTATTTTCAATCACTATAAGGTTGATTCTAAGGTCAATGGAATGGTTCTTAGGAGCCTCTGATGTACACTCTGTTGACACAAAGAATTTCCGAAAGAGAAAAACTGAGATAACTTCTAAACGGAGATGAGTTTTGGCAATTTTGAGGGTCGAAATGGAGTCAAACGAGCAAAGGTGGTTTGCCATTGCATAAATATTCTCGACCTCGTTCCGAAAAGCTATTATAAGCCAAATTCTGACGAGCGGATCAACAGTTATGATCGTTTGAAGTTTGGGTAAAAATCTCGCATATTTTTGTAAATTTGATTTTGGTTTTGTTTAAAAACAAATGATTTTTGCGATTTTTCAATTTCGATTTTTTTATGATTATGATTAGACATATTAGAGGCAATCAAATGACACAAGGATATTAAATAAATAATCAACTACTTGTGCATTTTATACATTTAGCCTAAGACCCCTAATTTTCCTCTAAATCCCTTTTTTTGACAATTATTTTATTAGTTTTAAAAAAAAAACTTTAGCATTTAACTTAAAATGATGATATAAGACTTAATAGATTTATAAGGTTAAAAATAAAAAGGATAGATAAGTCACTTGAGAGATGATATGACTTTTATTCCATTTCATTCACTTTGATTTATTAATGAATTTGTGGCTTAATGTGTGAAAGTCATATCACATGTTATACAAAGTGACCATAGCATGATGGTTTTAAAGAAAAGAAAAACAAACAAAAAAGAAGTTTAAGCATATCATGAAGTAGAGTTTATGATATTTCATATTTAATTATTTCTACTTCATGCATTTGTATGATACCTAATGAATATGAGATTTAGGTATCCAAAGAGGACCATGTGGAATGGTTCCTTTGGGTACCCAAATATAGCGAGATGATTTTTTGGGAGATGAGTATGAATGAACCCTTTCAAGTGGAGTTAATGTTTCATTTTTAATTTTGGGTCTCCATTCATACTTTGGTTTCATATTCTTATATTTCAAATTTCCATAATGATTTTCAAAAGTGGTATGTATAGGAAATTTGTTAACGTTTGAATTTATGTTTGGAGAAAACAGATTTTGTAAATGACAGTGAATTGGATTTTGATTTACAAAAGCTTTATGTTCCTTACTCCCATTATTTGGTTTATTCAAGATCTTCATATTCATATTCATATTCAACTTGTTTTTAGATATTACTTGATATTGTGAATTTATGTATTGTGAATTTTTATTCATTATTTTCATAAGCAAATTGCTTTTTGTTTTTAATTCATAATTCTTAATTTTGAAATTATGTCTAGCTTTATTATAAGCGATTGTGTTAATTTTAAGAGTGGAAACAATTGAATCAATATGATTTTGATAGTTATTTCTATATTCTTCAAATGTTTCATCCATTTCTTTAATTTCAATTTTATAGTCTTTACACTTAGCACAATCATTTTTCAAAGATGAACTTTCTAAACATAATCTTTCATTTAGTTCTTTTACAAAAATAAACTCATTTTCAAGTTCCTTGTATTTTTCTTTTAATTCATTAAATTCTATACAAGGAATATAGTTTTCAAATGAAGAGCATGATGTAGATTCAAACACATCATTTTTGGATTCTACATTCACATTTGCTTTCAAAGATGCATTTTCTAAACATAGTTTTGCATTAGCCCTTTTTAATTTCTTAATCTTACGTTTAGTAGTTTGTAGCAATTGTAATGTAGAAATAGAAGTACAAAAGATAGAATTTGATTTCCTTACATTGCTTTTGGATGCGGAAAGATTTGAACATATTGTTCCTTTGTCTTCTTCATCTTCTTCTTCCAAACAAGAGTTTCCATCATCCTTTCCGCTTGATGAGCATTCTATGGATCCATCATTTGAGGAGCTTTCTTGAATATTTGTGCAAGCTTGTGTGTTCTCCAATTCTTGTGTTTGTTCCATACCTACAGAAAGAGAATCATAAGTTCTTTCAAAAAAATTCCAAATCTCATAAGCGGTAGGTAAATTATAAATAAGTTTGAAAATATGTTGGTCTAACGCACAAAATAGACTATTCATAGATTTTGCATTTAAAACCATTTCGTTTCTATTTAATACGCTGGGTGGCTTTTCAATAGTAATGTTCCAAACATCTATGCCTAAGGACTTGAGGAATATTTCCATTAAATTTTTTCACCTTTTATAAATTTTCCCTTTGAATAAAGGTGGTGCAAGTGTTTTTTCATTTATATAAAAATTTTCCCCACTAGTAGAAGTGAGATCATGATCAAGAGACGCCATTATTCTCGGTTGTTAAGCCGATTTGGAATAACCTAGCTCTGATACCACTTGTTGGATCTGTAGGCGCCTTTAGAGGGGGGGGGGGGGTGAATAAGGGTTTAAAACTTTTACTTATATTTTGTAATACTTGAAATAATAAGAGATCAAAATAATGATTTTGAATAAAGATCTAAATTTTTTTTATAATAAAAGAGATGATAATAAACAATTTAGATAAATGAAGAACAAAATCAATTTTATTACACAAAGAGAGACATGATTACTATTAATAAAATTGATTACAAAACTAGATTTCTATAACGCTAGAAATCTAAGGCGAATAATAGAAACCTTTTTTGATTTCTATCCCGACTCGTATCCCCACGAACCGGTGGCTTTAGCCTATCCTCCCCCGGATATGGCCTCAAGCCGCTCTAGCATTTCTATCCCCAGAAAAGGCCTCGAGCACCCCCTAGATCTACGCCCTAGACCTAGTCGCCAACACGAGGCAAATTCCTCCCTAAGTCCTACCCAGACCTAGTCGCCAACACGAGGCGAATTAACAAACCGATTACAAAGATAAATGTAAAATACAAAAGACAAATATGAAAACTCCCTATGAGGTAATCTGAAGGAGACGCCGAAGAATCGCTGAAGATCGTTGAAGTCCAAGCATGCGTTCTTCGCGTTGTGTTAGCGTGTTGATCCAAGCCTCCTTGATTCCTCCTTTTGAAATTAAGTGGGAGATGTGTTGGTCTGGAAATACGGCCCTCTCAAAGTTTTTGAAGTGCTGGAATATGGCTCTTATCAATCAGTTATCAGAGACGCCGAAATCATCCAATTTATAGACTTTGAGCTAACGCCGACGTTAAGTGCTAACGTCGGACGTTGACCATGTATAACAACATATTGATGGCTCGGATCTTCAGAAGAGGAAGGAGATTCTGCACTTTAGGAATTGTTTTATTTTAGGCAATACTAACGTCGGCGTTAAGTCTAACGCGGGCGATGGGCAAATCATTCCTAAAGTTCCTCCTGCAATCATGACTGCTTTCTCCTTGCCAAATTCGTCGAACGAATAGCGCCCATCATTAAGACCTAACGCCTGGCGTTGAGTTTCTTCCTCGCCATTTCGTCGAACGGAATCACATTTCGTCGAACGCCATTTCATTTCGTCGAACGCCATTTCGTCAAACGGAATCACATTTCGTCGAACACCATTTCGTCGAACGCCATTTCGTCGAACGGAATCACATTTCGTCAAACACCATTTCGTCGAACGCATTTCGTCGAACGACATCTCATTTCGTCGAACGACTTCTTATTTCGTCAAACGCCATTTCATTTCGTCGAACGACTTCTTATTTCGTCGAACGCCTTTTCATTTCGTCGAACGCTAACGCCCATCGTTAAGCTTAACGCCTGGCGTTAGAAAGCAATCATTTAAGCATGTGGACAGTACCATACCAATGGAGCAGAACCCTAGTGTCATACCTGTTCAAACCTGCATGCTAAACACAAAGACAAGCAAGATCAAATACAAGTAGGATTTGTTATTCTCAAATCAAAGGGATGCGGAAAACCATGTTCCAACAACAACAACTGAAGAGGCGATGAAAGTCACCTTGGCCACTTTCCTTCTGAATGGAGAGGCAGTGCTTTGGTGGGATGAACTGGAAGTGCACAAGTTGGCCGGTAGAGATATTACCGAGGTCTTGATTGTAGAGTTCACAGGTCTGTTTCTCCGAGGTTTATTCCCTCTGCCCAGCGCATTGCGTTACAAAACCAATTTCTGCGGTTAACTCAAGGTGATCGTTCGATGGACGACTACACACATGAGTTCACGAGACTGAGTCGCTATGCGGGATCTTTGGTAGAAGATGAGGAAACTAAGACGAATAAATTCTATGAAGGACTTCGAGATGAGCTAAGGCTGCTTTTGGCGGGCCCTATGACTTTTGGCTTCCATGTTATGGTGCAAACTGCCAGATCACTGGAACTCAATATGCAGAGAGAGTTACCCTCGGTCCTTTGGGCCTTGAGAACCACTCCGAACACGGCCACCGGCGAGACTCCGTTCAAGCTCTCTCACAGGTCCGAGGTCGTCCTTCCAATAGAGTTCGAGGTAAAAACCCCCAGAGTGGTCGCCGCGGGGGAAGGAGATGAACAATGGTTAGTGAAGAATGAGGCAGAACAAAGGCTATCTCTGGACCTTGTGGAAGAGCTCCGGGACTTAGCCACCACCCGGCAAGAGGAAATCAAATGGCGGATGGCTCGGTATTTCGACAAGCACATCCGAATAAAGCAATTCGAGAAGGGAGACTTGGTCTTAAAGAAAGTCGACGCGGCCGAAAGGGGAACTGCGGTAGGAAAGCTCGAGCCCAACTGGGAAGGGTCGTATATTGTAAGTGAAGTGCTCAAATCGGGAGGGTACCACCTCCGGGATGTGGAAGGGGTACCTCTCGGCCGAGATCGGAGCGGGGATGACCTAAAACGTTTTTACCCATGAAGTTTGTGGGGTTTTGTTGATTTTACGATTCGTGACTATGTTGATTTTGCCCTTACTCTTTTCTCTAACCATGGAACCTTGGGTGTGGTTGGTGCTGGAATGCCCCGGATGATTCCGCTGTCGGGCTCTCACTAGCCGGTGGGTCAGGTTGATCTCACGGAGAGGCTGGCAGGGTAATAAGTGTTGGTGCTGGAATGCCCCGGATGATTCCGCTGCCGGGCTCTCGCTAGCCGGTGGGTCAGGTTGATATCACGGAGAGGCTGGCAAGGTAATAAGTGTTGGTGCTGGAATGCCTCGGATGATTCCGCTGCCGGGCTCTCGCTAGCCGGTGGGTCAGGTTGATCTCACGGAGAGGCTGGCAAGGTAATAAGTGTTGGTGCTGGAATGCCCCGGATGATTCCGCTGCCGGGCTCTCGCTAGCCGGTAGGTCAGGTTGATCTCACGGAGAGGCTGGCAAGGTAATAAGTGTTGGTGCTGGAATGCCCCAGATGATTCCGCTGCCGGGCTCTCGCGAGCCGGTGGGTCAGGTTGATCTCACGGAGAGGCTGGCAAGGTAATACGTGTTGGTGCTGGAATGCCCCGGATGATTCTGCTGTCGGGCTCTCGCTAGCCGGTGGGTCAGGTTGATCTCACGGAGAGGCTGGCAAGGTAATAAGTGTTGGTGCTGGAATACCCTGGATGATTCCGTTGTCGGGCTCTCGCTAGCCGGTGGGTCAGGTTGATCTCACAGAGAGGCTGGCAAGGTAATACGTGTTGGTGCTGGAATGCCCCGGATGATTCCATTGTCGGGCTCTCGCTAGTCGGTGGGTCAGGTTGATCTCACAGAGAGGCTGGCAAGGTAATAAGTGTTGGTGCTGGAATGCCCCGGATGATTCCGCTGCCGGGCTCTCGCTAGCCGGTGGGTCAGGTTGATCTCACGGAGAGGCTGGCAAGGTAATAAGTGTTGGTGCTGGAATGCCCCGGATGATTCCGCTGTCGGGCTCTCTCTAGTCGGTGGGTCAGGTTGATCTCGCGGAGAGGCTCACAAGTAAGTGGTTCGAGTTAAGAGGTTCGGTTCGCAAAAACTCTCAAGACAGGGCCTAGACAGGGCGAGCCCCGGGGCTCGCTCGCAGGAAGTATAAAAAGTAGCAGCAGATGGAAAACGCTAAGTCCAATGGTAACAGCGAGACGACCAGATGCAGAGGTCGCAGGGCTCGTCGGGGCGGGCCCTGACTCGCAAAAAACACTTGGAGAATTTATGCGCAGCGCATAAAACTAGCGAGTCAGGGAGGTCCGCCGGCGCAGTAGTTAGCAGGCAACACTGGACGCACGCAGGGGTTGGGCGAGCAAGGTAAGGCAACATCGACCTCGCTCGCAGGGCCCCCTACAAGGCGAGCCAGAGGCGCAGAGCGAGCCGCGTTCTACCCAAGTACAAGGGCAGGGAAGAGTTTATCTAATGAACAGTTAAGCGAGAGAAGCTGTGTGAACGCCTTATCGGGGGTGCGCGAGGTACAGAAGCGAGACAAAACCGACTAACATTGAGATAGTAAACCTCATAACCATCGCGAAGGAAAGGCGGGCGAGCGCGAGTATGGCTAAGCGAATGAGCACGAGCCTAACAAAATACATTAACGCGGGCATAAAAAGAAAAAAAGCATTGGCGCGAGCAATGTAAAAAGGCAATTTAAAGATAGGCAAAAATACTCCGTGTTTCATTTTTCAAAAGTACATTACAAGTAACGGCGATCTCGCCGGGCGGAGCAAAAAGATTTACATTGAAAAAAAGAAAGTCAAGGCTGGTCGCCGGAGAACTGATCGCTCCCGCGATCTTCGACCTCTGGAATTGGCGCAAACAGATCCGGGATGATGTCCTCGGCAGTGAGCTCCATCGCGTCAGGGACAATCAGGCCTGCCCCCTTGAGAGTGTCGAAGACGAGGTCGGCTATGCCCATTGAGTTCTTGCGGGTCGCCTCCTTTTCGTCTCGCGATTGGCCGCGAGCCCCAGCTCGCGGAGGGGGCGGGGGGAGCACCGCCAGGGTCATCTCGCGGACTTGGCCCTTTAGGAAAGTGTTCTCCATCTCCAGGTCGGTGCTCTGCGCGGCGAGTTGACTCGCCGACTCGACATCCTGTAGATGAGAAAAGTCAGAAAAGACGAAGGGTGGCGAGCGAGGTAGAAGCTTTGTACGCATTACTTACCATGCCGCCCTGGAGGCTGGCGAGGAGGCCCTCGGACAAGGACTCTTTGTGAAATTTTCCATAGATCTAGGAGTGAGCAGGAATAGTATAACTCAAAGTTCAAGCCAACAACCAGAAGCACATGAAAAACAACTTCAATCTTTATTGATACTTGCAGAAAACTTCATTACAGTGCGAGGTATACATGGCGAGACATGATTTCACCAGTACACAAAAAACAAGAGAAGAAACAATGCAAAAGGATAACCAGCGGTCTGCAGCACTGAGACCGCCTGACCGCCCGACTTGCGAGACCGCTCGGTTAGAACACGAGACTGCTCGAACACCTGCCAGCGACCTGAACAACACCAACCGCGAACTCCGCAACCTTCCGAACTCCACTGATTCTCCCGAACTCCAGCAACCCGCACTACAAGCCGCGAGACCGCCCGAACACCTTAGAAGAATAGGTGACCGCAGCTACCCGCACAATCCGCAGAAGCTGCACAAAAGAAGTTCAATCAGCAAGACCGCCCGGTCACAAAAAATGAAACCGCAGGAAATAACGCGAGCTCAGCTTACACTTGGTGCGATTAATTTTGCTGCTACAGTGGCTCCTATTTATAGGCATGCGACCTGATCCAGTCACCACCCTATGAGATAGAGTCACCGCCACCAGATCGCGCGACCAGACCGGTCAACCCGTGCGATCAGCAAAAAGATCATTCTGCTAGTGAGCTCGCCGACTTCAACAGAAGCCGCGCGACCAGACGCTCACCATCTGTGTTCGCCACCCGACCTCCTTCAGAGACCGCGAACACACCAGGCTGACTAAGGCAATAACCCGCCAAGTCGACCACACACCTGTGACCGCATATACCAGTAGATCGCCGAAGGACCAGCTATGCGAACACAACCCGGAGACCGCGCGACTAAGAGGACCTTAGTCAGCACGCACCACAATGAAACCGGACAACCACCAGATCAGGCTTCCCCCACCACACGATCACAAGCACCAGATCGTGCGGTCACACCGAACAGAAGAACTGCTCGCCACGCGGTCACACGACCAGACCACGCGGCCTCACCTCGGCACCCTTGGACAGAAGAACGGCGGTCACGCCAAATAGCCCGCGGCTAGACCAGAGAGGTCAGACCGCCAGAGAAGACCGCAAGACCGTGCGGTCAGATCAGACCGCGCGGTCTCCCCCCCAGACCGCCAACTTCACAAACTTCCACTTCAACATTTTCAACACTCCCCCTTGAAGTGGGAAGTTGAAAACAGCCCAAGTAAACTCCTTAATCGAGTGAACGGCCCCTTCGCCAGCGCCTTTGTGAATATGTCAGCAACGTTGTCCTGACTCCGAACATGCTCGACCGAAAGAGACCCCTCCAACACCTTCTCACGAATGAAATGATGCTCGATCTCGATATGCTTGGTCCTCGCGTGACAAACTGGATTAGTAACCAGTTTGAGAGCACTCTCATTGTCGCCGCGGAGCAGAGTCGGACCCCGAACCTCCTTATGGACATCTCCCACCAACCTCCTAAGCCAGATGGCTTCTTGAGCTGCCAAGGCCGAAGCCTTGTATTCCGCTTTCGTGGTGGAGACTGATACGGAATCCTGCTTCTTGCTGCACCAT
Organism: Dactylorhiza incarnata; assembly: GCA_033032865.1. Lineage (NCBI taxonomy): Eukaryota > Viridiplantae > Streptophyta > Magnoliopsida > Asparagales > Orchidaceae > Dactylorhiza > Dactylorhiza incarnata. The sequence goes on along the minus strand of JAWHQI010000309.1, from coordinate 2,658,827 downwards.
GATATAGCTGTGGGAACCGCCATGAAGATGTATCCAGACGTCGACTTCCGATCATCTGAATCTCCCCCGTAATCAGCATCCATGTACCCATGCACCTCGAAACCCGCATCCCTCCTGTAAAGGAGACCCATATCCGAAGTCGCCTTGACATACTTCAATATATTCTTGGCCGCTAGAAGATGAGGCATCCGTGGTTCCGCCATATACCGACTCACCCTGCCAACTGCAAATGCAATATCCGGCCTGGTAATCGTCAGATAGATCAAGCTCCCAACCAGAGCTCAGAACACAAGCGGATCTTCTAGAATCCTTCCCTCATCCTTCCGAAGTTTCATGGTCTTCTCCAGAGGTGTAGAAATGCTCTTCCCTTCCTTCATGCTGAATCTCTACACGATTCGCTCCGCATATCCAGCCTGGGACACCAGCACTCCACCTTCCTTCCGCTGCACTTCGAGTCCAAGAAAATGGTGAAGCTCACCCAAGTCCTTCATCTCGAACCTGATAGATAGCTCAACCCGAAGCTTTGCAACCTCCACTTTCGAATTCCCCGTCACGATCATATCGTCGACGCACAGCAGCACAATGACTTGAAGCTCCCCGCTCTTCTTGACGAACAAGCTTGAGTCAGAGTCTGAAGCAACAAATCCACAGAATAAGAGATATTCTACAATCTTCCCATACCACGCCCTCGACGCTTGCTTCAACCCATACAGGGCCTTCTTCAGCTTACATACATAGTCTGGAAAATCTTCAGATACGAAACCTGGCGGCATGAAGATATCTTTGTCAATCTCGCCGTACAAGAAGGCATTCTTTACGTCGAGCTGCCAAATCTCCCATCCCCAAAATGCCGCCAAGGCAATCACGAACCGAACTGAAGTCATTTTTGCCACCGGACTGAATGTCTCTTCATAGTCTTCACTGTATTGCTGCGAGAATCCCCGAGCCACAAGGAGAGCCTTGTATCGCTCGATACTACCGTCAGCCTTCTTCTTGAGCTTGTAGACCCACTTGCATGTCACAGGGGTGATACCCTTGGGCTTGGGCACCAGAGACCAAGTCTCATTCTTCTCAAGAGCTGCCATTTCTTCCTCCATGGCCAGATCCCACTGCTTCACGCCTTTGGCCTTTTCAAAGCTCACTGGTTCCCGCTCATCCAGGGGACCAACAAAGAAACACGAGACAAAGCTCACCATGTTTCCACCAGTATAGCGATTAGGGGCAATGATCGTTCGCTTCGATCTCCTCAGCTCCTTTCCCTGACCCGCAACATCCTCAGCTGCTTCTTCCTTAGCTCATCTTCCAGACGTACTCGGAGCATCGCTCCCCCTGCTTCCTGATCCAGAAGCCTCCGTCCCAGAACTAGAAATGGATGGACCACCTGGTGACACAGGCAGCTCCACCTGAAGATTTTCCACAGCTCTCTCCGCCTCCTCCACCCTGCTTTCTGGTAGCTCAACACCAGAACTCCCCTTGTAAGACGTCACCTCGTCAAACACGACGTCGCGAGATACAATAAATCTCGGCGTCTCCGGGTCCATGCACTTCCAGCCCTTCTTCCGATCATCATATCCCACGAAGACTAGCTTCCTTGCTTTCGCATCCAGCTTCGTCCGAAGCGCATCTGGAACGTGCACATAGCAGGTGGAACCAAACACCCGAAGGTGTGCCACACTTGGCTTCTCCTTGAACATCATCTCATGTGGTGCCAACATGTTGATGGGACTGAGAGGCATCCTGTTGATGACGTAGGCAGCACAAGACATTCCCTCCGCCCAGAAGGACCTTGGGATACTCTTGGCATGCAGCCAACACTTGTAGGTTTCCGTCAGATGACGGATCTTCCGCTCTGCAACTCCGTTTTGTTGTGGAGTATGTGCACAAGTAATCTCCCTCCGGATGCCCGCCTTCCTGCATAAAGTAGAGAACTCACCAGAGGTGAACTCCCCTCCGTTGTCAGTTCTCAGCTTCTTTATCCGCAAGCCCAGCCGACCCTCCACAAGCTCCTTGAACTCCACAAACTTGGCAAATGCCTCCGCCTTCTCCTTCAGGAAATAAACCCAGACATATCTGGTGTAATAGTCGATCAACACCAGCATATACCTGCTGCCTCCGAGGCTTGGGGTAGCAGTCGGTCCCATCAAGTCATCGTGGATGCACTCCAATGACACATTACTCCTTGTCTGAGATTTATCAAACGGCAGTCGATGAGACTTGCCAAACTGACATCCCTCGCAGACATGACCGTCACCATAGGAAGATAGACTAGGCGGGCCCTTGAACAGACCTTTCACTGCCATAGCTTTCAGCTTATCCATTCCTATGTGCCCCAACCTCTCGTGCCATATAACAACACTATCATTTGTCTTCAACTTGTCAACATAAGAACTTGTCGATAACACGAACAAGTCTTTTGCTCTTCTCCCAACATGAACGACCTCGGCCTTCACCTCCTCAACATTTCAAAGAAACTTCACTTCTGTTGGGCCGAGCAGAACTTGATACCCAGCGTCTACAGCGTTGGTCACGGAGAAGAGGTTTTTCCTCATTCCGGGAACATGATAGACACTCTTCAAGGTTAGTGGCCCTCTATCACTGCCCAAGGAAACAACCCCCACCTTCTTGACACTATGCATGATATTATCAGCAGTTATGATGACATCTTTACCTGAATAAGGCTGCGCTGAAGAAAGCTTCGACTCGTCCCCGGTGAGGTGATGACCACACCCCGAGTCCACAATCCAGTCCTCCTGATAGTTGATAGAAGCCGCAGCTCCAATAGAAGCTGAGAAGGCTCCTCCCCATCCTCCATCATTCTGTCTGGTCTCAGCTTCCTCCGTCTCTGCAGCAGCATGCCCTGGCTGAAGATTCACCCGACAATCCTTTCTGATGTGACCAAGCTTTCCACATCTGAAGCACTTGGGTCCTTCTCCCTTCTTCTTCCCATCAGCCTTAGGAGCATAGCCCCTATCCTACTGTCCTGAAGTTGAAGGCCCATTGCCTCCGGTGGTCTTCTTCTTCTTATCCCATTTCTTCTTCTTCCCAGTGAAGAGAACTTCGCCATCTCCCCCAGACACTGACACCCCCTTCATCTATCTTGCCAGACTCTCCTACGACGCAAGCAGATTCTTTAGCTCCAACAAAGACGGCTGATTTGCCCAACCCTGCACCGACGTCACAAAGGCCACATACTCCTTCCGCAAGCCACGGATGATGTGCCTCTTCAGCTTCGTCTCAGAAATTGGCTCATCAGGATCCAGTGCTGAAATCTCGGCGCACAAGTTCTTCATCTTCAGAAAGAAAGTAGAGATAGACAGATCATCCTGAGCCGACCTAGCTAGCTCATTTTCCAAAAACTGTAGCCTCGCTACATTCTTCTTGTTAAACAGCCCATCCAGGGCTCTCCAGATCTCTGCACCTGATCCACATCCCAAAATGTGATCGAACGGGTCAGGTGATATTGCCCTCTTCAGAGTAAACTCTGCTTTGGCATTAATCCGCCTCCAGTTCCTCACCTCATGACCATTATCCCCAATCAGAATAACTTCTTCCGTGTTCTCTCATCCAACCACCTCCCAGAGGTCCTCACCCAGAAGATAACTCTGCATACACGACTTCCACTTCTTGAAGTTAGTCGAGTTAAGAATCTCAATTCCAAGACCTCATGCTTCCATGGCTATACCACTGGTTCATTCTTCACAAAGGTGGTGACAACTATGAGGTGGATCTTCGCCCAGAATCGCTGCCTTGCGGTGTCACCGACACTCGGGTCGACTAACACCGCTCAACACCAACCCTGCCGGCTTTACGATCATAAGTAAAATATGCCTACGAACAAGAATAGAAGAAAAGGCATGTCCACAAAGTCACAGCATCATATATATAATGAAAATAGCAGTCCAAAAGAGAAGTACAAGCAAAAGGGGGCTTATGCCCGATACATATCCAAAATAAAGTACTATCTCTCTCTCACTACAACATGCGGAAGACTACATCAAAACTCTCAGAATGCGGAAGACTAGCTATCTAATCATCAACCTGTGGCGTCGTAGTAGTGCGCTGCATCTGCTGCTCAGGTCCTGCCATCACGTCCTGCTGCGCGCGGGACAGCTCCGTCTCCTCGGACTCCTGCGGTCACACCGACCGTTAGTCATAAAGACTAAGCCGTTTTGTCCTTGCCTCCCTCCACGACTCCTAGGCACCGAGCGGGAGGAAGAAGCGGACGACAAACAAGGGGTAAACAAGAAGGGGTGACATGGCACTAATCTAGCAGGTATAAGTAAAACAGTAAAAACTAGCTAGCAGTATAATGCAAGTATATGACAGTAAAGTAGAGCAAGGAAATAAGCAGTAAATAGTAAGGAAATGCAGTGCAGTAAGCAAATCTAAGCTACCATCACAGATTCGTACCTTAACTTATATGAACGCCCATACGACATATAAGTTAAGATTTCCAGGTAACCCATCATATAAAAGAGCCCATACTAATTTATATGATGGGGCTATGCTATGTGTATGTTATGTTATGCTATGGTTATGATGTTTTAAATGAATTATGCAATGAGACTCACCCACACGACTCTATGCGCACAGACCTTTATAGTTCCCAATTTGTTTGAATGGTAGCCAACCTTTCGGGTACCGACCGTCGTGGATCACGGTGGTAGTGGATCGGGCAATCCACATCCTAGGCGGGTATAGTCACTACCAAGCCTAGACCTCATGTACGCCTCAACGCTAAGAACACAACTGCGGAAATCCTGCGTACTCTTGCTGGAATCCACCAGACTTTAAGGTCGGGGTGGGTAATTAGGGATTGTCCTCCAGACCGCGGTACTCAAACTCACCGGCCCTCTAAACCACACCCTCACCCGAGTCAACGTACTACTATCGGTGACACGACTAGCCTAGTACCAAAGACTCGCCACTATTTGGATAGGTAACAAGTGTTAACATGCCCACCCGAGCTTTCGGCTCAGGGACTAACACCCAAGCTGAACCAACCCATCTCCTTCCCGAAGGAGATCCATACCAGTCTGCATACCCACTTAGGCTACTCTTGCCTACAGTTTAGTTCGTGCTATATTTAGGGTGAATCTTGGACTTCCCGCGGTGTACTCCGTAAGGGGCCCCTAACGGTACTACAGATCAATGAGCTCAACCCCACAATCCTCTTCAAGATAATTATTTTAGTTGGTGGATAACACTTGGTTCACTCTTAATCATTTCATATAGTAAGGTGATTTAGCTCATCTCCCGTCCCACCCAATTGGGTTGGACGTACCTCCTTTCCTTCTACAATGACCCCAGCACAACCTCACAACTAACCCTAGAATTGACCCTCCTTGAATCATGGTGGGCTATATCTCATTTACTGATTGGGTATAACTCCTATCCACTACTTAGGGATCTAAATTGTCAAAAACTCCAAATTCTGTTTTTACTAAACACAGTCCACCAAATTCTGTTTTTACTAAACGCAGTCCTCCAAATTGAACTATCCCTCAACCCCATAAGGGAATCCCTCTAAAAACTCATCTCCAGGGTCTGGTATAATTATCCTAGGCTACTACTGACCTTAATAAGGTATTGCCCAATTTCCATAATTTTCCATATTAATTTGGTATTTATTTTAATTCAAAATAGTTAAGGACTTAGGTCACATTACACATGAACTACCCTCAAAATGATTCCTCAAGTACATGAAAATTATCAGTAAGATAATATCCCAAATAAAGGTGGTTCACTGAGTATCATGACCCTAGGATGCTATTTGGCCTACTATATCATCATAATTGTATAATTATCAAAATGCCACTGTAATTAGGAAAAATAGTAATTTCACTTCTGCAAATTCTACAAAAATTACCCAATATTCATATGGGGACCTAGAGTCCTGTGCCAAAAGAATGTGTCATTACCATGTGATTTGACATTTTAAAAAGATTAAATACTCAAGTAATGTAAATCTCAATTTCTACATGAAGTATATGAAATACAATTCCAATAGCTTCCAAACAATTATCATGGGTATCGATTAACGTAAAATCACAGATCACCATGTATCATGACTCAAGCCCTATGATTTGATATTTTAAAAAGATTAAATACTCAAGTGATGTAAATCTCAATTTCTACATGAAGTATATGAAATACAATTCCAATAGCTTCCAAACAATTATCATGGGTATATAATATCATTGAATGACAGTTAACCAAATATCACATTTTTTCCCCATGATTTGATATTTTTCAAAATTAAATTCCATTAAGCTAGCAAGTACTTAAAATTTCCTACACAAGGAATAATACTTCAATAAATTATAACAAAATTACTATAGTACAATTTCATCCCTAATCAGCCACTGATGGAGTTTCAACACCATACAAGGTCCTATGACCATGCATTTCAATTTATTAAGGAAGGGGTGGCTATTTCATTTATTAGGTAGAAAATACTTAAATGCCTCTAAAATTCCCATTTAAATTTCCTAAGACATTTTATGACCTTAAAATCATATCCCCAAAGTTCAGAGCCAAGGCTAGAACATTTGGCCCTATGTCCTTCACAAATCTCACTTTGCACCCTTAAGGATTCACCCTTAGGGTTTTAGATCACACCACCCTAATGGATCCAAATGGACCATTAGGGTGTGTGATAAGCATTTGAATATCCATGCCAACATATCCAACATGATGGGAAGAGGCTAACCCACTCCATTCCTCAAAATGACCTAAACCCTAATTTGACCCTTAAAGGCCCTCTTTAGGGTCTCCAACTTTTCATATCAAATCAACTCCAAATGGAGTGAAATTTTAGGTAGGCACTATACATATACAGAAGAGCCATCCACCAAAGTTTGGTGTCATTTGGACATCATATGCTCCAAAAATCAACTTAATTTAAAGATTCTAGTTACCATAAAAACCCTAGGTAAAAGTGTCCACCAAGGGCTGCCCTTTTGGCAGGGGGTGCCCCTAGGGTATACCTAGTCATGGTTAAAAGTACAGATCCTAATGATGAAGGGTTTGACCTAAGTAATTTTTCTAATGGACTGACCTAGGGTAGGACCAGTCCTAGTAAAACAGCTCCCTAGGGAGCTGTAGGTCACCAAATGACCTAAACTCAAGGCCAAATGAAAGTTAAGACCAAGGCCTACAACGTTTATGTTTGGCACCTTTCCTAAATCGGCCATTAGGTGGCCCTAATTTATATTAGAAGATGACTGAAAATTCAGGGCAGAAAATCATGCAAGGGAATTAATTTAACCTTTAATAAATAGGCTCAGCACGCATCTTGACGCACATCTGGAGGCAGGCGCGTCGTCTTCCTCCTCCAGCCAACGGTTGAGATCCAACCGCGCTGGGTGATGTTTCGACCGAGATTCCCGGCGATCCAGCCACCACCACCGTCGGCCAACACCACCGACACCTTCGTGGTGGTCGGGGCTACCATCAGCCGGCGACTGGTGGTCGGAGGAGGCGGTTTCCGGCGATCCCAGCTTTCCCGTTTCGAGCCAAAAACCAGGGATTTCAGAGGTAGATCCGGGCTCAATTGAGCCCGATCCTTCCTCGTTTTGTGATGGGAAGCTAGCACGAGGGGAGGGGAGGAGAAACGAACCGTTGTTGGGGCGTGGCTGCGGCTCCGGCGGCGGTTTGCCATGGAAGTGTGCAGCTCCGGCGATCCTGCTCCCGATCTCGATTCTCCACCAAAAGCTTTCCTCCAGGTGTCGTTCTCAACTGCTCTCAGTGCTCTGAAGCTAATGGGATGGTTGGAATGAAGTGAGGAGGGCTCCTTGGGCTGTTTTGAATTGGAGCCACCTCGGTTGTGCCCCTTGCTGCCACCCTCCTGCACCAGCTGGTCCCTTGCATCCATCTGGGTCAAGCCCAGACCCACAACAATCAGGGCTGGCCCCTAGGTTGATTGGAGATTGAGTGTGGAAGGGAGAATTGCTTTTGCTTTAGCTTTATGCTTTTTGATCACCTTTTGGTCCCCCCCCCCTTCCATTTGATTAATCAAACCATAGGTTAGGGCTCAGTCTAAGGCTGATGGGCAAGGCTAAGTCCAAGCATAATGGTTAATTAAGGGGTGACATTCAATTTAGGTTTGAAATTCCCTTTAAAGGCTATGTTGACCATGGTTGACTTTGGTCAACCATGGTGGGTGGGTTGACCCCACTTGGGGTCATGGGTCCCTTAACATCACCCAACATAGGTTGGTCCATGGTGGGGCTCCAATTGGTTCAATTTAATCAAAGGGTGTAGATTTTGACCAAAATTGGGTAAAGTTTGACTTTGGTCAATTGTGGTCAATTGGTCCCACCATGATGGGGCTTTTTGGTCCATTGGGTTCCTTAAGGTGTTTAGAGTGTGGGGGTAGGGTCAATTTGAACATTTGGGGGTCAATTGAACCCTAATTGACTTGGTTTGGTTAATGTTGACCTAATGTTGACTTTGGTCAACTTCATGCAATTGGGTCCCACCAAAGTGCAATTCTCATGGTAAAGGTCTTCCTTAGTGGTTAGGGTGGCATGGTGGAGGTCAATTTGGTGAATTGAGGGTCAATTGACTTAGTTGAGGGGCTTAGGGTTAGGTTAGTTTTTGAGCTTTGGTGTGCACTTAGCAATTTCTACCCTAGCCTAAGGCCCTTGAGGCCTCTCACCTCACCCCTATTCCCTAACATTTCCAATGGGTCTAGAAGGATTGGGGATGTTACAAATCCTAATAAACAAAAAAATTATTTCGTCCCCGAAATTTAAGATCGGGTCTACGGGTTTTACGCAATATAAGATAAAAGAAATTTGCAAGGAGACTTAGGTTGTACCTGAAGTGAAGAGCTCCGGGTAGCGTTGTTGCATGAGGTCCATGGGCTCCCATGTGTGCTCCTCTCGCCCGTGGTTGGACCACAACACCTCCACCAACGGTACACTCTTCCGCCGCAGGACTCGGACTTCCGTATCGTCGATCCGGATGGGCTCCACTAAGACCGACCGATCGGGCGCCACCGGGCCTGAAGTAGATATTACATGCTGCTCAGGACGAAGCAGGGCTCTCCGAAGTGAAGAGACGTGGAAGACGTCATGCAGGTTCTCCAACTCTGGCGGTAGCTCCAGCCTGTACGCCAAAGGACCGATCCGCTCCAGGATCAAATAAGGCCCCACGTACCGAGGACTGAGCTTCTTGTGCCCCCGCACTCGAGAAACCCCATGCATAGGACGAATCTTCAAGAACACACACTCTCCTACCTGGAGCTCCACCATACGATGCCTCGCATCATAGTACTTCGCCTGTCTGCTCTGGGCCTCCAGCATCCGCTCCCTGATCAGTCTTACCTGCGCATCCGACTCTTCAATGTAATCTGAACCCAACGACCTCGGGTCCTCGTCCTGGACCCAGGAAAGTGGTGTGCGACACTTCCTCCCGTACAGTGCGGCATAAGGTGCCATTCCAATGCTAGCCTGGTGACTGTTGTTATAGGAAAACTCTATCAAAGGCAACAGTCTCTCCCAGGGCTTGCCCGTATCCAGGATTCACAAACGCAGTAGGTCCTCCATAGTCCGGTTGGTGCGCTCAGTCTGACCGTCAGTCTGTGGATGGAACGGCGTGCTAAATGTCAACCGGGATTCCAAGTAAGCCTGGACCGCCTTCCACTCCCTCGAAGTAAAGCGTCCGTCTCTATCTGAAACAATCGTCTTGGGCACCCCGTGATATCTGACCACCTGCTCCACAAACACCCTGACTAGGTCACCGACTGGCCCCTCCTTCTGTACCGGAATAAACCGAGCTACCTTCGTCAGCCTGTCCACTATCACCCATATCGAGTCATTCCCAGAGCGGGAGCGAGGTAGGCCATGCACAAAATCCATCGATATATCCTCAAACTTCCACTCAGGTACTGATAAAGGCTGCAACAGACCTCCCGGGCTCCTGCACTCCGCCTTCACGCGCTGGCAGCCCTCGCAATGCGTCACATACTGTATAATATCTCTCTTCATCCCTGGCCAAAACATAACCTTCCGAAGGTCTGCTGCCATCTTCGTGATCCCTGGATGTACTGAGTACTGGGAGCAATGAGCCTCCCTGAGCACCTCATCTCTAATACCTCCTCCAGCTGGGATGTAGACTCGGTCTCGATGGTGAAGAAGATCATCTCTCAACGTATAGTCCCCTGCCACGCCGTCTACCAACAATCTGAATACTGGCTCCAAGGCAGGGTCCTGCAACTGTGCCTCCCGAATGTGGTCCCGAATATCGCAGACAATATTCAAGGACGCTAGATACTCCATGTACATCTCGGGGTCGGCCCTGGATACAACTGTGATGTGCATGTTCTCCAAAGCTTGAATCAACTCCATAGCCGTCACGCGGCTCTCTGCTCCTGATGCACCTCCTCTCCTGCTCAATGCATCCGCTACGGTGTTGGCCTTGCCTGGGTGGTAATGCAGTGTGTATGTGTAGTCGCACAAGAACTCCAACCACCTCCGCTGACGTAGGTTCAAGTCCTTCTACGTATCAATATACTTGAGGTTCTTGTGATCTGAGAAGATCTCACAATGAACCCCATAAAGATAGTGCCTCCAGGTCATCAAGGCAAAGATGACCGCTCCGAGCTCGAGGTCATGCACTGGGTAGTTCCTCTCGTGTACCTTCAACTGCTGAGAAGCGTACGCGATCACGTGACCGTGCTGCATCAACACTGCTCCCAACCCCTGAAATGATGCGTCTGTGTAAACCTGAAATCCTTCCTTCCCAGATGGAAGTGCAAGGATGGGGGAAGAGGTGAGTCGGCCCTTCAGCTCCAAGTAGGCCGCCTCACACTGCGGAGTCCAGACGAATGGGGCATCCTTCTTGGTGAAAGAAGTGAGCGGAAGGGCAATCCTGGAGAACCCTTCCACAAACTTCCGGTAATAGCCCGCCAATCCTAGAAAGCTCGGCACATCTGAAGCTGACTGCAGTCGAGGCCACTCCTGAACGGCCCGCACCTTGGCCGGATGCACTGCCAGACCTGCTCCACTGATGATGTGTCCTAGAAAAGCCACCTCCCGTAGCCAGAACTGACACTTGGAGAACTTCGCATACATCTGGTGTTCTCTCAGCTTCCTCAATACTAGGGCCAGATGCCCAGCATGCTCCTCCTCCGTCCTGGAATATACTAGAATGTCGTCGATAAACACGATAACGAAGATGTCGAGAAAGGCCTCGAACACCCTGTTCATCATGCTCATGAAGGCTGAAGGGGCATTAGTGAGCCCGAAGGGCATCACCGTGAACTCATACAATCCATACCGGGAACTGAAGGCTGTCTTCGGTATGTCCTCCTCTCGGATCCGTAGCTGATAGTACCCTGATCTCAAGTCAAGCTTGGAGAACCAGTGGGCTCCCTGCAACTGATCGAAGAGCTCGTCAATCCTCGGCAATGGATAGGTGTTCCGCACCGTCAGTCTGTTGAGCTCCCGATAATCTATACACAAACTGAGCGTCCCATCCTTCTTCTTCACAAATAACACCGGCGCTCCCCAAGGTGAGGAGCTCGGCCTGACGAAACCCGCATCTACCAGCTCTCTCAACTGCACCCTAAACTCTGCCAGCTCCCTGGGTGCCATGCGGTATGGTGCCCGAGACACGGGCCTCGCTCCCGGCACCAGCTGAATCGGAAAATCTATCTCTCGATGCGGTGGCAGTCCGGGCAACTTCTCTGGGAATACGTCGGAGAAGTCCCGTACTATAGGAATGTCTGATAAGGAGGTCTCTACCTCCGCCATCTCGAAGCACACAAGATAAACCTCGTCGCCCTGCTCGTGGGCCTTGACTACCTGAACAGAAGATAAATAAGAGCGGGGGATCGGCTCAATACCTTCGAACGTCGCTGAGGTGGTGCCGTGACGCACCACCACTCTCTTTGCTTGGCAGTCTATCTATGCGTGGTTCCGCGCGAGCCACGTCATGCCCAAGATAAGGTCGAAGTCTGCGAGCTTCAGCACCGAAGCTGGAGCATCGAGCGTTAGGCCGTTGATGGTCGCCTTCAAGGTGCACTTGGTCGTTGTCTCGATCTCTGATCCATTGGGGAGGCGCACCCTTCTGGTGGGTCCCGTGTAATAATGGATCTGCTCCAAGCCCTTAACAAAGTCTTCAGAGACAAAGCTATGCGAGGCACCAGTATTGAATAGGGTGTGGGCGGGCTTGCCGCACACCACTATAATGCCTGGGAAATTGGTTGTTTGTTTAATTTTCCAAACCAGAAGGTCAAAAATGCAGGTGATTCTAAGCAGTAATAAATCAAAGTACTGAAAGCATTAAATTACCTGCAATAACCTCCTCCGGGTTCCTTGGTTGTGCAAGATCCAATGCGTAAGCCTGCTCCTGATGCCTTCCTCTGCCGTGATTTCCCCTGCCTCTACCCCTTCCTCGGCCTCGGCCCTGCTGTGCTGGAGGGGCTGCCAGAGGTGCTGCTGGTGGTGGAGGAGGTGGAGGGAATCGTCGAGGGCAATGGGCCTTGATGTGACCTGGCTGGTTGCACTCATAGCACACCACTGGAGCGCGTCCCCGGCGTGAGGCGTAGAAACCTCTCCTCCAGCTCGTCCCTGTCCGTGCTGGATATGAAGTGCTCTAGGAATGTGGTACTAAACTCATCCCAAGAGATATCTGAGTACTCCCTATCTCTGAAAGTGGTCTCTAGCAGCGACTTCCACCACCTCTTGGCATGTGCCTCAAGAGCTGACACTGCCAAAAATACTGCCTTGCCGATCGGGCAGCCGATGCCGGCCAGCATCTCCTGAATGGTGTCCAGCCACTCTTCAGTCTTCACTGCATCCTCTGTCCCTCGGTAAGTCGGTGGGGAAAGACCTCTGAAGGTGCTCAGCCAGTTCGCTCCCGGGTTCGGCAGTGGTGCCGGGACGGACTGGGCCCTGAAGGTCTCTAGGATGGCTCCTAACGTCTGCCTCAACTCTGACTGCTGAAAAGTAGTGGTAGTCGGAGGGGGAGGAATGCTGACATGAGGCTCCGTGCTCACTGGGGCCTACCAAAGATAGGGATTTGGTCAAAAATTTGGCCTTACTTATTGGTTATTGGACTGTTTTATGTGATTCCATACATGGGCACACCATAGCTTCCGCTGCCTAGTTTGTCTGCAAACTAAGCTCGAGCGGGGTGACCCAGTACGTTGTGGACTGTTCTCTAATGATCGTTCGTTCAGTGATACCATTTGTAAGATCTCTTTTTCCAAAACCCGTTCGGGTACTTGGAAACTCGAACCTCTTCCGCATCGCACGGTTGAGGTGGATCTTCGCCCAGAATCGCTGCCTTGCGGTGTCACGGACATTCGGGTTGACTAACACCGCTCGGCACCAACCCTGCCGGCTTTACGATCATAAGTAAAATATGCCTACGAACAAGAATAGAAGAAAATGCATGTCCACAAAGTCACAGCATCATATATATATATAATGAAAATAGCAGTCCAAAAGAGATACAAGCAAAAGGGGGCTTATGCCCGATACATATCCAAAATAAAGTACTATCTCTCTCTCACTACAACATGCGGAAGACTACATCAAAACTCTCAGAATGCGGAAGACTAGCTATCTAATCATCAACCTGTGGCGTCGTAGTAGTGCGCTGCATCTGCTGCTCAGGTCCTGCCATCACGTCCTGCTGCGTGCGGGACAGCTCCGTCTCCTCAGACTCCTGCGGTCACACCGACCGTTAGTCATAAAGACTAAGCCGTTTTGTCCTCGCCTCCCTCCACGACTCCTAGGCACCGAGCGGGAGGAAGAAGCGGAGGACAAACAAGGGGTAAACAAGAAGGGGTGACATGCCACTAATCTAGCAGGTATAAGTAAAACAGTAAAAACTAGCTAGCAGTATAGTGCAAGTATATGACAGTAAATTAGAGCAAGGAAATAAGCAGTAAATAGTAAGGAAATGCAGTGCAGTAAGAAAATCTAAGCTACCATCACAGATTCGTACCTTAACTTATATGAACGCCCATATGACATATAAGTTAAGATTTCCAGGTAACCCATCATATAAAAGAGTCCATACTAATTTATATGATGGGGCTATGCTATGTGTATGTTATGTTATGTTATGGTTATGATGTTTTAAATGAATTATGCAATGAGACTCACCCACACGACTCTATGCGCACAGACCTTTATAGTTCCCAATTTGTTTGAAAGGTAGCCAACCTTTCGGGTACCGACCGTCGTGGCTCACGGTGGTAGTGGATCGGGCACTCCACATCCTAGGCGGGTATAGTCACTACCAAGCCTAGACCTCATGTACGCCTCAACGCTAAGAACACAACATCGGAGCTCCTGCGTACTCTTGCTGGAATCCACCAGACTTTAAGGTCGGGGTGGGTTATTAGGGATTGTACTCCAGACCGCGGTACTCAAACTCACCTGCCCTCTAAACCACACCCTCACCCGAGTCAACGTACTACTGTCGGTGACACGACTAGCCTAGTACCGAAGACTCGCCACTATTTGGATAGGTAACAAGTGTTAACATGTCCACCCGAGCTTCCGGCTCAGGAACTAACACCCAAGCTGAACCAACCCATCTCCTTCCCGGAGGAGATCCATACCAGTCTGCATACCCACTTAGGCTACTCTTGCCTACAGTTTAGTTCGTGCTATATTTAGGGTGAATCTTGGACTTCCCGCGGTGTACTCCGTAAGGGGCCCCTAACGGTACTATAGATCAATGGGCTCAACCCCACAATCCTCTTCAAGATAATTATTTTAGTTGGTGGATAACACTTGGTTCACCCTTAATCATTTCATATAGTAAGGTGATTTAGCTCATCTCCCGTCCCACCCAATTGGGTTGGACGTACCTCCTTTCCTTCTACAATGACCCCAGCACAATCTCACAACTAACCCTAGAATTGACCCTCCATGAATCATGGTGGGCTATAACTCATTTACTGATTGGGTATAACTCCTATCCACTACTTAGGGATCTAAATTGTCAAAAACTCCAAATTCTGTTTTTACTAAACGCAGTCCACCAAATTTTGTTTTTACTAAACGCAGTCCACCAAATTGAACTATCCCTCAACCCCATAAGGGAATCCCTCTAAAAACTCATCTCCAGGGTCTGGTATAATTATACTAGGCTACTACTGACCTTAATAAGGTATTGCCCAATTTCCATAATTTTCCATATTAATTTGGTATTTATTTTAATTCAAAATAGTTAAGGACTTAGGTCACATTACACATGAACTACTCTCAAAATGATTCCTCATGTTACATGAAAATTATCAGTAAGATAATATCCCAAATAAAGGTGGTTCACTGAGTATCATGACCCTAGGATTCTATTTGGCCTACTATATCATCATAATTGTATAATTACCAAAATGCCACTATAATTAGGAAAAATAGTAATTTCACTTCTGAAAATTCTACAAAATTTACCCAATGTTCATATGGAGACCTAGAGTCTCGTGCCAAAAGAATGTGTCATTACCATGTGATTTGACATTTTAAAAAGATTAAATACTCAAGTGATGTAAATCTCAATTTCTACATAAAGTATATGAAATACAATTCCAATAGCTTCCAAACAATTTTCATGTGTATGGATTAACCTAAAATCACAGATCACCAAGTATCATGACAAAGCCCTATGATTTGATATTTTAAGAAGATTAAATACTCAAGTGATGTAAATCTCAATTTCTACATGAAGTATATGAAATACAATTCTAATAGCTTCCAAACAATTATCATGGGTATATAATAGCATTGAATGACAGTTAACCAAATATCACATTTTTGCCCCATGATTTAATATTTTTCAAAATTAAATTCCCTTAAGCTAGCAAGTACTTAAAATTTCCTACACAAGGAATAATACTTCAATAAATTATAACAAAATTACTATAGTACAATTTCATCCCTAGTCAGCCACTGATGGAGTTTCAACACCATACAAGGTCCTATGACCATGCATTTCAATTTATTAAGGAAAGGGGTGGCTATTTCATTTATTAGGTAGAAAATACTTAAATGCATCTAAAATTCCCATTTAAATTTCCTAAGACATTTTATGCCCTTAAAATCATATCCCCAAAGTTCAGAGCCAAGGCTAGAACATTTGGCCCTATGTCCTTCACAAATCTCACTTTGCACCCTTAAGGATTCACCCTTAGGGTTTTAGATCACACCACCCTAATGGCTCCAAATGGACCATTAGGGTGTGTGATAAGCATTTGCATATCCATGCCAACATATCCAACATGATGGGAAGAGGCTAACCCACTCCATTCCTCAAAATGACCTAAACCCTAATTTGACCCTTAAAGGCCCTCTTTAGGGTCTCCAACTTTTCATATCAAATCAACTCCAAATGGAGTGAAATTTTAGGTAAGCACTATACATATACAGAAGATCCATCCACCAAAGTTTGGTGTCATTTGGACATCATATGCTCCAAAAATCAACTTAATTTAAATATTCTAGTTACCATAAAAACCCTAGGTAAATTTGTCCACCAAGGGTTGCCCTTTTGGCAGGGGGTGCCCCTAGAGTATACCTAGCCATGGTTAAAAGAAAAGATCCTAATGATGAAGGGTTTGACCTAGGTAATTTTTCTAATGGACTGACCTAGGGTAGGACCAGTCCTAGTAAAACAGCTCCCTAGGGAGCTGTAGGGTCACCAAATGACCTAAACTCAAGGCCAAATGAAAGTTAAGACCAAGGCCTACAACTTTTATGTTGGGCACTTTTCCTAAATCGGCCATTAGGTGGCCCTAATTTATATTAGAAGATGACTGAAAATTTAGGGCAGAAAATCATGCAAGGGAATTAATTAAACCTTTAATAAATAGGCTCAGCATGCATCTTGACGCACATCTGGCGGCAGGCGCGTCGTCTTCCTCCTCTAGCCAACGGTTGAGATCCAACCGCGCTGGGTGATGTTTCGACCGAGATTCCCGGCGATCCAGCCACCACCACCGCCGGCCAACACCATCGACACCTTCGTGGTGGTCGGGGCTACCATCAGCCGACGACTGGTGGCCGGAGGAGGCGGTTTCCGGCGATCCCAGACTTACCGTTTCGAGCCAAAAACCAGGGATTTCAGAGGTAGATCCAGGCTCAATTGAGCCCGATCCTTCCTCGTTTTGTGATGGGAAGCTAGCACGAGGGGAGGGGAGGAGAAACGAACCGTTGTTGGGGCGTGGCGGCGGCTCCGGCGGCGGTTTGCCATGGAAGTGTGCAGCTCCGGCGATCCTGCTCCCAATCCCGATTCTCCACCAAAAGCTTTGCTCCAGGTGTCGTTCTCGACTGCTCTCAGTGCTCTGAAGCTAATGGGATGGCTGGAATGAAGTGAGGAGGGCTCCTTGGGCTGTTTTGAATTGGAGCCACCTCGGTTGTGCCCCTTGCTGCCACCCTCCTGCACCAGCTGGTCCCTTGCTTCCATCTGGGTCAAGCCCAGACCCACAACAATCAGGGCTGACCCCTAGGTTGATTGGAGATTGAGTGTGGAAGGGAGAATTGCTTTTGCTTTAGCTTTATGCTTTTTGATCACCTTTTGGTCCCCCCCCCCCTTCCATTTGATTAATCAAACCATAGGTTAGGGCTCAGTCTAAGGCTGATGGGCAAGGCTAAGTCCAAGCATAATGGTTAATTGAGGGGTGACATTCAATTTAGGTTTGAAATTCCCTTTAAAGGCTATGTTGACCATGGTTGACTTTGGTCAACCATGGTGGGTGGGTTGACCCCACTTGGGGTCATGGGTCCCTTAACATCACCCAACATAGGTTGGTCCATGGTGGGGCTCCAATTGGTTCAATTTAATCAAAGGGTGTAGATTTGACCAAAATTGGGTAAAGTTTGACTTTGGTCAATTGGGGTCAATTGGTCCCACCATGATGGGGCTTTTTGGTCCATTAGGTTCCTAAGGTGTTTAGAGTGTGGGGGTAGGGTCAATTTGAACAATTGGGGGTCAATTGAACCCTAATTGACTTGGTTTGGTTAATGTTGACCTAATGTTGACTTTGGTCAACTTCATGCAATTGGGTTCCACCCAAGTGCAATTCTCATGGTAAAGGTCTTCCTTAGTGGTTAGGGTGGCATGGTGGAGGTCAATTTGGTGAATTGAGGGTCAATTGACTTAGTTGAGGGGCTTAGGGTTAGGTTAGTTTTTGAGCTTTGGTGTGCACTTAGCAATTTCTACCCTAGCCTAAGGCCCTTGAGGCCACTCACCTCACCCCTATGCCCTAACATTTCCAATGGGTCTAGAAGGATTGGGGATGTTACACTGATACCATGTGAAATTTTCCGTAGATATAGGAGTGAGCAGGAATAGTATAACTCAAAGTTCAAGCCAACAATCAGAAGCACATGAAAAACAACTTCAATCTTTATTGATACTTGCAGAAAACTTCATTACAGTGCGAGGTATACATGGCGAGACATGATTTCACCAGTACACAAAAAACAAGAGAAGAAACAATGCAAAAAGATAACCAGCGGTCTGCAGCACTGAGACCGCCTGACCGCCCAACTTGCGAGACCGCTCGGTTAGAACACGAGACCGCTCGAACACCTGCCAGCGACCTGAACAACACCAACCGCGAACTCCGCAACCTTCCGAACTCCACTGATTCTCCCAAACTCCAGCAACCCGCACTGCAAGCCGCGAGACCGCCCAAACACCTTAGAAGAACAGGTGACCGCAGTTGCCCGCACAATCCGCAGAAGCTGCACAGAAGAAGTTCAATCAGCAAGACCACCCGGTCACAAAAAATGAGACCGCAGGAAACAACGCGAGCTCAACTTACACTTGGTGCGATTAATTTTGCTGCTACAGTGGCTCCTATTTATAGGCTTGCGACCTGATCCAGTCACCACCCTATGAGATAGAGTCACCGCCACCAGATCGCGCGACCAGACGCTCACCATCTGTGTTCGCCACCCGACCTCCTTCAGAGACCGCAAAAACACCAGGCCGACTAAGGCAATAACCCGCCAAGTCGACCACACACCTGTGACCGCATATACCAGCAGATCGCCGAAGGACCAGCTATGCGAACACGACTCGGAGACCGCGCGACTAAGAGGACCTTAGTCAGCACGCACCACAATGAAACCGGACAGCCACCAGATCAGGCTGCCCCCACCACACGATCACAAGCACCAGATCGCGCGGTCACACCGAACAGAAGAACTGTTTGCCACGCGGTCACACGACCAGACCGCGCGGCCTCACCTCGGCACCCTTGGACAGAAGAACGGCGGTCACGCCAAATAGCCCGCGGCTAGACCAGAGAGGTCAGACCGCCAGAGAAGACCGCAAGACCGTGCGGTCAGATCAGACCGCGCGGTCTCCCCCCCCAGACTGCCAACTTCACAAACTTCCACTTCAACATTTTCAACACTCTTTTCCCTTAAGGCGCGCGACCTCGTCTGAGGCCTTCTGGAGCTCACTTTTGAGCTCCTTAGTTTCCCGGTACGAGGTTAAGTACCGGCGGCCCACCATGTGGGTAAGCTCCATCGCCCGGAACTAGGCTCGCATGGACTCATAGACAAGGGGCCTAGATTTGAAGGCTCTGAAGAGGGAGGCGTCCTCGCGGTCGTAGAGCCCGAAGGCGAGGGAGAACGCCTCACCCCCAACCCTATCGCTCTCAACCCAGGAGGGGAGGAGCGAAGAGCATGGAATCTTATTATGATCAGGATCCCACGCGAGCATTGGCTCGCCTATCGCGTCGGGGAGCCTCAGAGTTGTGGTTGATCTAGGCTTTGACATGTCTGAGCCCATCTCCCCTGTGCATATATTACCTTGCGTGGAGCCGATTCTTTGTGAGGAATCAGTGCTTGACTTTTATCCAAGCACTATTCCTCCCCCTGTTTTGCATACTGCTACTTTCATCTATGACGACATTATCGATGATGCGTCGCAGGATAAGGCAGGTGATTTATTTGTTGTGCCTATTCCTATGGAGGAGAATATTTTCCAAGGTGAAGAGGATTCTACCTCAGCACCGGTGGAGGCTATCCAAATAATGGGGGAGGCCAATGTTGATCCTGCCAAGCCTTGCAGCATTGTCGATAATACCGACAATATCTTATTACCTCAACCTAGTGGGAGTGAGACCGGGACCACTCCCCCGATTTTTTATTATTTATGTCATTCTTCTCTTTTATTTCCTGACCCCCCCCCCCCCCCCCCCCCCTTCTTCATCTGAGCCTGTGCAGGTTGAGTCTTCACAGGTACATCAGGAGGACTTGGAGCATGATGCTCAAGTCAATGATGAGCGTATCCTCTTATGTGAGGAGGTTGATCCCTCCTCCATAGAGGTAGCCTCATTTATTGCCTTCACCTCCTGCCTCCTCCCTGAAGACAACACCTTGTTGGGCAAGGATATTTTTGGTGAGATGAGTGAGGATTCCTCCTCCTGTAACATCCCCATAACAAATAGGCCCCGTAAGATGCATTTTGTCATGACAAGGTCATGACATTACTCTAAGAGACCAAGATGGCCCTAGGAACCAAGGTGAATAGGTGAAAACCACCTTGGTGGCTAATTAGCCAAATTTGACTCCAAGGCTTAAGGCTTGATATTAAGCATCAAAATGACAAGTTGACCCCACCAACCCTTCCTAAACCCATTAGGGAGCTCAAGGGGGGGGGGGGGGGGGGGGGGGGGGGGGGGGGGGGGGTCACTAATAACCCAATGGGGCAATTCAAATCTAGGGTTTGGGTCAAAAATCACCAATTGGCCCAAATTGACCAAAGTGCCCTTAAGGTCAACATAGGTCAAACCTTCACCAATAGGTCCAATTGACCCCAAAACATGAAATTGACTTCAACCCGAGTCTTATAACATCATAGGGGACCCAATGGACCCAAAAGCCTCATCAGGTGGTCAACAATTGGTCCAATTTGACAAAAGTCAATTTTCCCCCAATTTTGGTCAAAATCACACATAATGACTAAATTGACCCAATTAGGGCATCACCATGACCCAATCAACATTGGGTGGTGTCAAGGGACTCAAGACCAACACTTTGGACCAGTCAACCTATCACTTTGACCAAGTCAACCCCAAAGTCAACCATGGTCAAACATAAGCCCATAGAAGGGAAATGAAAGCCCAAGCCTATTTCAATGGGCTAAAGCCTTCAAGATTAGCCCATCCTATAGACCACTAACCTAAAGACATTCCATGCCCTCTGATTTCAGAAAATGAGAGGCATGCAAGGGCAAAGTTGTATTTTCCCCAATTTTTAATAAGGCCAAAAGAGGGATTCATGGATTGAGTGCCAATTGGCACTCAATTCATCTCCCAAGGGATGCACCTCAACTCCCCATGGAGTTTCCTGCAGAATGACAGCCCCCCATGCCATGTGGCATGGAATTTCATGGGGTTTTGCCTTGACCAAAATCCCCATTCATAGCACTCCCTTAAAACCTCCACCATCCTCCAAATTGAACCCTCCATTAGCTTCAGAAGGTGGAAGGAAGTCGTGATAGAGCTTTGAAGTGGAGATTTTGGTGGAGAAATGGGAGATCGGGCAAGCTCGCCGGAGAGGAGAAAATCCATGGCCAACAACCACCATAGCCGCCACCAAGCACCATCAAGGCATGTTTTCTCCTTCCCTCCCCTTGTGCTAGATCCCTATATCGTTTAAGTTTTTATTTGAGCTCAATAGAGCTTGGATCTAGCTCTGGAAAATCAGAGCTTGGCTGACTTTTACCCTCCCCGATTCCCTCTCCTGTGCGTTATTTTGGCCGGAAACCGCCTCCTCTCGACGACCACCACCTCAACGAAGGTGGTGGTGGTGGAGGCCGGCCATGGAGGTAATGGGATGGTCGGTGGTGGCTCACGCAAAAGCTATATGAAGTTTTGTTCCCAGCCGTCGGCTGGATGAGGAAGACGCATGGATGCCGTCCATCTGAGCTTTAAGATCCGTGCTGGATCATGAATATAAACATTTCACTAAATGTATTCTGTCACACTTTTAGCAGCTATTTGTATCTTACAATTAGGTGTCTTAGAGGCCGTTTCATGAAAAATGTCCTGAAATAGCTTTTGTAGATCGTCATGTCTATTTTAATTAGAAATATGAATCAACCCATTTGGGCCACTATGGAACCCCCAACATCCAATTTGGTGAGACTGGTCCAACTAGAGGCCAGAAATTATGTTGTGAATATATCTTAAATGGTAAGTCTGATGGGTCTGAATGTTTGGACATGCATGCATGTACCCTGTATCTAGCTTGCATCCAAAAATCAGATTTTTAGGAGATAATTTTCATAAGGTTTTATTCAAAATATGGTAAATCAAATAAGTGACATTTTTGGAGTTGTATAGATCCAACTAGCCTCAAATTTGGGTGTCACCCTTATTTAGGCAACATTAGTCCATGGTTAAAATTTGAGATCAATTGGACCTCTGCATGTAGGGTAATTCCCTTTGCATGTCTCTACTTAAAAGGTGATGTGGGGTGCCAATAGTCAAAAGAGGCATTTTGTGTATTTAGCTCAAATGGCTTAAACTTAGCTTCTGAAATTTTGCACACACCATCCTTATGATATAATACACCACCTCAGAAAAACTTAGGATCACTAGGATCAAGAACCTTAGGAACATGATCAATGTGATCCATGTCACACTGTTGTATTTATGAAATGTTTATGGTTAGTTCCTTGAGAAAAATTGTGAAACTCTGGAGAATCACTTGTCGTGTCATTTAGAATCCCTGTAAATTTTAGTAAAAAATTCAGAGATCATTTCCTCTAGGATTTATCAAATTTGCCCTATGTCTTAATTCTGAATAATTGAGAATTCACTAGGCAAAATATCTGATTAATGGTTGAAACTCTGGAAAATGATTAGGTATATAATTATGAGCCTCTGTAATTTTTGGTAGAATTTTTGGAGATATTATTTTTGGTAAAATTCCATTTATTCAGTTTGTCACCCTTCTTTATTTGTGAAATATTTATGGTGAAACATTCCTGGAAAATCATGCGACTTTGGATTTGATGTTTTCTGTCCACTATACTGTTATAGTAATTTTCTCAGAATTTTTGGAAGACATAATCTAGTACTTGATGTGTAAATAGAAAATATGGTTATAAATTCTCTGGAAAATAGAAAATATGGTTATAAATTCTCTGGAAAATTATGAAACTCTGGGTAAGATGTTTTTAGGTCACTAAAGTGCTATAACAATTTTCTCCGAATTTTTAGAAGTCATAATATAGTACTTAGTGTGTAAAGTTATGTTTTCAACCCTTTCATGATAAATAGAAATTATGATCATCAATCTTCTGGAAAATTATGAAATTCTGGAATCCATGTTTTATGACATTTGTCACCTCTGGAAATTTATTTGACAAGATTGAAACTACTGACATGGTACTTCCTTCACATTTTGGAAGATGTCAATTGATTAATGAATTTTAAATAGAGGTCAACCTATATGAAATATATCAAAATTCTGGTCAACCCTTGGATTATCCATTATGAACCTCTGGTAAAAATTAGAACTCATATGGACATGATATGGTTAATATTTCATCATAGGAATCAAATCTAGTTCAATCTCATATTGGTCTACGAATAGTAAAAACTTAATGTGATGATTTGACGAACAAGATCACTTAGAAAATCAGTAAGATTTGGATTATAACAGTAACATATCATTTATATCAGCCCCTAGAAGTTATGGAACTTTTGGAGTACATTCGTACCATGGTTTAGGTAATAATTAAGAATCATGTCGCACTATACATTAAGGGGCAATTATCACCTTAGGAGATCATGATGATTATTCAGCACGGTGAAGTATTCATGAAATATCTTTAAGACGTGATTAGAGACATTTGAGAATCATACAAGGCTTACACCATTTAGAGTATAAGAGATTTTAGGTGTTGAGCATCGTTCAAGGGAATGTGTGCTTAAGGATAGGGTGAAGGATACATCATAAAGCATTGAAATTACAAGGTGAAACAAGGAGAGTAGGTCATTTAAAGGGTAGCCACCAATAAAAGTAAAATATCCTGGTAAGGGGGATTTGGGGCTTCAACCATCATTGCATTTCCTAGTACCGCTGCGAGCCCTTCATCGGGTAATCCACGAGAAGTCCAGGATTCACCCTAAACTCCTAAGTGTAATAATAATTAGACAAGAGTAGTCTAACTAAATGAACAAGAGATATGGTGAACTTCATCCATAGTTAGATGATGGGAAACAATATATCATGATAGGTTAGTCCTGCGAGCTGGAGGCTCAGGAAGTTGTATATCAGGACGGGTTAGTCCTGCCAGCTGGAGGCTCAGGAAGTTGTATATCAGGACGGGTTGGTCCTGCAAGATGGAGGTTCGAGTTGTTGTAACTTGCATGTGCATATACACAAATTAGTGGCAGGTCTTCAGTACTGGGCCAGTCGTCACACTGATGGCAGTACGTTGACTTAGGCGGGTGTGAGGGTTTGTGGGGCCAGTAGGTTGTTTATACTGCGGTCTGGAGGACAATCCCCAAAGACGCACACCCGACGTTAAAGACTGGTGGGTTCCAGCAAAGAGTACGCAAGACTCTAGAGTGCACTTAGGACGTGTACAGAGGTGTACGAAGGGTCTAGGCCTGGTAGTGTGTATACCCGCCTAGGAAGTGGAGGCACCTGCTCCACTGCTGCCGTAGCCACAACGGTGGTACCAGAGAGTGAAGCTAGCTCCAAAAATTGGGAACGAAAGGTCTGTGATCACAGAGTCGTGTGGGTGAGTTGCACTTGTGTGAATCATAGCATTGCATGCATATCATAACATAATTAAGCATTACGACATCTATTGTAGATCCTTATCATATAAATTAGTATGGGCTCTTTTATATGATAAGTTATAATTCCGGAAATCTTAACTTATAAGTTTGTATGGGCATTCATATAAGTTAAGATACTCATGTGATGGTAGTGTAGTATAGTTATACTTGTATACCTTACTTGTGTCACACTGCTTTACTTACTGCTTTGTTTACTACCTTACTTACTGCTCATACATGCTGCTAGCTTAGAATTGTGCTTGTTTTACTTATATACTTGTTAGCTAGTTTCATGTCACCTGCTTGTCCTTTCTATTACCCCTTGTTGTCCTCCGCTTCTTCCTCCCGCCCGGTGCCTAGGAGTCACCGGGGGAGGGGATGGGGAATTTGGCTTAGTCTTTTGACTAACGGTCAGTGGACCGCGTCATTTTAGGAGTCGTTATGCCGGAGAAGCAGGACGCTAATCAGGAGACCAAGACAAGAGAGCGTGACAAGATGGAGTAGCCCGTACCAGCAGTAGTCGCAGTAGATATGACTTTAAATGTTTTGAGACTTCCGCTTGAGTGTGAGTGAACATGTAGTGAGGATATTGATGTACTGGGCATAAGCCCCTTTTTCTCTCATTATTATACTCATTGTTGGACCTGTATTCAATTTGATATATATACAATTATGAGTGATTGTGGACTTGATGTATTTTACCTAGTTTTCTTCTTTTCTCATGTTGTCCTGGTTGATCGTTCTTGCCGGCAGGATCAGCGTCTTACGGAGGCGGCTAACAGTGTGTGTTAACGTCACCGTAAGGCGACGGTTCTGGGCATAAGATCTGGGGACTCTCCGGGTGCGGGAGAGGGATCTTACACCTCCTCCTCTTACATCCTCTTCCCTCTACCTGTAAGGAGCAGGTATTATTATTTAGGTAGAGGGGTAACTGTTCTATCGCCGTATCGGTACCCGTTACCGACATGGATATTAGGCCAGTTACCTGTGCACTTTTCTTTTCATAGACCCATTAGCTAGAACTGTTTTAAATTGGAATAAGTCGTGCTAGGAGGACAAGAACCCCAGTAGTTATCTTACTTTTTCTTGCATTTTTATTTTATCTAGTTTGGTTAGTTAGTTGTATTTCATTTTATTTTGTCCATTTTCTTTTGTTTTTGCGGAGCTCACCCCTGCAGGTCCTTCTTCTCGATGGCGGATTCTGCAGCTTTTTCCTGGTTTACACGTCGATCTTCTGGTATGCTCATTTCTGAGCATGGGTAACTTTTCTTCCCCTAGCCTTTTATTTAATTTTCATGGTTACATCATTTGTGTCTATTGCTTAGATTAAGTCTGGGGAGAGCCACTATGTGTTACCCACTACACGTGCACATCTCAGTGCATGCTAGAAGTATTTTATTTTCAGTTATATTATATGTTCATCTTCATCGCACACCACATCACCCACTTGAGCGTGTACTTAGCCGTAGGCGCGTATCGAGTATAACACATTTCCCTTGTGTGATTGGAAAAATCATTGTGCTGGCGTTTAAATTATGTAGTGGAGTAAAATGTTGAATCCGGTGTTCCTGGTCAAGTACTCATGTGAGTATAGAGATTTGTGTAGATTAGATTTCTGTTTATACTTTTAGTTTTATGCATTTCTTTTTGTGTAAATATTGTTTACTCTACTCAAATGGTGAATCCGGTGTGAATCAAAAGGTAGCATATGGATGTGTGTAAAGTATCGTTAGATGCGTATTACTCGAGCCGGGAGGAAGGATAATCTTTCTCGGTGGCTAAGAACTTGCCCCAAGCGATTCTTGAAGCATAGACATAGGATAGTTCTGTTGAGCGAGAATGACGCAGGCCATCATTTTGGCCCGGTTGAGCCTTTGTGCCATTCCCGATGCCTTCCCTCGCTATCCCCTTTGTGCTACCCAATTCTCTTGGTTCAGCACTTCAGCTCCACCTATACCTCACCAAAGCCTCAAATCCAATCCTAGTCGCACACCCAAATGCGAGCATTTTGTTTAGATTTTAATTTGGTGGTGTTGATTGTGGAAATATAATGTGAAGATGTGGATGTGTTCATTGAATTTGTGTTGAAAAGAAAAGAAAGAAAAAGAAAAAATATATATGAATTGAAAAAAATGCTGAAATGTGAAAAATTCTTAATTGAATACTATTTGAATTGTCGGTAATTGGTGGTGCACACACCCATGTTGCAAAAGTCTAAGTTTGAGGGTGTGGTGAACTTGCTTTCGATGTTGGTGTGCAGGGAGTTATAATAAAGCTCATTTGGGTTTAGGTGTTTCAAGCCTTCGTGTTTATCTTTGTTTACCTCACCATAACTCAAGCCCCTTTTAAAACCTAAAGTCCTACCGACTCGCGCTATGAACCAATCTAGTGTCGTGGAGAGAATGTGACCGGGCGAGCTTATGGTCTCCGAAATCGATGGATTTTGGTGGAGTTTGTCCGGAATCCCAACTTTGGCAATGCTCGTCTCAGCGATTATTTTACTTTCTCCGTATGTGTGACTGGATGATTCACCGTGACTCCCATTTTGAGTAGAAGTAATATTTATTTACTCTTTTAGAAATTTATAAACTATGTGTATAATTAGAAATCTTCCCTACTATTTTTCTATGCACATGAGCATGCGACTTCGCATGGTACTCCATTTTGTAATTTTAAGCTAGCTATTCCTTTTTCCCGCCTGCTTCGGATTTGTTTGCTCGGGACGTGCAAACAGGTAAGTCTGGGGGTGTGATGAGTCTAATTTATATATGGTTTTTCGGACTCATCTGGGCTAGTTTTCACTCACATGCACTTCACTTTTATTCCTTAATTGCTTATATTTCACTTGAACACATTTCTTCACGAAGTGCACGGTTTTGGCCCTTTGTGGTGTGCAATTGCGCACTATGTTTGTTGGGGGTAAGCACATGGTGCTCCCCAACCCTTTTTCTGTATTTGGATTGAGCTGGAGGGGTATTCCCAGCTGAATTGATGCTTATGCAAGTGGATGGTTCATCCTATTTTACCCAGATTTCATGTCTGCATGTATCGCACGGTCGTGCGTTTTCCTTGACGCACGGTCAGCTGCGATCGTGCGCTCTCGTCTGTGGTGAAAAACGATGTTCTGTCTTTGATCATGCATTATTACGCACGGGCAGTTGCCCGTGCGCGAAGGAAATGCACGATCACCTGTTAAGCCTTGTTTTCAGGCCATCTGGATTTGATCGTGCGTTTTTACGCACGGGCGGCTTCGACCGTGTGTGAGTAAAATGCACGGGCGTTTTGGGTCGTCTTCCTGGGCTTCCTACTTAATTAATATCGCACGGTGCACGCACGGTCGTGCGTTTGACCGTGCGTGACCAAATTTCTGATTATTTTGTTTAAAAGCTGCAGATCTCGCCCTAGACCGGATCGATCATCCTTCCCGCTCCCAGAGCTCCAGTTCCGCCCTTTTTCGCCGCTCCATCACCGCCCACCTTAGGGAGGAGCTCAGGTCACCATTTCCTTGCAAATCTAAAGTCGGAGCATCCTCTCGGCCATCTCCATCATCCAAGTGCTTCAAGGAGAGGATTCCACCTTCATCGTCATCGCCAAGCAAGAGTTCTTCGCATCGGACGTGACCGAATTGTAGTTTTCCGGAGAAGACGGGTCCATTGGGAGGAAGTGACAACCCTCTTCTACCCCGGACGATAGTTGGGACCGAGCTAGGACGCTGATTGACAACCCAGCGATTCCTACCGAGAATCTACAACAAGCATCCGGATTCTGTCGTATCTCTTGCCTTTTTCTCTTATTTGTGTTGACGTATATGAATGTAATCCTTATTATTTGATGATGTGGCACATATAAACCTTGATTCGTAGTGTTTATTTCATGTCTATGTGAAATTGCTCTTTTGTTTATATGTGTGTATGAGGTGCGCCGATTCCACCCCCACTCCATTCCACTCCGCAAACCCGCCATTCCATTCCGTTTGACTACTCGTCCGAAGTAGTGCGTTCAAGGCCAACGTAGTTTCCATTCCGCCTAGCAAAGCAGTGCGCTCAAGGCCAGCATAGGAGTAGTTTAATTTCTTTTCTTTTATTTTACATAAGCCAAATCAACCCTTCCGCAATCCATCCGCTCGAAAGGACTTCAATCTCAAGTCCTTCCTCAAAAGTAAACTCCACCTTACTGTGTTCCTTCGAGATCAATACTTGGGGAAATTCGCCCATTTTATATTACTTGAACGATCGGTACACTGCCGTTTCGTGCCGCGGTCTCGCTACCGCCTATAGCGGTGTGCTAGATTTGCGCATCAGCGCCGAGGCCGAAGTTCTTGTGGCTCGCCGTCTTAGGCTCGCCGGCGGCGTCCCCTGGCTCGCCACTCTCCTCGGCGGCCTTCTGGTTCGCGGGCGGGGAGGGTAGGAGCTTGGCTCGGACAGATCAACCACCTCTTTCCCCTTGGTTGTGGAGGGGGTATCCTCGTTCCTCTTCTTTGCGGGGGGGGGGGGGCTCGCGGATGGCGGCCGCTTCTTACCAGAAGCCGAGATGAGAGGCTCTCGGCATGCATCGACGGCCACAGTGGCGAGAGAGCTGGAGGAGAGGGCCGCGCTCCTCGCGTGCGGGGGTTTAAGCGGAAGATCCCGCTCTCCTGAAAAGGCGAAGAAGGTGTTAGCGATCAGGGTAAGAAAAAATTGTGAGTTGGCGAGCGCGAGCCGAACCTTCCCCTGGGGGAACCGGCAGCAACGAGTCCACCCTCTGGCGAAGGTAGATGACCTCGAAGTATTTACCTTCCAGATACTGGTAGAGCCTCGCGTCGTCACCACCAAGCGAGGCAGGGGGCGGTAGGTTGCCTCGTCTCGCTGGACGGGGGAGAAGGGTATGTTGACGAAGGGCCCTTTTACAAGGACGTACTTTTGAAGCCAGTAGTGGCTCTTGTTCACTGTCTCGCAGACAGTGACGTGCTGGCTCGCAAAGTGGATTGTTCCGTCCTTATATGCGCGGAAGGAGAAGACCTTTCGGAAGACGAGCAGACTGAACTCTATCTTCTCCTCGCGTAAGTAACTGGCGAACACGACCACCACAACGATCGCGTTTGGGGTCATCTGGCTCGGCAAGATGCTGTAGTACTTGAGTACCTGGGAAATTCACCGAAGAAAAATTAGCACGCTCCTTGCGAGGCGAGAAAGGAATGCGAGGGTTAAGCATAGTACCTGGCGTACTTCCGGCCAGAGAGGGAGTCAAAGCCCGTTCTCAAAATGAGCAATGGGGATGACGAGCTCTTCGGTGGACGGATCGTTGATGGTGGCGGTGTCCGCAGTGCGGCGAGCTGCGAACCCCGAGGGGATGTACTTGTCCACTGTGGTGAGGAATTACTCCTTGGTGAGGGAGGCGCAAAAGAAAGGGCTTTCGCGAAAGGCCCCGACGCACCTGGCTCGCCCCTCGGATTCTCCCTCGACAACCATGACGTTGCTAGTAGCGAATCGGAAAAGCGCGAGTGCGAGCTGAGACCTGCGAGAGAGTCTGGAAGAGAGAAGAAAGTCTGAAGAACAGTTAATGCGGTGGTTAGGAAGTTAAATATGTCAACTATTTATAGAAATGAAAAGGTCGGGAAGGATTCGAAGCGCCGGAGGGGGGGGGGGGGGGGGGGGGGGGGGGGGGGCGATAGCGGAACCGCGCGGCAATTTTTCGGCTCCTTGGGGCCTTATACGCTCCAAGTGAGTTAGCGTCTTGGCGGAATCCCCTAACGCGCCGTCGGCGAGCCAAAACTGCATGAAGAAAAGTAACAAGTTGCGAGGGTGAGGCAGCTGCTCGCGAGCCAGGCATATCAAGTAGAAAGAAAGCAGCGAGTGAGCACAATTAATATAACGATAGGAGTAATGTAAAGCAAAAGTGCAGGCTCGCGAGCGAGCAAAGGTATCATTATTACAAGTCATCAAATTGTTCAAAACCTCCAATAAAGGGGAAGGGTAAGGACAGCAAGCAACAAATAACAACAAACAACTGTTCAGTAACAGATCCATTTCCAGCGGCCGCGACCTCGCACACCAGAGCACGGGGGAATTCTCGGGTAGTGGTACTCGCGGACTGACTGGACCTCGCATTGCATCAGTCGCATAAAGTCCTCGATTCGCGCGAGGTGCGTCCCAGGAGAGGTGACCTCGCCGCGAGCGACCTGCCGCACCTCGGCAAGGACGCACGCGTTCACATCCTCCATCGCAGCGAAATCTCTCCTCATACGCGACCCGGTCCATCCGATTCTGATCGTATAGCTCTCGCAGCATGGAGGTGTGTTTTTGGAATATCTCGGTGCCCGCCTCTTCATTTGCTCTGAATCGCCAGGGTCCCCCAGGAAATCGGCGACTTGGCCCGACGAGGGGGTGGCGACATCTCCACTTCTCCATGCTCCGACTCAGTGGGAGTGGTTGAGAGAGCGTCTGCGAGGGAAAAATCAGCGATGAGGATTAGGAGAAGGCACTCAGCGTAAACAGTTTAACCTGGTGAGATAAGAAGGGTACGGGTCCGCGGGTGAGAAGAGCTCGGCTGACCCTTGAAGGCTTCAACGAAGGCAGGGGTGAAAGATTTCCCCAGGCCGGGGCGGTGCGTCGCTTCGACCGCGAGCCCAGGATCGGCAAGTAGCGTCCCGCCTGGGCTCCGTTGGCCAAGGACGCCAAACACCGGAGTGATGATGGTCTGGTTCAGCGGGGTCGGCGAGCCCGCTGGAGTGGGGATTCGCCCCCCCCCCCCCCCCCCCCCCCCCCCCCCCCCCCCCCCCCCCCCCCCCCCCCCCCCCCCAGGTTCGCGAGAGGAGACACTGCACAAGGGGTAGAACGGGTTCAGCGAGTGAAGAAGTACCATAGAGGGCGAGGCGAATAACTCACCCAGTCGCGAGGGAGGGTCCTGCAGGTCGGTGGTCCTCACCTCCCGGGGGAAGTAGAAGTCCTCTCGGGGGGTGAGGCGTGAGTCCCCGTTGGAGATTCCCCCCGGACAGTTTCACCGGGTGGAGGATTCTGCGAGCAAGGAGAGTGTTAGATGAGAAAAAAGTTAGATTATTGAACTTGGCAGTAATACATGTGAAGCGATCCCATCGCGGGGGGAGGGGGACCGAGGAGATGACCCATCCTCGCCGGGCGAGCGTCGAATGGTCTTCGTCTTTCTGATTTGAGGCGGGGGCGGAGCAGGCTGCGGGGAGACCCAGGGAGCGAGCGCGATAGCTTTTACCTTCTGGACCGCCTGCAAGGCCTTGAGGCGAGCCAGCATTTCTTCCTTTTTAGACATCGCGCTGGGTCTACCAACGAGCAGCAAAAGAAAGAAGAGGGAGAAAAAGTTTGTGCACCAGCCAGGAAGAATGGTATTTAAAGCAGTGGGCATGGGCCCCACCAAAAGATTCTCGCTACGTCATCAGGGGGCCGGCGAATACCAGGGGTTGGACGTTTCTTCGCAAGCCTAAGGTAGCCTCGCGAAGAGCGGGGATTGTGTACAACCCAGGTATTCGCCAGGAGGTGAGCGGAGACTAAGGGATCAGCAGGCGAGAAGAGTAAGATGGAAGGCGAGCTAGAGTCCCGAGATAGACTCGCAGGAAAGCAGGCGAAAGGGACCTTCTACGGCTGCTCGCAGGGAGCGGGAGAGCCGGGCTCTCGCCAGCCACTCGCAGGAAGGCGAGCAGACCTGGACCCTCGTTGGTGGCTCACAGGAAGGCGAGCGAGCCGGTTTTCACAGTTCGCGAGAGGAACCCTTGGGTGCGGCTCGCCCAGTAAGGGTACATGGGTGTTTTTACCTAAAAGCCTCTGGTGGTCTGCAGTTAGCCCCTCCAAACAGCGGAGTTGGGCTGTTGGCAGACCATTCTGGGCTGCGTATAATAAAAGTGTAAGGCGGAATCTCGCTATTGGCAGACCGTGAGTAAAAAACTACAAATAGACCTTGAAGGGCACCTTTGGAGAGGATTCCGATCTCAATACTCTGAGCTTCCTTCTCCCTCGGTTATCTTGGTTCATCTCTCAGGCTCTCGAAGGTGCCCAGTCTCAGCTTTGGCTTGGGAGGGGAAGCGCTCAAAGATCTTCCGGGTTTGTGGTGGGACCTCCTCGCTGCGACCAAGGGTCTGTGTCTAGTTTCGAGTCTCCGGTCCGCTCCTTCCGAGGAGCCAGTAAGTGCTAGTTGCCCCTCAACTTGTTGAGGGCCCGGGCTCCACAAGAGACCAAGAAATTGGTTTCAACACCATGATCTCGCTTTTCAGGAGGGGCAATGGATAACTAGACCTCCACTTTTCACTGGAAATGATTATAACTACTCGAGAACACATATGCGTTATTTTCTAATGAATTTAGATTTAGATGTCTAGACTTGGGTGGAACAGCGTTATACTACTCCTACATATATAGTTGGAGATGTAATCATGGAAAAACCTAGAGATAAATGGGATGAGGGAGATAAAAGTAGATGCAAAAATAATGCTAAAGCAACGAACGCCTTATTTTGTGCTTTAGATAGAACTGAATTCAATCGAGTTATTTCTTGCAAAACTGCTTACGATATCTGGAATTTATTGGAAATGACTCATGAGGGTACTTCGCAGGTTAAAGACTCAAAGCTATTCAAACTAGAATCAAAGTTTGAAAGATTCTGGATTGATACAGACGAGGACGTAAACTCGATGTACACTCGCTTCACCAAGATCGTCAATGCCTCAAAGATACTCGGGAAAACCTTCTCTAAGGTGACTTGGTGAGGAAAATCCTTCGGTCTCTCCCTCCAAAGTTCCATCCGAAGGTTACGACTCTCTCCGAGTCACATGATCTAAGACGGCTCTAGATTGAGATCCTCATTGGGAATCTCAAAACCCATGAGGTTGAACTCAAAATCCAAGATGAAGAATACAACAAAGAGCCGAAGAAGAAAGCATTGGCACTGAAGTCAAGAAAAGAGGACGAGGAGGACGAAGAGAGCTTTTTTGTGAAAAATTTCACAAAGTTCATGAAGAATCCGGAAAGGAGGAACACCTCCCGTAAGTATTTCCGAAAAGTCTCATCATCCAAAAGGGAGAAAAAGGAGAAAGCAAGCGACGACGACGACGAGCGGACTCCACCGGAGTGCTTCCACTGTAGGAAGACCGGGCATATACGAAGCAAGTGCCCAAAGTACCTGAAAGAACAAAAAGAAAAATGGCACAAAGGAAAAGAAAAGAAGAAGGTTCTGAAGGCGGCATCATGGGATGACTCTTCATCCAAAAGCTCAAACGGCTCTACTTCAAGCGACGGGGAAGAGGCAAATTTGTGCCTCATGGGAAGAATCCATGAATCATCGGACGACGATTGTAGTGTCCAAAGTGATACTGAGGTACTTCCTTCTACTTATGAAGATCTCTATATTGAATATATGAAAACCTGCAAATTTTTCAATATAAGTCTAAAAGATCTTTATCTTTTAAAAACTGAAAATAAAATTCTTTTAAAACAAAATCAAAAGTTAACTAAGGAAGTAAAATCTTTGGGAAAAGAGAAGGAGTCTTGCCAAGAAAATGATCATTACTTGGCAAGGATAAAAGAACTAAAAAAGATATTTCTAAGGCTCTCTCAAATATTGAATCTCTTACAAAATAAAAGAGAGACTTAGAAAAAAGTTTAAGAAACTCTCATTCTCAAATTGAAGATGAATTTTTTTTTGCAAATAGGAGTGGAAATCTAGTTAATGAAAACATTTTCTTAAAAGCCCGGATCCATGACTTAAGCATGGCTATAGAAAAATTCGGAGTTGGCCAGAAGACCCTTGACATGATTTTGGCCAACCAAAGGCATGGAAGTGCTAAATATGGGCTAAGATATGGCTCTGGAAGTTACCGCCCGACAGTACATCTTATCGCTGGAGGTAGTAACAGAAATGTTAATTCTTATAGTAACAAATCTACAATGGTTCCCCACCCTCCAGCAAGAGTCCAAAGAAAAATTTGAAAAAGGTCTCAACCCCTTTTAGGCGTGTGCTAAGTAGTTTCACTTTGGACACACCATGTACTCTTGTAGGATGAAGGCACGATGTGCTTTCAAGCAAGTCTGGGTGCCGTAGGTTTCCACCTACTCTATGAGTGGAACCTCTTGGGTATCTGGATCTTTACTCTCATCTTTTTTTAGGTGTGTTGGCAGGCTAAGGAAAATGAAGACATGTGGTACTTGGACTCGAGATGTTCCAAACACATGACGGGCGACAAAGCAAAGTTCCTTAGCCTCACAAAGAAGAAAGGAGGAATGATGACTTTTGGTGACAATGGAAAGGGAAGAATCTTAGGCATAGGTACAGTGGGTAATGACTCTTGCTCTATTACAAATGTTTTATATGTAGAAGACTTAAGTTATAACTTAATCACTATTAGTCAACTGTGCGATAAAGTCTTAATGTTCTATTTGAATATTCTACAAATTTGTGTAAAATTATAAATCTTAAAACAAATGATATTGTACTCACTACACCAAGAACTCACAATGTCTATTTGATTGTTTTTCATGATCTTTCACGTGCTTCCCTAAAATGTTTAATCTCAAAAAATGAAGAACTAGAATTATGGCATAGGCGTCTTGGTCACTCTAGCGCCAAGTTGATTTTAAAATTGTCAAAAAATAAAATAATAAGAGGTTTGTCAATGCTTAATGGAAACATATCTTCACTTTGCCAGCCTTGCCAAAAAAGAAAATTTTCTAAAACTTTATTTAAAAATAAAAAATAAAATTCCTATCACTAGACCCTTACAACTAATTCACATGGACCTATTTAGACCATTTAGCACTTGTAGTCTAGGAGGTAGAAAGTACACGTTTGTGTTGATTGATGATTATTTTAGATTTACATGGACATTATTTCTTACCTCCAAATCCGATGTTTTTTTTAATTTACAAAATTATGCAATCGTATTCAAAATGAGTTAGAATTAAAAATTAAATGCATTCGCTCGGATCATGGAGGGGAATTTGAAAATGAAAATTTCACAACTTTTTGCAATAATATAGGCATTAAACACGAATTTTCCTCTCTATCCACCCATCAACAAAATGGTGTGGTGGAGAGGAAAATAGAACCCTTCAGGAACTTGCACGCACTATGATATCCGAGTACGGGTTGCCTTGATCTGTTTGGGCTGAAGCGGTAAATACTGCTTGCTACGTAATAAATTGAGTCATGCTTCGCCCAATTTTAAAATTGACACCATATGAATTATACTACAAAAAGAAACCTAATGTATCTTACTTTCATATTTTTGGGTGTAAATGCTTTATTTCAAATACCAAAGATACCTAAGAAAAATTTGATGAGACATGTGATGAAAGAATTTTTCTTGGATACTCTTCAACTAGTAAAACATATCGAATATACAATAAAAGGTCTAAAAAGGTTGAAGAGTCCATTCTTGTTAGGTTTGATGAACTTGTTCCTTGTGTAGATTCTAATATTGCAGGAAAAGAAGAGGAACACCTTTCACCCTTGGAGCATGAGGATGATGAAACACTTGGAGTTGATAAAGAAATATAGGCGGTGCAAGAAGATTTCGTGCCTCCAAGAATGCTTAGATTTACAAAAGATCATCCAAAAGAGCTCATCATTGGAGAACCATCAAGAGGGGTAACGACACGTTCTCCATCATCATCATCTTCGCCCTCGTCACTAATTTCATTGGATCCTTCGTCTATTCCGTCACTAATTCCATCCGGACCCGCGTCGCCTCCAACACTAATTCCATCGGGACATACATTTGATTAATACATATTAATTGATCATAAATCAATACCTCCCCAAAAAAAATGCAAGGAGCACAAGACGATGTGTTCACTCAATTATTAAGTTATTAATTTAATTATAAAAATAATTATTAATTAAAATCACATATTTAATGCTTTATATTTATCTTGGATTTTAAGTTCTACAAATTTGTTTTTATTCATCTAAGTAATTTATGGAGTCAATAATTAAAATTAGAATATCTCGCTCTAAAATTTTATGCCTATTAGGTTAATTATTAAATTATGTTAAATTTTAAGATGTTTTTATTCATTTAACTAATAATAAAACTAATTTATTAATGAAGTAAAATTTGAATTAGAATAAAGGATTCCGACTCCGGCGGTCCGCCCCGAGAACACATCGATATCAAAAGAACGGGATTCCGTCCCCGCACTGTCTCTCTCTTCTGCTCTCCTCTGGTTTCTCCATTTCTCCATTCGAGAGAAATGGAGACGCAGCTCATTGATGGAGATGGGAATTTCAATGTCTCCGGATTGGAGCATTTCGTGAAGACGGTGAGGCTAGACGAGTGCGGCCTCTCCTATGTTGTCGTCTCGATTATGGGACCCCAGAGCAGCGGTGAGCGATTATGTTTTCTCTCATTTTAACCTCAATCACCGCTATTTATGGCGGCACAACTATTACGACGAAATGTAGAACATCACTATTGACATTCGCGAGCTCATGCGAAGGAAGGAAGCAAGAGACAACTAATGTCAGTCGTCAGGAATTCTTGAAATACAATGATGTATTCTGAAGTAGTGACCTTATCATTGGCGTTGATTGAATACCGTCTTCCGGTGATTGTACCTTATGCAGGATGTTTCTTGAATGGCTTCTTGCTCCTCTTTTTTGATGTTTTTATTCTTGTATCTTTATGTTAAAACTTTGAAGACATTCATCCAACATTTTATTGAAGGTACTCTATCTAGCGTTAAGTGGCCGAATGTATCCTTGAAAATGTTGATTTTAGGATTGAATTGTTGTTGTTTCTTAATTGTTTGGGATGGAGGTTGAGGTCATCAATAGGAACACCATTGTTAGTAACCTACAAGAAATAATCTCATGAGGAGAGCTTTGGAAGATAAATGAAGATGAAACAAGAAGAATTGAGAGGGAGAGAGAGAGACTAGGAGAGAAGTGATTATTAATTTATTTCATGTATCATTGTTACACCCATCATAGTTTATTTACAGACCTTTACAACTAATGATAATGCTAAAATACAAATAATTATTCCTTTAAGCCCCTAAAATTTACTTGTTGAATTCATGAAGAGATGAGTGTTCAAGCTAAAAAAAAGGGCAGCCCGACATACAAAGCATCCCCGCGTAGCGGGGGTCCCACCACAAGGGTGAAATGCAGACAAACTTAAACATGCGTTTTTGCTAGAGGCTGCTTCCAAGACTCGATCCCGTGACCTCAAGGTCACACGACAACACCTTAACTGGTGCGCCAAGGCTCCCCTTCACAAGAAAATCAGTTTTAATTCACAATTCGCGTTAACGTTAGTTTCTTTGAATTCCATCTTCACAATTGACAACAACACAAACTAGTGACGTTGAAAGTGCAAATTAAATATAATAAATTGAAGAGAAGGATAAGTGTTACAAAAAATTTAATGGTGGAACTTGAAGTCAGAAAAATAGGTTGCTTTTAAGATAGCTGTTATGGATCAACTAGCTGATGATCCTCAAGTTGATCCTAATATCACATGGATAGTTATGCCTTCACATTTAAGGATAAGTGAAAAAAATATACTTGTAGAGTTAAAAGATTGTGCGGCCCCACATAAAAAATCTTAATGGAAATGAGGAAATGCATGGCAAAGTGAAAGCAAAGAGAGCTAGCTATAAAACACTCTATGCTTGTAGGAATGATGAAAATTTGGTAAGATATAAAGTCGCCAAAAAAGAAGCTAACAAGACAGTAAGCGAAGCAAAAAATCAAGCTTATAGAAAATTTAACAACCGACTAGATATCAAAGACGGAGAGCGTGGAATATATAAATTGCTCGAGCTGGAGAGAGGAAGACAAAAAATATAAGTCAAGTTAAATGCATGAAGGATCAAATAGATAAGGACGAGAGATGTGGCTATTAGGGAGAGATGAAAAAGATATTTTTATCAACTCTACAATAAAGAAAAAACAATAAACTGAGCTTGAAAGAGTTAAGTAAATCAGAAGAGTATTAAAACGTAATTTTTTATCGTAAAATTTAAGCATCTGAGGTAAATGATACTTCGAAGAAGATGAAAAATGGAATGACAGTTGAGCCAGACGATATACCCATCGAAGTATGGAAATGTCTAGGGAAGAAAGAGATTTTTTGGCATGCATGTCTCCTCAATAAAATATTGAAAAAAATAAGGATGTCGTACCAATGGAGAGAAAATATCTTGGTACCTTTGTATAAGAACAAATGAGATATACAAAACTGTATCAATTACAGAGGAATTAAATTAAGGAGTCATACTATGAAACTATGTGAACAAGTAGTGGATAGAAGAGTAAGACAAGAGACTAGCATCTAAGAGAAATCAATTTGGATTCATGCTAGGGCGGTCGACCATGGAAGCTATATACCTCTTGCGAAGACTCATAGATAATTACTGCGAAAAAAAAGATTTGGATATGCTGTTTATAGATCCTGAGAAGACTTTTGATAGGGTTCTAAGATGTCTTATGAGGTTTTAGAAAATAAAGTTGTATCATACCTTAACGTAATCCAAGCCATGTATACAAATTGTGAAATATTGGATCTTTCATATTTTATTTAGTGACGAGGGTGAGAACATATGAAAGATTAACACAAGAATTCTCTATCATTGTTGACTTGCATTAATGGTTAACTTTAAGCACTATATCTTTACTCGTGTATAAAATGAACTCCCTGAACATTTCCAATAAGGAATACCATGATGTTTATTATTTGCAGATGATATTGTTTTGGTTGATGAGACGCGCGGGGGTATAAATACAAAACTTGAATCTTGGCGAGACACTTTAGAGAAGAAGAGTTTTAGGTTGAGTAGGACAAAGACAGAGTATTTGAAGCTTAAATTTAGTAGTGCAAGTAGGATGGATGACTCCGTCATTAAGTTGGGTTACCAAGATGTTTCACACAGTGAGTGCTTAAATATCTAGGATCGATATTTTAAAAAGATGGAGGTATAAATAAAAATGTGATTCATAGAATCCAAGCAGGTTGGTTGAAGTGGAGAGGCACGTCAGCTATCTTATATGATCGTAAAGTACCATTAAAAGGAAATTTTTACCAGACTGCAATTAGACCAACGATGCTCAACGGTTCTAAATGTTGGGCAGTGAATTTTGTACATGAGCAAAAAATGGGAGTTGTGGAGATGAGAATGCTTAGGTGATGTGTGGACACACGAGAATGAATAAAATTAGGAATGAATGTATCAGAGATAAGATGGGAGTTGCACTAATTGTAGAGAAAATGCGGGAAACACGATTAAGATGGTTTGGACACGTACAAATGAGAACATTAGAGACACCTGTTAAGCGTTGTGAGAGTTTAGACACTAGGCAAGTTAAACCGGGGAGGGCTCGACAAAAAAAGACTTGGAATGAAACTATAAGGAAAGACATGATGTACTTAGGCATTGATGAGACTATAACTAGAGATAGGGCTCAATGACGACAAAAGATCCATATAGCCGACCTCATTATGGTGGGATAAAGGCTTGAGTGTTGTTGTTTTTTAAATTGTATTGTCGCATGCCCTTCCTATATTATGCTCTATTGTATGCTCACCTCTTCTATATAAAAAGAGCTGGTTACTTGGTACTTAAGTCATTTTCATTTTCTCCAACATGGTATCAAAATCCGAAATAACGCTCTCCGTGTCCTAGTGCCCGCACTTTCCTCCCCCGTTCGCTCCTTTGATCGCCCAATTTTTCCGCGTGTTTTCTTGCTCTGCTATCCCCGTCTTCCAAGGAGTTTTCTTCCTCCGCTATCCCTGCCTTTCATGCATCTTCTTCACACATCACGCTTGTTCGTGTCCAACTCCATTCTCGCACCCGACTTCTTTGTCGCGCTTGCCTGCTGATGAACATGAACTGTGAGTTTGATCTTGGCTTGCAATCGAGCTCGAGCTCAACAGACTCGAGCTCGAGCTCTAGTCAAGTTTTTTCAAGCCGACTCAACTCAACTTACAACCATAATTTTGCATGGATCTCGTGGTGGTTTTGTGCATTTTTGCTGCACATTTGCTGCCCTTGAAACTTAAAAGATCCCCTGGTGAATACTCACCATGACCTCGACAAAATGCCACTTGACATTTTTTGTATGCTCCATTAGCCAACCGAATTCGACAACCAGAGGTTGGTGATCATGCACAACAACACGGGGAAGCCATGCCGAGATCTCTTCTACGGAGTGTGCTAGATCCCAAAGTTCCAACGCATGTCCTTCCGCCTCCTCTCATTGTCATCCATACACTGATACACATCACGGTCTTGCGTAAGTGATGCAAGACGGATGTAGTTGTATGTGGAATCGTGCCCTAATTGAATTCTAATGGGTGCATGTTCATGAAGTATCATGTGGATTTAAGTATGTTGCGATGCAATTGCCTGACATTTATTCACAATAAATTCTGAAATTATTAGTAAAGTTCACAAACATCCACACTGGAGATTAAGTGTTATAAACACAAGCAAGATCTAATTAAATTAAAGTGAAACTGCTTTGATTAAATGCCCGACAAAAATAAAATTTTCAAGTAAAATTTAAAATTGAGCAAACTTTTACAAATCTAGATCCCAGTTAAAATTGAGCAAACTTTTAATTGAGCAAACTTTTACAAAATTGAGCAAACTTTTACAAAATAATACGGACTTGAAATTATAACTTACATTAGCAATATGAGTTTCGGGAATGCAGTATGGCTGTTTTCAGGGGCTGCACAGTAATTCAGCAGTGGCTTGATGCAGATTTCAGGGACTGTTGGAGTATAGGAGAGAAGCTATGACAGCTGTGGTTGGTGTATTCACAGTAAGCGAAATGGAGGGGTTGATTTGATTGTCCGAGTGCAGGTTGACAAGGCTTGGACTTGAAGTGGGATTACAATTTTTCTGATTTATGTGTGCAAAATCGGGAAAACTGCAAGAAAGGAGGCTGGACAGTGGGATTTGTGGTTAAATTTGGAGTTCTGGATCTGAACGAGAGGGGAAATGGTGCCTGTCTTTAAGAAGTAGGGGAATTGGGATGGATTCAGGCCTGAGTAGGAGTTCTGAAGGTTATCAGGTACTGGATTGCAAGATTACGTGGCTGGAGATTGAATTTGGAGTAATTGTTGGCGTAAATGGGGACCCGAGTATTGATGGACCCGAGCATTGATGGAAGGAAATCTAGGCGTGGTTGTCTTTGTGGAAGAAGAGGAGTGGTCCGTTTGGCCTAGGGAGGGTTTCAACTTGGTTTGGAAAGCGGGAAATCAGTTGTAACTACCCTGGACAGGCGGTTCCTGCAAGGAATATTAGACTAATTTTTGTTTTTTCCTTGGAGATTAACAAGGATGAAGAAGATGGAGTTTGGCTATGCAGGAGATGGAGATTTGAAGGTGGTTATTTATTGAAAGAAGGGTAAAACAGCGGTTATGAGTAGTTTTTGGTAGTTATTCTGGTGCATCGAAGTATCATCAATGGTAAATCTCCCCCTCTAATTAACCAGGGATCGTACGGTGGAGTCATCTGGTGTCATTGAAATGTCATGGCTCATAATGTCTTGCATGCTCTCGGTGGAAGTGTGTATGCTCTCGGATGCCGAACGAGAAACAAATACCGAAGTAGGAACTGATGAATCTGCTAGTAGCTGGGTAGTGAGATGAGGCGGGAACTGAATAGGAGTGTCTGGTATAGGTGGCTGGTGTGGCTCCATGGTAGTATCAGGGAATAAACTCATGCTTATGGGGCTCATTATATGAGTCAAATTCTCAGTATTGAATACAAGATGAATTCTCGTACTCTTAGGGATATTTAATTTGTAAACATTCGACCTAATTTCTTGTACTACTATATAGGGGCCCATTTGCTTAACATTTAATATGGTAGTTGCTCTCAGAGGGAACCCCTCAGCCTTAAATATAACTATCATTTGCTTGCCTTCTTTAAACTTCCGCTCTTTTCCCTGAGTGTCTGCATAAACATTATAATTTTTATTATTTATTGTAATCTTACGTCGGACAAGCTCACGCAATTCATACAAGTGATGCAAAATATACAATAAATGCGAATCATATAACACAGACGAGTCATTAAATATATTTAAACGAGCATACAACCAATGTGAATGATGATTGATCGATATGACTAATTCCTTACATTGAGGCTCGATGATGCTATATGGAACTCTTAAAAGGGGTACACGCTCAGGCGGCAGGGCGTAAAATACTTCATCGCGAATGCTGCAATTACTCACTGTGACATCATCAATTAAATATGATAATATAATATGTAGAATGTCTTCTAGAGTGTTGGTAGTGATAAAATATGTTCTTGAGCCATCGAGAGCACTCTCAACCTCGACTAACTCACTAATGATGGTAGGTCTTTAATGAGTGGTGGCTTGTCCCAAGGCTTTCTAGGCGGAATGTAGAAATACTCGTCGAGTGTGCGACGCACCATGTCTGAGACATCGATACTAAGATACCACTCCATGATGTATCGAGTGCCTCTACGAAGGGAAAACACATCAAGCAGCGCACCAGGAGGGGTATAATAAAATTCATCGTAGATACGATGAATATTAAATAAGTTCCTGATATATCGGGAGTGTCCTCAGAAACAGGTGAGACAACCACTACAAGTTCACTACTAGGCTCCCAACTCTTACTTTGGATATGACTTGTCACTACCTCGTCGTGAAGCACTGATGAACAAGTACTCAAGGGTGGGCCGATGGTCAGGGCAATATCTAAATCAACACATGGGATAGGGGAATGATGTGTAACTGTAGGATCATTGGGTTGCTCGTACTTACTCTCAGTCGAGGTCACAAGAAATGAGTCAGAATCAAATGACGGACTACTCATCAGACAGAGTACCTAACTGGGGTGAGGGAACTCTCCA
This sequence comes from Dactylorhiza incarnata, assembly GCA_033032865.1. Lineage (NCBI taxonomy): Eukaryota > Viridiplantae > Streptophyta > Magnoliopsida > Asparagales > Orchidaceae > Dactylorhiza > Dactylorhiza incarnata. The sequence continues at coordinate 2,615,204 of JAWHQI010000309.1, read as the reverse complement.
TCAAGTGTCCCATCTTTCGTATCCATAAGGACACGAGTAAACATGGTTGTAGCCTCAGAATGTTGACTCTTTATGATGGGGCGGTTAGAGTGCGGGTCTACTTGAGTAACTCTAGCGGATCTTAAGGACTGCTCGTAGTGGAGGGAGGGTTGAAATGTCTGCCCTACATGATCTAATTGATGACCGCTCAATGCTACGTAGATCGCAGACCGAAGTTCGGAACGGAATTTAGCAGCGGCTCCGACTGGCTCACATGAATGTCACTCCTAACCACAACAACAACATTCAAGCCTTTATCCCATCATAATGGGATCGACTATATGCATCCTTTGTCGTCATTGTGCCCTATTTCTAGTCATAATCTCAGTAATGCCTAAGTACATCATGTATTTTCTTAGAGATTCATTCCAAGTCTTTTTTAGTCTACCCCTCACAAGCATGATGTCTAAACTCTCACAACGCCTAACAAGTGTCTCTAATGGTCTCCTTCGTACATGTCCAATCCATCTTAATCGTGCTTCTCGCATCTTCTCTGCAATTAGTGCAACTCCCATCTTATTCGTGATACATTCATTCCTAGTTTTATCCATTCTCGCGTGTCCACACATCCACCTAAGCATTCTCATTTCCGCAACTCCCATTTTTTCTCATGTACTCCATTCACTGCCCAACATTCAAAACCGTAGAGCATCGCTGAACAATTTCTCAAACGATCCATATTCATAAGAATGACTAAATTTTACACTGGTCGTCTACATAACACAACCCTCACCACTAACTCGTCGCTCCTAACCACTAACTCGTCAGAATAATCTCTATACTCAGCAACCAACAATGATCTTTGCTAGAGGGTAAATACTTACTTGAGGAAGCAACTTTTATATAACGTCAACAAATACCTGTGACACACTCTCCGCTTCATCTCCACCCAACTAGTGATGGGGCGAAAATAATCTCGCACAAGGGTCCTCTCAATGCTATCCCAATACTCTCTTGCCTGATCTATCAACCTAAGTTTTGCAAATCTGATGCGACACTCACCAAATAACTCAAAGTGGTCTAGGTAATATCTCATGTCCACGAGCTAATAGCTAAAGTCCTAAGGACTTAACAAAACCATCAAACAATAGGGTAACCCTACAAAACCTTGATGTAGTTCGAGAGGACCAAGTAGAATTTTGTGCACATGGATTTACTCTTGACGAATTGAACTTCGAAAAAAAAGTCGTTAATTTTTGTTTAGGGATGAACTCTCGAGTGTTTTTCGAGTTGATCCTTCGCAAAATCATTCCGTCCACAAGCAAAATCATAATAACAATTTAGGAAATAATGACAATAAAAACAACGCGAACGTTCGAAGCAAGCTTCTTATTAATTAGTTGAATTGCATACGACTGAGCTAATAAACGAGCAAAAAAAAGGGTTGAATTTACCCAAGCATAAGAAAATCTACGACAAGGAGGCCGCGTCAAGTCCAGTTGCACAACTGTCTACGGAACAGTTGGAAGTGGAAAAGACTCCTTTACGTTGCTGGCGGCAGAACAGTGGCAGAAGGAGGACGCAGTTGCCGTCCCTTGGAAGGTGTCGAGCCGTGGACGATTCGGTCTCCGAAATAGATCGTCGAGGTCGACGACAACCTGAGGAAGGATGGGCTTCTTGGCAGGTCGAGCGGCGTTCGGATGAGGACGAGCGCGGAGTGGTCTGGCGACGTCGTGTTTCTCGGTAAGACGTCGTTTACTTGTACCCGTGGATGCTGAAAACTCTGAAGTCGACCGGGAAGACGGGTTGGAGGGCTGAGGGCGGCTGAAAATCTGTTCTAGGCTGTCGGGTTAACAGAGAAAACGACGAGTCATTTCTCTGTTCTTTTCCCGATACCTCTGGTCTTTCACTGGATTTTCTTTTATAACAGGACTATTGCTTTATTATTTAATGTCCTTCTGAATTTTGCCAATTTAGAAAAATTTCCTGTGTTTTCAATATTTCGATACTATGATTGGTAATATTCAGAGAAGTTTCCTGCCTTTGTAATATTTCGATACAATATCTTTATTTCATAAAATCTTCTCTTCATTATTCACAATATTAATAAAATCTCCTAATTGTATAATTTCTTCCTTAGTCGTATGCGTCCTTAATTAGTTAAAGCTTGCCTTTTCCGTTCTAGCTACTCAAATTGCCGTCTAAATGTCGTCGAGTAAAGACTTCGATATCGGCTTGAAGACCTTAAGCTTCAAGACGATATCGTCTTGTAAACTCTCATATACTCTCATATTATCTTGTTTAGAAGAAGAAGGCCAATCCCAAAATATCGTCATGGTAATATACTTTCAAAGACGATATCGTCTTGACAAGGTTAAATTACACTCATATCGTCTTGGAGGTATTCAATAGATATTTGGAAGCACTTGATTGAAGAAAGAATTTGGCTAAGACATTTATCGTCGAGGTGATCTCAAATGTCGTCGAGGTCACGTGAAATGTCGTCGAGGAACCAACACGATATTTCATAAGTATAAAAAGAAGATTCGACCTGATAGGCTTACCATTCAACTAGAAGGCAGAAATAATCTAATATCGTCTTGAAGACTATAAGAGACATTAAGTCGATTCGTGAAGAAGATTCGGCTAGAAGGCAAAATATCAATTATCGTCTTGAAGACTATAAAGATACATTAAGTCGATTCGTGAACAAAGATTCAACTAGAAGACTGAAACAGTAAAATATCATCTTGTAGACTACAAAGAGTCACCAAGACGATTCGTGCAGAAGATTCGACTAGAAGACTTAAACAGTCAAATATCGTCTTGTAAACTACAAAGAGTCACCAAGACGATTCATGCAAAAGATTCGACTAGAAGACTGAAACAGTCAAATATCGTCTTGTAGACTACAAAAGTCATCAAGACGATTCGTGCAGAAGGTTTGAACTAAAGTTATGCGGAGTTCAAATTCGACCAAAAGAACTGTATTTGACTAGACATCAAGAAGATTCGACCAGACATCTAGTCGAATTGCAGAAAGGCCTGTAACGTCCCAAGGCCCTGGACTTACCATCGGGACAACGTCCACCGACTGCCTCGCCTGGCTACCGTTACCGGGCTGCAGCCCAAGCACCCCAATCCCTCTCCAGCCTACTGGCGGGTTGTTGGTGGCCACAGCCTCCCTTCGGTGAGAAGTGATCAAGTTAAGCGCCTCTACGAGGCCTTCCCAGGAGGTCACCCATCCCAGTACTACTCCAGCCCGAGCACGCTTAACTATATAGTTCTTTCACTTCTCATCACCAATTGAGCTGCAGCTCAATTGGTGATGAGAAGTGAAAGAACTATATAGTTAAGCGTGCTCGGGCTGGAGTAGTACTGGGATGGGTGACCTCCTGGGAAGGCCTCGTAGAGGCGCTTAACTTGATCACTTCTCACCGAAGGGAGGCTGTGGCCACCAACAACCCGCCAGTAGGCTGGAGAGGGATTGGGGTGCTTGGGCTGCAGCCCGGTAACGGTAGCCAGGCGAGGCAGACGGTGGACGTTGTCCCGATGGTAAGTCCAGGGCCTTGGGACGTTACAAAAAAAAGTAGCTCAATTGGTGATGAGAAGTGAAAGAACTATATAGTTAAGCGTGCTCGGGCTGGAGTAGTACTGGGATGGGTGACCTCCTGGGAAGGCCTCGTAGAGGCGCTTAACTGGATCACTTCTCACCGAAGGGAGGCTGTGACCACCAACAACCCGCCAGTAGGCTGGAGAGGGGTTGGGGTGCTTGGGCTGCAGCCCGGTAACGGTCGCTAGGCGAGGCAGTCGGTGGACGTTGTCCCGATGGTAAGTCCAGGGCCTTGGGACGTTACAAGGCCCGAGTTCAAATTAAGGCGTGATTTTGGCGTTACGCCATTTATTGCCGCCGTAGATTGGGCCAATCAGAGCCGAGCTTTATGGAAAGATGATTTCTGACATAAAGGTCGTACGAGGAAATGACCTTTATTAAATGTCCCTATAAAAGGGAGGAGACGAAATTCAGCAAACCCTAATTTTGAGATTCACAATCATTTCCTTAATAATTCTGAAGAAAGAGCTCGCCGCCGTGAACGTGCAATTCATTCCAGAGCTCAAGTAAAAAGAAGATATTCATTGAAGCTAATCATTTTATTCTTCTGAAGAAAAGTTCAGTTATCTTGCCGATCAAAAGATTCAACATCTCATTGCGAGAAGATTTCTAAAGAAGCTATTTTCGAAACAAGCTTCAAGAAGACTCAACTCATATAAGCTAATTTTTCTGAGTCTACAATATATTTATGAAACATTATTTTACATATTCTTCTGTAGGATTTCTAAGAAAATCTGAGTGTAGGGTCTTTCAGACCTGAGTGTAGGATCCTTGTTAAGGATCTGAGGTAGGGAGCTTTGCATAGTTCCCGAGGTAGGATTCAAGCTTGAATCTGAGTTGTAGGAGTGGAACACTTTGAGCTGTAGGATCCTTTGACTTGATCTGAGGTAGGGAATCAACAGGTATTCCTGAGCTGTAGGAGTCTTGACTCTGAGTTGTAAGATCTTATAGATCAGAGTATTTGGAGGAGTTGGCCGAGTCTAGTACACTGCTAGATAGGTTGAGGAGGAAAGTGAACGTACCCAACTCGGGGAACCACTATAAAATCTATGTACTCTGTGATGTGTGTGCTTTTTCTGTGATTGATTTGCTTGGATATTTGTAATAGCCGAAAAAGACTTAAACACCTATTTACCCCCTTCTAGGTGATTAAACATCCCTAAACTTACAAGTGGTATCAGATGGAGGTTATTCAAAAAGAGCTTAACAGCTTGAACAATATCCTCATCAAGGGAAATCAGTCTACTCACCATGACTTCTGGAAAGAATTATAAAGAACTCAGTTCAATGAAGCTGCCAATATGCAAAAAAGAAAATTTCGGAATCTGGAAGGAAAAAGTCAGATTATTCATGGAAGCATCTGACCCTAAAATTTTTATAACTGTTGAAGAAGGACCTTTCATCCCCATGAAAGTCTTAACTATAGATGCAAATCTGCAGGTACCAACGAAGTTCTCTGAAATGAATAAAGATGAAGTGGTTCTGCCTACCATGGATAAAAGGGCCAAGAACATAATAGTGAGTGCCATAGATGACTCCACTTTTCAGAACTTAATTCACTGCAGAACTGCTAAGGAAATGTGAGATTCACTGATTGTATACATGGAAGACACTAAGGAAGTAAGAGATGACAGAAAATCTCTTCACCAAGAGTATGAGGCCTTCAGGCTGGAGAAGGACTCGATTGCTGACTGCTATGAAAAGTTCTTTAAGATAGTCAATGGACTAAAGAACTATGAGAGAGAATTCTCCAACTATGATCTGAATGACAAGTCTTGAGGTCCCTCAACAAAGAGTGGGACATCAAGATTTACGTCATAAGGGAGATGAGAAATCTGCCTAACATCCAGCCCCAAAATCTGTATGGAAATTGCTATCCCATGAGTTGCAGCTGAGCACCAGGAAGGCAGAAGAGTTCTCCAGATTTCACTATAGAGAGAAGTCTGTAGCCTTCAAGGCTGAAAGCTCCAGGAGGAGTAGAGAGGACTCCCCAACCCTCAGGGAGAGAGGACTCCCCAGCCTTCTGGGAGAGAAATGCTGAAGAAGAAGAATCTGAGACTAACACTTCAGGCTCAGATCTTTCAGATGGAGAACTGTCCTTATTCTCCAAGTAATTTAAGCTGCTGAGCAAGATGAGGCAGTGGAAGAACATACCCTCATCCTCCTCCAACTCAAAGAAGAATTACAACAATTCTGACAGGGTAAAGCACAATCCCCAAAGGGACAAGTATGCCTCAAAACAGAACAAACAACTTTCAACTGATATTATTTGCTATTGCTGCAACAGGCCATGACATATCATAGCTGATTGTCCTAATAAAAGGAAAGAAGGAAAAAAGAAATGACGAGAGAAGATCTCACAAAGGGAAGAAGTCTGAAAAGAGCTTCATAGCAAAGAATCCCAAGACCTTGAGTGATAGTGACTCAAATTCATCAGAATCTGAGGAGGAAGCCTACACTGGGCTCACTGCAGTCTCAGAAAATGAGTGAGAGGATGACTATCCTGCAGCCAGGGTGCGCATAAGGGAACCCCTATCATTGCCAGACAGTGACAGTGAATCAGAAGAAGAGATCAGTTATGGACTGATGACTTTGACTGATGAAGAGAAGCAGGATAACTTTTATCCTGATAAGGTACATATCAAAGCCTCTCTTTCTATTTCTGAATCTGATATTGAATTTGATGATGTAACAGAAACAAACTCATTAGCTGATGATGTGAGTGATTCTAAATTAGTAGATCAATATAATGATCTCATTAGCAAGTATGATGCTCTTTTAAAAGCACTAAAGAAAAGTAAAGCCTTGACCAAAACTTAGGCTGAAGAAATAAAAATTCTTGAGCCATTCAAATCCCAGGTGGATGAGAAAACCCAAGAAATAACAAGGTTAACCTATGAGCTTATGATACTTCAAAAGAAATATGAAGCTCAAAACAAGTTGTTAGTTCAAAGGGAAAGAACTATCAAGGCTTTGAAGGACAAGCTTCTTTTAGAAAGGAAGCTTGTGACAAGCTTCTCAAAGCCTAAAATTGTTCTCCCTATTATAGACAACTTCTCTTCTCCATATAGAGGGGGGCTAGGCTATAATAAGGAAAAGGAAGAGACATCCCAAGCTAAAACTATCTTCCAAAAGATTGTCCTGCCCTCCAATACCTATGACCAAGATCCAACCTATGGATACCTCACCAATGGTTGCTCAACTAGTGAAACTAGACCACAAAACCCAAAGAACAGAGCAAACATTGGATTGAGTGCTCTAAAGGCACCCTATGGGGAGATCCAGATTAAGGATCATGAGCCATCTGTACTTGGTTCTACAACACCATCAGCCAAAGGAAAGGGAAAGACTCTTCCTCAGAAGCCTGTCCCAAGAGTGAAGCCTGTGACTGTGTAGCCAACTTCCAATTCTGTGCACAACCACAAGAATTGCTTAAGAAATGCTTGTTGTAAAGCAATGTGCTCTTCTGATCATCAGCACCAACACTCCATTCAGAAGGTGACTCAGAAAAGGAGGTATAATATATTTGAATGCTGGTGCTGTGATAAGATTGACCACTTTGCTATAGACTGTCGGTTCAACCCAACAGTGCCTAGAGCAAGGAATGTGAAGCTTGCTAGTAGTTTTGTTCTCAAGCATCCTGTAGTCAAGGCTAACAGGAACCAAAGACCCAAATCTATTTGGGTTCCTAAGGTAAAATAGTTTATTCTTGCAGGTAAGTCAAAAGACCAACAAAATGCCTATCTGATATTTGGACAGTGGATGCTCCAGACACATGACTGGAATAAGAAGCCTTTTGAAGAACTTTACCCCTGTGGAAGATGGAGCAAAAGTCATAGTTGGTGGATCTGACAGAGACATCATTAAAGGCTATGGTATGCTTACCAATGACATAGTCACAATCACAAAAGTAGCTTATGTGGAAGAGTTACAACATAACCTTATAAATATAAGCCAACTATGCGATCTAGACTATGTCATTGAGTTCTACAAGGATAAGTGTCTGATTAAAATTACTTATACTTAGATTCTGTTACACCTGTTTGTCTTGTGGCAAATGAAAGAGACTCTCTTTGTGTGCAATGGGACAAGAGACCTGCTCACATGAACTACAAGACAATCAACAAACTATTTTCAGAAAATTTAGTTAGAAATAGACCTAACCTTAAATGCATTAAAGAGGGTATTTGTCATGCCTGCCAGATGGGCTAGCAGACTAAGACCACCTTTAAGAACATAGACTCCAAATATTCTGAAAGATGTCTTTATTTATTTATTGCATATGGATTTATTTGGTCCTATGCCAATTCATAGTTTATGAAGGAAGTTATATACTTTTGTGATAGTTGATGACTTCTCTAGGTATGCTTGAGTGTTCGTCCTTAAGAAAAATCTGATACCTTGGACAACTTTGTATCATTTGTCAAGCAAGTTTAGAATGAAAAGAACTATACTGTGGTCAAAATCAGAAATGACCATGACACATAATTTCAGTCTGAACTCATGACAGATTTATGCAAAGAACAAGGTATCCTTCAAGAATTTTCTTCTCAAAAAACACCACAACAGAATGGAATTGCTGAGAGAAAATATAGAACTCTCATAGAAGCTGAGAGAACCATGCTAAGTGACTCTTCACTACTAGAATATTTCTAGGCTAAAAGCTGTCAACAGTGCATGCCATGTGAAGAATAAAGCTTCTATTATCAAATGTCATAAGAAAACTCCTTATGAACTAATGAAGGGTAGAAAACCAAATCTAGCCTACTTTAAAATCTTTGGATATGTGTTATGTTCTAAACAATGGTAAGTCATATCTAACCAAATTTACTGAAAAATGTTTTGAGGAGATTCTTGTTGGATATAGTAAGCCACAACAAGGCTTACAGAATATTAATAAGAAAACTCATGTGGTAGAAGAATCAATTCATGTTGTATTTGATGAGACAACCATGATTCATCAAGGCTTGTCTAGCTCTTTTAATATTGTAAGAACAGATTTAAAGCTGAAAGAGCTTAGCCTAGAAGAGTCTACATCTCCAGACTTGATCATTGAAGATGGAGAACAAATCCAAGGAGAAGCACAAGAAACAGTGCTTGGACAACAACCAGCTGGTACAAAAACTGTTGATAATCAAGAAGCACTGCCACCAGCTTGAAAGCACCATAAAGACCATCCAAATAGTCAAGTCATTAGAGACATAAGCCAAGGAGTAAGAACAAGAAGTGCTCAGAATGAAGTACTATATCTGAGCTTTCTATCTCAGATTGAACTAAAGAGAGTTGAAGAAGCCAATTCAGATCCCTCTTGGATCATGGCTATGCAAGAGGAACTTAGTCAATTCAAAAGATGCAAAGTATGAAAACTGGTTCCTATGCCCCAACATCAGAATGTCATTGGAACAAAGTGAGTCTACAAGAACAAGCTAGATGAGAATGACATCATCATCAAGAATAAAGCAAGACTGGTTGCAAAGGGATACAGACAAGAAGAAGAGATTGACTTTGATCAAACGTTTGCACCAGTAGCAAAACTTGAGGCAATAAGACTATTTCTAGCATATGCAGCTCACAAAGATTCAAAGTATATCAAATGGATGTGAAGTCTGCTTTTCTCAATGGAGATCTCAAGGAGGAAGTGTTTGTAGAGCAGCCTCCAGGTTTTGTTGTTCCTAACTTTCCTGATTATGTTTATTTCTTCAGAAATGCCTTGTATGGGTTGAAACAAGCTCTTAGAGCTTGGTATGAAACTCTATCTAGCTTCCTCATTGAAAACAAGTTTTCAAGGGGGATAATAAATAAGACATTATTTCTAAGGGAAGTAAAAAGCAAAATTTTGCTAGTACAAATTTATGTTGATAACATAACTTTTGGTTCTACTGATGACAACCTTTGTAAGAAGTTTGCAAACTTAATTCAAGGGAAGTTTGAAATGAGGAGCATATGAGAGCTGAAATACTTCCTAGGGCTCCAAGTGAAGCAATCTGAGGATGAAATATTCATCTCTCAGACCAAGTTCACTAAAGAGATCATAAAGAAGTTTGGAATGGAGAGTGTAACCTTAATGAGTACTCCAATGAGCTCCAATGTATCTCTGGACAAGGATGAGAAAGGGAAACGAGACCTTGTATAGATGCATCATTGGATCTCTGCTCTACCTAACTGCTAGTAGGCCTGACATTATGTTTGCTACATGTGTATGTGCTAGGTATCAAGCTTCCCCTATGGAATCTCATTACACCTCTGTTAAGAGAATCTTGAAATACCTCAAGGGAACTCCAAATCTTGGCCTTTGGTACCCTAGAAATAATGATTTTGAGCTAACAGTGTATTCAAATACAAATTTTGCAGGTTGCAAAGAAGACAAGAAAAACACATTTGGAACCTGTCAATTCCTAGGGAGGAGACTGATCTAATGGAGCAGCAAGAAGCAAACAAGTGTTACAATCTCAACAACTGAATTGGAGTACATCTCAGCTGGCAGTTGCTGTGCTCAACTACTATGGATACAACATCAGCTGGAAGACTACAACATAAAGACCAACAAAACAACAATGTACTGTGATTCATCCATTGCAATTTCAATTGCTTAGAATCATGTGTCACACATCAGGACTATGCACATTGAAATCAGATACCACTTCATCAGAGAGCATGTTGAAAATGAGGATATCCGTCTTAAGTATGTCCCCACTGACAACCAAGTAACAAATATCTTTACAAAGCCCCTTATGAAGCTAAATTTAATTTCTTTAAATTTGAGCTTGGCATGCTGAATTTAGACTAAGCATATCAATGCTCACGTACCTTTAAATGTTGTGCATGCGCATGCTAACAAGGTTCTTGCAGGAAGCTAATAAGAAAATGCAGGAAAATCCCAAGGTGTAATCTGCGTCGTCGAGCATACAAGACGGCATAGAGGTCTTGTCGAAGGGTTATCAAGACGACAGAACAACTGTATCGTCTTGGTGCATCTTCGACACTCAGATATTAGCTAATATTGGATCTTTAATCACAGTCGTTCAATTAAGGATCACTTTCCTTAGCAAACGCACCCAGGTACACGCCTCTTTGACATTCCTAAAATGGAATATATATAGGTCAAATGCTTAGAAATATATTACACCTTCATTTGCCCTAAGCCGTCAAAACAAAAAGCTTGTCCCGCTCGACAACTTGCGACGTCGGCGACCTTCAATTCTCCAGCTTTTCTTGCCATGGCGCCGAAGAAAGGGGAAGATTATTATAATATTGGATGCGAGCTAGTCAGAGGTGGATTCAATAGGGTCGACGAAGAGATAAAATCAGTTACTGGACTATTCAGCCGCCGTCCTGGAGTATGTTTTATCTGAACTCACTGTGATTATACATAGAGAACTGGTGGAGTTTTATTCCAAACCCCAGACAAGCTCCTCCGACAAAGCCATCAAAACAAGGGTAAGTGTACCTTGTTAAGAGTTACAGTTCAAGGGCTGACAAGAGCACCATGTCTACCGGTTTTTGAAGAAGATGATGAAGAGGATGAGATTTCTAATGAAGATTATTGTGAAGGCTTAAAATGGTGTGGACATGAAGCAGAATGCTATTGCTCATTGAAAAGTGTAAACTTTAATTCTAAAGGAAAGCTTCTGGCAGATGTCATTGGGAAAGTCTTAATCTGCAAGCCTGAATCTCATGACAGAATTTCAAGAGAAATATTTGAGATAATGACAAGGGTCATACTGAGCAAAAGAACAAATTAGGCTCAGATTCTATTTGACAAAATTGGGGAAAGCTTTAGTGCCCCAAATTTTGGTAGAATACTGTCCTTATATCTGCTGTCAAGTCTACCAGATAAGCTGAACAAGAAGTTGGACACTCCCATCCATTACATGAGGAAAATGGATATAAGAACCCTAGAAAGGTGGAAGAAAGTGTTCTCTAAGGCTCCTAAGAAATCCAAGGGAGTCAGTGCAGTGAAGAGGAAGAGAGCTGTTGTAGCTGAAGGAAGCTTTTCAGAGGAAGATGAACATATTGCCAGCCCAACCCCTGCACAAACTGAGGGGGAGATTGGTCATACCCCAGTCCCAAGTTTCACACCAGAACCATTGAGTGAGCCCATGGTCACTGATGAGGTTGTTCCTCCTGAGTCTATTGCTGCAGCTGAGGATAGCCAGGAAGCTACTCAAGAAGGTGCTTTAGTTGAGGGGGAGATTCAAACTGAGCTCCCTGCTCTAAGGGTTGAGGAAACAACCCTCACTGGGTTGGTTGTCCAAGAGGACCTAGAAAATTCTTAGAAAGTCATGGATGATGCTGTCGTTGAGAAAGCAGGACCGGGAGTTGCCGTTCTAAGACAGGACTCCCCTGATATTCTTTATGATGATGATGCAATGGATGCTATGTATCAAGATGTGGTACAAAGAAAGGTTATTGAGAAAAAACAAGCTATTCCAAGTACATCTTCCCCACAACCTCAAGAAGAAGCTTCAGGCTCCATCATCAATCAAATAAAAGAATTGCTAGCAGAAGAAAGATTTCACTATTAATCATATGTTGACAATGTGGTGAAGGACTTCAAGGAAGATATCTCTGCTCAGATGAAGGCGATGAAGGCTGAGATTGACCATGTCAATGCTCAAATCACTGGCTGGTTCACCAAGGTAGGAACAACAGTGGATTGTAACATGAAGACACTTCAATCTCAAAGTACCAAGATGGATTCTACCCTGAAATTTCATCAAAAGTCAGAGCAAGACCTAGAAAGTGTAGTTGACTGGATCACCAAGAAAATTGTTGACAGTCAGAAGTTCATAATGAACAGATGTGTGAACACTCAAGAGTTCACCAATGAGAGTTTATCTAAGAAGCTGGAAGACTCCTCAAAGGATATTCAAAGAAGTATTTTTGAAGAAATTAGAAAGAGGGAGAAGATTGGAGCTGAACAAACTATTGGATAGTGAATGCACTTCATCACTCCCTGGGACTCAATCCCATAGTGACTGAGCCTCCAAATAGCAACAGTCCTTTGAATATTTCTGAAAGCACACAGGTGGAAGCTGGTTCTAGTCAGCAGAAGAGGCAAAAGATTTCAGGAGAAGAATTAGCTGCCAAGAGAAAAGAGAGGAAGCTAGAGTAAATGATTATAGCCTCTCAATGTGGAGTCCAAAGTCAAAGAACATAATTCTACAAACATGGAATGACCTTGGAAGCATTGGAAAAGATATTGCAAATACTATTCCAATGATGAATGAACCAAACACATGAAAACTGAAGCTCATAGAAAACTCTACATGAAACAGCAGAAGGAGGGAACATTGCCAAAGAATGCTCCTCCTATCCCCAACACTTACATTCCTAAGTCTTTCAGTTTCTTTGACAGACAAAGGCAAAAGGGGAAAGCTGAAAGAAAGGACTTTTAAGTTTAGATGTGCTAAAGACAAATGTAGTTTTTACTAATCTATTTGAAAACATTTGACACTTTTATATATGTGATATTTTGAATGTTGTCTCTATTCTCTGTGTCATTACCTTAATATGTGTATGTGTAGTTTATCTTTGAGTGGGATTCCGACTTCTTCAAATAGGGGGAGATTGTTGGGAACCTTACTTACAATGTTCCTGTATTTGACACATTTGCTTTAGAATAATGCTTGCAGGTACTAGATAGTGCAAGCCTAACATAGGGCTAGACTTAAGTGTCATTAGACATAGTTTTGCCAATGTAATCCCTCATTGTGCAAAACACCATGTCGACCTATGATCTAGACTATATTGGACTTGTCACTAACTCATTATCATCAGGATTAAATGTCTAACAAGTGAGCTAAAACACAGGATTTAAGGTTAGAAGATCAGAAATTGACTAAGTGAAATATCGTTTTGAAGAGTCTAAATGTCGCCGAGTAAAGGCTTCGATATCGGCTTGAAAACCTTAAGCTCCAAGACAATATCATCCTGTAAACTCTAATCTACTCTCATATCGTCTTGTTTAGAAGAAGAAGACCAATCCCCAAATATCGTCTTGGTAATATATACTTTCCAAGACGATATCGTCTTGACAAGGTTAAATTACACTCATATCGTCTTGGAGGTATTCAATAGATATTTGGAAGCACTTGATTGAAGGAAGAATTTGGCTAAGACATTTATCGTCGAGGTGATCTTAAATGTCGTCGAGGTCACATGAAATGTCGTCGAGGAACCAACACGACATTTCATAAGTATAAAGAGAAGATTCGACCTGATAGACTTACCATTCAGCTAGAAGGCAAAAATAATCTAATATCATCTTGATTACTATAAGAGACATCAATTCGATTCGTGAAGAAGATTCGCCTAGAAGACATAAGTAATCATTTATCGTCTTGAAGACTATAAAGAGACATCAAGTCGATTCGTGAAAGAAGATTCGACTAGAAGACTGGAGCAGTCAAATATCGTCTTGTAGACTACAAATAGTCACCAAAACGATTCGTGCAGAAGATTCGACTAGAAGACTTAAGCAGTCAAATATCGTCTTGTAGATTATAAAGAGTCACTAAGATGATTCATGCAGAAGATTCGACTAGAAGACGGAAGCAGTCAAATATCATCTTGTAGACTACAAAAGTCATCAAGACGATTCATGCAGAAGGTTTGAACTAAAGTTATGTAGAGTTCAAATTCGACTAGAAGAACTGCATTCGACTAGACATCAAGAAGATTCAACCAGACATCTAGTCGGATTGCGGAAAGGTCTGAATTCAAATTAAGGCGTGATTTTGGCGTTACGTCATTTATTGCCGCCGCAGATTGGGCGAATCTGAGCTGAGCTTTATGGAAAGATGATTTCTGACATAAAGGCCGTCCGTGGAAATGATCGTTATTAAATGTCCCTATAAAAGGGAGGAGACGGAATTCAGCAAACCCAAATTTTGAGATTCACAATCATTTCCTTAATAATTCTGCAGAAAGAGCTCGCCGCCGTCAACGTACTATTCATTCCAGAGCTCAAGTAAATAGAAGATATTCGTTGAAGCAATCATTCTATTCTTCTGAAGAAAAGTTCCGTTATCTTGCCGACCAAAAGATTCAACATCTCATTGCAAGAATATTTCCGAAGAAGCCATTTCCGCAACAGGCTTCAAGAAGACTCAAGCAATACAATCTAATTTCTCCAAGTCTAGAATATCTTTGTGAAACATTATTTTACATATTCTTCTGTTGGATTTCTGAGGAAATCTGAGTGTAGGGTCTTTCAGACCTGAGTGTAGGATCCTTGTTAAGGATCTGAGGTAGGGAGCTTTGCACAATTCCTGAGGTAGGATTCAAGCTTGAATCTGAGTTGTAGGAGTGGAACACTCTGAGCTGTAGGATCCTTTGACTGGATCTGAGGTAGGGAATCAACAGGTATTCCTGAGCTGCAGGAGTCTGGGACTCTGAGTTGTAAGATCTTATAAATCTGAGTATTTGGAGGAGTTGGCTGAGTCTAGCAGACTAGCACACTACTAGATAGGTGGAGGGGGAAGTGGACGTACCCAACTCGGGGAACCACTATAAAATTTGTGTATTCTGTGATGTGTATGCTTTTTCTGTGATTGATTTGCTTGGATATTTGTCACGACCCGTCTAATAACAAGTATCAGAGTGCGCTACGGGCGGGTCGTGATGCCGCAGGCATGGGCAAAGAGAAACCATGTCTGCCAGGCGGGAGCGGTAATACCAAGGTATCTGTAGAAAATAATTAGAATTAAAAAAAAAACATATCAGTTTGATTTATTATGCGGAAGCTTGAATGAAAATTGATGCTCATGCACTTTGATCAATTCTCATGCTATAATTATGATGTAAAAGTAGATGCTAGTAAACCGCAGAAACAAAATGAACATTTATATAATGCTGAAATACATCCATACCATCCTAAGAGTTGTCCACGATACAAGGAAAATGACTGATAACAACTAGTACAAGAAAGACAAATCCACAAGTAAAAGAAACAAGATACAAAGGACCTGATGCAGCAACTACAAAGAAAGTAAACCTCCGACAGACGGGAGCTGGGCGAGGAACAGCTCAGGAAGTAGGCGGCGCAGTCACGAACCCTAAGGCAAATCCAAACAGAAGGAAAAGCCTCAGAACAGGATCAATAACAGAGATTCAAGTTAATAAAATAAACAAATAAACTGGGGAAACAAGCATAGCAGCAGAGTATGTCAGAGACTAACTGAGATTCTTTAGTAAATTTTTAGCCTACTCCGGAGTTTAGCCTAGACACAAACGCATAAGCAGAAATCAATGAAAGGCGTGTGTGTCGTCGTTTGATGTACAAGATTCTAGCATGGGAGTAGATGCAAGGCTTAAGCTACCGCTGCTCGCAAGATTCCCTTATTGGTTTCTGTTACCAATTCAAGTGTAAACTCATTTTCCGGTGTCACATCAAACGACACAATCCTTTTCATTGTTTGCCTATGGCGTCTAATGAGCTTACTTATCTGCAAGTAATAAATTCAAGTGGGGGCTAGTGCGGTACAAGTGTGACTTAAATAAAACTTGTTTGCAAGCGAGAGAGTTTTCTCTACTTGCCTTAAGGGAAAGCCGAGCTTGAAGGCGGCGGCCAAGAGGCAAAGTCTAAACTCTAGCGGAACCTGTTCGGGATGCATTCAAATAAAATATTTGTTTCAATGATACTCCTACACGTACACAAGTGTTTCTGTTGCGTACTTAATTCAAGGGGGCGAGTTAAGAAAAATTTACCTCCCTCGGCAAAGAGGGGAGAAGCGGTTACCACAAGAGATCCGAGGGTTTTGGCGGCGGTTGGATCCGGGAACTCTAATTCGGAGAGGGCTTGGTGTGTTCCCGTCAATTGGAGCGACGAACGGCACCGGAGCACGAAAACCTAAGGATTTGGCGATTTGGAAATGCACCAAAAATCTGAAATGCAAAAAGGGGTACGAATAAATCGTTAGGGTTTACCAAAATTCCGAAATCAAGGGTGGAGGAGGAAAGTTCTTACCCAAGGAAGACAAGATCGGGCTCAAGGAGCCGAATCCGAGTCCAAAATCTGAGCGGAGGAGGGTTCGAGCAAAACCCTAGGCGTGGAGGGTTGCTGTCGGCCAGAGAAGGAGGAGAAGGAGTCGCTGGAGGAAGATCTGTTGTCGGCCCCTTAAAGGGAGAAGAAGGAGGCGCAGACCCTAATGACGGCGGAAGAGGCCACAATAGGGGGGGACGCAGGCGACGGCACTGGTAGGAGAAGGAAACGGGGGCGGCGCCGGTTGGAGGAGGAGCTGGAGGCGGCGCCGGCAAGGGAAGCAGGAGCGGCAGGCGGCGTCGGCTCTGCGCGCGGGAGACGGAAGCGGGGGAGGGAGACGGAAGGAATCGGGAGCCCTAGCTTGCGGGAAATAATAAGAGGGGGGGCGATTACTGGCTCGGGATTTAACTAGGAGGGGGAGGGGTGCGGTTAGATGATTAGGGAGATAGTAATATTATTATTAATATTATTAATAATGTTATTATAAATTTTTTTGGGTTGCTACATTCTCCCCCACTTAGGAAGTTTCGTCCCAAAACTCTCGAGGATTTTCTGGATGGGGTCCCTTGCGGCGACGACTCCGAGGTCATTCATCCCAACAGAACTTTTCTCAAACCAGGACATGGAAGCTAACTATGAACGTAACGAAAAAGAGAAGGGAACAAGAGCGGAGGCATACCAGGATCAGGAGAAAAGATGCGGATACTTGCTACGCATGTCAGCTTCGAGCTCCCAAGTGAACTCCTCAGATCTGTCATGCATCCAAAGTACCTTCACCATAGGAATGGTTCTCTTCCGAAGCTTGCGTTCTTGATACTCAACGATCTTCGCGGGCTCAACTGGATAGGACAGATTAGCTTCAGGAATCACTGGAACTTCCTCAATGACGCGGGTAGGATCATGAATGTACTTCCGAAGCTGGCTGACGTGGAAGATAATATGAACACTGGCCAAGGAATCAGGTAGTTCCAGGCGGTAAGCAGATCCTCCAACACGCTCTGAAATAACATACGGTCCCACGAATCTCGGGCTGAGCTTATGGTGGCGACCAAAACGCTTCACCCCAGGGGTAGGAGAAACCTTCAAGAAAACACGATCACCCACCGCAAACTCCAACGGACGGCGACGCTATTAGCATACTTTCTCTGCCTCTCGACGGCACGGCCAAGCTGAAGACGAGTCTTCTTGGTGGCCTCTTCCATTTCCTGAAGTAGCTCAGGACCCAACACAACCTTTTCACCAACTTCTGACCAGTAGAGAGGGGTCCTACAACGACGCCCATACAACGCCTCGAAGGGGGCCATCTTGAGACTCTCCTGATAGCTGTTGTTGTAGGCGAATTCAACCAAATGCAAGTGCTCATCCCAAGCTCCCTTATAGTCCAGAATATAACACCGAAGCATGTCTTCAAGAATCTGATTCACCCTTTCGGTCTGGCCATCAGTGGTCGGATGGTAAGCGGTGCTCAGGCTGAGCTCAGTGCCCAGAGCTTGCTGGAATCCCTTCCAGAAGTGCGATACAAATCTCGAGTCACGATCAGACACAATCCACAGGGGGATCCCATGAAGTCTAACTATCTCAGAAACATAGATCCGAGCCATCTTCTCGGTGGGATGACCTTCCTTGTACGGGATGAAGTGAGCTACTTTAGTCAAGCGGTCCACAATAACCCAAATCGCATCATGACCTCTCAGAGTACGGGGCAGTCCAGTGATGAAATCCATAGAGATGTCTTCCCATTTCCACTCTGGGATAGGCAGAGGCTGCAAAAGACCACCCGGACGCTGACGCTGGGCTTTCACCTTCTGGCATGTCAGGCATCGGGAGATGAAACGAGCAATA
The DNA here is from genome assembly GCA_033032865.1 of Dactylorhiza incarnata. Classification (NCBI taxonomy): domain Eukaryota; kingdom Viridiplantae; phylum Streptophyta; class Magnoliopsida; order Asparagales; family Orchidaceae; genus Dactylorhiza; species Dactylorhiza incarnata. The sequence goes on along the minus strand of JAWHQI010000309.1, from coordinate 2,596,785 downwards.
TAATTTTTCATACCAGGCCACCACACGATCTGCTTCAAATCATGGTACATCTTATTATTGCCGGGGTGACCAGAGGTGCGGGACTCATGAGCTTCCCTGCAAATGCTATCCAGTAGCTCAGGAACAGCAGGGATGCAAAGGCGACCTCGGAATCGCAGGATATCATCAGTGATGGAGAAATCTGGGAGAGTACCAAGTTCCACCTGCCGACGGATACGCTGGAGTTCTGGATCAGATGGCTGCAAATCCTTCACCTGCTCTACCCACAACGGAACGGAAACTCCTCCGTGACCCTCAGGTGCGATGGATATGTCCATCCGGTCGAGGTCATCTATCAAGGCTGTAAGAGATGCTGACATAGGGGTGCAGGCGGCAGCCGTAGCATGTCGGCTCAGCGCATCTGCCACTGAAGTGGCTTTACCGGGCACATAAGTGATCTGCAAATCATAATCCGCTACAAACTCAAGCCATCGCCTCTGCCGAAGATTGAGGTCCTTCTGAACGAAAATGTACTTTAAGCTCTGGTGATCGGTGTAAAAGTGGCACTTCACCCCATAGAGGTAATGACGCCACAGCTTCAAGGCAAAAACCACCGCGGCAAACTCCAAATCGTGAGTGAGATAATTGCGCTCATGGATCTTCAACTGCCTCGACCCATAGGCAATAACACGGTCCTCCTGCATCAGAACACCACCCAGACCCACTCCGGAAGCGTCGGTGTACACAGAAAAATCCAAACCCTCAGAAGGAAGAGCTAACACTGGCGATGAACACAACCGTTGCTTCAATTTAGAGAAGGATTGCTCACACTGATCTGACCACTCAAACCTGGCATGCTTTTGAGTTAACTTTGTCAGAGGAGCAGCAAGAGAGGAGAAACCCTTGACGAAGCGCCGATAATAGCCAGCTAACCCAAGGGAACTGCGGATTTCGGTAGGGTGGAGGGTTGCTTCCAGTCCATCACTGCAGAGATTTTGGCGGGGTCAACGGATAGCCCATCCCCTGAAATGACATGCCCCAAAAAGGCAACTCGATCCAGCCAGAACTCACACTTCGCCAACTTGGCATAGAGTTGGTGCTGGCGAAGAGTGGAGAGAGTGAGCCTAAGATGTGCATCATGCTCTTCACGGGTCTTGGAATAGACCAGAATATCATCAATGAACACAATGATGAACTTATCCAGATATTCGCGGAAGACGCGGTTCATCATATCCATAAAGGTGGAGGGAGCATTGGTCAACCCAAAGGACATCACCAGGAACTTAAAATGTCCATACCGAGTTCTGAAAGCAGTCCTGGGGATGTCGGATTCCTTGATCTTCAACTGATGATAACCCGGTCTGAGATCTATCTTGGAAAACACGGAACTGCCCTTAAGCTGATCAAAGAGGTCATCCACACGCGGGAGGGGATACTTGTTCTTGATTGTGACCTTATTCAGATCCCGGTAGTCAATACAAAGTCTCAAAGAACCATCCTTCTTCTTTACGAAGAGGACGGGGGCTCCCCACAGAGAAGTGCTGGGACGAATGTATCCAAGCTCGAGCATCTCGTCCAACTGCAATCGGAGTTCTTCCAACTCGCGCGGGGCCATCCGGTAAGGAGCTTTAGATATGGGGCGCGTTCCGGGCTCCACATCAATAGAGAACTCTACTTCACGATCAGGCGGCATCCCAGACAGCTCGGCGGGAAACACGTCAGGAAACTCAGAAACGATCGGGATAGACTCGAGTGAAGGAGTAGCAGAATCCGAATGAGAAGCATAAACAAAGCCAGCAATGCACCCTTGACTGAGAAGCTGAGTGGCGCGTACAGCAGAAATTACCTTCAGATGGTCGCGGGTCTGCATGTGAACACTGTAATCCTTGCCACCGATGCTGAGATTGATCCTCTTTGCCGCGCAATCCAGCTTCACTCGATATGCAACCAGCCAATCCATTCCCAAAATCACGTCGAACTCAGACATCTCCAGAATTATGAGATCCGCAAAGACTTGCAATTCTTCGAGCAAGATTGGGCAATTGGGGATACCCCTAGTTGATAGGTGCTGATGACCCGGCACAGAAATCTCAAAAGGGGCCTCCAGAGGTGAAGTGGGCCAACCATGCAGGTCCACGATATGGCGAGCAATAAACGAGTGAGATGCGCCAGAATCAAAGAGAATCTGCAACCACTTGTTTCTGACTCTAAATCTCCCTAAAACGAATAGCAGTTATAACCGCAAATTCCGGTTGTATCTGATATAAAAACATACATAAATACTTGCAGGAAAAGTAACACAACACATACGTACCAGAGATGACGTCCGTGGAAGCGAGCGCCTCGCCTTGAGTAAGGACATTCAGCACAGCCTTGCCCATATTCTGGGCTCCGGGGTTAGCCTGCGGTGGCTGAGTAGTGACCGGGCCTTCCCTCATGGGACAGTCGAACTTGAGATGACCCACTTGCCCACACTTGAAACAGGCCTTCTGCTTACGGCGGCAGTCTCTCAGTTGATGGCCCGGCAACTTGCAGTAGGCACAAACGGTGGAGGCGGAGGCAAGTGTCATCAGAGGCTGTGTAGGAGCGGCTGTCTTCTGCTTCTTCAGGAGAGACCGGCAGACTTGGGCGGTATGGCCCACCTTGTGGAAGTAAGCACACACCTCAATGGACCTGGAACCTTGCTCCTGAGGTGGAGCACTCCTGCGCATAAGGTCGGGTGCAGCGGCATTGCTCGTTCCGTGCTGGGCTTTCTTTCCAGTACGATCCAGCTCAATAGCTTCCGCCCGCATGGCGGCTCCCACGGTCTCTGCATAGGTTCTGGCGTCGTGTGCTACCACATGCTGGCGAATGTCATGGCGAAGTCCCTTCACGAAACGACTGATCTTCTTGGCTTCATCCGGCACGAACTCTGCAGCAAGGAGGGATAGGCGGGAGAACTCCTGCGCATACTCTGTCACTGTCCTGCCAGGCTGCTGAAGGGACAAGAATCTCTCTGCTAACTTGTCCCGCTCCACAGAAGAGAGGAAGTTCTCCATCAGAGCGTCCTTGAACTGCCCCCAAGTTAGGGTGGTAGATTCGTGGAGGCTGCGGTGCTGGAGCCACCAAGTATAGGCGTCCTCGGTCAGCTGATAGGCCGCAAGAAGGACCTTCTGGGCTTCAGGAACTATGACATACTCGAAGTGCTTCTCCATCTGGGAGATCCATTCCGTGATCACGAAGTAGTCGCGGTTACCGTTGTAGGCAGGCGGATTTAGCCTCTTGAAAGCCAGAGTGTCAGCCATCGTCAAAGGAAGAGCAGCCGGAGTGGTCACGGTCGGGGTCACTACAGCATCGGATGCAGGAGGGGTGATGGTGACAGCTACTCCAGAAGTCCCTGTGCTGCCAGAACCAGAACCTGGATCAGGAGCTTGACGATCCCCTTCCAGACGGGTGACACGCTCCACGAGCTGCTTCAAAAGTTGGACCATTTCACCTAGAGGGGCTTCCCCTACAGAAGGTGTAGCCTTCTTGCGCTGTGGTCGCTTAGAAGCCATCTAGAAAGAAACATAGAAGAACCGAGTGAGACAACGGCTAAGTTAAGTTTGAGGGTTGAGATTACAGGTCATAACAATCTAATACTGTTGGATAAGCAATTCAAGTAGTAGTTACAGCATTTTCATTGGACAACTCTAAGTGACGATCATGTAGATGCAAGTGCGGCGATATGATCACATGCGGTAAGACGATGATTTGTAAAATCCATGTGTGTACATTCATTGTCTGTTGCTCTTAGCTTAGACACTTGTGCGATGAGTTATGTTATGAATGCAATATGATTATGCATACAATGCATTCCTAAGAATGTTTATGAATGGATACGCATGTCATGTTAAGCGCCCATATCACTTAACATGTCATGCGCATTATGATTCTAATGTCATCGCACTTGAGAATATTATATCGCCCATACAATTTAATATTCGCAAGCGGTGTCAATCCTAATGGAAATTCATATACATATAAATGTTAAGTTTGCCCATACTCCCTTAACATTTGTACGCATACTACTCATGCTTATGAGTGAGTGTGTGCGTGTTTCAGCCTCGAACAACAGACAACGACAAAGTGAGTGAGGAAATGATGCATGCACGTATATTTACTTAATAGATTTCAAAATATATGAAAATTTAAAAAATACTTTATCTTTAGATGCTAAACCTGGCTCTGATACCAACTGTCACGACCCGTCTAATAACAAGTATCAGAGTGCGCTACGGGCGGGTCGTGATGCCGCATGCATGGGCAAAGAGAAACCATGTCTGCCAGGCGGGAGCGGTAATACCAAGGTATCTGTAGAAAATAATTAGAATTTAAAAAAAAAAACATATCAGTTTGATTTATTATGCGGAAGCTTGAATTAAAATTGATGCTCATGCACTTTGATCAATTCTCATGCTATAATTTTGATGTAAAAGTAGATGCTAGTAAACCGCAAAAACAAAATGAACATTTATATAATGCTGAAATACATTCATACCATCCTAAGAGTTGTCCACGATACAAGGAAAATGACTGATAACAACTAGTACAAGAAAGATAAATCCACAAGTAAAAGAAACAAGATACAAAGGACCTGATGCAGCAACTACAAAGAAAGTAAACCTCCGACAGACGGGAGCTGGGCGAGGAACAGCTCAGGAAGTAGGCGGCGCAGTCACGAACCCTAAGGCAAATCCAAACAGAAGGAAAAGCCTCAGAACAGGATCAATAACAGAGATTCAAGTTAATAAAATAAACAAATAAACTGGGGAAACAAGCATAGCAGCAGAGTATGTCAGAGACTAACTGAGATTCTTTAGTAAATTTTTAGCCTACTCCGGAGTTTAGCCTAGACACAAACGCAGAAATCAATGAAAGGCGTGTGTGTCGTCGTTTGATGTACAAGATTCTAGCATGGGAGTAGATGCAAGGCTTAAGCTACCGCTGCTCGCAAGATTCCCTTATTGGTTTCTGTTACAAATTTAAGTGTAAACTCATTTTCTGGTGTCACATCAAACGACACAATCCTTTTCATTGTTTGCCTATAGCGTCTAATGAGCTTACTTATCTGCAAGTAATAAATTCAAGTGGGGGCTAGTGCGGTACAAGTGTGACTTAAAAAAAACTTGTTTGCAAGCGAGAAAGTTTTCTCTACTTGCCTTAAGGGAAAGCCGAGCTTGAAGGCGGCGGCCAAGAGGCAAAGTATAAACTCTAGCGGAACCTGTTCGGGATGCATTCAAATAAAATATTTGTTTCAATGATACTCCTACACGTACACAAGTGTTTCTGTTGCGTACTTAATTCAAGGGGGCGAGTTAAGAAAAATTTACCTCCCTCGGCAAAGAGGGGAGAAGCGGTTACCACAAGAGATCCGAGGGTTTTGGCGGCGGTTGGATCCGGGAACTCTAATTCGGAGAGGGCTTGGTGTGTTCCCGTCAATTGGAGCGACGAACGGCACCGGAGCACGAAAACCTAAGGATTTGGCGATTTGGAAATGCACCAAAAATCTGAAATGCAAAAAGGGGTACGAATAAATCGTTAGGGTTTACCAAAATTCCGAAATCAAGGGTGGAGGAGGAAGGTTCTTACCCAAGGAAGACAAGATCGGGCTCAAGGAGCCGAATCCGAGTCCAAAATATGAGCGGAGGAGGGTTCGAGCAAAACCCTAAGCATGGAGGGTTGCTGTCGGCCAGAGAAGGAGGAGAAGGAGTCGCTGGAGGAAGATCTGTTGTCGGCCCCTTAAAGGGAGAAGAAGGAGGCGCAGGCCCTAATGGCGGCGGAAGAGGCAACGATAGGGGGGGACGCAGGCGACGGCGCTGGTAGGAGAAGGAGACGGGGGCGGCGCCGGTAGGAGGAGGAGCTGGAGGCGGCGCCGGCAAGGGAAGCAGGAGCGGCAGGCGGCGTCGGCTCTGCGCGCGGGAGACGGAAGCGGGGGAGGGAGACGAAAGGAATCGGGAGCCCTAGCTTGCGGGAAATAATAAGAGGGGGGGCGATTACTGGCTCGGGATTTAACCAGGAGGGGGAGGGGTGCGGTTAGATGATTAGGGAGATAGTAATATTATTATTAATATTATTAATAATGTTATTATAAATTTTTTTGGGTTGTTACAATATTTGTAATAGCCGAAAAAGACTTAAACACTTATTCACCCCCCTCTAGGTGATTAGACATCCCTAAACTTACAAAATGGTGTGGATGTCTTTAAGAGGCACGGGAATTGGGATAGATTCGGGCCTGAGTAGGAATTCTGAAGGTTTTCAGGTACTGGATTGCAAGATTACGTGGCTGAAGATGGAATTTGAAGTAATTGTTGGCTGTAAATGGGGACCCAAGTATTGATGGGAGTAAGTATTAGCGTGGTTCACTTTATGGAGGAAGAGGTGTGGTCCGTTTGGCCTAAGGAGAGTGTGAACTGGTTTGGGAAGAGGAAATCTATGATAACTCCCTGGATAGGCAATTCCTGCAAGGGTTATAAGATTGCTTTTCGTTTTCTGCAATGAAGATTAACAAGGATGAAGAAGATGGAGTTTGGCTATGCATGAAATGGTGATTACAGGATGAAACGGCCTTGGCACTATCCAGATAAGCAACACTAGGTTGAATCGTCTTGTCTATGAATTTCGTGATCCATGAAATCAGCATAGAGTTGCACGTTTCCCAACATTCCGCCTCCGGTGTGTCGGGCAATGGCTGAGTGAGAAGCCCATTGACAAAACCAACTTTGTTCTTGGCCTTGAGGGTGTTCAACATGGCCTTTTCCCATATGTCGAAATTATCACCATTAAGAAAATATCCGGTTATGGTTGCTCCTGGGTTGTCGAAAGGGGAAAGGATGGTATCGACACCCTTCTTCGAAGTGCCATGCAAAGGGGGAATCACATCCATCTGCGTTTTCGACGACAAGTCTACTGCACCCCGGTACAGAAAAATAGATCTGCAGGCGGAAGATGCGGGATATCTTCGTCGGTGATGGAGATGAACGAAAACCAGGGACCTAGGTTACACAGATTTGTAGATGGAGTTGAATGAGAACCAAAGACGAGTGCACGATAAGGCTGGACGATTGCCGATGGAGATAACCAGGCACCAACACTTTATACTAAAAGGCGGGATAAACAGTGGTTACGAGTAGTTTTTGGTTGTTGGTAGTTATTGAGAGGTGGGAGGGAATTATGTGCGGTTATGGATGAGAAGGTAGTTATGGGTAGTGAGAAGATAGTCACCTTGTCTTCCACACCAAGGATCCGCAGAATCAGCATCGTGGTGAGACCGCAAGAGCTCGAGAAATCTGCGATGCCTGAAAACCAGCCCCTATGCCCTTATTTATAAAATTAGAACCCACTACGGACTGTCACGATCATTTGAAACATAAAACCACTAAATATACATCAAATATAAAAAATACAAAAAATATGTCATCGTCATTCTGTACTTGATTAATGGATCGGATCGTCTATTCGACGTTCTTAACTCCGCCTCCTGTGTAGGTAAACTTGGACGGGTTCCGATAAGGATCAGCCCGCACGTGAAATGTGATCCCCATCAGTAAGTCTAGGAGATAGCACTCCAAAAGCTCCACGCGAAAATTGAGGCCGACGTACCTTAGATGATACAACTCTAACAAAGACAACCTATTAAGGGAGTTGAGCCTCTTTAGTCTCACTAGGTCTCTTCTCATAGTCCACACCAATGTCATACACCTCGACATGAAGCTTTGCACTCTTCACAAATGGAAGGATGTGACAAAGACAACCTATTGGGGGCGTCGAAGCAGTGATAAGGGCTCCCTGAAGGGCCTGGAAGGCTGTGTACGCCTCTGATGTCCACCAAAATGAGTTGGTGTCCGACTTCTTCAATATGCTGGAGAGGGGTGTCGCAGAGGCAATGGGGTGTGGGTCACTGAAGGACGGCCATCACCTTGCCCTGGTCCCAAGTTACGCCCTGAACGAATATTGTGTGCCCCAAGTAGCTGATTTCGAACTGGACGAAAGTGCACTTCTTGGGGTTGACAAGAAAGTTATGTTCATGGAAGGTGGTAAGCATCGTCTGCACATGATGGAGGTGATCCTGCTAGGATGAACTGTAGACTAAGTTGTCATCAAAGAAAACCAAAATGTACCTCCGCAAGGTCAACTATAATAAATCATTCATGGTCTCCTGAAATGTGGCGGGTGCATTGTCAAGTTGAAAAGCACGATGATGAACTCATAATGAGTTTCATGCGTGTGGAATGGTGTTTTCCAAATATCTTCCTGCTGCACCCAAATATGGTGATAGCCGGAGAGGAGGTCCAGCTTTGAGAAGTAGGTCCAGCTTGGAGAAGTAGGAGGTTCAACTTGGAGAAGTAGGAGGTCCCTCGTAACTCATCCAATAGCTTCTGGATGGTCGAGATGGGATGTTTGTCGGGGATGGTGACTTTGTTGAGCTCCTGTTAGTCCACACATAAATGCCAACTGTTGTCTTTCTTGCGGACCAAGAGAACCGGACTCGTAAAAGGACTAGCACTGGGCGGTTCAGGCTCATGGCTAACTTGTCATTCATGAGCTTCTCGATCTCGTCCTTTTGCACGTGACCATATCGATATGGACGGACATATACATATGTCAGATTCACCTGTAGTGTGATGTGGTGATCTGTCGGGCGAGGTGGCAGAATGCGGATAACGTCGGCGAAAACATCTGGGAGGATATCCAAAACACCATGCAGGACTGGAAGTGTCGGTGGGTGTTGGGGAACATGCTCAACTACATGCCATAAGCATGCGACGAAATTGATAACGACCATTTCTGAATAGAATGGAATGAGACGGCCCGATTCAAGAGGGTAGTGTCACCTGCCAAGAGAAGTGGTGTCCCAGCCTAAGGGAACCACATTGTCATGCAGTCCCAGTTGACGTTGACGTATCCCAGGGTGCAGATCCACACCACTTAGAGAATAATATACACCCCGCCCAACTCAAACGCGTATAAGTCATCCCAGAGAGGGCATAAGGGCTAGCCTCGAGAAAAGACCGCCAGTTGCCCGACGGTGGCCGTCCCCTAGATAGACGGAGAAACGTGACACAGGGGACACCTGTAGCACCAAACGGTCCACTAAGCACTGCGAGTTGAAGTTGTGGATAATACCAATATCAATCATGATGATCACGGGGGTTCCCTTTAGTGATCTAGGAAGCTTCATTGTCTGGGTGCCAGAGATCCCTCCGACGACAAAGAGCGGAAGGTAGACGGTGTAGTGTCGCGGACGGAAGGCCATTGTAATCGGCCTCACCTTCCAAGGCCTCAAAAGTCGGCGAGGGTATCCTCGGGTTCCTCTTCGTCAATGATGACATGCAGTTCCTTCAAAGGATAGTCATGGGTCAGTGAGTAAGGCTGCTGACATCGGAAGCAAAGGCCTTTCGACGGAGATCATGACATTCTTGATTGGACAACTATGGATGTGTGAGGGCTTTGGGAGGGTGCGACAGCGGTCCTGGACTGCCGGGGTGGCCGTGGGCCTCCATTTGCAGCATGCAAAATGCCGTTGCTGGTTTGGTAACTGGGCAAGGAGGGCTACCCGGAGGTGGACGTCCGGTGTCCAACGACCTGATGTTTGAAATTGGTCTTGTGAGTAAATGGAGCAGAACGCTGTTGCGGGTTTGGTAGCTGGGCAAGGAGGGCTATCTGGAGGTTGACGTCCGGTGTCCAACGACCTGATGTTTGAAACTGGTCTTGTGAGTAAATGGACTTCTCATTGCGCCAGACTTATTACAGATAATAATGAGGGATTGTATCCAAGACCTTCCTAATCAACATTTGAGTACCTAGAGATCATGAATTCTGATAATTGTTCATGAGTATTAGGACCAATAAAACTTTGACCCGAAGTGCCTATCAAGTACCTTAAAATATGAATAACACCCTCCAAATGAGATTTTTTGGAAAGCTCATAAACTAACTGTATGAAAGTCGGCGGTCTACCGATTTCCTTCTCTGCAACGAGTCAACGACGAAGCCTTGCGATGATGTCGTGGCTGAAGCTACCCCTTCGACAACATGTTCCGTTGATGCTATCTTCTTCGATCGTTTGATTCAATGGTACGTTCTTCAATAACAGCTGATCCAACCGATTGACTTATTTGACTCTTTCCAGCGACTGATCTGGCGGATCGCTGCTTTTACACAACTCAGCAATGTAAGAAATATTAGGTCCGGTGATGGAAAGATAATTGAGTTTCCCAACAAGCCTCCAATAGCATTGATGAAGGAAAAGCTTGAACACAAGGAGATTATATACAAGCCAGATAGTTGAATGTGTACTTATGCGAATAAGTTAAAAGAGAATAATTCTATTTTGAGGTTTATATCATTGAATATTTATAACTTTATATGATTTACTTCACAGCTGCCCAAAATTTTTCGTTGATTCTTTTCTTTTCCTAATTTTGTTTGTTGTATTTATCTGTAATCAGAAATTAGACAATATTTTTTTAACAGGAAAAAGCACTTTACTTAACAAACTTTTTCAGACTAATTTTAGAGAGATGGATACTATCAAGGGAAGGTAAAACTTCTAGATTGCTCATTAGTATTTACTAGAGTATTTCTTGTATTGTACATAACACTTCCATTTTACAAATATTAAAATTCTTTGTTTCTCTTAAAATTAGGGCTCAAACCACTAAGGGAATCTGGATAGCTAAAAGCGTTGGCGTAGAGCCTTGTACAATTGTCATGGACTTGGAAGGCAGTGATGGGAGAGAGAGAGGGGAGAGGTGATTTAATCTATTTTTATGGCTTTACCCTCTATGTTTGCTATTTCATTAATTTATCTTATTTGGTAGCTAGTTGTTTCAGTTCCAATGTGGTAATATGTGTATTGCCAATCATTAACCATTTTTAGGCGAATATGAATTTTCTAAAGAAAAATATTGTTGCACACGATCTTTAAGAGGGGAAATTCAAAGGGTATGCCTTTTTTTCTCCTCTCTGAATCAAAGCTTGACTATTAGCTATCCTAATTTTTATTTGTTCATCAACTTTGACTGTACTCAGATTTGGGATTCTGTTAATAAGCCTGAGGTTCACAAGTCTACTGCTCTAAATGAATTCTTTCATGTAAGTAGAGTGATGGGTTAATCGAAGGTACACTATTCTTATCTTATACTTACTGCATTCTGGATCATTAGGTGGAGGTTATAACTTTGCCTAATTTTGAAGAGAAGGAAGAAGAATTCAACGAGCAGGTGCTTACATTCAATGAGTTGTAATCATATTGTTTTGCAAAACTGTCCTTTTCCTTTCTAGCTTCTTATAAACTGTATCCTTTGCTTTCGTGTATATGATGAATATCCAATGCTTTGCAATTATCTTGAATGACATCCTCATTCAGGTTAAATTACTACGGAACCGATTTATGCACTCAATTTCACTAGGAGGTCTTGTTGGCGATAAAAGAGATGTTCTTCCTGCTTCCGCGTTTTCTTTTAGTTCACAACAAATGTGGAAAATTATAAAAGAAAATAAGGAGCTTGATCTTCCTGCTCACAATGTGTTGTGTATAATTTGATGTGTTGGTTAAAATTTGTGTTCTTTATAGTCATTTATTATTTTCATCATTTTTTAGGTGATGATTGCCTCTATTCGGTGTGAAGAGATTGCAAATGAGAACATTAATTTTTTTGCATCTGATGAGGTTAACAAGCATTTGGACTTTTTGTTATTTGCACTTTTTATCTTTCCAATTGTCCAAGAAAAACCTTTGTTCTTATATGCTTCAGGCCTGGTTAGAGTTGAGCGAAGCAGTTCATTCTGGTCCTGTGGCAAGCTTTGGACAAAAAGTTGGTTCCATTTTGGATGCTTATCTTGCAAAGTAAGTTTAATTCTATCTAAATTCTAATCTATTTTCTATTAAATAAAATATTGTGTTTTCTCAATATCACCTGCTTTATATGATAGTCAAAGTTATAAATATCGGATGTCGATAAAATGTCGAATTGAGTTCTTAAATGTCGGATGTCGGAGACATGTCAGAGATATTTTAAAATATTGAATTTTCATATTTTATAAATAAAAAATTTATTTTTATGTATACTAAATACAATTATATGTTCTAAAAGTAAAAAAGAACATCATAACAAGTAGACAAGCAACAAGTCAAACATGTCCCAAAATAAATTATATATTCCATTGCCTTGCTCCAAGCCCTAATGCTACTGATGGATGCTAAGTTCGACACCTTCCTGACTAGCTGCAGAGTGCGTCATCGACCTCCATCTCAAAGTCCCCGTCTTTTCTCTAGGCACTTCTGGACCTTACCCGAGATCCAATTCCACCTCCGACGAGCTTTCCTCCGACACTCTGTTCGTTTAATGTTCCTCCCTTTAATGACACTGACCCCATGGGTTTGATTGCCAACACAGAATATTTCTTCAACATCCATTAGAGTCTGGAGCCGCACAAGGTCAGCACAACTCTCATTGGTATGGAGGGGTCCGCTCTCCATTGGGCCAGCCAACGCTAGTTCACGTCATACAGAAGCTACTGGATGAGCTACCTGGGGCTTACTTTTCTAAATTGGACCTCCGCTCTGACTATCACCACATTCGGGTATGGGAGGAGGATATCCCAGAGACGGCGTTCCGCACACCCGACAACCACTATAAGTTCATCACTGTCTTTTGGGTTAATGAATTCGCCCACCACCTTTCTGGAGACCATGAATGATCTATTCCAGTGGGCCCTGCACATGTACATCTCAGTTTTCTTTGATGACATCTTAGTTTACGTCTCCTCCTAGCAGGAAATCATCTCCATCATGTGCGGACGACACTTGCCGCCCTTCAGGAGCATGGTTATTTGGTGAACCCCAAGAAGTGCACTTTCGGTCAGATCACAATTCACTACTTGGGTCACACAATTTCCCCACAGGGAGTCGCAATGGACCCGGACTGTTGGTATTTCCAAGGTGATATCAAAGAAATCAAGCAGTTAGTCTCACTGCCAACGCGATATAAGCCTATAGGGTCGCACATAAGAGCGTTTGTAGAAGTTGGAGGAAGGATTGTGTTGGCCTTACTCATATTGGATATGAGTGAAAGACCAATCCTATGACTCGTTGGAGTTGGGTCGAGTCGGCTAAATGTTCCACAAATATTATGAATATTGTATGGACCATGTTGGCAAGTGTTCAAGACGACATTGCATGTATCGTCGAGATCATCACGACGATATTGTGAATATCGTCGTGTGGTCACGACGATATGACCGACTGTCAACCTTTAATGTATCATTGAGTGTTGTGTGATATTGTTGTGCTTGTCACGACGATATTTTAGCCATCTCGATGACATCGTCGTGATTGTCACGACGATATAAATCGTCTCGACGATATAGATCGTCTCGACGATAGCGTTGAGATCATCTCAACGATGTTTTAGTGATCACGACGATACTCACTGTATACTCCTATTATAGACTCGGGTCTGCGGATATCCAATTTTATGCCCCTGGATATAAATAGGGAAGCGATTAGGTTTTCCCTGTGACCTTTTTGAGATTGAGACGGAACCGTTCCGTATGATTTTCGCGAGACCCCGTCCGTCTGTCGCCGCCGTCGCCGCCTCTCCCTTGGACGGATCTAGCAATCCGTGGGAGACGCTGAGGGCACTCCTTCTCCGACCCAAATCTTGTTGGACAAGAAGCTTGGGGTTCTCCTTCGCTCGTGTAACTGCTGTAGAGGCGCAGATATACTTTCTGTGATTGGAATTCAGCCGCTTGTTTCTGGATCAGATTTTGGAGTACCTTGGTTGAGTATTAACTCAATCCCTCTCAGGTATATTGCAATGTGTTTCTTTATTTATTTCTTGATTCATGAAATCGCAAGATCCTATAACTGTTTAGGGTTGTTCTTGTTTATTTATTCCGCTGCGCACATATGATGTGATGTTCCACTCATGTTTAGAGAAAACCCAACACGGACAAGGTTCGGGCCGTCCTTCAGTAGCCCAAACCCTGCTTTCTCTTGTTTATTTAGTCTCACATCATGGTTTGGAGTCGAGTGTTCACTCATCCTTCCTATAAATTTGTGTACAAATACATGTATTCTAATTTTTTTGAGTGAAAATAATACAATATTAAATTTTCTCACTCTTTAACTCTCATGTTCTACCGAGGACATCAGCAAATCATCAAATATATTGATATCTTTTTGGCATGATTTCCCTTTGACAAATGTCTTGCATGATAGCCTCTAAGAAAGTTAATTTCCAGGAAAAGAAAGTAGCTAAAAACTTATGAATGCAATCTGTAATTGCCAAGCCCGAAGCATATTGATGCATGCCAAATTTATAATGGTCCGTTCAGATTGTAGAAATTGGAATTGAGGAATTGAAATTCAGTTAATTAAAAAACAACGGGAATTGGAATTGGGCTGAATTTCAAATATGTTGTTCGGCTGCAGGATGAAATTGTCAACAAAAATTGGAATTGGGCAACAAAAATTGGAATTGGGCCAAAAAATTAGAATTGGGCAACAAAAATTGGAATTGGGCAATTCTGCTGTTCGCTTGCAGGATTGAATCCATTCACAATAATTGTATGTTAAAACAAATTCTATTCAAAATAACTAAAAATTGAAAGCTGATTTAACGTTATTTCACAATAATAGTTCAAATCATGAAAGTAAGCAAACACTTATAAACTGAGTCCACAAACTTAATAAATTGTTTATAAAAGAGTGAATACCCATCACAGTATTCATGTTTCTTACAAGCCAACATAAGTTAGGTAAACTAGACTTTTCCAAATGCCGTTATCCTTTTTGCCTAAAAAAATGATAGCCAACAACAAAGATAAATTAGTGCGACAAAGTTTATCTTTATCACCTTCAAACTGTTATAAAGTCTTATGTACAACACAACAAAGATAGAACAATATTTTCTATTATACAACTCTTTGGTGCTCTCTTACCTGACAAGAAGGGAAGCCATCTTCAATTATATCAGTGGAGGCAACATTTTACAAGATCCCCAAATGGCATGCTTAAAGATTAAGGCTTCATTTGGTAAGGCTTTTAGGTCCGCCCGTTTCATCAAAACGGAACCGCCGGTCCCAAATTGCATTTGTTTTTCCGCCTCCCGTTCGAATAGCTCGTGTTTAGCTCCTTAAGGAATTCCGCCGACTGCAACCGCCAGCCCCCACCTCCAGTTTGCCGCGTTTTGGGAGGAGGAGGAAGAACCCGTGCCGCACAGGAGCCAACCCCGACCTCCAGTTCGCCGCCTCTGGCCTGTCCGGAGCCCCCCGACGGGGTTGCCGGACCCCGACGAACCCGTCGGGGGTATCCCAACGGCGCTCCTGCAGGCCCACCTCCGGTGGTGGCCCTGGCCACCGCCGGCGGTGGCCCTGTAGGAGCCCTCCGGAGTACCCCCGGCGGGTTCGCCGGGGTCCGGCGACCCCTTCGGCGGGCTCCGGGCAGGCCGACGGCGGCGGAGCCACGCGGAGGCAGGGTAGATGAACGGGCGGAGGCAGGTGGAGGAACGGCGGAGGAGATAAACAGTAAAATTTATATATAAGGTATATAGTTTAAACAATAAAATTTTATATTAATAAAAATAATTAAAAATATATGTATTATTATCAATAATTTATATATATATATATTAGAAAAAATAATTAAAAAATTATATAATAGAAAATATTTTATAATAAAAAATGTTTATAAAACGCCACCGCTGTTTTGCCAAACAGTTCTCCGTTCTGAACAGCTTTGCAAACACAGACTACCCAAACAGATCTCCATTTCCAGCAACCAGTTTCCAACAGCTCAATTTACAAACCTGCATTTACAACAACTCCTTTTACAACCGCATCTGCTCTCCCAAATGAAGCCTAAGAGGGCCTCTGGTGCTTCTATGTTATTCATTAGACATAATCTATCAGATAATTCAAGAATATATCAGCTAAAAAACTGCTTTTAACTAATGATTATTTCATACATAATAATTAGTAAATAAATGAATAAATTTTGAAGATAAAGGTGTTGGAGCTTGCTTTCCGCATCTCTTGGTTTGAGAATAACAAATACCGTGTTGTATTTGATCTAGTCTTTTGTGTGTTTATAGTGGCCAGGTTGTATAGGTTCAATGAGGAGACAAGTCCTCGTTCATGGGCATGATCCGAGAACGACAAGTCTCAGGTTGGATGAGTTTTGTGTGCTGATCTTAAAATGGCCATAACTTTCAATCCAGGAAGAGTTACGGAATGTGCCACCCCATTTCGGAGATGAGAACGACTCAATCTACAGTCTAGAGAAGTTTCGGATGGTAAAAATGAAGAGGAGATGTCGCCCAGGCGACAGTCACTGTCGCCCAAGCGACAATCAATGTCGCCCAGGCGACAGTCAATGTCGCCCAGGCGACAGCAGAGAAGTTACAACTACTTTTCCCCACGGCAGCACGACGAAAAGCAGTTTTGAGATGTCGGAAATCCGACATCGATGTCGCCCAGGCGACAGCTCGGAGGTTACAACAACTGCCCACGACAGCACCACGACCGACAGTTTTGCGCTGTCGGAAAATTCCGACAGTCACTGTCGGAATTTCCGACAGCGATTTTCTATAAATTGACACATTGTGTTCGTGCATTACAACCACTAAAGATTCTAAGTCCCTTCCTGAGTGCATTCCATCCAGAGAGCTTCAGAACCTCATGAACTCCCATTTATGCTGAGAAGGTTTGAAATTGAAGACGAGATCGGACGCGCTTCTACATCAATGATCATCTCGAGGCTTCAACCTTCCTTTCAGAGATCTGAATTTCTAGGGAGTTCTTATTTTGTCTTGTATTTTCATTTATATACATTTTACTTTGTATTGGTAGGGAAAATCGCTTCCTTGTGCAGAGCGTCTAAGTCCTTGCGTGGCTTAGGGGAAAATCGCTTCCTTGTGCGGAGCGTCCAAGTCCTTGCGTGGCTTGGTGGGAAATCGTGGCCTTGTGTGCTACGTCTAAATCTTGGGAAGATCTAGAGGATAGGCTTGGGCTTGGTCTAGGGAGAGACAAGTGATAGCCTTCCGATCCTTGGAAGAAGGATTGGTAAACAAAAAGAAATTTACATTTGTACGCCTCCGATTTCTAGCGATATAGAAATCAAATTTATGTAAACACTTTTTCATATATATAATCATGTCTCTTTTGTGTTTACTTGATTTGTATCATTTGGCGTAATCTCTATTATATTGTGTTCTAAGTTTTCAATTCTAAATCTAAATTGTTTATTTCAATCTCCTTCATTATAAAACAATTTAGTAATTATCTTGAAAATGGCCATAACTTTCAATCCAGGAAGAGTTACGGAATGTGCCACCCCATTTTAAGATCAGCACACAAAACTCATCCAACCTGAGACTTGTCGTTCTCGGATCATGCCCATGAACGAGGACTTGTCTCCTCATTGAACCTATACAACCTGGCCACTATAAACACACAAAAGACTAGATCAAATACAACACGGTATTTGTTATTCTCAAACCAAGAGATGCGGAAAGCAAGCTCCAACAATCTCCCCCTTTTGATAATAATAAATACCCATATGAGAAATTAGTGAGTTTATAGATAAGTGCGATAAAAGATATGCATGAATAAAAGGTTTACTGTGTGACAGATTTTACTCCCCCTAAATAAATATGTCACTAGATTTCTCATTTTATTCTCCCCCTTTTGTTATTAACAAATCCGTATAAAAAGAAATCATGTCTATTTAGATTGTTGATTTTAACCTTTGGTGTGTGCACAAAATTAACATAATATATATTTCTTGAAAATAAATGATCTACCTTTAGATGAAAACTCCCCCTAAATGAAAGCTCCCCCTACATATATGCTCCCCCTAAATATATGCTCCCCCTAAATATATGATGTATTGTGTAGGTGGAATATTTAGGTGTAATAGATTTGTGATTGTTCTTTTTATACTTTTAATTCTCCCCCTTTTGATATTAGCAAAAGTTAATATTAGATAAAAGAGTAGTTCTTGATGGAATGGACATAGGATATAGAAAGAAAGAGTAAGCGGAAGCAATTTGTTGGTAATGATTGAAGTCCATGAAATAATAGGAATATGCCATAGTATGAATAAACTCATGAAGTGACGGTATAGCCATATGTAGTAATGAAAGAAAGAACTTAAACATGAGTAAGATCATTTGAAAGTATCATAGAAAGACACAATAGTGTATAGAATTATGGAATATTTTCGGTCCAATTCTCATGAGATGAATATTTATTTAACATAATGATGTGTACATGTGATACTTAGATCAAACATATGAAGCTATTTAATTTACATGATCATTGAAATGTAGAACATAATAAAAGCACATAAAGGCAACTTTGACTTTGAAGATATAGCACATGATGAATAGAAAACCATGTTTCTTTTGCACAAGACACTTTA
Organism: Dactylorhiza incarnata; assembly: GCA_033032865.1. Lineage (NCBI taxonomy): Eukaryota > Viridiplantae > Streptophyta > Magnoliopsida > Asparagales > Orchidaceae > Dactylorhiza > Dactylorhiza incarnata. The sequence continues at coordinate 2,578,355 of JAWHQI010000309.1, read as the reverse complement.
CAATTCTGTCCAAGGTGCTTAACCTCACAATGCTCATTAAGACTTATCAGGAGGGTAAGTAGTGCTTGGTGGAGTATCCTTGTCTTTATTTTTATTTTTATTTTTTTTATCACAGACGTTGTGATATCTTAATTGTGATATATTGTTATATTTTTTTTAATTGACCAAGGATCTCCGAATTCACTTGAATCGCAAAAGATGGTGTATATTTTGTTGTGCTAACAAATCAATGTTGAAAGTTGTATTTAAGAAGTGCTATTTTATTATGTGAAAGCAATTATGATCCATGTATATATTAAATAAAAAGACATACGTATTGATCAAAAGAAGTGAACGTGATAGTTCATTATGATAGATAAACAATTTCTCATACCTAGAGGCATGCGAAAACAATTTCCAATGGTCTAAACAACTAAGTAGAAGTGTCAATACGATGATAGCTTGGAAATAAAATCATATAAACATGTAAGTCATTTTTTAAATAAATAGCACATGGTTTGTCATCAAGTCATGAGGTGAAGCATTAATAATGACATATAACTATTGTAGATCATCAAAGGGACCCAAAATTTATATTTTAGCACATTTGGCGCTGTCGGAAATTTCCGACAGCCACTGTCGCCTGGGCGACAGCCAAAAATATAAATAGGGCATCAGACCGAGTCAAACCCTATTGTGCATCATTTCCTGGAGTTAAAAACGAGAGCAAGGCTGTCGGAAGTCGGCGACATCAATAGATCTAAGATATGGAATTTTGTTTTTTATGTTTTTAACCCAAAATGTTTAGGGATTTTTGGTTTTTAAAGGAGAGAAGAAAGAAAATGTAGTTTTCATGTTGATATTTGATGAATGGTTTAGGGTTTGAATTTTTTTTTTGATTTTAAACATGTTGATCTAGTTTAAAACAAGTGGATCTTGGTGGATCTTTGCTAAAATTTTTATCTTTGTTAAATTTCTTTTTGATTTTGTGAGGAAGATTTCCATTTGTTCATTTTCTAAGGGATTTTTGTAGATCTAGTATAGGGAAGAAGGTTGAAGATGATGAATAGTAAAGGATTTGTAGAATATGTTGATTTAAAAAAATATATATATATATTTTTTTAAAAACTTGATGTTGAAATAACATTTATTTTGAGTAGATCTGGAAGTATATGTAAAAATTTTGAGAGAAAATCACTTGGAGGGCTGTCGGAAATTTCCGACAGCCACTGTCGCCTGGGCGACAGTGTTCCAGTGCACAATGTGATACCTTGTTTAATCAAAATTTTTGTATTTTATTGCAGAATGGCTTCCAGTTCCAAAGCTCGAAAGAGTACTTCGGAAGATGCACATACTTCATATCAAGTTTTTCCGGGGGTGGAGAAGGCTATTGTTGGAATATCGAAGTATGTGGAATTTGAGTCGCCAAAGCACGATCATATCTATGATCGGCTTGCGAACGCAGGTATAATTTCAATAATCACACCAGAGGGGTTTTCTTCCTTTTTCATTCGTGAATTTTATAACCATTTAGAAGACCCAACTTTCACTGAATTGGATGGCGGAGTGAGATCAAATATCCAAGGTCAACATGTGGAAATAACACATGTTGATCTACGAGAGGAATTTGGACTAGTGATGAGTGAGAATATGCCTGATATAGTGGAGAATTATCGAAAGGATAGAGATTGGACCCTTGTAAACATGAGTTTACATGGGAATCAAAAGAAGACTCTTACCACTGAAGTTACCTCACTTACTCCGGATGCGTTCTTAGTCCAAGATATATTAAGGAATTCAGTGATGTTGAAGAGTGGAGACACAAGAAGTATTACAGCTCAGTTGACCCTCTTTACATACTATATTATGGAGGATGAGCTTTTTGATGTGGCGGACTTCATACTCGCCCAGATTAGGTATGCGTATAGATTAAAGCATCCAAGATGGGTGAAGGTTCATACGCTGCCAATGGGGGCGGTAATACAGCGTGTACTCTACAAGAAGTATGGATGGATAGTGCAAGGTGCTTATTTGGATGATTGTTACCCGGAAATATATTATACGGGTTCAATGAAGGTGAAGAAGCCGCAGAGAAAAACTCATCCGGGGATTGAGATTAGAGAGCCGACCATTTCTAGGGCAGGATCACTACGAGAGTCCATTGATGATTTGCGTGATTCATTAGAGGATCACAAGAGGGAAGTGAAGAAGGACCGTAGTCGAATGCAGAAATTTATGAAGTTTCTCGTCAAAGGTCTGAAGTTGAAACCAACTCCGGAGGAAGAGGCCGAATGGCAAGTTCCGGACGAAGAACCGCCACGCCAATCGGTGAGGCGAACTCGCCGTGGCAAAGCCGTGAGACGAGGACCTCCAGAAGATTGTCCAGAGAGCAGCGGGGCTGGTTATGAAGATTCAGAGTAGTTTTATGTTGCTGCTGCTGCTGGGCGATGTCGGAAAATTCCGACATCCACTGTCGCCTGGGCGACAGTGAACTTCTTTAGATTTCTGTTTTTGTTTAAAGAACTTGATCCTTAAGTTTGTTCAACTGTTTTTATGTGAACAATATTGATGTAATATTAATGATGTTGAATTTTTGTTAAGTCCTTTGAAATTTTATGTTTTGATTTTTAGAATTTTGGCTTTTTGTTTTTTACATTGTTTATGTTTTGTGATAATAATTTTTTTATTTATTTTATAGGCTTTAAATTGTGATATATTCATTGTGAAATGTCTAGAATGCCCAACTCTAGCCTAAGCATAGAAAAACGGGAATCCGGTAACGGCTTAGTGAATATATCCGCTAGTTGATCTTCCGTGCCTATAAAGTTGATTTTTATATTACCCTTCTTAATGTGATCCCTTATAAAATGATGTCGGACGTCTATATGCTTAGATCTAGAATGTAATACGGGATTGTTTGTTAAGTCTATAGCACTTTTATTATCACACTTTAATTCTACACTACTTTGTTGTATGCCAAAATCTTCTAACGTTTGGGACATCCAAAGTGCTTGGGCACAACAACTACCTAGTGCAATATATTCGGCCTCGGTAGTTGAGAGGGCAACAGAATTCTGTTTCCTACTCGACCATGAAATAAGGGAAGGGCCGATAAAGTGACAAGTGCCACTAGTGCTTTTCCTATCTAAGGAACATCCCGCATAATCAGAATCCGATAAACCATGTAAAATAAAAGAATCATTATGAGGATACCATAACCCTAATTTTGATGTTCCTATGAGATATCTAATGATACGTTTCACCGCTTTTAAATGTGATTCTTTAGGATTAGCTTGAAATCTAGCACATAAACAAACGGCAAACATAATATCAGGTCTAGATGCGGTTAAATACAATAAAGACCCTATCATACTTCTATAAAGGATTTGTTCAATTGAAACACCACTTTCATCTTTTCCTAATTTTAGTGAAGTACTCATAGGAGTGTTTGCATGCTTAAGGTTTTCAAATCCAAATCTTTTTAACATATCATGAATATACTTGGTTTGACATATAAAAATTCCATCATGTTTTTGTGTAATTTGAAAACCTAGAAAATATGAAAGTTCTCCAACCATACTCATTTCAAATTCATTTTTCATAATTTCAACTACTTCATTACACAACTCTTCATTAGTGGCTCCAAAAATAATATCATCAACATAAATTTGTAAAATAACTAAATCATGATCAATTTGCTTAATGAAGAGTGTAGAATCAACACTTCCTATTTTATAATCGTGCTTTAACAAATATTGAGTTAATCGATCATACCAAGCACGAGGCGCTTTATTTAATCCATAAAGCGCTTTATCTAACTTATAAACATAATTTGGATATTTCTCATTTATAAAACCAGGGGGTTGTTCTACATAAACTTCTTCTTTTATATACCCGTTTAAAAATGCGGTTTTGACATCCATTTGATATAATTTAAATCTTTTAAAACAAGCAAATGCAAGAAATATTCTAACCGCTTCTAATCTTGCTACGGGTGCAAAAGTTTCATCAAAATCTACCCCTTCAATTTGTGCATAACCTTTTGCAACTAATATGGCTTTATTTCTAACAATTCTAGATTCATTATCCATTTTATTTTTAAAAATCCACTTAACACCAACTACAGGACGATTTTTTGGTCGTTCTACAAGATTCCAAACCTTATTACGTTCAAATTGATTAAGTTCTTCATTCATAGCTAAAAACCAAAATTCATCATTTAAAGCGGTGGAAACATCTTTTGGTTCTATTTCAGAAACAAAACAAAGGTTTGAAAATAAAACATGTTGTGATGAACGAGTACTAACCCCTTTTTGCGGATCTCCAATGATAAGCTCCTTTGGATGATTCTTAGAGAATCTCAATTCACTTGGAGGCACATATCCTTCTCTTTCTTCTTCTTCTCTATCTTCTTCTCCTCTTTCTTCTTCTCTTTCTTCTTCTTTTTCTTCTTCATTTTCTCCAAGTTCTTCTTCATCATTCTCCACCGTGGGAAGGAGTTCATCTTCTTTTCCTGTAATTTTCTTTTCTACACATGAAGCAAACTCATCAAACCTAACATGAATAGATTCTTCAACTATTTTTGTTCTTTTATTAAAAATTCTATAAGCTTTACTAGTTGAAGAATAGCCAATAAAAATACCTTCATCACATTTTTCATCAAATTTTCCTAAGGAATCTTTAGAATTTAAAATAAAACATTTACAACCAAAAACTTTGAAATAAGAAACATTTGGTTTTTTACTGAATATTAATTCATAAGGAGTTAATTTTAAAATAGGGCGAAGCATTACTCTATTAATTACATAACATGCCGTGCTAACCGCTTCAGCCCAAAAAGATTTTGGTAATTTGAATTCAGATAACATTGTACGGGCTAACTCTTGAAGAGTTCTATTTTTCCTCTCCACTACACCATTTTGCTGTGGTGTGCGTGGAGCGGAAAATTCATGTTTAATTCCTAACTCCGTACAAAAAGAAATAAACTTTTCATTTTCAAATTCTCCTCCATGATCCGATCGTATGTGTTTAATTTTCAACTCAAATTCATTTTGGATACGCAAACATAATTTTGAAAATTCTGAAAATGCATCGGATTTGGAGGTTAGAAATAAAGTCCAACAAAAACGAGAATAATCATCAATCAAAACAAATGTGTATTTTCTACCTCCTAAGCTAGAAATTCCAATTGGCCCAAATAAGTCCATATGTATTAATTGAAGTGGCCTAGTGGTAGAAATAATGTTTTTACTTTTGAAAGATGATTTTGAAAATTTTCCTTTTTGGCAGGGCACACATAGTGAAGAAGATAAATTTCCATTTAGCAAAGGTAAACCTTTAATTAATGGCGTTGGTATCCTAAGATCATATCCAGTGATCTTCGGCCCATTCCAAATTTTTTCATGGCTAGTATTAAGTCATGAATCTGGTTTCTCATTTTTGTATTCTCAGATACTAGATTTATGCATCTCCGATCAAAAGATTTCTTTCCCTCATGGACTTTGGAAATTGAAGATTGTAGATCTCTCTCTAAAATCTCATTCTTTTTAGTAAGTACTTTTATTGTAGAATGAGATTTGGAAAGAGATTCTTCAAGTTCATTAATTCTTCCCAAAAAGTGATCACACTCTTGGCAAGAAATATCTCTTTTTCCAATAGTCTTAATTTCATTTAACAATTTTTTGTTTTCTTTAAGTAAAATTCCATTTTCAGATTTTAGAAGATCATTATCTTTTAAACTTTTTTCAAAAAATTTGCAAGTCTTTAAAAATTCAGAGAATAATTCATCATAGGTTGGAGGAGTTACCTCAGTGTCGCTTTGGACACTGCATTCGTCATCAGATATGACGCTCTTTCCCATTAAGCATATGTTGGCCTCCTCTTCTTTACTTGAGTCGGAACTGCTTGCATCCTCAGACGTAGTATCATCCCAGGTTTCCGCCTTCAACACCTTCTTCGACCGTTTGTGCTTCTTTTCTTTAAGTTCTTTCAAGTACTTTGGACACTTGCTTCGAATGTGTCCTAACTTCTTGCAGTGGTAGCACTCCGGTGGCGGTCTCTCTTCCTCCTCATCGCCCTCCTTTCCTTTTTTCTTCCTAAAGGTCTCCTTCTTAAAATACTTCTTAAACGAATTTCTTCTCTCCGGATTTTTCATAAATTTTCTAAATTTTTTAACAAATAAACTTTCCTCATCTTCTTCATCCTCCTCAGAATCACTAGTTTCTTCCTTCTTTGATCTTAGAGCCAATCCCTTCTTCCTTGGCTCCATATACTCTTGTTGTTGAATTTTCAATTCAACTTCATGAGTTTTCAAGTTCCCAATGAGGCTCTCCAATTGTAAGGTCTTAAGATCATGTGACTCAGAAATTGCAGTCACTTTAGGATTAAATTTCGGGGGAAGTGATCTTAAGATTTTCCTTACCAAATCTCCATTTGAGAACACCTTTCCAAGCACCTTTGAGTCGTTCACGATTTTTGTAAACCGTGTGTACATTGTATCAATCTCTTCATCTACCTCCATTTTGAACCTTTCAAATTCAGATTCCAGTTGAAATAGCTTTGAGTCCTTTACCTGCGAAGTACCTTCATGAGTGATTTCTAATAAATTCCAAATTTCAAATGCAGAATTACAAGCACAAACTCTATTAAATTCAGTGCGATCTAGTGCGCAAAATAAAGCATTCGTGGCTTTTGCATTGTTCTTACATTTTAATTTATCGTTGTCATCCCACTTGTCTTTGGGCTTATCCATGGTTACATCTCCTACAACAAATGTTGGAGAAGTGTAACTAGATTCTACCATATTCCAGACTTCAATATCTAGCGCAATTAGAAAACAACGCATACGTGTTTTCCAATAATTGTAGTCTGTGCCCGTAAAAAGTGGTGGCCTACTAATTCCTTGCCCCTCAACGAACGCGTGATCGTTGTGCGCCATTACTCCCGGTGGTAAAACCGTTTTGGAGTAACCTCCCTCTGATACCACTTGTTGGATCGTGTGACGCCCTTAGAGGGGGGGGGGGGTGAATAAGGGTGTGTTTAAAAATATAATTTTTACTTAATAATTTTTAGACAAATTTTACTTTACTAAAAAGGTTACTTATAAATAATTTTAAACCAATGTAATTTTTGTATTTAACCAAACACAAATTTCTAAGATAAAGATTTAAGCAAACAAAATTGCAATTAGTGAAAAAAGCATAATTATATTAATCATGAAATTTGCATACAATAAAAATGATCTTAACAATGCTTAAGATCAAGGCACAATTATGATAATAAAAATACAATAATTTTGGTTTACCAATCCTTCTCCCAAGGATCGGAAGGCTATCGCTTGTCTCTCCCAAGACCAAGCCCAAGCCTATCCTCTAGATCTTCCCAAGATCTAGACGTAGCACACAAGGCCACGATTTCCCACCAAGCCTCGCAAGGACTTGGACGCTCCGCACAAGGAAGCGATTTTCCCCTAAGCCGCGCAAGGACTTAGACGCCGCACGCAAGACGACGATTTCTCTACCAATACAAAATGAAAAAGTATGTGAATGAAAATACAATATGAAAAGAACAACTCCCTAGAGGATCAGATCTCTGAATGGATTGTTGAAGCCTCGAGATGATCGATGATGTAGAAGCACGCCCGATCTCGTCTTCAATCTTCAATCCTTCTTTGCACAAATGGGAGTTGAGGAGGTTCTGGAGCTCTCTGGTTCGTATGCACTCAGGAAGGGACTGGAATTCTCAAAAGCTTGGAATGCACGAACCAAAGGAACCAATTTATAGAAATTCACTGTCGCCTGGGCGACAGTGACTGTCGGAATTTTCCGACAGTGCTAAACTGCCGCTGGAGTGCCGTCGTGGGTGGAGTCGTGGGCAGTTGGTGTAACCGTCGAGCTGTCGCCTGGGCGACATCGATGTCGGATTTCCGACAGTGCAAAACTGCCGGTCGTGGGTGGAGACGTGGGCAGTTGTGGTAACCGCCGAGCTGTCGCCTGGGCGACATCGCTGTCGGAATTCCGACAGCGCAAAACTGTCTTTCGTCGATCTGCCGTGGAGGGAAGTAGTTGTAACTTCTCTGCTGTCGCCTTGGCGACAGTGGCTGTCGGAATTTTCCGACAGTGAAATTTTCCCACATTCAATTTTAGCTCCAACAGCAATGTGAACATCTCATACCTGTTATCTGCACAACATTAATGAAAATAGAATCAAATACAAAAGGGACTTTGTTATTATCAAACCGGAGGAGTGCGAAACGCATGCTCCAACAATTGGTATCAGATAGGTTGGAGGAGTTACCTCAGTGTCGCTTTGGACACTGCATTCGTCATCAGATATGACGCTCTTTCCCATTAAGCATATGTTGGCCTCCTCTTCTTTACTTGAGTCGGAACTGCTTGCATCCTCAGACGTAGTATCATCCCAGGTTTCCGCCTTCAACACCTTCTTCGACCCTTTGTGCTTCTTTTCTTTAAGTTCTTTCAAGTACTTTGGACACTTGCTTCGAATGTGTCCTAACTTCTTGCAGTGGTAGCACTCCGGTGGCGGTCTCTCTTCCTCCTCATCGCCCTCCTTTCCTTTTTTCTTCCTAAAGGTCTCCTTCTTAAAATACTTCTTAAACGAATTTCTTCTCTCCGGATTTTTCATAAATTTTCTAATTTTTTTAACAAATAAACTTTCCTCATCTTCTTCATCCTCCTCAGAATCACTAGTTTCTTCCTTCTTTGATCTTAGAGCCAATCCCTTCTTCCTTGGCTCCATATACTCTTGTTGTTGAATTTTCAATTCAACTTCATGAGTTTTCAAGTTCCCAATGAGGCTCTCCAATTGTAAGGTCTTAAGATCATGTGACTCAGAAATTGCAGTCACTTTAGGATTAAACTTCGGGGGAAGTGATCTTAAGATTTTCATTACCAAATCTCCATTTGAGAACACCTTTCCAAGCACCTTTGAGTCGTTCACGATTTTTGTAAACCGTGTGTACATTGTATCAATCTCTTCATCTACCTCCATTTTGAACCTTTCAAATTCAGATTCCAGTTGAAATAGCTTTGAGTCCTTTACCTGCGAAGTACCTTCATGAGTGATTTCTAATAAATTCCAAATTTCAAATGCAGAATTACAAGCACAAACTCTATTAAATTCAGTGCGATCTAGTGCGCAAAATAAAGCATTCATGGCTTTTGCATTGTTCTTACATTTTAATTTATCGTTGTCATCCCACTTGTCTTTGGGCTTATCCATGGTTACATCTCCTACAACAAATGTTGGAGAAGTGTAACTAGATTCTACCATATTCCAGACTTCAATATCTAGCGCAATTAGAAAACAACGCATACGTGTTTTCCAATAATTGTAGTCTGTGCCCGTAAAAAGTGGTGGCCTACTAATTCCTTGTCCCTCAACGAACGCGTGATCGTTGTGCGCCATTACTCCCGATGGTAAAACCGTTTTGGAGTAACCTCCCTCTGATACCACTTGTTGGATCGTGTGACGCCCTTAGAGGGGGGGGGGGGGTGAATAAGGGTGTGTTTAAAAATATAATTTTTACTTAATAATTTTTAGACAAATTTTACTTTACTAAAAAGGTTACTTATAAATAATTTTAAACCAATGTAATTTTTGTATTTAACCAAACACAAATTTCTAAGAAAAAGATTTAAGCAAACAAAATTGCAATTAGTGAAAAAAGCATAATTATATTAATCATGAAATTTGCATACAATAAAAATGATCTTAACAATGCTTAAGATCAAGGCACAATTATGATAATAAAAATACAATAATTTTGGTTTACCAATCCTTCTCCCAAGGATCGGAAGGTTATCGCTTGTCTCTCCCAAGACCAAGCCCAAGCCTATCCTCTAGATCTTCCCAAGATCTAGACGTAGCACACAAGGCCACGATTTCCCACCAAGCCTCGCAAGGACTTGGACGCTCCGCACAAGGAAGCGATTTTCCCCTAAGCCGCGCAAGGACTTAGACGCCGCACGCAAGACGACGATTTCTCTACCAATACAAAATGAAAAAGTATGTGAATGAAAATACAATATGAAAAGAACAACTCCCTAGAGGATCAGATCTCTGAATGGATTGTTGAAGCCTCGAGATGATCGATGATGTAGAAGCACGCCCGATCTCGTCTTCAATCTTCAATCCTTCTTTGCACAAATGGGAGTTGAGGAGGTTCTGGAGCTCTCTGGTTCGTATGCACTCAGGAAGGGACTGGAATTCTCAAAAGCTTGGAATGCACGAACCAAAGGAACCAATTTATAGAAATTCACTGTCGCCTGGGCGACAGTGACTATCGGAATTTTCCGAGAGTGCTAAACTGCCGCTGGAGTGCCGTCATGGGTGGAGTCGTGGGCAGTTGGTATAACCGTCGAGCTGTCGCCTGGGCGACATCGATGTCGGATTTCCGACAGTGCAAAACTGTCGGTCGTGGGTGGAGACGTGGGCAGTTGTGGTAACCGCCGAGCTGTCGCCTGGGCGACATCGCTGTCGGAATTCCGACAGCGCAAAACTGTCTTTCGTCGATCTGCCGTGGAGGGAAGTAGTTGTAACTTCTCTGCTGTCGCCTGGGCGACAGTGGCTGTCGGAATTTTCCGACAGTGAAATTTTCCCACATTCAATTTTAGCTCCAACAGCAATGTGAACATCTCATACCTGTTATCTGCACACCATTAATGAAAATAGAATCAAATACAAAAGGGACATTGTTATTATCAAACCAGAGGAGTGCGAAACGCATGCTCCAACAATTCATCATAGATTGAAAACCACTTGTCCAAAGCGACACTGAGGTAACTCCTCCTCTGATACCAATTGTTGGATCTTACGGCGCCCTTAGAGGGGGGTGAATAAGGGAATAAAATTCTTTCTATAATTTTCAAGATAATTACTAAATTGTTTTATAATGAAGGAGATTGAAATAAACAATTTAGATTTAGAATTGAAAACTTAGAACACAATATAATAGAGATTACGCCAAATGATACAAATCAAGTAAACACAAAAGAGACATGATTATATATATGAAAAAGTGTTTACATAAATTTGATTTCTATATCGCTAGAAATCGGAGGCGTACAAATGTAAATTTCTTTTTGTTTACCAATCCTTCTTCCAAGGATCGGAAGGCTATCACTTGTCTCTCCCTAGACCAAGCCCAAGTCTATCCTCTAGATCTTCCCAAGATCTAGACGTAGCACACAAGGCCACGATTTCCCACCAAGCCACGCAAGGACTTGGACGCTCCGCACAAGGAAGCGATTTTCCCCTAAGCCACGCAAGAACTTAGACGCTCCGCACAAGGAAGCGATTTTCCCTACCAATACAAAGTAAAATGTATATAAATGAAAATACAAGACAAAATAAGAACTCCCTAGAAATTCAGATCTCTGAAAGGAAGGTTGAAGCCTCGAGATGATCCTTGATGTAGAAGCGCGTCCGATCTCGTCTTCAATTTCAAACCTTCTCAGCATAAATGGGAGTTCATGAGGTTCTGGAGCTCTCTGGATGGAATGCACTCAGGAAGGGACTTAGAATCTTTAGTGGTTGTAATGCACGAACACAATGTGTCAATTTATAGAAATCGCTGTCGGAAATTCCGACAGTGACTGTCGGAATTTTCCGACAGCGCAAAACTGCCGGTCGTGGTGCTGTCGTGGGCAGTTGTTGTAACCTCCGAGCTGTCGCCTGGGCGACATCGATGTCGGATTTCCGACATCTCAAAACTGCTTTTCGTCGTGCTGCCGTGGGGAAAAGTAGTTGTAACTTCTCTGCTGTCGCCTGGGCGACATTGACTGTCGCCTGGGCGACATTGATTGTCGCTTGGGCGACAATGACTGTCGCCTGGGCGACATCGCCTCTTCATTTTTACCATCCGAAACTTCTCCAGACTGTAGATTGAGTCGTTCTCATCTCCGAAATGGGGTGGCACATTCCGTAACTCTTCCTGGATTGAAAGTTATGACCATTTTAATATCAGCACACAAAACTCATCCAACCTGAGACTTGTCGTTCTCGGATCATGCCCATGAACGAGGACTTGTCTCCTCATTGAACCTATACAACCTGACCACTATAAACACACAAAAGACTAGATCAAATACAACACGGTATTTGTTATTCTCAAACCAAGAGATGCGGAAAGCAAGCTCCAACAATCTCCCCCTTTTGATAATAACAAATACCCATATGAGAAATTAGTGAGTTTATAGATAAGTGCGATAAAAGATATGCATGAATAAAAGGTTTACTGCGTGACAGATTTTACTCCCCCTAAATAAATATGTCACTAGATTTCTCATTTTATTCTCCCCCTTTTGTTATTACCAAAAGTGGGTTGTCATGATCGAGCAATAGACGTTTTCCATGAAAACTTTTTAATATACTCCCCCTAAATTGTATTCTCCCCCTAAATGTATGCTCCCCCTAAATGTTATAATTAATTGCAATGGTGCATTATTTAATTATTCTCCCCTTAATCTTCTAGATTTCTTGAATTAATCTCCCCTTTTTGGTATTATCAAAACAAGGTGGGGTGAGGGTAGTAAGGAGACATTTAAATAACAAAGCATGATCGAGCTTTTAAATATATGAAATGATAAAGAGTTGAAGCATAGTATATAAAAGAGATTTCAAATAAAAAGATAAGAGTTGTAAGCAAGCGGAAGATTATAAGAAACATCATTTTTGTAAGCATGAAAAGCATAAGTAAAAATATGAGTTTTAGTTCAAAATTAAAAGATGTTTTAACCTTTTTGAAATCTAAAGTTTTTCATAAAGATACCAAGCATGAAATGAACATATTAAAGAGAGATTATACTACAATGTTACTTAATTTTAAGTTCAAGAGATACCAAAACATTGTAGAGATCATGATAGGTTATCTAGTGCATTTTTATATAAAGAGTAGTATAGATAAAGCATTAGAATCCAATACTTATGAGAAGAAGTGTTATGAAAGATAATTATGTGCACATAAGTGTATTTTGGGCAATGTTAACAATTGATTTAAATCATCAAAATACAAAACATATGTAAAGTAAAGTGCACAATAAAACATAAGTAAATTACTTTCACACACTTTTAATGCACATACTTTTTTTTTATAACAAAGTGGTGTAATAACTAAGGTTTGCACAAGCCACTTTACTATTCTTTCCAAGGTGCTCAACCTCACAATGCTTATGAAGACTTATCAGGAGGTTCAAGTAGTGCTTGATGGAGTTATATTTGTCTACATATATATATTTTTTTGTTCACATTTGTGAGACAACATTCTCCGAATACACTTGTTTTGCAAACCCAATTTTTTTTTTTTAACTTTTAACCACTTTTCTAAATTTCATAAGTGCAATTCAAATGTAGTGTAGGTAAAAAACTTATGCAAGTTTTAATTCATTGTACAAATACAATACACAAGCAAGCATTTTAGATTTAGACACACATGTTGATTACCAAAATAAGTGAGTGAAATATATCATTATCAATCATAAAACATTTACTCATACTTAGAGGCGTGCTAAGCTTGGTTCTACACATTTTTCAATACAATTGATGCACTTAAATAGATATATCAAAGCATGATAATCAAAACAATGTTCATAGAAATTTCAAGAAATAAATTTTAACATTGTAAATAATTCTAAATAATAGAATTCATACATGCTTAATATTGGCAATAAAGATCATACAGTTTTTTTTAAGTTTAATCATTTTTTTTAAATCAAATAAAAACAGAAAATCACAAAAACATATTTTTGTAATTTTTGAATTTTGAATTTTTGTAGTAGATTTTTCATAATAAAAAAAATAACAAAAACATATTTTTGTATATTTTTTTAATTTTGAACTTTTGTAGTTGATTTTTCATAATATGATTAAAAACACAAATAGCAAAAAAAAAAATTTATATTTTTGAATTTTGATCTTTTGTAGTTGATTTTTCATAATATAAATAAAACAAAAATAACAAAAGTCAGAAACACAACAAATAAATAGAAAATATGAACCAACATATTTTTATCGATTTTCAGAAATTTTAAAAATCAGAAAATTCCAACACCCACGCTAGCGCCGGCGCTAGCGCTAGCGCTGGAAACAGTACTCGATTTTTTGAGAATTTTAAAAATCTGATTTTTTATTTTGATTAAGTGTCCTTAGAGTAGTTCCATGCTGAAATTTCAGAATTTTCAGAGATGTCTTGATTGCTCAAATTTGCATAAAACTTTAGCTTTTTCAAATACATGTGTTTTACAAAAACATTTAAGCTCAAAAAGATAAATTATGCAAACACATGAGGACATTTTTATTAAACAACCCAAAATATGCATGATTTAAGTGATAAGTAAATAAAATGTTCATGCAGTACGTAATATAGGTATGTCCTAAGATTAGAAACTACCCCGACTAAATGTCTACACCCTAGCCCCGTACTAAGTGACGGATGGGCATGAGGAGCTGCACGCATGCCGTAGGTTGGGGTGTTAGTCTCATATGCACACACTAGAGAACACTCAACCTAGCACTCTTTCCCCCCAGTGCCTCGCAAGGCCCCACTGGAACCCTCCCTGGTTAAGGACAAGACATGACTTAGAGGTTAGGTCTCTAATGCATACAACCCTACGCCCCCGCTATTGTGAGATATAAAGTCATAGGTAAAATAATCTTTTGGACAACCTATGCTTTTAAATCTAAGGGTTGATATAAAAACTATGGGTTTTGTTTAATGTGATGAGTTATATAAATCCGCGTTGCTTTTCTACTTTTTATGAGATGACGAAATGAGATAACTAGCACAATTACTAATATTCAATAAGTGACAATGCTAGTATGATGAGTTTTGGGTTTCATGTCATGTTATAAGATTAATATTAATATTGCATGTATTTCAAAATAGAATTTCAAATTATAGATCTAGAATGGAGTGATGATTTAGTTTGATTTATACTTTCATTACAAAGTTGATTCTAGAGTCTACAAATATGAGAGATACATGCAATCACTAGCAAAGCAAATCAATACATCAAATAATGTAAAGAAAACATTATTCATAATTTTTATCATAAGATTCATAATTCCTATTATCGATTTGAGATATGTCTTGATAGAACATGAATTATGATTTATGATTATAGACAAATTGGCATAGAATATATCTCAGATCATCATGATGTATGTAAATTCTAATTCTTCTAGACTTGTGATATAGTGATATAGTGATCTTCTTTGAATAAGCATGTTTGATTTTTAAGCCTAGAAATGATGATCATGTAAACATATTAAAGACAAAGATCACATATAGAATGTTTTGAAATTTATAATAAAATTTGCATTCAATAATTGAATCTATTGATCTTTGGTTTTGCATGATAATATATGATTTATGATATAATATTCATATATATATTCTAATGATTAATTCATAAACTATGTGTTTGTTGGAATTTTAATATTCTATATAATTTCAAATCACATAGTTATCATGAAAGTTGAATAACATTGTAAGTGTTCTACCCAGCATAAATATATAAGCATAGACCAAGAAGCAATGCTAGGATGATGAGTTTGAATGCAATGTTATTACATAGGATTAATGGAGATTATGTTGCATGAAATATGAGAAGTTTTCAAATTAATTTTCTTTAGACCTAGAATGAAATGATTAAACTTTTGATTTGATCTTAATGATACAAGATGATTCTAAGGTCTAAGTTACATGCAAACATAGGTGACACACATCACACACATAATATAAAATATGAAACAATTATTCTAAGGATAGCGTGTGATGAAAAAATTCATAAACACAGAAAATTCCAAATCAAGCAAACTAAGATAGCTTTTAAAAACGGAGTTGTAATTGGGAAAGTTGACAGCACCAAGAGAACTCAAATGAACAAGCCTAGATTGCCATTGGATGGAGATTTTTGTGCTCTTTCCAAAAATATATTAAACGCAAAAATCAGGCGAGCGGATCAAACGATATGGATGTTTGAAGTTTTGATCGTAAACTCGCATTTTTGAAAGATTTAAACATGCGTTTAGATGAATTTTTGTTTTCAATTTTTCTAGATAATATTCTTCATTATAAGGGCTATCATATGCAGCAAATAAAATAGAAGATTACCATAACATTGCGCATTTTAATTTTTAGCTTAAGCCCTTTAATAAACCATTTAAATCCATTTTAAAAAAAAAAATTTCATTAGTTTTTAACAAAAAAATTTCAATATTCAAATGATAATGTTAATTCAAGACATAGATGGATAAAGAATTTAAAAAGGATAAAGAACAATCAAAGATGAGATATAGATCACTTTGAAAAATATATGACTTAATGTTATATGTTAGGCTTAAAATGTAAAAGTCATATTTCATAATATATCTAAGTGACCTTAGCGTGTTGGCTCAACAATAAGAAAAACAAATAAAAGAAAAAGCAATTAAGCATATCATGAAGTAGAGTAATGATATTTCATATTTAATTTATTTCTACTTCATGCAATACGATACTTCTAATGAATAAGAGATTTAGGTATCCAAAGGGGACCAAGTGGGATGGTTCCTTTGGGTACCCAAATACATCGAGTAGGCTTTTGGAGAGAAAGTGATGAATGGGCCTTTACAAGTGGTGTTAGTGTTTCGTTTTTAATTTTGGGCCTCCATTCATACTTTGGTTGTTTTTCTTTTAAATTCATATTATGATTATATGACATCTTTACATGATTATATTTGTTTGAAAAATAATTCATTTGTGATTTATGTTTATTCAAATTATTTTTCAAAATAGATTGATGATGATAATCATAATGAATTTTATTATATGGATTCTTTGAAAGTTTATAAGAGTGATTGTCTTTCTTTAGAAGTGATTGTTGAAAGAGTGGGTTACAATATGTTTTAAAAGATTGATTCTTATTTTGATGATTTTCATTTCCACTCTTTCTTATAGACATACTCTTATAATATGAAGGATTATATTTTATAGTTTGATTTTCATGAAAAGAAGTTTTTAAATTTGAGTCATGATTGAAAATATATTGAGACTTATAATAATGACTCTTAAGAATTTTGTGAGGATCATAATTCTTTTTGAAACTAAACTCCTTTTGATTTAAAGTATGAAAATGATCCTTTTTAGAAATGATTTTGTAAGTTAATTTATCCTTGTTATTCAAAATCTTATGATGAAATTCCTTACATGACATTTGAAATTTTTCAACAAAAGATTTTAATTGTATTAACTTGCAAGATAAAACATCATTTTCAATTATCAATTTTTCATTATGCCTTTTAGAAATTAAGAGCCCTTTTTCAATTTCCTTGAATTTTTCTTTTAATAAATTGCAATTAAGACAAGGAATAGGAATTTTAACTAAAGAGCGCGAAAGAGAATTTAACACATCAATATTTGATTCTATGTTATCGTTTGCTTTTAAAGATTTATTTTCTAAACGTAATTTTGAATTAGCAATTTTTAACTTTAAAATTTTGCGTTTAGCAATTTTAAGCATACGAGATGTAGAAATAGAATTTTTTACAAAAAGAGAAGATTTAGATTTTCTTACCTTGCAATAGTTTCTGTCTTCTCTTTTGCTTGATGTGTTGCCATCAACTGAGTCCAATATTGAAAACCACTTGTTGGATCGTGGTTTTCAATATTGAGTCGGAAGCGACACTGAGGTAACTCCTCCTCTGATACCAATTGTTGGAGCATGCGTTTCGCACTCCTCCGGTTTGATAATAACAAAGTCCCTTTTGTATTTGATTCTATTTTCATTAATGGTGTGCAGATAACAGGTATAAGATGTTCACATTGCTCTTGGTTTGAGAATAACAAATACCGTGTTGTATTTGATCTAGTCTTTTGTGTGTTTATAGTGGCCAGGTTGTATAGGTTCAATGAGGAGACAAGTCCTCGTTCATGGGCATGATCCGAGAACGACAAGTCTCAGGTTGGATGAGTTTTGTGTGCTGATCTTAAAATGGCCATAAGTTTCAATCCAGGAAGAGTTACGGAATGTGCCACCCCATTTCGGAGATGAGAACGACTCAATCTACAGTCTGGAGAAGTTTTGGATGGTAAAAATGAAGAGGAGATGTCTCCCAGGCGACAGTCACTGTCGCCCAAGCGACAATCAATGTCGCCCAGGCGACAGTCAATGTCGCCCAGGCGACAGCAGAGAAGTTACAACTACTTTTCCCCACGGCAGCACGACGAAAAGCAGTTTTGAGATGTCGAAAATCCGACATCGATGTCGCCCAGGCGACAGCTCGGAGGTTACAACAACTGCCCACGACAGCACCACGACCGGCAGTTTTGCGCTGTCGGAAAATTCCGACAGTCACTGTCGGAATTTCCGACAGCGATTTTCTATAAATTGACACATTGTGTTCGTGCATTACAACCACTAAAGATTCTACGTCCCTTCCTGAGTGCATTCCATCCAGAGAGCTCCAGAACCTCATGAACTCCCATTTATGCTGAGAAGGTTTGAAATTGAAGACGAGATCGGACGCGCTTCTACATCAAGGATCATCTCGAGGCTTCAACCTTCCTTTCAGAGATCGAACCTCATGAACTCCCATTCCTTGTGCGGAGCGTCCAAGTCCTTGCGTGGCTTGGTGGGAAATCGTGGCCTTGTGTGCTATGTCTAGATCTTGGGAAGATCTAGAGGATAGGATTGGGCTTGGTCTAAGGAGAGACAAGTGATAGCCTTCCGATCCTTGGAAGAAGGATTGGTAAACAAAAAGAAATTTACATTTGTACGCCTCCGATTTCTAGCGATATAGAAATCAAATTTATGTAAACACTTTTTCATATATATAATCATGTCTATTTTGTGTTTACTTGATTTGTATCATTTGGCGTAATCTCTATTATATTGTGTTCTAAGTTTTCAATTCTAAATCTAAATTGTTTATTTCAATCTCCTTCATTATAAAACAATTTAGTAATTATCTTGAAAATTATAGAAAGAATTTTATTCCCTTATTTACCCCCCCTCTAAGGGCGCCGTAAGATCCAACAATAGGTCCCTGGAAAAATCAGCAGTGTGCCTTTGATAACACAGTTCTGAAGCTGGTCTAAGCTATGAATGACTCTGCTCTGCTTTTGGGGCATGATTTCTTCCAGCACAGTAAACTCTATTGTCACGAGCTAAGTGATTGCATTCTATTACAAGATGAAAAATGCAAGAAAAAAAAGAATTCATTCTTGCAGGGGACAAAAACCTGTTTGAATCCAAAAGAAGAAGAGGAGGAAGAAGAAAAGGAGAAAGAAGAAGAAGAAGTACTTGATTGAAGGAGATCAGCGAACAGAAGGAGGTGGGATCGTGGCTGCGCTGTTTTTCGAAAACCCTCCAAAACCGAGCGACATAGATAATTGGGTTAGGCTTAAATGAAAGCCCACGGATTTGCCCAATTCCAATTCCGCCCTGAATTTTTTCCGATTGAATGCCCTGAAATAATTTATTTACTCCCAATTCCAATTTCGTCCAGGCAAAAGCCTTTATCCGAACGCACCCTAAGGTTTTCTAAATGAAAATGTAGACATACACACAAGCCAATTAACAGAATAATCACTTCCTAAACTCCAACGCAAAGCACACATATGATTCATTCATGTAAATAAACACCGGTGAGTAATTAATTAAATAACACTTATTTAAATTTTGCGCAAGCAATTGCAGTTGATTGAAAACAAATTTTGCAAGGAAAATAAGTTATGACAATTTTAGGCTTGTGGATTCGGGGTTCGGGCAGGTTAAGGTTTGGGGATTTGGAGATTTTGGTGGAGTGAGGGGATGTTATTGGGGAGGTTATGGCAGTAGGTGGTCGAATTGTTAGGTAATGATGCAAATGGTTTTGACCAGGGCTGTGGGAAGCTGGGGAGGCAACTGAAAGGGCCTGCGAAGTGTCGGCGAGGACTCTAAGGGCCAAGAATGTTTATGCGAGGTTCCACAAGGCTAAAGGAGGTGGATGGGAGGCTCCTCGATGCCAGAGGAAGCGAGGCTTCCCGAGGACAAATGAGGCGACGACGATAGATATTGAGGGGTGGAAGGCACAATCGGGCTCACACCTAGGGAGGGATGCTTGGAGGCGTCTAGGGCTTTGTAAAAGGGTAGGGGAAGGCTTGAATGGAGACGACGGTGGTTGGGTAAAGCTCACATGTGGTGAGTGGGCAGCTAATGACACGGGAGGAGGTCTCAACATTTCTGAAGGTATTGGGAGCTTCAACACCCAAACTTGACTGAGGTTACCTAAAGAAGTCCAACAATCGATACTTTTGATCTAAGAGGTGATCACTGTTTTAAATGTTGGACGACATGCCCGACTTGTCGGCCGACATGTCCTGTTTGAACAAAAAACGACTCGCATAATGAAAATTTAAAGGTTATGGCGTTTTTCATTATGTCGGCCGACATAACCGATTAAATCCGCTATATCGTCCGCCGGCGACATTTAGAAATGTCGCCGACATTTCTAAATGTCGCACGATCAGAGCTTTCTCTCCACTTATTCTCCGTCTTCGCTGCTGGAAGGGTTTTTTGCTAGATTTTTTCCCATTTTATTGATTGCACATTTCCGAGCACATGAATTATACTTGATTTTCCTTGTCTCCTTCCAATGCTTTCTTCTTGTATGTTTTATGTATGGAGTATCAGTTGCGTAGCAAGTCTTCCACATGTATATGTTGCTTTAACTAGTTATGTATGGGCGATGACGCTCATTTTATCTATTTGAATCTTGATTTAGTTGCCGCCTCTTGCCAACATATCAGCTTCTTGATTAAATTTTCTCATCTTGTATTTGGAATCAACAATTTTCATGGGGGCAACTGTCAAAAAAACATGCTTTCATTCATGCTCAACATATATTGTATGCTTGAATAAATTTCGGTCTTGTTTATTTAAGCTATATTTTCATTTCTCCATCACGAAATCCATTCTTTTTCCCAAAATTATATAAGGTTTGATTGCTGAAATTTATTCCAAGCCTGCCACATTTTTACAGTTAATTTGCATGTTTATATGGAAGTAAAAAAACCATTATTTAATGCAGGTTGATATCTAAATAATGTTTGTCATTTCCCTTTCCAACAATGAGGAAGAGTGATAAAATAATTTGCAACATTTAAGTGCTTAAAATGAAAATAATAAATGGAGATATACATACAATGAAAATAGATACATGGTTAAAAGATAATGGTGATTGAAGATAGATTTGAGTATTTTGGAAATAATACAACTAAGTAGAAAATGTGTCGATTGAGTAGAACACATTAATGTAATTTATAGAGCTAAGATAATACGGTATAACTTATAATATAAATATTTTTTAGGAATCCGACATATTAAAATGTTCCCGACATGTCTCCGATATCCGACATCTAAAAATCCAATCCGACATATCTCCGACATCCGACATTTAAAACCTTGGAGGTGATAACAATATATATGAGGGAGGTTTAAGACAGATAAATATGGGCTCAGATTATCCAATAAGATCATTTACTCTAACTCTCAACATATAACTCCAAAAAATATAGAAAAACAAGTTGACCATATCAACGTGTTTCAATAATTCATATGGCAATCCCACTGTCGACGATGAGGGCAAAATCGAATTTCAGCATGCCCAATTAAAACTCGTGATCTGAAATGTTAGGCTGATCTCCATTAGGATTCCTTTGGTGGTAAGCAAGCCCACTGAGACCTGAAAACTTAGCTTCTTCCATCGCTTCTCTTTTCCTAGGAACGTGTATAATAGCTGGGATTGGTCAGATATATGGAATAATGATGAATAACATGTTTATGGTTTTGTATCTTTTCTGAAGACAAGATGATAACTCTGGAAATCTGTCACTAAAATATGGAAATTGTCTCTTTCTATCTCTTGATGAGACAATAAAATCTAGATTGTGGATCCATCTGAAAGAAATCAATATGTATTTGACCTGTGGGGAGAGTCAAGTAAGGAGTTGACCTTGAACTAAGTCACTTTCACGTATCCAGTCCAGCTGGAACACAAAGCGTAAATGAACTAAGTCACTTTTGTCCGTAATTTGTAGGGGAACGAATCACTCATTCTTTTATTGGGACGTGTGTAAGAGCTGAGCAAAAAATGGAATTGGGCAATACAAAATAATATAAAAATGATTCATTGGAAACAATGTGGGTCCCAAATTATACTCTAATAAACAATTGTGGCAATGTGGAGGGCTGATGCAAAATTTGGAGTTATCACTTTAACTACATGTGAGTTGATGTGGCTATAGAACCTTTTTACCGTGCTTGATTTAATTTCAAGGAAAAACTCACTGAAGCTCTAGTTGAATATATCTTTATTTTATATTCGAGCATGTGTGTATCCACGTGATGTGTCACGTGTTATTGGTCTTTATATATATGTATGTCTAGCCTGGATTAGGGCAACTGAGAATACAAGAATTTCATTCCACTTGGTATCAGAGAGCAGGTGTCTCCAGATCCCGCTCGCGGCGCTCGATCGTCTCGTTCGCCCGTCTCGCGCGCCTCTTCCGATCGATCGTCTCTTCCGATCGTCTCGCCTGCCTCGCTCGCTCGCCCGCCCGCACTTGTACGCTCGCCCGTCCGTTGCTCGCTCGCCTCGTTCGTCGGTCTCGCCCGCCTCGTCCACTCGCTAGCCGCCGAGCCCCGGGCGCTTCTTCTCTCTTTAGCACCGGGCCGGGCTCCTCTTCTCTCTTCAACGCCGGCATCGTCGGGAGCCTCTTCGACGGTCTTCTCCGCCCGGCCATCCGGGCGGCCCCCCGTGTCTCCGGCTGTTTTGTCCTCCATGAGGACTGCCGAAGACCTCGCACTCACATCCTCCGGTGTCTTCTCCGGCGGCATGATCTAAGTGACACCCGTAGGATGTGGTTTCGTCTGATTTGAGAGATCTTTGTCTCTCTGATGGGGGATCCATCCAATACCTCCGCTAGTTCCCCAGCCGGGGTTCTTTCCGGTATCTCTGTCGATCCTCCTCAGAGTCATGGCCAGTCTGGCTCCGGTGTTCTCTCCGGTACCTCTGCCGATACTCCTCGGAGTCATGGCCAGTCTGGCTCGTTGAAGATTACTGCTGTTGCCTTGGATGACATGAATTATTTGGAATGGTCCAGGGCAGCCTAACATGCTATTCGCAGTCACCATTTATACAGACATATTGATGGTACCACTATTGAGCCACCACATACCGATTGTAACTCCCCGGTCTACTGTGGGTGCGCTACAGGTCTGCAGACGAGTGACCCCAACCCATCTCCACGGATCTGATCGGCCGCAGCCGCTAATTCCAGTGGCGGGTTGTTGAGGCCGGGATTTGAACCCCAGACCTCCTGGATAAGGGAGCTCTAAACTGGTCCTCATCACCAATTGAGCTGCAACTCAGTTGGTGATGAGGACCAGTTTAGAGCTCCCTTATCCAGGAGGTCTGGGGTTCAAATCCCGGCCTCAACAACCCGCCACTGGAATTAGCGGCTGCGGCCGATCAGATCCGTGGAGATGGGTTGGGGTCACTGGTCTGCAGACCTGTAGCGCAATTTTTATGGAACGCCCCGGTCTACTGTGGGTGCGCTACAGCTCAGTTGGTGATGAGGACCAGTTTAGAGCTCCCTTATCCAGGAGGTCTGGGGTTCAAATCCCGGCCTCAACAACCCGCCACTGGAATTAGCGGCTGCGGCCGATCAGATCCGTGGAGATGGGTTGGGGTCACTGGTCTGCAGACCTGTAGCGCAATTTTTATGGAACGCCCCGGTCTACTGTGGGTGCGCTACAGCTCAGTTGGTGATGAGGACCAGTTTAGAGCTCCCTTATCCAGGAGGTCTGGGGTTCAAATCCCGGCCTCAACAACCCGCCACTGGAATTAGCGGCTGCGGCCGATCAGATCCGTGGAGATGGGTTGGGGTCACTGGTCTGCAGACCTGTAGCGCACCCACAGTAGACCAGGGCGTTACACCGATCCCTCATGGAGAAAATGGGATGCGGACAATTCCTTGGTTGTCTCGTGGTTACTTCACTCGATGTCCCCTCAGGTGTATCGCAGTTATATGTTGTTGGACTCCGCATATGATATTTGGACCCGGGATTGTGATACCTACTCTCAGGCCGACAGTTCGATGCAAGTGTATGAGCTCACTCGCCGTGCTCTGGAGCTGAAGAAGGGTACTATGACCGTTTCTGCCTACTATTCTGAGTTTGAGCGTCTTTCTTAGGAGCTGGATTTCTTCAACGCCTTTACTGATGCTTGTACTGCTGATGCACAGGCCCTTCAGAAAGAGAAAGATCGATTTCGGGTTTACGTCTTCCTTATGGGCCTCAACATGGAGTTTGGCGCTGTTCACTTGCATGCCCTTCATCGTGAGCCTCTTCCCTCTCTTAGGGAGGCCTTCAGCACGTTTCTCAATGATGAGAATCGTTGTCGCACTCTTGGCTCCGCTACTGATCACTCTGCGCTCGCTGGGATTTCTCGTGTTTCCCCTCCTGTTTGCAGCCATTGTGGGAAGAAAGTGTTGGAGTTACCATTATGATCTAGAAGTGGTCAAACATGTAGTCTCACTGCCAACGCGATATGAGCCTGCAGGGTCGCACATAAGAGCATGTGGAGAAGTTGGAAGATTGACTGTGTTGGTAAAGGTTACCAATCACCATATAGAATGGAGGAGGTCCAACAAATGTTGCTGTCAGAATTCGTCGGGTTTTTCACGGATATGATTCGTCGGAATTCGTCGGATATGATTCGTCGGAATTCGTCGAATTGTTCCGTGAAAACTCGACGAATGCTGTTCCGTGGAATCCCGACGAATTGTTACAAAAACCCCAATTCTGCTGTGTGGTCTGCGGATAGCGATTCTTCTAGAAGCCTGTTTATGCTTTGGGTATAAATAGATCTTCTTTTAGGGTTCTTATACTTACGAAAAGTTCAGCTGACGAAAGGAGTTCCGCCTCTCGCCCAAACCCTAGACGGAAAGAGTTCCGCCGCCCCGTTCGCCTCCGCCGACCTCCTCTCCGATGATTGTCGCCGGTGCTGTTCTTCCTGAAGCGGATCTAGCAATCCGTGGAAGTGCAAGATGCAGTTGTTCTCCCTTCCAAGTTGCGTACGACGTGACTTGGCGTTCTCCCGGCTCGTGTGGACTGCTGTAGAGACGTAGACATTATTCTACGTGAGGACTCGCACAGCCGACGACAGGACTCATCTTCTTGGAGCATCTAGGTTGAATTTGATCCAATCCCGTAAAGGTAATTTCATACCTAGCATTTTATTAACTTCTTGATTCAATGTTCATGGCCCAATCCAAACTCTTCTGGGTTGTTCTGTTTATTTCCGCTGCGCCTACATATGATGTATGGTTCTAGAAAAACCCAACAGTGGTATCAGAGCTAGGTTTCGGCCATGAATGTTGTTTCAGAAGTTTGGTTATTCCAGTACGTGCAAATCTAGGTATTTAGAAGCGTTCTAAATGTCAAGATTTCTTCCTGGAACATCAAAAGTTGATGGAAAAATCGGTGGTGATCCAACCCCGCCAGGAACGTCTGGGATTTCGTGGTAATTTCTAATTGTTAGAAATTGTTGTTTCCTTAGCAGTAACCATCTCTCAAGTGGTTAATGAACCTTTGTATTGTTTTGGATTTTGAATCCAACAATGAGAGACGAGCTTGTCTACTGCTTTAAGTCGAGTTGTCTTTGCCTTTGTCCAATGCATGTAAATCTGAAGATTTGGAAGAGTTCTAAATGTCCAGATTTAGCCCTTTCGTCTATCAAAGGTTGATAGTCTTATGTTGTGCACATAAGGGATGCATGTGAATTTTAGAATATTGTTTTTCTGTTGATGTGCACATTGATCAAATGTTGATCATGGTTAAGTGTTAACTTGCTATTAAAATCCCTTGATCAAATATTAAGTGTTCGGATGCCTTCCGATGGATGACACTCTTCCTGCCTCGATCGATTAAGTGTGGGCTTGCCAAAGTAAGGTGCATTAATCTATCTTGGTAAGGGTGCGAGCGGATAATTGTGATATCCCACTGTCGACATCGGGTCTAACTTAACTAGGTGACCTCAAAGGTTGAGTGCGTAGAGGCATATGGTTGACATGCTCCATATGATGGATGCGAATAAAGAGTTATTCACCAACCATACAAGAGTTGCATAGTGATGCAATTGACAAGTGTTGTCTACCTAAATAACCGCATTATGAGAGGAACGCCAAAGCGGACTCGTGGTGTTGGTGAAATACGGGTCTTGTCCACTAAGAGAGTAGCTCGCATGGACTCTCCGAATTGATAAGTGAGGGCTATCAATTTGAATAAAATAGTGGGAGTATTTAATTGAAGTCCAAATTAAAATAAATTGTATTTTGAAATTTTGGTATTGATTGAATTCTGCATGAATTCTTGTAGAATTCCATGGCAAGTGGTTCACATTCCACCTTGTCCCTAAGAGCTATCCTTGAGAAGGACAAGCTAAGTGGGACGAACTATATGGACTGGTACAGAAACCTGAGAATTGTTCTCAGGCAAGAGCGAAAGCTCTACGTCTTGGAAGAAGAAGCCCCCGAGGTGCCGACCGGGAACACGTCCCGTGCTGATAAGGATGCTTATAAGAAGTATACCGATGACGCCTTAGACGTCGAGTGCCTTATGCTTGCCACCATGAACTCTGAGCTTCAGAAGCAACATGAGAACATGGGGTGCAAGGAGATTGACGAGCACCTAAAGAAAATATTTCAAGGGCAAGCTCGCCAAGAGAGGTTCGATGTCACGAAGACATTATTTCAGTGCAAAATGGGAGCTCGAGACTCGGTTGGTACTCACGTGCTCAAGATGATTGGGTATATAGAGAATCTGGAGAGACTGAGTTTTCCTCTGGGTCAAGAGTTGGCCACAGATCTTATCCTGCAATCATTGGCGGATAGTTATGAGCAGTTCGTCTTGAACTACAACATGAATGAGATAGACAAGACACTGCCCGAGCTCCTAGGCATGTTGCGAACTGCCGAGATAAACATGAAGAAGGCCAAGCCTGCTAGTCCCATACTGATGGTACATAAAGGCAAGGGTAATGCCAAGGGCTTCAAGAAGACGAAGGTGAGACCTAAGTCACATCTTGAGCCCAAATCTTCTGCGCTGAAAAAGAAGAGCACCGTGAAGGAAGGGAAATGCCACCACTGTGGCAAGGCTGGTCATTGGAGGAGGAAT
The DNA here is from genome assembly GCA_033032865.1 of Dactylorhiza incarnata. Lineage (NCBI taxonomy): Eukaryota > Viridiplantae > Streptophyta > Magnoliopsida > Asparagales > Orchidaceae > Dactylorhiza > Dactylorhiza incarnata. The sequence continues at coordinate 2,551,158 of JAWHQI010000309.1, read as the reverse complement.
TGTCCTTCGTACATTGACGATCTGCGGAAAATGAAGGGAGGTACGACTTCCGCTTCGAATATTTACGTTATAAAGATAAACCTTTCCGCTCCTTCATCTTGGGTATTGGATACCGGATGTGGTTCTCACATTTGTACACATGTGCAGGAACTGGGAAGGAGGAGATTGTTGAGTAAAGGAAAGGTGGACCTGCGCGTCGGCAATGGAGCAAGAGTTGCTGCTGTAGCCGTAGGGGTTTACCGTCTTTCTTTGCTCAGTGGGCTTGTAATAGAACTTAATTTTTATTATGTTCCGGCTATAACTAGAAACATTATATCCATTTCATGCTTAGACATGATTGGATTTTCTTTTATAATTAAGAACAATTGTTGTTCTATATTTAAGAATGATGTTTGTTATGCTGTAGCTCAATTGTTTAATGGTCTTTATGTTTTGAACCTGGACCATCCGATCTATAATGTAGATAATAATAAAAGACTAAGAACAAATGACTCAAATCCTACATATCTCTGGCATTGTCGTCTGGGGCATATAAACGAGAAGCGCATATCCAAGCTCCATAGAGATGGACTATTGGACTCATTTGATTATGAATCATTTGAGCGATGTGAGTCTTGTTTGTTAGGCAAGATGACTAAAGCCCTTTCACTGGTTATACTGAGAGGGCTGAGGATCTTTTGGGTGTTGTACATAGTGATGTATGCGGGCCCATGAGTTCTATGGCTAGAGGTGGGTATTTCTACTTCGTTACATTTACTGATGATTTCAGTAAATACGGATACGTGTATCTTATGAAGTGCAAATCCGAAACTTTTGAAAAGTTCAAAGAGTTTAAGAATGAAGTGGAGAACCAATTGGGTAAAAAGGTTAAAGCACTCCGATCTGATCGAGGTGGCGAATACCTGAGTCATGAGTTCCGTGATCATCTGAAAGAGTGTGGTATTGTATCACAGCTCACTCCACCTAGGACACCGCAGCATAATGGTGTGTCTGAGAGGAGAAATCGTACTCTGTTAGACATGATACGGTCGATGATGAGTCATGCAGACTTGCCTGTTTCCTTTTGGGGTTTTGCTTTAGAGACTGATGCAATGACACTGAATCGCGCTCCGACGAAAACGGTTCTAAAGACACCATATGAGATATGGACTGGGAAGCGTCCTAGTATGTCATTCATTAAAATTTGGGGCTGTGAGGCATACGTACGACGTCAAATGCCTATCAAGCTGGAACCCAAATCAGATAAGTGTTATCTGGTGGGATATCCTAAGGAAACGAAAGGATATTACTTTTACCTACCGTCCGAGGGCAAAGTGTTTGTCGCAAGAACGGGTGTCTTCTTGGAGAAAGAGTTCTTGTCAAGAAAGACGCAAAAAGTAGAACTTGAAGAAGTTCAAGAACCACAAGTAGTGAATGAACCAGAATTGGATTCTGAGCCAGGACTACAAGATGTTGTAGCTGGAGAACCTGCTCAAGAGACACAAGTCCTACGTAGATCTGGTAGACCAAGATTTGAGCTTGAGAGATATGGATTTCTCGTGTCTCAAATAGGTAATGTGTTGCTTATGGATCATGATGATGAACCAGCGACCTACCAAGAGGCTATGAATGGACCGGACTCCGACAAATGGCTTGAGGCTATGAAATCCGAAATGGACTCCATGTATACAAACCAAGTTTGGAACTTAGTGGAACCACCTGAAGGGGTACGACCCATAGGGTGCAAGTGGGTCTTCAAGAAGAAGACCGACATGGATGGGAATGTGCAGACATTCAAAGGGCGACTGGTGGCTAAGGGTTTCAAGCAAATTCATGGTGTTGACTATGATGAGACTTTTTCTCCTGTTGTCATGGTAAAGTCCATTAGGATATTGCTTGCTATTGCTGCGTATTATGACTACGAGATCTGGCAGATGGATGTCAAAGCGGCTTTCCTAAATTGAAACCTCCTTGAGGAAGTGTACATGACACAACCCGAGGGTTTTGTATCCTCAAATGAAGCCACTAAAATATGCAAGCTGAATAGGTCCATCTATGGATTGAAACAGGCCTCTAGAAGTTGGAATCTTCGTTTTGATGAGAAGATCAAAGAGTTTGGTTTTGTCAAGAATGAAGATGAACCGTGTGTTTACAAGCGAATCAGTGGGAGCATTGTTGTCTTCCTGATATTGTATGTAGATGACATACTGCTGATCGGGAATGACATACCTACCCTGAAAGTTGTTAAGAACAACCTAGGGAACTGCTTTTCTATGAAGGACTTGGGTGAAGCGACTTACATACTCGGTATTAAGATCTATAGAGATAGATCGAAGAAGTTGCTGGGTTTGACCCAGAGTACGTACATTGAGAAGGTGTTGAAGCGGTTCAACATGCTTGAGTCCAAGAAAGGATTTTTGCCCATGTCTCATGGTGTGAATCTCTCTAAGGACCAGTGTCCAAAATCTTGTGAAGATAAGGACCGCATGAAGTTGATTCCATATGCTTCGGCAATTGGGTCAATCATGTATGCAATGTTATGTACTCGACCCGATGTCTCTTTTGCTTTGAGCATGACTAGCAGGTATCAGTCTGATCCCGGTGAATGTCACTAGATAGCCGTGAAGAATATCCTGAAGTACTTGAGAAGGACTAAGGATGTATTCTTGGTGTATGGTGGAAATGAAGAGCTCGTTGTAAGTGGTTACACGGATGCCAACTTCCAAACTGATATGGATGATTCGAAGTCTCAGTCAGGGTTTGTGTTTTGCCTGAATGGAGGAGCTGTGAGCTGGAAGAGTTCCAAGCAAGAGACAGTTGCTGATTCTACAACTGAGGCCGAGTATATCGCTGCGGCAAATGCAGCGAAGGAGGCTGTATGGATTAGGAAATTCATCGGCGAGCTAGATGTAGTTCCTAGCATTGTTGGTCCCGTAGTTCTCTACTGTGATAACAATGGTGCAATTGCACAATCTAAAGAACCTAGATCCCATCAGCGCTCCAAGCACATACTTCGGCGGTTCCATCTTATTCGTGAGATTGTCGAACGAGGAGATGTGAACATTTGCAGAGTGCCGACTGAGGAGAATATTGCAGATCCACTAACAAAGCCTCTCGCTCAGAGAAAGCATGATGGTCATACTAGATCAATGGGTATACGATACCTGAGTGATCAACTCTAGTGGGAGTCTTGTGGGTTGCATGTAAAATATATATTCTGTTGGCTGTTTATTATTCATATGATGAATAGTGTACCAATTATTTCTTTTTACAATTAATGGCAAGTTCTTTTATTATGATATACTGTTTCTATATGATAGAATAAAATTCGTGATAAATACCCTTAGAATGTTCGCTTCCATAGGACATCAAGTACGTGACTTGAATGTGAGAGCCTATGATTTCGAAGCTTCATTCTTAAAAGGTCCCTGGTCGAGGTATCATCGTAGAAGCTAAGGGTGATGATGATACATTAAGACTAGCATGTGTGTTAACTGATGACCGGTTCTCACAGGTCATGATATTATGATATCAAGTCATCACGTGGGTACTTGTTAGTGAACAAGTTGTACTGGACAGACCCAACCTGAGACTACTTTGTGGATTGTTACTTAAAAGTGTCACAAGTAGGTCTCATTTGACAATGGTGTTGTGATCCTTTGACCTGAAGTCACAGCATTCATCGAGTGAGGAAGAGCGTGCTTTGATGTCATCTAAAGTCTTCCTTGAAGAAGGTTGATGATAAGGGTGGTCGTTGAGTACGTTACGAATCATTTGGGTGTTTGGGTGTGAGCAGATATGGGATTTGTCCTCCTATATAACAGGAGTTGCATCCATGGGCCCCTTGATGTAATTGGACTGAGAAATGCATGGCCATGCTTGGTTGAGTCAATATGTGATATTGAGCTCACCATTCTCTGGAAGTCCGTTCTAGATCAAGAAACTTGGATTGAGCTATTAAGAGGGTGACACGGTCCATGCCTCTAGTTCTTTCCGGATGTAAGGGACAAAGGGACAAAGGGACAAAGACAACGCTGGAACATTGGTCATAAAGGCTTATGAGTTGTGAACTCTTATTGCTTGGGGAGCAATGATGCATTGCTAGATGCCGCTCATTGTTTGTGAGGTTTTTGTTTGATACTTTCAAGATCAAGTGGGAGACTGTTGGAGTTACCATTATGATCTAGAAGTGGTCAAACATGTAGTCTCACTGCCAACGCGATATGAGCCTGCAGGGTCGCACATAAGAGCATGCGGAGAAGTTGGAAGATTGACTGTGTTGGTAAAGGTTACCAATCACCATATAGAATGGAGGAGGTCCAGCAAATGTTGCTGTCAGAATTCGTCGGGTTTTTCACGGATATGATTCGTCGGAATTCGTCGGATATGATTCATCGGAATTCGTCGAATTGTTCCGTGAAAACTCGACGAATGCTGTTCCGTGGAATCCCGCCGAATTGTTACAGAAACCCCAATTCTGCTGTGTGGTCTGCGGATAGCGATTCTTCTAGAAGCCTGTTTATGCTTTGGGTATAAATAGATCTTCTTTTAGGGTTCTTATACTTACGAAAAGTTCAGCCGACGGAAGGAGTTCCGCCTCTCGCCCGAACCCTAGACGGAAAGAGTTCCGCCGCCCCGTTCGCCTCCGCTGACCTCCTCTCCGACGATTGTCGCCGGTGCTGTTCTTCCTGAAGCGGATCTAGCAATCCGTGGAAGTGCAAGGTGCAGTTGTTCTCCCTTCCAAGCTGCGTGCGACGTGACTTGGCGTTCTCCCGGCTCGTGTGGACTGCTGTAGAGACATAGACATTATTCTACGTGAGGACTCGCACAGCCGACGACAGGACTCATCTTCTTGGAGCATCTAGGTTGGATTTGATCCAATCCCGCAAAGGTAATTTCATACCTAGCATTTTATTAACTTCTTGATTCAATGTTCATGGCCCGATCCAAACTCTTCTGGGTTGTTCTGTTTATTTCCGCTGCGCCTACATATGATGTATGGTTCTAGAAAAACCCAACAGAAAGGTCATACCAAAGACTCTTGCTTTCGTCTCCACCCGCACCTTGCCCCTGCTGGTCAGGGTTCTAGTGCTCGTGGTAGTGGTGGGTACCGTGGTGGTGGTCGTCAATCTGGTGATCGCACTCAGTATTCTGAGCACTCTACTGAGGTTGTGGAGGACATCTCTGACAGCCTGTCTACTGTCGAGTTAGAGGCTTTCCGCCGTATGTTGCGCTCCCAGATCGACTCTACTACTGCTGGCTCTCACGCTGTTGTTGCTACTTCAGGTCTGTCCAGTGCTCATGCTGTGACTTTGTCACCTTCCGAGTGGATTATCGACATGGGTGCGACAGACCACATGACTGGTTCTGCCTCAGGTTTTACCACCTATACTCCTCTTTCTGGTCGTAATAAGGTTATTGCTGCTAGTGGCTCTCTCTGCCATTGTTGGTAAAGGGACTGTTGCTTGTTCTCCTGATCAATCTCTGTCCTCAGTTTTGCATGTCCCGTCATTTCCTCGCAATCTGCTTTCCATTAGTCACTTGACTACCTCGTTAAACTGCTCTGTAACTTTTTCTCCGGATGCTTGTGTGTTTCAGGATCTGGATACGAGGCGGACGCTTGGTAGTGGTAGGAAAGTTGGCGAACTGTACTTGCTGGACCAGGCCTCTCCCAGTGCTCTTTCATCCACCAGATCTCCGACTCTCCATGACATCCGCCGCTGGCATCAGCGCCTTGGACATTCGTCTGCTTTATATCTTACTAAGTTGTTTCCTGTTTTTCGTCATTTAATTCAGTCGTTCTCTTGTGACGCATGTGAACAATCTAAACATGTTCGTCAGAGTAGTAGTCATCTGTCTGTTCCTAGTTTATTTCCATTTGATGTTATTCATTCTGTGTATGGGGTCCTTCCCCGGTGTTATCTTTATCTGGTTATAAATGGTTTGTTACGTTTATCGATTGTCACTCTCGCACTACATGGCTTTATCTAGTAAAAAGAAAGTGACATGCTTTCTTCTTTTCAGTCCTTTCATAAAATGGTAGCCCAACAGTTTGACGGTACAATTCGTGTGTTTCGTAGTGATAATGGTGGGGAATATGATAACCGGGTCGCGTTTAGGGCCTATCTTGCCGATCATGGCATTATACATCAAACTACATGTGTCCACCCTTCCACTCAAAATGGTGTCGCCGAACGGAAAAACATGCACTTACTGGAGGTGGCTCGGTGTTTACTCCTTGTTATGCACCTTCCCAAATCCTACTGGGGTGATGCCATTCTCACGCCTGCTCATCTCATCAACCGTCTTCCGTCTCGCACCCTCTCCTATGATACGCCTCTCTCCCGTCTTGCCAAGAACCACATCGTCCACACCTCTCATCTTTCCCCTCGTATCTTTGGCTCTGTCTGTTTTGTCCACGTTCATACCCCGCATCGGGATAAACTGGATGCGCGTTCCCTCCGATGTGTTTTCGTTGGGTACTCTCCTATTACCAAAGGGTATCAATTTTATCACCCTCCGACTCGTCGCTACTATTGCACTGTTTATGTTACATTTCGTGAGGGGGAGTCGTACTTTGGTCCTCGTCAGGGCGAGACGAATAGTGACGAGACCATCGCATCTCCTCTTCTGATTGTTGCCACTCCTCATATTTCTCCTTCCCATAGTCCGTCTACTGCTCCTGTTGCTCCCTTCGCTCCTCCTACATTATACACATACTCCCATCGTCCCAGGACTGTTGAGCAAGTGCAGGCTGTGGATGTTTCGCCAGTGCCGGTGACTATTTCTGCTCCAGATTCAGATGATGACCTCCATGTTCCTCTTGCTCGTCTTATTGGTAAAAGGGGTGGCACCAAACACACCATTGCCAACTACATCTGTTATACTCACATCTCTCAGGCCCATAAAGCCTTTATCTCAACTCTTTCATCTATTATGATTCCTAAGACATGACATGAGGCTGTTCAGATACCTGAGTGGAAACAGGCAATGGAGGAGGAACCGTGTGCCTTGGAAAAAAATGAAACATGGCGGCTGGTGACGCGCTGATTCTGCACCGCTAAAAAGCGAGAGCAAAATGCGGTCCGAACGACAGTGTACCGGTCGTTGTTAAGTAATAATTTTGGGAATATGATCCCCGAATATCGATCTCTCAAGGAATGTAGAGTAGGTGAAGTGATCGTGTCGTGGAAAGATTGCTACAGCGAGCGAAAGTAAATAACGAGTTTGGTTTTGGTTTTCTATTCTAATAACAAGAAAAGTAAAATGCGGGTCGAGAGCACCGCTTCGCTTGGCGAGATGACTAGTGCAGGCCGCGATGCCGTGCTTCGGTAAGCGGATGGACGGTAGGCAGATGGATGGAGTGATCTCAAGTGCGGATTATGAGGGTCGCATGCACCTCTTCAGAGTCTCACCTCTAGCTTTTGCTAGAGTGGATTAACGAGTGCGTGTGTGGGTGGATGTGAGCCGAGGCGATGCGCATTCACAACATTCAAACTCAAGGATGAAAATAACAAGGGAAGCTTTCATTCATAGACAAATGATAGCAATCCAAGTTCATTACAAGCATTTAATCATACATTTCTCAAATGAAAGAAAGGTAGAGTAAACCGATAGAAGTGAAGTCTCGCCGTGGATCGTGGTCGGAATGGCGGGTTGTCAAGCCGTCTCCGTGCTCAGTCCTTGGTTGCTTCCGAGATCTCGAGGTTGTCACCACCTCTGACCTTTGTCCGTCTTCTTCAACTTGTCGCGGTATCTTCTTCTTCTCCAAGTGGAAACGCCCAAATACCTTGAGATGCTCGTCGTGGATGGTCGTGAAGTCTTCCGGAACCTTGGATATAGCTTGGATTCACCGGAGGAGGCTTCCCAATGGAAGGAGATGGAAGGAGGGTGGATGGAGATGAAAAACGGCGGACTGGCGCGGGAGAAACTGGGTTGGAATGATCTTTTCTGCCCTAAAATCGTGGGTCCATCGTTTAAATACAGAGCAGAATTTAACAGGGCGCACGATCAGTGGCGCACAGCCAGTGGTCGTGCGAGAAGAAGGCCAGTGATTGTGCGAACCGCTCTGTTTGGATAAGGGGGAAATGCGCACGACTAGTGGTCGTGCGCGGGTCCACTGATCGTGTGTGAACAAAAACGCACGACCAGTGGCCCATTAGGCTAAAAATGGCCCAACCCAACTCCGAGCGTCCACACAAACCTTGAACCTGCAGGAAAACAGTCCAGGCCACTGGCAGAGGCATTCCACATGATCAACAGAAACAGTATAACATTATAGAAAAATGAAACATAAGAAATCACACCAGACTGGGCTGAAAACGTGCACTATGAGTGAAATAGGCAATGTAATCGAATAGAAGCAATAATGGGCCTAAAGTGTAGTGCAACGACATGGAAATCGACCCAGATGAATCCGGAAATCACTATATAAACCGAACTCATCAGCTGGCTAGTCTTCCTCCTGGAAAGCGAACTGTTGGGTCCCGGTGGATCTTCACGGTTAAACAGAATCAAGATGGGTGGTGGTGCGGTACAAAGCTCGCTTGGTGGCTCAAGGGTATACCCAGGCTCAAGACATTGACTACCAAGAGACCTTTGCCCCTGTTGCTAAGATGAACTCAATTCGTGTGCTTCTCTCTTGTGCTGCTAGTCGTGGATGGGAACTACAGCAACTCGATGTCAATAATGCGTTCTTACATGGTGATCTGGATGAAGAGGTCTACATGAATATCCCCCCGGGCTTCGTTACCGAAGGATCCAATGGGAAGGTCTGTCGTCTGTAGAAATCCTTGTATGCCCTGAAACAGTCTTCGAGAGCGTGGTTTGAACGTTTTAACAAGACCATGCTTCAACTTGGCTACACTCAAGGACAAGCTGATCATACTCTCTTTATCAAGAGAAGAGGAGTGCAGGTTTCTATTCTCATTGTATATGTGGATGACATCATCATTACTGGTGATGACCTAGAGGAGATTATTCACTTGAAGAAACAACTGGTCAAGGAATTTGAAGTCAAGGATCTGGGGAGGCTGAAATACTTCTTGGGAATTGAAGTAGTGAGGTCTCAACGAGGGATCTTCATCTCTCAGAGGAAGTATACCCTTGACCTTCTGGATGAGACTGGGATGCTAGGGTGTGCTCCCGTTGATACTCCAATTGAAGCTAATCACAAGATTGATGCGGATATGAGTGAGGAGAAAGTTGATGCTTCTAAATACCAACGTTTGGTTGACAAACTCATATATTTATCTCATACTCACCCTGACATTACATACGTTGTAGGGGTCCTAAGCAGATTTATGCACTCTCCCTCAGTTCGCCATCAGCAGGCTGCCGTCAAAGTATTGCGATACCTCAAGAAGACTCCGGGACGAGGAATTATGTTCAAAGCTAACCAAGCATTAGAAATTGAGGTGTTTACTGATGTTGATTGGGCCGTTAGTCAAGATGATAGAAAGTCTACTACTGGATATTGCTCGTTTGTGGGAGGGAACCTGGTCTCATGGAAGAGCAAGAAGCAGAATGTTGTCGCTCGCTCAAGTGCTGAAGCAGAATATAGGGCTATGGCACAAGGAGTGTGTGAGGGATTGTGGTTGAAGACTATTCTTCAAGATATGGGCCTCCAGGTGAACAAACCAGTTATTGTCTACTGCGACAACAAGGCAGCCATCAGTATCGTTCACAATCCTGTACAACATGACAAAACAAAACATGTTGAAGTTGACAGACATTTCATTAAAGATCATCTTGACAAGGGGAACATCTGCACTCCTTTTGTGAGCTCATATAATCAACTAGTGGTGTTTTCACCAAGGGGTTAAGCAGTGACTACTTCCAGAACAATACTGACAAGTTGGGAATGATCAATATATATTCCCAACTTGAGGGGGAGAGTTGAATATTCCTTTATTTTATATTCGAGCATGTGTGTATCCACATGATGTGTCACGTGTTATTGGTCTTTATATATATGTATGTCTAGCCCGGATTAGGGCAACTGAGAATACAAGAATTTCATTCCACTGCTCTCATATGATAATTAGGTTGCTAAGGCATTATGCATTAAATCTTGTGTTTCATGAAAGAACAAAATATATTGAGATTGACCTTTACTTCGTCCAACAAAATATTGAGTCCAAAGCGATTGCTACTTACTTCGTTCGTTCAAATGACAGAGTGAATGATCTTATTCTTATGAAAAAAAAAACATAAGGGGTCTAGGATTAGCCATATATGTAACAAACTTAGCTTTTATATATATACTCACAAGCTCGAGGAGATTGTTAAATATTTGTTTATTCTTATTTCATATTTTCACAAAGATATAAATTTCTTCTGTTCCACTGTGTGCGCGTGTCTATCTTTGTATAATTTATTTGCTTAGCAGGAGCAACAACTGGTGCTACTTTTAGTAGAATAAATTGTTTCTTGTCAAATAAACAAATATTATAACTACACATCTTTATGCTACTATAATTGCTATATTTGCTTTCTGTAATTTTAAAAAATAATATTCTTGATTTTCTTTATTCGTCTATCTTACTTACAATCCTTATTTTGTAGATATGATGAGCAGGCCAGCTATTTTGATGAAGGTATTAAAATTACAAAAAGACAACATTTACAGGCTGAATTGTTACGTGTTGGTCTTCCTCTCATCTTGCTCTCACCTTTCCTCATGCTCTCTCTCTCTCTCTCTCTGCATGTCTCTTGTCTGACACTATTTCTGTGCAAGTACTTGCGTGAGTAGTTTTGTGTGTGTTTCTTCAAATTGAGTGTTTTCTCAAAATTGGGTGTCTTTTTGTGTAACTTCAAATGCAAAATGAAAAAGCAACTCATACATATGTATATACTGACATATGAGATCTTTCAAGGAGACTCCATAATCTTAAGACAAATATTTACACCATTATAGATGACGAAGTATTCACATTTAGCATGAATACCATTTAGATTAAATAATAAGAAACTAAAAGTTATTTGTTTTATTAGTTAGTTTCTTCAACAATTTTCAGAAACTATCCCTGGGATGAATTCCAGCAATTGCCTGCAGATCATTGTAGTTGGTTTCTGCTGTAACACTTTTGATTCATGCTTATTTATTTGTCTCGTATCAATTTTTGGTACACCTCATAACTTTTTCTTTTAAAAGTTATCGGGGACAACCAAACTGTAACTTTTCAAAAAGGAGTTAATGATAGATTGTTGGATGGCAACCACATGGCTACTTGAGTGTGAGGTGAGGGCGGGGGAGAAATGGTAGAAAGAAACTCTGTAAAAGTGGTTCAACCTGTTAAAGCGCAAGACTAAAAGCCCGCAGTATTTTCTCCTTGTATTTAGTCCCACATCTCCAAGTGTACATTCTTCTTTCCTCCTCTACCCTATATAAAGAGAGGGGAGCTTCCATGTAATTATTTAGATTCTTTGGAATAATATTCATTTATATTTCAAACTCCCACATGGTATTAGAGCAGGACGTAATTCCACTTTGCTCACTTCTAGTGTGAATATTCTCAGACTTAACACGAAATCTTTTAGGTCTCGCGTGAAGATTTCCTGCCTCAAGCAAAAACTCCCACAATCCCAGCACCCACCTCCTCCATAATTTCAAACCGACCTCTCCAACAATTGCATTTGCATGATAATCGACCGAGCTCTTCGCCTCTTGCGTAATCCTCAACTAAGCAGAACTTACTGAAATAACCTCTCTTTACAGGATATTTATAGATTTTGTTGGGCTTCCTGCTCTCGCCGCCCCTCTACACACTTCTGCAACATTGTACGAGTCTCTTCAACATGCCGAAGGGAGTTTCACGCGAGAAATCAGCTGCAGAAGCTGTCGACGGAACCAGCGGGGGAGGAGCACGCAACGAACGTGAACGAGGGTAGGGCGGCGTGCGGGAAAAAAACTTAGGCCTCTGATACCATGATAGAAACAATCAATTTCTCATATGAACACAACAATAGGGTATACTTATATATATACATGAGAGGGTGATCACAACACCCGAGGTAAGTCTAAGGCTCTACGCTATATCTACCATATACAGTATCTAACATTACCAACCTTCTGCAGTGACCTCTGCTTGTGTCCCCTCCGTCCTTCGACAATTTTGCTCATGTCATCGGTCGTGGAGCTCACCGTGGTTGGGTGGGGGGTGGGGGGGGGGGGGGGGGGGGGTGGGGGGTGGGGGGGGGGGGGGGGACACCGGGGGTCATTGGGGACCTCGCCCTCTTTGCTCCCATTGTGGATGTCTTGGTCATCTTGTCGATCAATGCTTTGTGAAGCATCCTCACCTCCGTCCTCAGGCTCATGTCAGACTACTGTGTTCGAGCCTTCTGCCTCCCCGTCCACCCCTGGTTAGAGTCCAGCCGTTGATTCCCTTCGACATTTATTGAGGCTCTCACCAGATAACATAAAAAGATAAAAAAACTTAAATAGCTCGCGGCTTCCAAAGTGGGTCGGTCCGCTCCAACCCCGCAATCCCGGCCTCGCCGTGGACTCCATCCGCCACGCGTCCGTCCTCGAGGTGTCCTTCATCATTCGCCTCTCCTTGAGAAGCACTCGACCCCGAGTGCTCGGGATAAAGAGGAGTGTCCGGGTGGAAACGGACATATCACTCACGTTGAAGGTCTTGGAGATGTTGAGCTCCGGTGGAAGGTCGATCACGTAGGCATTACTGTTAATCTTACGGAGGACAGGAAATGGACCATATTTCTTTGGCATTAGTTTGTGATGGGTGCCCGCGGGCAGGCGCTCTTTGCGGAGGAAAATCATGACCAAATCTCCTACTTCGAAAACCTTTTCGCGGCGATGCTTGTCGGCCATGGCTTTATACTTGGCGTTGGACTGGAGCAGCTTTTCCCGAGTCTCGGCTTGGACATCGCGGACATCGTCCGCCAGTTGGGTCGCCGACGGCGGAGCTGTGGGTAGACGGGCCAGGTCAAGGGCATTCCGAGGAGCCTTCGTGTAAACCACCGAGAAGGGGGTCCGATCGGTGGAGCTGTGCATCGTATTATTATAGGCGAATTCGGCCTGCGCGAGAGCGTGGTCCCATTGTTTCGGGCGGTCCTGGCATATGCACCGGATGAGGTTCCCCAAGGTTTTGTTCACCACTTCGATCTCACCGTCTGTTTGTGGATGGGCGGAACTACTGAAATTAAGAGACGTGTCAAACATCTTCCACAACATCTGCCAAAAATGACTGAGGAACTTGGGATCGCGATCAGACGTGATGGAAGTCGGGACGCCATGCAAACGAACCACTTCACGGAAGAATAGCCGTGCAATATGAGAGGCATCCGAAGTTTTTCGGCACAGAAGGAAATGCGCCATCTTGGAGAAACGATCCACGACGACGAACACTGAGTCCACGCCGAACGTGAACGAGGGTAGGGCGGCGTGCGGGAAAAAAACTTAGGCCTCTGATACCATGATAGAAACAATCAATTTCTCATATGAACACAACAATAGGGTATACTTATATATATACATGAGAGGGTGATCACAACACCCGAGGTAAGTCTAAGGCTCTACGCTATATCTACCATATACAGTATCTAACATTACCAACCTTCTGCAGTGACCTCTGCTTGTGTCCCCTCCGTCCTTCGACAATTTTGCTCATGTCATCGGTCGTGGAGCTCACCGTGGTTGGGTGGGGGGTGGGGGGGGGGGTGGGGGTGGGGGGTGGGGGGGGGGGGGGGACACCGGGGGTCATTGGGGACCTCGCCCTCTTTGCTCTCATTGTGGATGTCTTGGTCATCTTGTCGATCAATGCTTTGTGAAGCATCCTCACCTCCGTCCTCAGGCTCATGTCAGACTACTGTGTTCGAGCCTTCTGCCTCCCCGTCCACCCCTGGTTAGAGTCCAGCCGTTGATTCCCTTCGACATTTATTGAGGCTCTCACCAGATAACATAAAAAGATAAAAAAACTTAAACAGCTCGCGGCTTCCAAAGTGGGTCGGTCCGCTCCAACCCCGCAATCCCGGCCTCGCCGTGGACTCCATCCGCCACGCGTCCGTCCTCGAGGTGTCCTTCATCATTCGCCTCTCCTTGAGAAGCACTCGACCCCGAGTGCTCGGGATAAAGAGGAGTGTCCGGGTGGAAACGGACATATCACTCACGTTGAAGGTCTTGGAGATGTTGAGCTCCGGTGGAAGGTCGATCACGTAGGCATTACTGTTAATCTTACGGAGGACAGGAAATGGACCATATTTCTTTGGCATTAGTTTGTGATGGGTGCCCGCGGGCAGGCGCTCTTTGCGGAGGAAAATCATGACCAAATCTCCTACTTCGAAAACCTTTTCGCGGCGATGCTTGTCGGCCATGGCTTTATACTTGGCGTTGGACTGGAGCAGCTTTTCCCGAGTCTCGGCTTGGACATCGCGGACATCGTCCGCCAGTTGGGTCGCCGACGGCGGAGCTGTGGGTAGACGGGCCAGGTCAAGGGCATTCCGAGGAGCCTTCGTGTAAACCACCGAGAAGGGGGTCCGATCGGTGGAGCTGTGCATCGTATTATTATAGGCGAATTCGGCCTGCGCGAGAGCGTGGTCCCATTGTTTCGGGCGGTCCTGGCATATGCACCGGATGAGGTTCCCCAAGGTTTTGTTCACCACTTCGATCTCACCGTCTGTTTGTGGATGGGCGGAACTACTGAAATTAAGAGACGTGTCAAACATCTTCCACAACATCTGCCAAAAATGACTGAGGAACTTGGGATCGCGATCAGACGTGATGGAAGTCGGGACGCCATGCAAACGAACCACTTCACGGAAGAATAGCCGTGCAATATGAGAGGCATCCGAAGTTTTTCGGCACCTCGAGGGGGGGGGGGGGGGGGGGGGGGGGGGGACACCGGGGGTCATTGGGGACCTCGCCCTCTTTGCTCCCATTGTGGATGTCTTGGTCATCTTGTCGATCAATGCTTTGTGAAGCATCCTCACCTCCGTCCTCAGGCTCATGTCAGACTACTGTGTTCGAGCCTTCTGCCTCCCCGTCCACCCCTGGTTAGAGTCCAGCCGTTGATTCCCTTCGACATTTATTGAGGCTCTCACCAGATAACATAAAAAGATAAAAAAACTTAAACAGCTCGCGGCTTCCAAAGTGGGTCGGTCCGCTCCAACCCCGCAATCCCGGCCTCGCCGTGGACTCCATCCGCCACGCGTCCGTCCTCGAGGTGTCCTTCATCATTCGCCTCTCCTTGAGAAGCACTCGACCCCGAGTGCTCGGGATAAAGAGGAGTGTCCGGGTGGAAACGGACATATCACTCACGTTGAAGGTCTTGGAGATGTTGAGCTCCGGTGGAAGGTCGATCACGTAGGCATTACTGTTAATCTTACGGAGGACAGGAAATGGACCATATTTCTTTGGCATTAGTTTGTGATGGGTGCCCGCGGGCAGGCGCTCTTTGCGGAGGAAAATCATGACCAAATCTCCTACTTCGAAAACCTTTTCGCGGCGATGCTTGTCGGCCATGGCTTTATACTTGGCGTTGGACTGGAGCAGCTTTTCCCGAGTCTCGGCTTGGACATCGCGGACATTGTCCGCCAGTTGGGTCGCCGACGGCGGAGCTGTGGGTAGACGGGCCAGGTCAAGGGCATTCCGAGGAGCCTTCGTGTAAACCACCGAGAAGGGGGTCCGATCGGTGGAGCTGTGCATCGTATTATTATAGGCGAATTCGGCCTGCGCGAGAGCGTGGTCCCATTGTTTCGGGCGGTCCTGGCATATGCACCGGATGAGGTTCCCCAAGGTTTTGTTCACCACTTCGGTCTCACCGTCTGTTTGTGGATGGGCGGAACTACTGAAATTAAGAGACGTGTCAAACATCTTCCACAACATCTGCCAAAAATGACTGAGGAACTTGGGATCGCGATCAGACGTGATGGAAGTCGGGACGCCATGCAAACGAACCACTTCACGGAAGAATAGCCGTGCAATATGAGAGGCATCCGAAGTTTTTCGGCACAGAAGGAAATGCGCCATCTTGGAGAAACGATCCACGACGACGAACACTGAGTCCACGCCGCGTTGAGTGCGCGGTAAGCCCAAGACAAAATCCATGGACAGGTCCTCCCAAATGCTGGAGTGAACTGGGAGCGGCATGTAGAGCCCCGTGTTTTGTGTGTGACCCTTGTACTGTTGGCACACGAAACACTTCCGGACGAAATTGCCAACAATCTTCGCCAGCTGCGGCCAAAAATAGCGCTCCTGGAGGCTAGCGAGCGTCTTGTCCCGACCCAAATGCCCACTTAAACCGCCCCCATGCAAATCACGCAGGAGCTTCTCCCGCAAAGAGGTGCGGGGAATACACAACCGGTTGTCTTTGAGCAGGAAACCATCCAGAAGGAAGAAACCCCCATATGAGCCGCCCAATTAACAGGTGCGCCAAATGTCCTTGAAGTCGGCATCGTCGGCGTATAGAGTGGCAAGGATGTCGAACCCAATTATCTCGTGGTGCATAGTAGCTAGTAATCAACTCCGTCGACTGAGTGCGTCGGCGACGACATTACTGGCACCCGGTTTGTGATGAATAATATACGGAAATCGTTGAAGATAGGTGGTCCACTGGATATGCATGCCATCCATACGTTTCTGGCTATTGATATACTTAAGGGCTTGATGATCCGTGTATAAAATAAATTCTTTGTGCAGGAGGTAGTGTTCCCAATGCTTGAGAGCCCGGGCGACGGCATAAAATTCTTGATCATAGGCGGCCCATTTCCGCCTCGCATCACTCAATTTCTCGCTAAAGAATGCGACCGGCCATTTGTCTTGAGAGAGGACAGCCCCTATACCAATGCCGATGGCATCACATTGCACCTCAAATAGTTTTTCAAAGCTGGGTAGAGCCAAAACCGGAGCGGAGCTGAGCTTTTGCTTGATTAGATCGAAGGACCGGCCGTCCTCCTCACCCCAAAGGAACCACCCCTTCTTTAAGCAATCCGTCATCGGCGTCGTGAGGGTGCTAAAGTCACGGATGAAACGGCGGTAGAATGTGGCCAAACCGTGGAACGAACGCAACTCTGTAAGGGTTGAAGGGGTCGGCCAATCTTGAATCGCCTGGATCTTCTCGGCGTCCACTTGGATGCCATCAGCGCCCACGATGAAACCCAAGAAATTCAATCGCGGAGCGAGAAAAGTATACTTCTTCAGGTGAACAAAAAGTTGGTTATCGGCCAAAACCGTCAACACTTCCCGCAAGTGAGACAGATGTTCCGCCCTGCTCTTGCTGAAGACCAAGATGTCGTCAAAATAAACCACCACT
This sequence comes from Dactylorhiza incarnata, assembly GCA_033032865.1. NCBI lineage: Eukaryota > Viridiplantae > Streptophyta > Magnoliopsida > Asparagales > Orchidaceae > Dactylorhiza > Dactylorhiza incarnata. The sequence goes on along the minus strand of JAWHQI010000309.1, from coordinate 2,533,909 downwards.
GATTTCCCCAGGAATGGTCGCAACACCTGTGTCATGAGACGCATAAAAGTACTAGGAGCGTTAGATAAACCAAAAGGCATTACCCGTCACTCGAAGAGGCCGTCTGGGGTTTTGAAAGCCGTTTTCCATTCGTCACCCGGCTTGATGCGGATTTGGTGGTATCCGCTGCGGAGATCTATCTTTGAGAAGAGTTGAGACCTATCCAGCATATCTAACATATCATCCAGGAGCGGTATCGAAAATGAGTACTTGATGGTGATGCGATTGATGGCGCGACTGTCTACACACATCCGCCAGGAGCTGTCCTTCTTTGGTACAAGGAGGGTCGGGACCCCGCAGGGGCTAAGGCTTTCAGAGATGAAACCCTTCTTCAGTAGCTCCTGAACCTTCTCGCGCACGATGTCATGCTCCCTGGGGTTCATGCGGAAGTGAGGTAAATTTGGGAGGCGAGCCCCCGGGATGAAATCAATCTGGTGTTGGATGTCCCGAAGTGGGGGCGGGTGGTCGGGCAGGTCTTCGGTGGTGATGGTGTGGTACTCGTGCAACAGTTCCCGCACGTCTGGTGCGAGCTCTCCCGCGGGCTGCTCGGGGGTGGCATGCAGTCCGTAGGGGACGAGGGCCACCACTTCCTTGGCCTCCGCCATGTCCCGCTCGAACAGAGTCGTGTCTTCATGCATCACCAATAAGCTACGCCCCGTATCCGCGGGTGGGCTGACTTCCGGTTTGTTCCCCACCCGAGCGACAATGAGAATCTTCTTGCCGGCCCATGTGAAAGAGTAAATGTTTTCGCGGCCCTTGTAACACACGTCCGTGTCATATTGCCACGACCTACCCAAAAGGAGGTGTCTCGCATCCATTTCCACGACGTCACACCAGGCGTCAGCTCGGTAGTGTTTCCCGATGGCGACCGAGACATGAGAACGGTGAGTCACTCGAACCGAGGGTCCCCGTTGAATCCATCCGACGGAGTAGTGGTGTGGGTGTGGTTCGGTGGGAAGTTGTAAGTAGGAGACCAGACGGGTAGCAACGAAGTTCTCGCAGCTGCCATTGTCGATTAAGACGTCACAAATCTTCCCCTTGATGCTGCAGTAACTCTTGAAGACGTTGCAGCGTTGCACATGTTCGTCCTGGCGTGGGGTAAACAGAAGGCGATGTACCACGCACGCGGCAAAGTCGCCCCCGTCGTCGTAGCTGTCGATCACCTCGTCTGCCTCCTCTAAATCCTCTGCCCCGTCGTCGCCCTGCTCAACAACATAGACGGGTTGAACGGGAGGTCGAAGAAGAGGGCAGCGGGACGCGTAATGGTCCGACTGTTGGCATTTGAAGCAGGTACCGGTGGGTGTCTTATCCGGGGCTCGCCCCCTAGGTGTCGTGGAGGGGTCCAGTGCCCGGTCGGCGGAGTCCTTGCCCGACGGGTCCCGGGCGCCTGAAGGCGAGGCGTCGACCCAAGGCCGGCGGGCTCCTGATCGGCCGGCGAGAGGCGTCGCTCTCTCCATCGGTCTGACCTTAAGGGCCATGTTATATGCCTCCTCCACCGTGCGTAATACGTGTAGGCCAATCTTTTCATGTAAAGACGGACGCAACCCATGCAGGAACCGGGTGACGCGCCGTCCGTCAGTCTCATTTAAGCCGTTGCGGTCTGCCAAGCGACTTATCTCCGCCAAGTACTCGGTCACTGAACGTCCGCCTTGGGAACAACTCTGGTAATATTGGAACAAATGTTGGTTCTAGTTAGGTGGCAGAAACCGGTGCCACATCCTCTTCTTTAACTTGAGCCACGTCCGCACCGGGGCTTTACCCTGACGGTTGCGGTTGAACTGCAGTTGATCCCACCAAACGGCTGCGCCGGACTTGAGGCGATAAGCAACCATTTTTACTTGGCGGTGGTCCTCTACTTCGGCCATCTCAAAAAATCGTTCGACCTCCGAGATCCAATCGAGGAACTCCTCAATGCCTAAGTTCCCGTGGAAGTGTGGGATGCCCGCTCGAAGGCGGTAGCCGTGAGGGCGCTGATGGTCCTCCCATGGTGGCGGAACGGGAGGGGGAGGTAGCTCGTCATCCGAGCTTGAGTCGTCGTGTAGTGGGGCGCGGGGGCAGGCGGCCGGTCGCGGCTGTTGCGGCAAATCCCGCCGGCGGTGGTATTGCTGTCCGTGAAACCGGTCGGCGGGAGCGGCGGCGGCGGTAGCCCCAGGTTGCTGTTGCGTTGGGGGAATGGTTGCGGGGCGGGGTGGATCGGTGAGAGCGGACGTGAGGGTCGCCAACTGTTTGGTGATGCCTTCGATTGCCGCCCACAGCTCGGCGTTGCCCAGCGGAGTTTCGTCCATTCGCGGAGATTGGAAGGCAGGGTCGAGCGGGATCTGCGACTAAGGGGAGGACGGCGGTCGAGCGTAGAAGTCGAGCGCGGACCTTTGATACCAACTGATGTAGCACCGGGTCGAGGAACGGGGCAGCCTTCCGGCCGACGACTTCCGCACGGGAAGAAGGGGAGGGAACAGTGGTGAGGCGGGTGGCGGGATCCTTCCGGATCGGCTCTTCACAAGCGGAAAGAGGGAGGGGCGGCTGATAGGGTTTCAGGAAAAGGACTTGATTCATCATCCCAATCAAACAAAAAGCCCCCCTCTTATACTATGAGGGGGGGGGGGGGGGGGGGGCTAACAGTACACCACATACAGGAGTTCAAATTAAAGCATATTACAGGGATATTATATTCGCACACCAGATAACATAAAAAGATAAAATAGCACAAACAACTCGCGGCTTCCAAAGTGGGTCGGTCCGCTCCAACCACGCAATCCCGGCCTCGCCGTGGACTCCATCTGCCACACGTCCGTCCTCGAGGTGTCCTTCATCAACTTTCCTTGCTTAACTCTGTAAAAGTTATATTCGTTCTTTTGACCTTATTCATCAGACATATTGGATCCTAGTCCCACTAAGTATGTTGGTGGATGTTATCGAAAGAGTTAATGCAGAGACAATAAAGCCACAATAGAAGCCAAAGAGACAGGAGGAGGAAGCAGGAGCTCGAGGCATAGGAGAATTAACTCCAGCTGCTGCGGAAAACAAAGGGCCAACTACCTGGAGCTGAAGAAGCCGAAGCAACACCACCTTGGAATCGTGAAGATCTTAATGTCTTCCTTTATTGTAATCGTTTTTCCCTCTTCTCTATATAATGTATGAAACCTGCAAGGATGATTAAGTAAGATGTATGCTTTAGCACTTATGAATGAGAATGTTTTTCGTTTTTCACTTCCCTGTTTCTCTGCCTCATGTTACAACATTGGTATCAAAGCGAGTTTGTGTTTGATGTGAGGCCATCAAAGGGAGTGGGTAATCAAGCAAGCTTCATTTTTTATTTTTCCCGTTATCTCTACTCATCATATGGCAACTCAAAATTCCACCCAAATGTTCCAATTCACCCAATCAGGTGTTCCCATCTTTGATGGAGAACATTATGAATTTTGGTCCGTTCATATCCGGCTTCTACTTCAATCCCAAGGGCTCTGGCAGCTAGTAAAAGAAGGGAGGAAGGAGGAGACGGCAATTGAGACGGAAACTTCATCCAAAGAGAAAGGAAAAGAACAAGATCCTGCTAAACTCAAAGCTGCGGGGGAAGAAGCCAAGCAAGAAGCAAAGGCTCTCCTTATACTGCATCAAGGAGTAAGCAAGAGCATTTACCCAAGGATAATGGGGGCTGATACCCCAAAAATCGCATGGGAGATACTCCAAGAATTCAGAGAAGGTAATAGACATAAAACTTCAACACCAATGGAAACTTTTTGAAAACATAGCTATGAAAGAAAATGAAACTGTTAAGGAGTTTGTCTCTCGGCTGATGAGTATAGTGAATCAAATTAGGAGCTTAGGAGACAAGCTCAAGGATAAGAAGATAGCCCCAAAAATCTTGAGATGTCTCCCTCCAAAATTTGATCCAATAGTTACCACCATAGAAGAAACAAAAAATCTTAAAACTCTTTCCATCACTGAGCTTATGGGATCTCTCCAAGCTCATGAGGAAAGGCTCAAAAGAAGCAATGATGAGCTTGATCAAGCTTTCCAATCAAAAACCAAAGTATCAGAAAAATTCACCCAGAGAAATCCCAAACCTGGGATGAGGGGTAGGGGGAGAGGTAGAACCAGTGAAGGGAGACCAGCACATGAGTTCAAACATAACAACAACACACAAATGTTTTGTAACCTCTGCAAAAGAACAAACCATGTAGCCATGGACTGTTTCTACAAATGTAAAAGATGTAAAAAATCCACACATATGCAGAAGGATTGCTGGTCCAAGGATAAAGAAGAAAAGAAGGAGGAAGTTAAGTACACAAACACCACTGAGAAACTCTTTATCACTAAAACCAGCACCCAAGAAACATCAAGCCAAACTTGGTTCATCGACAGTGGATGCTCCAACCACATGTCTCCCTGCATACAAAACTTTGTTGAAATGTATGAAGCAAGTAAAGCTGAGGTGATATTAGGAGATGGAAAGAAACTAGTCATAGAGGGAACAGGAACTGTGGCTGTAAGGGCTAAAGATGGCAACATAAGGCATATAGAAAGAGTACACTATGTGCCATCCCTCTCCCAAAGCCTATTGAGTGTGGGGCAGCTGATGAAGAATGGCTACTCCCTAACATTTGAAGAAAATCACTGCCACATAAGTCACAATGAGACAAGTGTGTGCATAGCATCAATTAGAATGACACCAAACAATATGTTCCCACTGAAATTAGAAATTCCAAATAAAGAGGAGGAGGCACTTGTGTGCACCTCACCCCTAATGCTATGGCACAATAGACTTGGGCACTTGAACCACAGAGATCTTATTCAGCTGAAACAAAAGGAGATGGCTCAGGGGCTGCCAGAACTGAAGGAGGAGGACCACAAGTGTGAAGACTGCATTCATGGGAAGAGTCATCGGCTGGCTTTCCCATCCTCAGCTTCTTGGAGGTCTGATAAGCCTCTTGAATTGATCCATGCAGACCTATGGGGGCCAGCTCCAGCTCCAACTCCTGGAGGGATGAGGTATTACTTAAGCTTAATTGATGATTACTCTCGATATTCTTGGATATATTTCTTAAAACAGAAATCAGATGCTTTCACAAAGTTCAAAGAATTCAAACTTCAAGTAGAAAAAGAAAGTGGGCACAGCATAAGAAGACTGAGGACGGATCGTGGAGGAGAATTCACAGGAGATGCTTTCATGGACTTTTGCAAGAGCCATGGCATCACCAGAGAATTGACAGCCCCTCGATCACCTGAGCAGAATGGGGTTGTAGAGAGAAAGAACAGGACTATAGCAGAAAGAATGAGGGCCATGTTACACCATTTCAACTTGCCTCAAATGCTGTGGGCAGAGGCAGCCCACACTGCTGTCTATGTATTAAATCGATCCCCAACCAGAAGTGTAGAAGGAGCAACTCCCTATGAGGCATGGAGAAAGAAGAAGCCTGATGTACAACACCTTAGAGTGTTTGGATGTCTAGCATACAGGCACATTCCCAAAGAAGATAGAAAGAAGCTTGAGAAGAGAGCAGAAAAGGGAATTCTGGTCGGATACAGTCAGGAATCCAAAGCCTACAGAATACTAAATCCTGATACCTTACAGCTCTACATCTCCAGGGATGTAACTTTTGATGAGGATGCAACATGGGAATGGGATCAGACTCAGCATGGGGCCTTGTTTCCAAAAGACTCCAGATTCCATGACCCAATGGAAGTTTTGGACACTCCAACTGATGGGGTTACTGAAGAAGATCAGCCATCCAAACCATCTATGGAGGAAGAGCAAGGAGAAATTCTTTCTCCTGAAGCTACTTCAGATGAGGAGTCATCATCTCCCAAAAGGTATAAATATTTAGCTGACATTTACCAATATGCAGATACTGCCTTTCTCACCAAGGAAGAGCCCAACAACTTCAAAGCTGCTGCCACTGATCCAAAGTGGATGGAGGCAATGGAAGCTGAGATGAAGATGGTGGAGAAAAACGAGACATGGGAATTAGTTCCCAAACCTGCAAACAAAAAAATAATAGATCTAAAGTGGGTCTATAAAGTGAAGCGAGATGAGCATGGAGAAATTGTGAAGTACAAGGCCAGAATTGTGGCCAAAGGGTTCTCCCAGCGACAAGGAATTGATTACACCGAGACGTTTGCACCTGTGGTGAGAATGGAAACCATCAGATCCCTGCTTGCAGTTGCTGTGCAAGCAGACCTCTCTGTCCACCAATTAGACGTGAAATCCGTTTTTTCTCAATGGAACCATAGAAGAAGAGGTGTATGTTAACCAGCCTGAAGGTTTTGAGAAAAAGGGAGAGGAAGAGAAAGTCTATAAGTTAAGAAAGGCTCTGTATGGCCTAAAGCAGGCCCCCGGGGCATGGAATCATAAAATTGATTCCTATCTTATCTCAAATGGGTATGAAAGGAGCCGGAATGATGCAGCCTTGTACACCAAATGTTATCCCAATAATCACTTCCTGCTGCTAACATTATATGTTGATGATCTGATTTTCATAGGGTCAACAACAGAAATTGTAGAGGGATTCAAGAAAATAATGAAACAGGAGTATGAAATGAGTGACCTTGGTCATATGAAATACTTCCTTGGACTCCAAATTAAACAAGAGCCAGGAAGTATATTCATAAATCAAGAAAGATACATTGATAAGCTCCTAGAAAAGTTTGGTATGCAGGAGGCAAATCCAGTTACCACCCCAATGAGCACAAGCACAAAGCTCTCCCAGTTTGATCAGCATAAACCAGTCCCGGAAGCTGACTACAGAAGCTTGATTGGATCACTTATTTACCTCACCAATACAAGACCGGATATAGAAAATGCTGTTAGCATTTTGTCTAGGTATCTCTCAACGCCGAGCTCAAAACATCTCATCACTGCCAAGCGTGTTCTCCGTTATCTCAAAGGAACCAAACACCTGGGACTGCAATATGAGAAAGAAGAAGAAGCTGAGTTAATTGGATACACCGACAGTGACTGGGGAGGAGATAAAGACGACAGAAAAAGCACGGGAGGTTTCATTTTTCTCCTGGGAAGCAAAGTTATATCCTGGTCCTCCAGGAAACAGAAGGTGGTTGCACTATCTTCAGCCGAGGCTGAGTACATCGCCGCATGTGCTGCTGCGTGTGAGGGACTTTGGCTACAAAAGCTGTTCAGTGATCTATATCCCCACAGGAAGACGAAGCCAATTACCATTTGGTGTGATAACATTGCTGCAATCGGAATAGGAAAGAATCCCATCTTCCATAGCCGCACAAAACACATAGAGCTGCGCTTCCATTTCTTAAAAGAGCTGGTGGAGACTAATCAAGTGAAGATGAACTACTGTCCCACGAACAAACAGCTGGCAGACATAATGACCAAACCCCTTCCAAATCATTCCTATCTTGCAATCAGGAATGTGTTAATCTCAGCATTAAGGGGGAGTATCGAAAGAGTTAATGCAGAGACAATAAAGCCACAACAGAAGCCAAAGAGACAGGAGGAGGAAGCAGGAGCTCGAGGCATAGGAGAATTAACTCCAGCTGCTGCGGAAAACAAAGGGCCAACTACCTGGAGCTGAAGAAGCCGAAGCAACACCACCTTGGAATCGTGAAGATCTTAATGTCTTCCTTTATTGTAATCGTTTTTCCCTCTTCTCTATATAATGTATGAAACCTGCAAGGAAGATTAAGTAAGATGTATGCTTGAGCACATATAGGATCCTAGTCCCACTAAGTATGTTGGTGGATGTAGTTTGTACTTGGTAACTTTTATTGATGATTTCTATAGATGTACTTGGGCGTATCTTTTGAAGGGACACTGAACTTTTTTTTGTATTCTCAAAATTTTATAATGAAATTCGCACTTAGTTCGGTTTCCACTCAAAATTATTCCGACCGATAATGTAAAGGAATATATGAGCCAACAATTCTTATCTTACTACTCCTCCAACGATATTATTCATTAGACCAGTTGTGTGCATACGTCCCAACAAAATAAAGTGGCGGAAAGAAAAATCATTTTCTCCTCGATATTGCTCGGACATTCTTATGTCAGATGATTGTTCCCCGTTCCTATTGGGGTCATGCGATTCTCCTTTCTTCTTTTCTCATTAATTGTCGACCTTCTTCTACTCTTCAGGGTAAGACACATTTTTTCTTCTATATCCAACTGGTACCTTTTCCCCTCATCCCGCGTGTGTTTGATTGTATTGCTTTCGTCCACACTCTTGCATCTGATTACGACAAACTATGTGCTCATGCCATAAAATGTATCTTTGTGGGATACTCTCAGACTAAGATAGGATATCGTTGTTTTGATCCTATCTCCAAATGTTAACACGCCTCTGCTGACATCACCTTTTTAAAGTCTATATACCCCTTATTTTTCCAAGGACGAAGAGACTCTTACTCTTGAGATCTCTTCTCTTTATACAACCTCTTCTCATTTCACATCTGTTTATCATTCTTTTTCATTCACGCTCCTTCACAAGATATCCCGCAACTGACACCAACTCCTGAACGCTTATCTCCTCTTTTACCCTTTCCATATTATTATCGTTGATGCCCTCCTTCCCTACCTGTCCTCGTTCCTTCCACTCTAGAATCCCTGTTGTCAGCTCCCAGGTCAGCGTTCTCCTTTCCGAAAGGTTCCTCAACCCTAGCAGATTTGGATCTTCTCATAGCCCCGTGAAAAGGGGTAAGGGGGAGTACACAGCATCCTCTTACTAATGTTGTCTCATATGCCAATCTCAGTCCTTCATGCATCAAGTTATCTTGGGCACTCTATACTACCATCATTCCTACTACATATCAGGAAGCTTTTCTTATACCTTACTGGAAAGCGGCTATGGATGAGGAAATCTCTGCCTTGACATAACAGGTTACCTAAATTCTTGTCCCCACCTCATATTAGGGCGATGTTGTTGTCTGTCATTGTTCTTTGTCATAAGGTTTCTCCCAGATGGCATTGTGGATCGATAAAAGGCTCATCTAGTTGTCAAAAGGTTCACCAGACATATGAAGTTGATTTCTTTGACACATTCTCTTTGGTTGCCCGTATTAGTACTATCCTGGTCCTCATTTTCGTTGTTGTCAATCGGAATTGACAAATGTCTCAACTTGATGTCAAAAATATCCTTCTCTATGATGACTTATACGAAGTAGTATATATGGAGCAATCTCATGATTATGTTTAAGGGGAGTTTCATGTGTGTAAGCTTCAGAAAGCCATTTATGGTCTCAAACAAAGCCCTCGAGCATGGTTTGATAAATTCAGCGAAGTCGTCTCTATCATTGGTTTCTTCATAAGGAATGCTAACCACTCTCTCTTTATATGGAAAACTAACCATAGCCTGGTTATTCTCGCTGTCTACGCTGACGACTTTCTTACCAGAGATAACTCATCTGGAATGGAAAAAATAAAGAACATCTTCGGGAGCATTTTATTACCCAAGAAATGTGCCTTTCAAGATGTTTCTTGGGAATTAAAATTGCGAGATGCAATAACTCCATAGTTCTCTGCTAACGCAAGTTTGCCCTAGATCTACTCATTAAAACTGATCTCCTTGGAACAAAACCTGCTCGAAAACTTATGCATTTGGGCGCTGATAAACTTTAGGATGAGACATCCACTCTTCTACATGCTATTACTTGATATACTTGTTTGGTCAGTAAACCCATCCATCTTACCGTAACCAGACCTAACATCTTCTATGTTGTTGTGAGGGTCAGTCGATTTATGCAACCTTTTAGATAGTGTCATCTGGAAGCTGCGTTAAAATTATTAGAATACATCAAAAGGTCTCCGGGGAAAAAAGATTATTATTTTAAAGAAATAATCAGTTATGAATTGAAACATATTTTGATGCAAGCTATGCAGATGATAAAAGATATCGAAAATCCACTTATAGATTTTGCATATGTGCCGGAGAAAATTTGGTCATTTGGAAAGGAAACAAACAAACAGTAGTGTCGAAGTTAAATATAGAAGTATGACCCAGACAGGTTGTCAGTTGAAGTGATTGAGAACACTCCAAAAAGACTTGGAAAAATCTACAATTATCTCTACCGCTATTTTGTTATAATAATGATGATATTTACATATTTAAAAATCCAGTGTTCCATGAAATAACAGAACATATTGAAGATGATTGTCACTTCATTAGAGAGGAAGTTATCAAAAATAAAATATGTACTCTGTTGGTTTCTTCAAATCAAGAGTTGGCCGACATCTTCTGATGCAACCTGCGTCACATCTTCGCGTATCTTTTTATTTTACTGTTATTTCCCTCATTTTTCTGTGTAGCGCATGTTTTTGCGCACGTTTGTTTATTTATCGTGCATGTACGGTTAACTGTGTATCGCCTACATCATTCGCATTTGTTGTGACGGCTTATTGTAGTGATCACCCAATAAGTCCCTGAATAAAAGATTCGTCAAATTAGGTAACATGTTAGTTAGGGAAAGCTCGGCCAAATAAATCTACAATAAAAGGGATATTTTAAAATACAAACAAAATAAATTCAGATTAGCTAAGATTGGAATCAAATTAAGTAAAAACTTAATTTCCATCTTTTTTAGAGTTATTTGAAATTATGACAAATAAAAAAAGAAAGAGCCTTAAAATAATCATGTTCTATCCCTCGAAGTACATTGTACCGGTCCCATATCAAAAGCTAAATAAAGAATAGTTCATTTTATATCCAGCCTTCCCCTTTGTTATTACATGTTATGTATTAAATGCCTAAAAGATAAAATCACGTTATAAAGCACCCTCTTTTATTTCCGAACAGGGCAGCTAGAAATAATTTTTGAAACAGAGGTTTTCTCTCTGTTTTGGAAATATCCAGCCCAACTCTCTTCCCAACCTCTCGTACGGTGCCTTCGTCCCTCTTCCGAACGGACGACGACCTCCACCAAGGGAAAAGCCAACGCCTCCCTCGCCCCAGGCTTCCGACGCCTCATCTCTCCTGGTTCCTGCCAGTCTCGACGATTCCCTAGTTTGCTCAAGCAACCCGCCACTAGAGATCGCCGAATCTCGCCTCCTTCCAGAGTTTCTCCACTGCCATTTTTAGCCTCCGGGGGCTCTGGCGATTTGTCACCCTCCCACCCTCCAACGGATACGACAGAAGTCCTGAAGACCTCAACCGACGGGTATCCCTCTAGCCGAGTCTCCCACTCACATCATGTTAGAGTAAATTTATGCTTAAATGTTTATTTGGTTTTTAAAATTCAGAGCTTCTCTTGCCTTAATTAATATTGTGTCGTTTTGTCGTTAATTTGAAATCACTTTGTTCGTTTCTTATACACTTGTGGATGATTTAATGTGTGTTGCTAATTACGTTCAATAATTGGCTCTTTATGCGTGTATGCGAGTCTAAGATCGATTGTCGCTTATAATCACTCATGAAAATGTTTCTTGCCTTACATATTTTTAAAAAGAACTCAAATTTATTGTTTAAAAAATTAAATTGAGGATTCCGAATTTATTGTTTAGTTGAGTACTGTTGCTGGACAAAATATCTCTTATATGGTTAATGCTGTCGCTGAGGATGTTGAGAATGTTGGTATAAATGTATCATTCACACCACATATCACAGATTTACTTGTTTGTTTATTTGCAGCATAAGTAATTAATAAGATAAATGAAACAAACAAATAATAGAGAAAGAAATAATCCAGAAGACACAAGAAATTTATAGAGGTTCCCTAAATTTGGGTACGTCTTCTCTTCCACCCCTTGGTAAGATTTCCACTATACTGTGCTGAGTCTTTTGATAAGCAGACTCTTAGAAATAATTATAACTGAATCTTTTGATAAAGAGGTTTTTATAACCACTAGAGATGTTGATAAGGTATCTCCAACCAACAAGTCTTTTGATAAGGTGGTCAAAACCAAACCAAAATTTTTTTGATAAGGTGGATCAAAACTACTCACAGATCCTTTTGTTAAGGATAATCAGTTAAGGATAATCAGACAGGCACTGAATCTTTTCAAAGAGAGATTCTAAGAACTCTATTAGATGAAATGAGGTAGAAAGAAAGAAAAAGAGTTAAGAAAATTTGTTTCCACAAATGATGTTCTCTTCAGTAAATTTTGAGGACTTGATTCTTTCAAAGCACTGTGTGGATTGAGTCGACAAAGAATGATTTTCCAGTTGATTTCTCCAACAATTCCAGATTCAATTTGAGAAGATTTGAATTTGATGAGGAATGAATCTTTTCACTTCTTCTGAGTTATCAGCCTTTGGATCGAGAGAAGATGATCCTTATCGACTTGTGTTCTTCCTTCAGAGCACCTGGAAAAGAAGATGAGGAAGAAGAAGAAGAGAAGAAAGAAAGATAGACCAGAGCGAGCGAGAGAGGAGCTTCTATAGATTCGTTCTCTATATCACTTTGATTTCTCGTCTTCTATTCTGAAAAGGAAAGTCCTTATATAGATAGAGATTGCTGCAATATTCTCTTTCCATATGTGCTTTGATGGAAATAAAAACCTTCCTTAAAATTGATCTCAACGGCTATAATCGAATTTGCCCTAATCAGAATGAATTTTTGTTTAAAATCATTCCTTATTGAAGTCGGAGCATGACTTCTTGAACTCTGACATGCTGTCGACGTAAGCTGATATATTCATGCTGTCTGGATATAACAATTTATGCTTATGAATTCATACTCTGACTTCTCTTGCATAGAACTCAACATATATAGAAGTAAAGCTATCAGACTGCATGTGTTGACTACTAGTTAGAGCACAAAAGAACTTCTTGAAATTCTGTCGCAGTGTACATCAAGATATAAGAAGGAAGCGAATATTTCAATGTATGTCTGTGCTTTGACTTCAACAAGGTTTGAACTTGAAGCAGTACTGAAGATCTTTCATAGTCGAAGCATAAAGTAAAAGGTATCAGAGTACGTCGATTTCTGAATGCATATTTCTCGACGTACGTCGACTTCTGAATGTATATTTTTCGACGTACGTAGACATCTCCTCTATCACTTGTCGACGTAAGTTGACTAATTCTCAAAGTAATTTCTTTTGCCAAACTTTGCTCTGAGTTCTCTGAAACCTTGATTTTTGTCTGACTTTTCTGATTGTCCTTGGTATTTTTAAGAAGGCAGAAAAAGCTAAAGTGAGTGCCTTTAATGTCTTCTCAACATATTCCAATGCGCATTTTAATACTTTTGTAATTTTTCTGGATGTTGTTGAATCATTTGTAATACATTGTGCAGTTTGTCTAGGTCCTTTTCAGCTTTCCAATGCGCATTTTTAAATATGTCGCCTTTTCAATAGTCATAACTACCAACTTATCAAGGTTTTCAATCTCCTTACCAGGAGTAGCTAGTCTTGAGATATCTGGCTCAGAAATAACTGAAACTTCAGACCCTTTAGTAATAATGGAAGCAGAAGGAGGCTTCACATAAGCAATAGGTGGAGGAGGTAGAGGTTCTCCATCTGGTCCTTTCAGCCTTTTCACATACGGTACATACACCTGTGAACTAAAACCCAGACCTAAATTTTTATCCCTTGGAGTTGATTCCATAGGAATTGCACCTGGCTTCTTTAATTTATAAGCTTCTAGATTATACATTTTACTAGGGATTTGTATCTCTTCTTCCCTTGATTTGCCCTTTCTGAAGTTGAGAAATAAATTCTTCCCTTCTTTTTAGAGCTTCTTGCTCATAGGCCTCAGCTTCTGCTTGCCTATCATCTTCAATCTTTTTCAGAGCTTCCTCAAGAGCTGGATCAACAAGAGGTGCAGGAAGAGGTTCTACAAAATCTATCTTGATATTAGCATAAGGGTTTGGAGCATTGTAGGATTTCTCATTCTTGTGTGCTTTCCTTTGTTCCTTTGTAAATTGCTATCATCTAGGTGCAGAATCATAACTCCTACCCCTTCCTCTTCTAACTATCCTTTCTCTTCGTCTGCTCATAGAATCACTCCTAGAAGAGGGTGCCCTGGGTGCTGAATAAGGAGTTGGAAGAGGACCCTTAACAGGAAGGAGATTATTAGTAGGAGAAGATGCTTTGTAGGCCTCTGGTTGTGTTACCACATCATTCTGTGAAATTGAAGCTCTTTGAAAGACAGTAATTCTATTAGCAGGATCATCATAAGCATCCTGATGAGTGTCAGTCTGTATGTCTTCCTCCATATTGTCTTCAGAAGTAGAGAGGAGAGGAGATTCATGTCACATTTTTGGAGGGCTAGTCTTCAACCTTCCCCCCCCCTGACTCAGTGCCTTCTCCACCTGATTCAGTGCAATGTCATGAAGAACGCTGTGTATATTGACATTAACACAATCTTCCTCAACTATGTTGTTTCCAACAATCTTGTCTGGGTCAAAACAAGCATCAGACTTAGTACTTGCTTCTGTATTGGAATCATGCTCATCAGCAGTGCTGAGTAGAGTATTTAAAAATACTTTCTTAACTTTTAATGATTCACAACACATATCACAGATTTATTTGCATCGGAGTAATTAATAAGATAAATGAAACAAACAAATAATAGAGAAATAAGCAATCCAGAAGACACATAAAATTTATAGAGGTTCTCCAAATTTGGGTACGTCCTCTCTTCTACCCCTTGGCAGGATCTCCACTATACTTTACTGAGTCTTTTGATAAGGACTTAAAACCAATTACAATTGAATTTTTTTGATAATAGATTCTCAGAACCACTAGATATTTTGATAAGGTATCTCCAACCAACAAGCTTTTTGATAAGGTGGCCAAAAACCAAACCAAGATCATTTTGATAAGGTTGGATCAAAATCACCCACAGATCATTTTGATAAGGAGAATGAGACAACCACTGAATCTTTTCAAAGAGAGATTCTAAGAACTCTATCAGATGAAGGCTTCATTTGGCGCGGCGTTTGGAGGCATCGTTTGCCGCAAACGCCGCCGCAAGGCGCGTAACCAAATGCCCGGCGACGGCGTTTGTCGCGTCTCCAACCGCCGCGCCTGAGAAAAGCCGCGGGAGGAACCGCCGCTCCCTCCCTCCATTTCGAATGCGGCGGTTCCTCAGTGTGGATCTGAGGACTTGATTCTTTCAAAGCACTGTGTGGATCGAGTCGACAGAGAATGTATTTCCAGTTGATTCCTCCATCAATTCCTAATTCAATTTGAGAAGATTTGAATCTGATGAGGAATGAATCTTTTCACTTTCCTCAGTGTATCTTCTTTTTCAAGATCAAAACTCCCATTACTTGCAACTGTGCTCTAGGGATAACATCATGTGCAGATACCTTGTACATCAAAACTTTTCCACAGATATCCGCAAGGAATTGAAATTCTTCAAACACCTCCTTTTTCATATTGGATGGCTTATTTCCCTTATACCCCATTGTGTGCAACACATCATCAATTTCTTCGTTAGTGAGAGATATCTCATCAGAACCATCCAGTAAATTGAATGATGTAGACAATTCCACAGTTGTAATCCTGATTTGAACATTATTGATCATGCCATTCAGAGTGTCGTCTTCAGTTAAATCAATAAAGGTATATAATGTGTTTTACTCGTCTAACTGTATTCGAGATTGTTATGAGATCAAGGGCTTTAATCCTTGCCCAACAAGCAAGTTCAGAATATTGCGATATTTCTCATCTGCCTCTTCAAAGGATTCAAAGTCCAGATCGAACCGTAAATTTTTGCCTGCAAGACATGGTAGAGAAAACAAGAAACAAGATGGAAGATGAAAGGTTTGGAGTAGAGTAAGGACAAATGAACGGGGTTTTGTCTCTTTATATCCGCCGACCCCTTAGTTTCTGTCTCAGAGTAAAAGTTGACCTAGGTCTCAACGCATATTAGTCGATATATCAACGCATACGTAGAACTTGTCGGTGTGTAAGAGGTCGATGCATATTCTCTTATCAAACACTTTCATACAGTCTCGATGCAAGCCGTTGTAGATAGCATGCATTTATCGAAATGTTGTCAAAGTACGTTGACATTGTTTGTCAACATACGTCGAGTTCTGCACTTCAGAGAAAAAATAACATAGTTTTCTCAAGGAATCTTTGCTGACTTTATTTACTCACTTTTATCTAGCATTTCTAGAGTATTTATGAAGTACTTATGTTTAATTTCATCTAGGGGCTTAGTGAAGATATTAGCTTTTTGCTTCTCAGTAGGAATAAATTCGAAGACAATTTTTTCCTTTTTTCACATTATCTCTGATAAAGTGGTGTCTTATCTCAATATGTTTTGTCCTGCTGTGAAGTACATGATTAGAGGCAATTGAGATAGCACTAGAGCTATCACAATAGATTATGGACTTAGCGAAGGAATATCCATAATCCATCAACTGATTTTGCATCCATAAGAGTTGTGAACAACAACTCTCAGCTGAGATATACTCGACCTCAGTAGTGGATATAGATACTGTGGTTTGCTTTTTGCTAAACCATGAGATGAGCCTAACACCAAGGAATTGACAGATTCCAGAGGTGTTTTTCCTATCTAATCAGTATCCAGCATAGTCAGCATCTAAATATCCTGTTTGATCAAACCCAGAATCTACTGGATACCATATGCTTAACTCAGGAGTACCCTTCAAATATCTCAACATTCTTTTTACTGAAGTCATGTGTGATTCTTTTGGCTCAACCTGATATCTTGCACAAACAGAGGTTGCAAACATTATATCAAGTCTAAGATTTATGAATGTGTTATGGGACTTGGTCGGAGATCGTCGGGGAAGTGATCGGAGGTGGAGATGCGGGGTACGGAGATACTATGGAGCCATGACCGCGGCTGCCTAGGCGGGGCCTGCTCGTTGGAGGAGAGAGCTACCAAGACCTCACACTCAAAGACGGGAATTAGATTTCTTCTTCCTTCCTTCATACAACACCTCTAATGCCTTTATATAGGCTACAACATATAATAAGACAAAATAATGATAATGACACCTAATAGTGGACCCGGAGCTCGAGGCCCATACATAAAGATGACAACTTAGACACCTAGATAAAAGAAATACTAATGCGTGGTACAATCCTAATACACGATCCGTAACATCTCACCCTTCCTCCAAAAAGAGCTTATCCTCAAGCTTTATCTGATGCCCTCGTCGTCAGAGTCCTCGACGTGTAGATAGAAGAGCCGGTTGCACCTGTGGCCGCGAGTGTACTGCTTGTCGCAATTAAAACATAATCCATGGGCGCATCGTTGCAGCATCTCCGCCCGAGATAATCGGCGGACTGGAGGGACTGGAGGACCCTCGATACAACCTTGTTGCATGATGTTGGTGGCAGGAGGGTAGGCCGTTTGTGCTAGCTGGAGGCGACGATCGCAGAGCCGGGCCAGACTCATTGCAGTCACTAAGTCTGGTGGGGCCTCAAACTCGACATCCAGTCGCAGGCGCTCGCGAAGTCCTGCGGTGAAAATGTTGACTTGCATATCCGGGGAAAGGGGAACATGCGCCAAGAGAAGCTGAAATTGTTCTAGGTACTCGTCTACTGACCCCGTTTGTCGTAGAGATGTGAGTACTCTGAGGGGGTTGCTGCGGAGAGGAGGTCCCTCCCGCAAAGGAGATCCCTCCCGCAAAGGAGATCGAGGACCGAAGGAAGAAAAAGGGCTGGCGCGAGGGAGAAGACGACAAGAAGCCGGCGGCAGAAGGAGCCGGCTGCTTGAATAGGACCTGCCGGCTAGTAGTGCTCTCACTGACATGAGAGACCCGACACCTGATTTTGATTCATCACGTCCGGATGAGACTCAGTTCTCACTTGATTTTGGAGCCGAGTCTGATAATAACCGTTTGATGCAGGTGGAGAGTGGCACTAGTATGACTAGTGAGCAAGGTCACGATAGTGAGGATGAGCAGCCCATTGACACTGAGGTGGTATATCCATCCTCCGCATCTCACTTAGACCTAGTGTTCCCTTCGGCTAGAGATCCAATCTTTGACACTCTATCTATTGGCCCACTCTTGAGTATGGGCTTTTCTCACTCTTCCCCTGTCATTGTCCCGAGCCACATCACGATCGAGAGCAAAGTGTTGATCTCGTAGTGACCGCCTCACCCATTTTTGGGAACACTAACCCTTATGACGGTACTCATCTGGAGATCATGACCTGTTGACGAGTTCTTTGACGAGCCCCCTGTTGAGCCTTCTAATGAGCCACCGTGTCCTTATAAGTGTAAGATTCAGGTGAGTGACTCATTTATGAGTATTGAGTTATTGACATCTCTTCCATTCTCGCCCCTGATATTGATACTGCCTCAGAGAGTGGATCTTGAGTGTAGCATCAAGTATGTAGGGTTTTCCTTGAGAACACTTGAGCTCACTTCCGATGATTTGAGAGTTTACCATCTGACCGCTCGCATCCTTGATGAGTTTTGGGACACACCACCTGCTGACCCACCAGATGAGGGTTTTCTTGTGAGGGACACTCGCTTCACTATAGAGTCACGTCCTTTTGCCGATGTCTATGGTTTTCACTCAGGTGGTCGTCGCATTCGCGATGAATTTTCATACATACTGTAGAATGAAGAAAAGGCTTAGGTCTCCAATGTGGAGTCCTAACATATATATAAAATATCTCAAAGATGGATAATTATAATTAAGCCCAACAACACCCCACACGATATATACAGACCATAAATATAAAATACACTGATAATACTAACTCCAATACTCCCCCTCAAGGTGGAGCAAAGATGTCAATCATGCCCAGCTTGGAAATGGTCAAATCTGAACGAGTAGGGCCAACAACTTTAGTGAAGGCGTCAGCAAGCTGGTCGGTAGAGGATACGTAGATTGGAAGGATAGTCCCAGTACGAACGTGATCACGCAGAAAATGAACATCCATCTCGATGTGCTTGGTGCGTTCATGTAACATCGAGTCCTGAGTAAGAAGGAGCGTTGATTTATTATCACAATAAAGGGTCGAGCCAGTAGTGAGGGATAGGCCGAGTTCAGTCAGCAGCGATCGGAGCCAAACTAACTCAGTAACGCCGTGGGCCATAGCGCGGTACTCTGATTCAGCTGACGATCCGAGATACAATGGTTTGTTTCTTACTCCGCCAGGAGACAAGATGATCACCGTGGAAAACACAGAGACCGGATGTGGAGCGCCGATCGGTCAAAGAGCCAGCAAAATCAGCATCTGTGAAGCAGGAGAGACTGGAGGTACTATCAGCCCGATAGAACAGCCCAAGTCTAGGAGCGCGCTTAAGATAGTGAAGAACGTGTTGAGCAGCCTCTAGATGAGATGTCCTGGGAGAATGCATAAACTGGCTCAAAACACCCACTGAGAAGCTGATGTCTGGCCTAGTATTGGTCAAGTAGATCAAGTGACCAACCAGACGCTGGTACTGAGAGGGGCCCGGTAGAGGATCACCAGATTCAGCATGAAGGCGATGGTTGGTATCCATAGGAGTACTCGCAGGACGACACCCAAGTAGACCCGTGTCCCGAAGAAGATCTAAGGTATACTTGCGCTGCGATATGGAGATTCCCTTCCGGGAGCGAGCAACTTCAATCCCAAGGAAGTAACGGAGGGGTTCAAGGTTCTTTCACCTCAAAGGCTGAGTGTAATGTAGCTTTCACCTCAGAGATGCCAGAAGAGTCATCCCCGGTGAGAATAATGTCGACTACGTAGACCAGGACAATGGAACGACGACCCTCTAGAGTGGCACGAATGAAGCAAGTGTGATTTGCACGACAATGAGTGAAGCCGGACTGAAGGATAACTGAGCTGAACCGTTCAAACCAGGCACGCGGAGACTGCTTTAAGCCGTACAGAGATTTGTGCAGTCGGCATACTCTCCCCGAATACGCCCCCTTAAGAGCAAACCCTGGAGGAGGAGCCATATAGACCTCCTCCTGTAAGTCACCATGCATGAAAGCATTCTTGACATCGAGCTGGTGGAGCGGCCACGCACGAGAGGCAGCAAGCGAGAGTAGAAGGCGGACACTGGTCAACTTAGCCACGGGAGCAAACGTGCTACCAAACTCGTCAGGAGCCTGAGTAAAGCCCTTGTCCACCAAACGATCCTTATAGCAGTCAATGGCTCCATCAGCAGAGTACTTCACAGTATAGACCCATTTGCATCCAACTGCGCGTTTTCCGGAAGGAAGAGGAACCAGAGACCATGTCCCAGTATGATGGAGAGCAGACATCTCCTCCTCCATGGCCTGAACCCACCGCGGGTCAAGGAGAGCCTCAACGATCGAAGCAGGTAGGCGAACAGAATCAGCAGCAGCCACAAAAGCCTGGTAAGAGGGTGAGAAATGCTGGTAGGAAACAACACTAGCCAACGGGTGCTCAGTAACAGAAGGACGAACACAAGCACGCTTGCCCTTGCGCAGGGCAATCGGTAAGTCAACAGAAGAAGTAGTAGAGAGAGACTCAAGAGAGGTACCTTCGACCGGTAGAAGCTGTTGATCCGGGACTGGAGGAGAAGTGGGTGTACGCTGGCGGCGAGAGTAAGTCAGCGGGACAGGCGAAGCAGCAGGTGGATCAGTGACTGGTGAAGGAGGAACAACCGGGAGAGGTTGCACAACAGTAGGAAGACTTGGTGAAGGAAAATGAGCAGGGAAGAAGGGAACCTCCTCATGAAAAGTCACATCCATAGAGTAAATAACCCAGCTCAACTGAGGGTCATAGCAGCGGTAACCCTTAGTGGTAGTGGAGTAGCCGAGGAAAAGACAACGGATGGCCTTGTCGTCGAGTTTAGTCCGAGAAGGGCGACGATCCTGGACAAAGCACACACAACCAAAGACGCGGATGGGAATGGGAAAGGCAGAGACGGATGGATGGATGAGGCTGTAGGGGGTAACGCCACCAAGAGGACGAGAGGGAGTCCTATTAATAAGGAAAGTTGTTGTAAGAAGGGCAGCACTCCAATAGGACTTGGGGACATTCATTCCCCGAAGAAGACAATGCACAGAGTCCAAAAGGTGGCGGTTTTTGTGTTCAGCTACACCATTCTGCTCGGGGGTACCAGGACAAGAAAATTGGTGGAGAGTGCCTTCATTCCGGAGAAAGTGATCAAAAGACCGAGAAGAATATTCACCTCCATTGTCGGAGCGAAGTATATGAACAGATGTGCTATGCTGAGTCTGTATCATACGAGAAAACTGAGAATAGACAGATAGGACCTCAGATTTATTTTTTAGTAGATAAACCCATAAGCAACGAGAATAGTTATCTATAAAAGTCACAAAATAAGAGAAACCATCAAATGATATAACAGGGGCAGGGCCCCAGACATCAAAATGAACCAACTCAAAACAAGAAGTAGCACGACTAACAGACGGAACATACGTGCTACGTGTGTGTTTCGACAGTTCACATACATCACAGCGAAAAGGAAAAACAAAGGACACATCCGGACAGACAGACACCATCCGCTGAGGGCTAGCATGGCTGCGACGTGCGTGCCACAGCGAACTGGACGACAAAACATGGGACGCTACAGAAGAGGTAGGCGAGCAGGTGTCGGTAGTGGAGGTAGCAGCAGTGGGAGAAGGTAGATCCAGGTAGTACATCCCACTCCTCTCATATCCCGTACCAATAGTCCTCTCGGATCTCAGGTCCTGAAAAACACAACGATTAGAAAAGAAAGTTACTGAGCAGTTTAAAGAGCGAGTAATACTACTAACAGAGATTAGGTTGAGAGCCAATTGAGGTACAAGGAGAACAGAGTCAAGAGAGAAAGAGGAAGAGAGAGGGACGGTGCCCCGACTGAGGACAGGGGTAACTGAGCCATCAGCAAGGCGCACATCCCGGTGGGAATAGGGGACAACCTGAAGCATACGGGAAGACGTACCAGTCATATGGTTAGTTGCCCCAGAATCAATCACCCAGGGCGATGAATCCTGGTCAACCGTGGCCACGGAGCAAGCAAACAGAGTACCTGAGGAAGAAGAAACAGTGGAAGGCTGAGACTGCTGGAACTGCTGAAACTGGGCCATCATGTGACTGAAGTCGGAGGAGTTGGCACCCAAAGTGTGCTCAACGGGCTCGGAAGACTCGGCAGAAGCAACATTGTGTCTGAGGACATCACCTGGAGTTGTACGCTCAGAGCCCCTCAGGTGGGGGTATAGCTGATAGCAGCGACTTCGGTCATGATACAGCCGTCCAGTGGGAGCAAGGGCCAGGAGGGCCCGCGGAGCCACGACCCCCCAGGAGAGCCATGACCGCCAGATCGACCACCCTGGTTCCGAGAGCTGGAGGTGGGAGGGCGGTAAGAAGCGGCAAGAGCCATCTGTTCAGTAGGAAGAGAAGAGATAGTACGAGCGCCGGAAAGACTAGATTGCCTCTGCATACGTTTCTCATGCTCTGCAACAATGAAGTAGGCCTCAAGAAGATCAGGCAAAGGAGACATCCCCACAATCTGAGCATGGGTAGACTCATATTCGGGGCGAAGCCCCATCAAGAACTGATATGTCTCCCGTCGCTGTCGATGTTTCCGAATAAGAGTGATATCATTAGGAGACTCCAGATCACTAAGAGGCTCAAGATCGTTGAGCTCAAGGAAGCAATCCTGAAGGTAAGTGAAGTATTCCTGAACAAAACACTCCCCCTGAGTGGCGGAAGCGATGTCCTGAAAGAGGCCGAAGATCTGGGCATCAACACGCGTATGACCAAAGGTGCGCTGGAGGGCGGACCATAGTTCAGAGATATCCTCAAAACGCTTGAACTGACTGAAGATCCGGGGCTCCATCGAGCACTGAATCCATCCACGAACCATGTACTTTTCGGTTGACCACTTGACTAACTCCTCTTTGTTGTCATCCTTGTCGGTCGGTTTGGGCATAGAAGGGCCGCCGGTCAGCCATGAAAGCTTATTCCGACCGGCGAGAGCAACCTTCATCAAAGTCGCCCATGAAGGGTAGTTTTTCTCATTAAGAAGAATACTAGTGATCTGTCCCGTAGAGGATCCATAGGTGTCCTTGGACTCCATGAAGAAAGAAGATCCCTCCCGCAAAGGAGATCGGGGACAGAAGAAAGAAGGACTGGTGCGAAGGAGAAGGCGAGAAGAGGACGGCGGCAGGACTGGAGAAGCAGCCGGCTGCTTGAACAGGACCAGATGGCGCTGGAATCCACGACCAGTCGGCGCTGGACTGGAGAAGGAGCCGCCGAGAAGACCTGGATCGGGCTGAAGCAGCGAGGGAGAAGACGCACGCACGAAGCCGGCTAGCGAGCGAGAACAGACGCACGAAGCAGCGAGGATAAACCAGTAGCCGGCGAGAAGACCCGGCACGCACGAAGACGAGCGCGGAAACGTGCCGGAGCAGATGGCATACACGAAGACGAAGCGCGACGATTGAACCCTAGGTGGAGGCGCGGTTTGCCTCTGATACCATGTAGAATGAAGAAAAGGCTTAGGTCTCCAATGTGGAGTCCTAACGCATATATAAAATATCTCAAAGACGGATAATTATAATTAAGCCCAACAACACCCCACATGATATATAAAGACCATAAATATAAAATACACTGATAATACTAACTCCAATACATACTGCCTGATGAGCCACCTGATGTGTCGTGTTCCCTGAGAGACATTTGACACTTTGTGTGCTCGTATTTGTGTGTTGATGCCTCATGCAGTCATTTGGATACTCGTCACACACTTGATGAGTTTTTCTACTCTCCACCGAAAGAGCCTCCTGCTAGCCCCCCCCCCCCCCCCCCCCCTCCCCCCATTTTAGAGATATCCAGGTCATTGTCAGATTTTCCCCTAAGGAGTGTATCACGTCTGTCGTGCATCGTTTACTTCATTTGCATGAGTCTGCGGAGTCATTTGTTCATCATTTGCATGTGTTACATGAGTCAGCCCGACAGGTGATCAATACTGGTAATGAACTTTATAAATCACATGCAAATGTTCACTGGCAAGAGCAGATATTTCATGAAGGCGAGCAGGTGATGGTGAAAATCCACGATGTGAGGCTCCTTCGGGGGCTTGCTAAAAGTTTGAGCGTTAGCCGGATGTATCCCTACACAATCATGATAAGGATCAGAGCAAATACATATGATTTTGATGTCCATACGAGCATGAGTATACATCCCGTATATTATGTTGGGGACCTAATGCCATACTACCAACCTCACAAGTATGTTTACCCGTCTCATAGAGATCCTTTTCAGCCTACATGTTACCGAACAGATAAGGAGATCGGGGAAGAATCCGACAAGGGGGAGGGCCGGCGGTGGCGGGCGAGACGAAAGAGGAGGGATAAAGAGGAACTTAGGGAGCAACCCTAAAAACTTGCATACATTCCAAGATGCCTTACAAACGCCTACCCCTCCCTCTTATATAGATGAGGGAGGGCACACAAAATAAGAAATACAATTAATAATAATTAAGTCTAATTAATATTAATTAAAAGGCATTTAATTAATATTAATTAACTAATTTAATTTCAAGAGGAATAATCATGGCGGCTTCCATGCGCGTGCCCCAAATAAGTGCGGCGGCCATATGCGTGCGTCGATGATCTCCATCCGGGGGGTCCACTTGCGTGAAAGTGTATGCGTAACACTATACCGCCCTTGAAAATCGACCTTGTCCTCAAGGTCGAGTGTTATGATTTTATCGGGATCTTTAAGAATGTTGACGAGAAAGGAGTTGTGTATTGCTAGTGGCGGTGGCGAGTGCCTTGAGGAGAAAGAACGAAGATGTGTCAAACAAAGAAAAATTTGGGCTGAATATGTATGTGTTAGAGGAGTGCGGTTAGAATAAAGGAGGACAATAAGAGTTGGTGGGCTTGTGATGGTGAAAGTGAGTGCTGGATGGGTGTGGAAATGGGGGTGGCAGCTAGGAGGGAAAAGGGTGGGTGTGTATTTGTTTGGAAGGGGAGAGAGAAGGAAAGGACACCCAATTTGATGTGACAAGTCAATGTAAAAAATTGATAAATTGAGGGTGTAGGGGAGACGAGTTTGGATTCTGGCGTGGGTTCATTTTTGGGCCCCGAGAACAGTGATGGTGTGGCAGGGGAGATACAAGGATATGATGGCCAAAAAGAAAATAGGCGCGTGGCTCGAGGGCTGGGGAGAAGGAGTCAAAGCAATCGGCATTAATGCGGACGGTGGGTTTGCACTGCTGGAGGGAGACGAGCGGCGAGGCCGGTCTTGGAGCGGGGCCGCTGATCGGCGAGTCTGGTGCGAGGGCTGCGGAGGGCGGAAGCGGCGTGGAAGGTGCGGCAGCGGTTTCTGCTCGATGCTGGAGGTGCGGCGACGGCGGCTGTGGCTCGACGCCGGAAGGGGGCTGCGGGGCTGACTGCTCGACGCAGGACGAGGACGATTGGGGGTGCTGCTCGGCGGTTTGCTGGGAGATTTGCTCGACGTGTTGCGGAGAGGTGTGCTCGAAGGCGCTGGAAGGGGAGGCTTGGACGGGCTGCTTGATGATGACGACGCTGGTGGTGCGGGTGTTGGTTGCGGCTGCCGGAGTCGGTGCGAGGATGATGGGGAAAGCAGAAGCCGTGGCGTTCTGGATCTGTGGTGGCATGAGGGCGTCGAGGCGGTGGAGGATGAGCGCCTGATTGGCGAGGGCGGTGTTGACGGAGGACTGCAATTTGTCGAGCGCAGCGTCGTGTTCGTCGAGCCGGGCGCGGATGCAATCTTTAGGGTTGGCGGTGTGGAGACGCATGTTCGTAGCCATGGAAGGATAGCCAAGAGCCGGCGGCGCTACGGCGGGCGGAGCGGCAGGTCGGACCATTGTTACCGAACAGATAAGGAGATCGGGGAAGAATCCGGCAAGGGGGAGGGCCGGCGGTGGCGGGCGAGACGAAAGAGGAGGGATAAAGAGGAACTTAGGGAGCAACCCTAAAAACTTGCATACATTCCAAGATGCCTTACAAACGCCTACCCCTCCCTCTTATATAGATGAGGGAGGGCACACAAAATAAGAAATACAATTAATAATAATTAAGTCTAATTAATATTAATTAAAAGACATTTAATTAATATTAATTAACTAATTTAATTTCAAGAGGAATAATCATGCCGGCTTCCATGCGCGTGCCCCAAATAAGTGCGGCGGCTTCCATATGCGTGCGTCGATGATCTCCATCCGGGGGGTCCACTTGCGTGAAAGTGTATGCGTAACACTACACCTCCATATCCTTTTGAGTCTATACCACCACATCCCAATCCCTACATTCTTCCCACTCCTAAGTCTCACTCGTCTTTGGGTCAGTTGCCTATGACTTCACCGACTGTACTAGTGATCGCTCCGGGACTCCTAGTACACCATTTGACTTTTGAGAGTATTACTGATATTGTGGCGTACAAGTGTATAACCACGCCTGACGGGCAGACGCCAGAGTACCATTGGAGCGGATGCCTGACAGACACATACATGAGTACCATTGGAGAGGATTCTTCGTCATCAGCGATGCTTGGACGACCATTGATGGACCCCGTCGATTTTCCCGGTACAGATCGAGAGGATTCAGATCTCTAATCATCAGGAGATGAATTCTTTCAAGCCGGGGGAAATGACGGGGATTGGTGATGCGACCCCACCGTGGAGCACGAGTTTTGGGCCCGTTCGGGGCCAAAGTGGCTACTTATCATATTTAGCGTTTCCGGATTGACAATCTGGCTCCTCGACTTCGTCCGAGTCGTTGTTTACTTATATTTTTATATATTGTATTGCTATATTTTATTTTATTTCATGTAAATCGGGCCCGTCGCATCCCTGGTCAATTATAGTTGTCGTTGTCGCGATGCCCTAATATTGTTTTTATTATAAATAGAGAGTATGGGCTGCTAGAGGCTATTGCAGATTTTGGAGAAGACTATTTCCGGAATTCGGCAACCCCCTCACGGTGACGACTCTGTGAGGCCCTAGGTGACGACTCTGATGATGCATAATTTGACCTAAGTTATTAATATGTATATTTAAATATTATAATATAAATATATATATATTGTTAATTTTATCCGTTAAATCGTATCTTTTTATAATTATATCCTAACCACGCCTATTTTACTATTTTTGCAGGATCCCGGGACAGTTGCATTATCATTTCTAAAGAGCACGCCTCTATTTAGGGTGTGTCAAACTAAATATCGAGTGCAGCAATGTTACCGTGTTACTGAACCATATTCAAGAAGAGAATGAAGCCCAAATGGTCCGATGAGATGTTTTCTCCTAAGTATGAAAGAGGCTAGCAAACTTTGACTATGAATTCAGCATGTGTTCATGAAGGAAGCTTCTTGGAAAGAGAGAATGCTAGCCAACTTTGATCATACTTTTCAAGGCATGACAAGTGTGAAAAGGAGTAGCCGTCATTGACCTTTAAACCAACATGTGTTATTTGACCAAGGGAAGCTTCATGGAAGCTTCATCCTCATGCCATCCACCACCTCCACCTCCTTGGTTTTGGCCCTATAAATAGACATGAAGAAAGAGGGAGAAGGCATCATCCTTCCTCCTTCATTTGAGCATTTTAGAGAGCTGTTGAGAGTTTATTTTTAAAGTGTTTTAGCTTAATGTTTTCATGCTTAAATGTTTTTGCAATCTTTTTTACAGTACTTGTAATATTTTTGCAATCTCTCTTTGTAGTGTCTTTTTGCCCTTTTGGTGACTCCGTTTCAATAAGAAATAAAATAGTTTGTTATTTCATTTCTCTCTCTGTGTGTCTTATTATGCATATTCTTAACATGATTTTCATTTCCTACTTTATTATGAGTAACTTAACTTTGTTTAGTGCTTGATCAAGATGATCCGAAGAATGAAATGATCTTCTCTTCTTAATTTAATTTCTTTTTCTCTTTTAACGAATGCTTAGGATTTACCCTTGATTAATATTTAGTGAGATCATATTATCGATATATGGTTTTCACTTTTGTTTCCGTATTCTAGTAGCCGAAAGGATCGTGTGTACGGTTCGATCACTCACGGGTAAAGAGAGTTGAACGCAATCCTTGAAAGAGGACGACGTAAATCTCCTGGATTGGAGTCAAATCTAATAGCGGGGTTCACCACGTAAAGCGAGCTTTAGGGGTTTCGATTGTGGAACGAAAGTTCGTTCGATCAACCTAAACTCAGTTGGGCGTAGCCTTGAAAGAGGTGCGTTCATGTTTCGGGAATCTCCACGGTCCAAGTATTTCCGTTAAAGTGATTTAGAAATTTATTTATTTTTATTTTGATCGTTTCATTCCGAGGTGAGTCGAGATCAAGTGTTAGTCTTTTTATATAGTCTAAACCACCTCTTTTTAATCAAAATCTCTCTTTTTGCAAAACCAACTCAAAATTTATATGATAGGATAATAGCGAGTTCTTTGAAGTAGAAGTATTCGACGTGCCCTGGTTCTAATACGACCTTGATATTTCATATCCTATACTATAATCGATAAGGTACACTTGCCTTTATCGAGCATAGAATCGGAGAAAATCAAAATCATTTATAAAACACAAATTTCTCTATCAAGTTTTTGGCGCCGTTGCCGGGGAATTTTTGCGTCGATATTTTGAAAAACAGAATAGCCATTAATTTTATCGTTTTCTTTTTTATTTTTGCTTTCCGAAACAAAACAAAAAAATCCTTTATTTTCTTTTATTTATCTTATTTTCCCTTTCTCTCTTTCATCTCTTTTAGTGCATGACCCGAGGAAGCTCTTCGAATAGTCCCGATATTCATTTTGATCCAGAGATTGAGCGCACTCTTCTACAGCGCCTCCGAACTCGTGATCGGGATTTTGATTTGAACTTCAAAGAGTCGATCGGAGACACTATACCAGAAACTATGGGTGAGCCCAATCCCAATCCGAATGAGGCCCAGCAACGGACCATGTCCTATTATGCGCGACCGAACTTAGAAGGGACACAATCTAGTATCGTCCGCCCCGCGGTGGCGAACAATAACTTTGAGATCAAGTCTAGCATCATACAAATGGTGCAACAATCGGTGACCTTTGATGGACTGCCGGACGAAGATCCAAATTCACATCTTGCTAATTTTCTTGAAATCTGCGATACTTTTAAAATCAATGGCGTTACTGATGACGCCATTCGATTGCGGTTATTTCCTTTTTCCTTGCGGTCAAAGGCCAAACAGTGGTTGGGCTCTCTTCCTAGAGGATCCATCACTACATGGGCCGAAATGGCGGAAAAATTCCTAACTAAATATTTTCCTCCTGCCAAGACCGCCAAATTGCGCACTGATATCGCTTCTTTTATGCAAATTGACTCGGAGACTCTCTACGATACATGGGAGCGCTTCAAGGAACTTTTGCGTAGATGCCCTCACCATGCACTTCATACTTGGCAACAAGTACAAATTTTCTATAATGGCTTAAATTTTCAAATAAGGCAGATGATTGATGCGGCCGCTGGAGGTACTCTTAATAATAAAACTCCGGAGGCCGCTCAAGAGCTTTTCGAGGAAATGGCCATGAATGCTTACCAGTGGAATGTGCCTCGGTCGCGTCCTAATAAGTCGGCCGGTCTTTTCGAAGTTGATGCCACGACAAATTTAGCTTTGCAAATTGAGCGCTTAACCAAGCAAGTGACAGAGATGTCTGTTTCCTCCGCCACTCCATCGTGGAATTATAATAATAATGTAATAGAAGAGCAGGTTGACTACATGGGGAATCCGCCTCGGCCTTCCTATAACCCGCCCAATGTCCCGTATAATAATACTTACAACCCGGGTTATAGGAACCATCCGAATTTCTCATGGAGCAACCAAAGCAATGACCAACGCCCCCCAAATATGAATCCACCTGGTTTTCCTCCACAACCACCAAAGCCATCTTCATTGGAAGAAGTCTTTTCTAAATATGTTGCCTCCAATGAATCCACCATCCGGAATCTTGCCGGATCGGTTAAAAACTTAGAAAATCAAATTGGCCAACTTGCCAAAATGATCTCCGAGCGCCCACATGGAGCTTTGCCGGGCAACACAGAGCCGAATCCAAGAGAAAATGCAAATGCAATCACCCTCCGCAGTGGAAAAAAGGTAACTTCTTCAAGTGTGATCGAGTCTGAGGTAACTGTTTCTGCTCCACCCCCTCCTGTTTCATCGTCAATCGCTTTATCTCCGAATGCTTTGAATTTTGCGCCGCCTTACCCGTCTAAAATCAGAAACGAGCGAGTAGAGGAACATTATAAGAAATTTCTAGAAATTTTAAAACAAATTCACATAAACGTTCCTTTCTGCGAGGCACTCTCTCAAATGCCCAAATACGCGAAATATCTCAAGGAGTTACTCTCGAATAAAAAGAAACTTGAAGATATTTCGCGTGTTTCTCTCAACGCAGAATGCTCGGCAGTTTTGCTGAATAAATTGCCTCAAAAATTAAGCGATCCGGGACGGTTTTCCATTCCGTGCTTATTCGGCAATTTATTGGTAAAACATGCCCTAGCCGACTTGGGCGCTAGCATAAATCTAATGCCTTACTCTTTGTTTAAGAAATTAGGATTGGGTGATCCGAGCCCAACAAGAATAAGTATACAACTAGCGGATCGTTCAGTTAAGTATCCGGTAGGGGTTGTGGAGGACGTGCTCGTCAAGGTTGACAAGTTCATTTTTCCGGTGGACTTTGTTATTCTTGACATCGAAGAGGATGCCGAAGTACCCCTTCTTATTTCGTATCTGCGCGGATCAAGTAGTAAGAAGATGTGTTTCGAGCGAGGAAGGCTTGCAAATTTTAGGGCACTGCCATGAAGGACCAACCAGCGGACATTACCAAGCAAACCGGACCGCAAGAAAAGTGCTGGAGGTCGGTTTTTACTGGCCCTCGATCTTTAAGGATGCTCACTCTTTTGTGAAGGGATGCGATAGCTGTCAAAGGTCAGGTAACATATCTCGTCGAGACGAAATGCCCCAAAACTCCTTTTTGGAGTGTGAAATTTTTGATCTATGGGGTATCGATTTCGTAGGTCCTCTACCTCCCTCATTTAATAATAAATATATTCTCGTTGCGGTCGACTATGTGTCGAGGTGGGCGGAAGCGCAAGCTCTCCCCACCAACGATGCGAGGGTCGTCGTAAATTTTCTCAAAAAATTATTCTCTCGTTTTGGCACGCCACGCGCTATTGTTAGTGATAGGGGCACTCATTTCTGCAATAGTCAATTCGCTAAAATTTTAGCGAAATATGGTGTCACTCACAAACTCTCCACTGCATATCACCCACAAACGAGCGGCCAAGTTGAAGTCGTAAATCGAGAATTAAAAAGAATATTAGAAAAACCGTTTTCATTAATAGGAAGGATTGGGCACTCAAGCTCGATGACGCGCTATGGGCCTATCGAACGGCGTACAAGACCGTTATCGGTTGTACACCGTATCGATTGGTTTATGGCAAGGCTTGCCACCTTCCGGTTGAGTTAGAGCACCGCGCTTATTGGGCGTTAAAATTCCTTAACCTTGATTCTACTTTGGCCTCCGAGCAAAGAAAATTCCAACTGAATGAACTAGATGAATGGCGTGCTAACGCCTATGAAAATAATAAATTTTATAAGGAGCGCTCAAAATTCTATCATGATAAAAATATTAAGTTTCCTAAAAGCTTTTCACCGGGCGATCTCGTCCTTCTTTACAACTCACGCCTTCGTCTTTTTCCGGGTAAATTAAAGTCCCGATGGTCCGGCCCCTTTGTTGTTAAAGAGGTTTGGCCATACGGGACCGTTCTTATCTCCCACCCGAAACTCGGCTCCTTTAAAGTGAACGGTCACCGCTTAAAATTTTATTTTTCTAATGAGACTTTGGCCACCAATATTGAAACTCTCACCATATAATCTTTCATGCCAATTAGTCAAGCTACGCGACGGTAAACAAAGCGCTGTTGGGAGGCACCCCAGAAAAAAAAAATTTATCTTCCTACTATTTTGTTATTTTGTTTTAACATGTTTTTGCAGGTTTCTGTTATCGCCTCCCCGACTTTGCTATCAGGGATGTCATCTTTCCTCTCTTCTTCTTTTAATGCATTTTTATTACTTCATACTTAGTTTTAAACATTGAGGACAATGTTTAACTTTAAGTATGGGGGTATAACACCTTAATCTAATATAAAAAAATATAAAATCCAAAAAGATGCAATATTTTTCTTTCCCTTGTCTTTATCATTTACAAAACAAAATATAATAAAAAAAATTTTGAATAAAACTTATATAAGACTATTAATAATTTGAGTTATTTTTTTGCTAAATCATTTAGTACCTCATAACTTTGCATTTTCTTGTTTTTATTCATTCACATACTTGTTTAGTTAATATAAATTAGATTAACTTTCATATTGTCTATGTTTCATGAGTAATATGTTGACTCATGTGGTGTTTCTAATTAAGGTATATGCTATTTTTGAAAAAACTCTTAAATATTTGCACTTTTTCATAGCCATTTTTCTTTATGTTTTTCACTATTATAAAATCTACCATCTCATGTTTTCCCTGCTAAAAATCTTTGAAATAAATGATTACTGTTAAGTATAGTAGATGCGAACCGATCTAAACGCTTATTATCTTCATTTTTCATGAAAAATCAATTATCTTTATTTTCTATCCGGAATTTACTTCTCTTTACTTTCTCAATACTTTGCTTTAAGTAGACTAAAGAGCATGAATATGATTTAGGCATCCTTTTGATCAGTTTGAGCTTTTGTATCCCGAACCTTAAATTCTTAATCATTGCTAGCCACGTTGCGCTTTTTCCATTTTCTTTGTAAGCCCCACCTATTTCTCACCAAAGCCATATAGTTTACCCATTTTGCACACTTAAAACTTTTGAGCTTTATTTGTCACTTGTGTGTACTATCTTTTGTGAAAATGGTGGATATTTGTATTATATCTCAATTGCTACAAAAGAAAAAAAAAGGAAAAATCCAATTGTTTCAAAAGAAGGAAAAAGATATGATTTATATATATATCTATATATATGAAAAAAAAGATTATGAATGACATTTTAACCTCAACTTTATATTGCAAAATTACTTGGAGTGTCAAAATTTTATTTTCTAGCAACAAGTTCTTTGCAAAGCTCTTCCTTTTGTTTTAAGTGTGCTTTACCCATCATGTTTATCTTTTGAACTCCACACCCTTAAAACCTAAGCCAAAAAGATACACCTAATGAAAGTCTTTTTGATTCATGCTCCCAAGGTTTATCTTTAGTACGATAGCGAGAAAGTAAATTGAGTAAGTTTCTAGGTAGCAATATTGATCTTTGATTTAGATTGATATGATTATAAAATGTCTCTTAGATTTTAGTAGCAACTCAATATCCTTTTCATTCATCACATTACTCAATTTTTAATTTTGCTTAAAACATGAGATGATTTATTTTTATAGTGAAAATTGTAAAACTTTGTGCCAAGACTAAGTAAGAATGTTTAGGTTTCTTTTCATAATTTCTCTATCTTAATTTCGCATCGTACTTGTGTTTGACATAGCCAATTAGTTTGGTTAGTCCTTTTTATCTTCGTTAGCTCGTATGTCTTTGCTTGAGGACAAACAAAATAATAAGTTTGGGGGAATTTGATGATGCATAATTTGATCTAAGTTATTAATATGTATATTTAAATATTATAATATAAATATATATATATATATTGTTAATTTTATCCGTTAAATCGTATCTTTTTATAATTATATCCTAACCACGCCTATTTTACTATTTTTGCAGGATCCCGGGACAGTTGCATTATCATTTCTAAAGAGCACGCCTCTATTTAGGGCGTGTCAAACTAAATATCGAGTGCAGCAATGTTACCGTGTTACTGAACCATATTCAAGAAGAGAATGAAGCCCAAATGGTCCGATGAGATGTTTTCTCCTAAGTATGAAAGAGGCTAGCAAACTTTGACTATGAATTCAGCATGTGTTCATGAAGGAAGCTTCTTGGAAAGAGAGAAAGCTAGCCAACTTTGATCATACTTTTCAAGGCATGACAAGTGTGAAAAGGAGTAGCCGCCATTGACCTTTAAACCAACATGTGTTATTTGACCAAGGGAAGCTTCATGGAAGCTTCATCCTCATGTCATCCACCACCTCCACCTCCTTGGTTTTGGCCCTATAAATAGACATGAAGAAAGAGGGAGAATGCATCATCCTTCCTCCTTCATTTGAGCATTTTAGAGAACTGTTGAGAGTTTATTTTTAAAGTGTTTTAGCTTAATGTTTTCATGCTTAAATGTTCTTGCAATCTTTTTTACAGTACTTGTAATATTTTTGCAATCTCTCTTTGTAGTGTCTTTTTGCCCTTTTGGTGACTCCGTTTCAATAAGAAATAAAATAGTTTGTTATTTCATTTCTCTCTCTGTGTGTCTTATTATGCATATTCTTAACATGATTTTCATTTCCTACTTTATTATGAGTAACTAAACTTTGTTTAGTGCTTGATCAAGATGATCCGAAGAATGAAATGATCTTCTCTTCTTAATTTAATTTCTTTTTCTCTTTTAACGAATGCTTAGGATTTACCCTTGATTAATATTTAGTGAGATCATATTATCGATATATGGTTTTCACTTTTGTTTCCGTATTCTAGTAGCCGAAAGGATCGTGTGTACGGTTCGATCACTCACGGGTAAAGAGAGTTGAACGCAATCCTTGAAAGAGGACGACGTAAATCTCCTGGATTGGAGTCAAATCTAATAGCGGGGTTCACCACGTAAAGCGAGCTTTAGGGGTTTCGATTGTGGAACGAAAGTTCGTTCGATCAACCTAAACTCAGTTGGGCGTAGCCTTGAAAGAGGTGCGTTCATGTTTCGGGAATCTCCACGGTCCAAGTATTTCCGTTAAAGTGATTTAGAAATTTATTTATTTTTATTTTGATCGTTTCATTCCGAGGTGAGTCGAGATCAAGTGCTAGTCTTTTTATATAGTCTAAACCACCTCTTTTTAATCAAAATCTCTCTTTTTGCAAAACCAACTCAAAATTTATATGATAGGATAATAGCGAGTTCTTTGAAGTAGAAGTATTCGACGTGCCCTGGTTCTAATACGAC
The DNA here is from genome assembly GCA_033032865.1 of Dactylorhiza incarnata. Taxonomy (NCBI): domain Eukaryota; kingdom Viridiplantae; phylum Streptophyta; class Magnoliopsida; order Asparagales; family Orchidaceae; genus Dactylorhiza; species Dactylorhiza incarnata. Next base: position 2,498,993 of record JAWHQI010000309.1, on the reverse strand, counting down.
CTTGATATTTCATATCCTATACTATAATCGATAAGGTACACTTGCCTTTATCGAGCATAGAATCGGAGAAAATCAAAATCATTTATAAAACACAAATTTCTCTATCGCATCCCTGGTCAATTATAGTTGTCGTTGTCGCGATGCCCTAATATTGTTTTTATTATAAATAGAGAGTATGGGCTGCTAGAGGCTAATGCAGATTTTGGAGAAGACTATTTCCGGAATTCGGCAACCCCCTCACGGTGACGACTCTGTGAGGCCCTAGGTGACGACTCCTAGGTGTGTTCTTGCCTCACCTTAGTATCCCCGCCTATATCCTTCATTTTCCCCTCCCCGCAGCCCTAGCCGCCCCTTCAATCCCTTCCAAATGGCCGCAACCTGCATCCAATCGCCTCTCACCCTGCAGCCAACCCAAAGCTGCCCCCTAGCCACCCATCCTCCAAGTCGTCGCCCCTCCTTTTCTCGCCCTGTTGTTGTCTAGTCGCTGTCGTGCCGCCTTCTCCCCACTGCTTCCTTGTTGTTGCCCCCTTCTTGCTGTCATAGAACAGCCACCACCCCCTCTAGTCCACATCCCGCCGCCTCCCCTTCCAAATCCAGCCACCTCCACTCAGATCGAGTCCCCTTACCAACAGATCCAGCCCATATATGTAGATTCCAGCCACCTCCACTCAGATCCATCCCCTACCTCCATATCAAGGCCCATATAGCCAGATTTCTGCCACCACATCGTTGTACCTCGCCGGATCTCACCTCCCACAACAGCCTCCATATTTCGTGAGTGTTTTATTGTTGTATGGACTCGTGTTTTCATCATTAAAATATTGTGTTGTGATCTTTTGTTTTCTTGGATAAATAGCATCGTAGAATTTTGTTCTAGATATCTTGTGATTTGCAGGAACCATTCGTCGCATGTTTTTGTCTTGGCCCTCCACGCGGAGGAAAGCCAAAGCTTGCTTTGCCTAAAAGAAATGATTTACCTTCTGCTTGAATTATATGCGTGCGATCTAACCCACTATTATTATGTCTTGAATTCATCGTCGGATCTTGCATTTTAAATATAGTAGTGAGGTGAGTAAAGTTATCTTTCTGCACGTCACATTAGGTTGCATTCTAGTAGTCACACACCAAGCCTCTAACCCTTCATTAGACAATGTTTAGGTTCATTGTATTTGTCACGTGCTCATTTGCTTGCATGTAGGTGGTGGGCATCTTTTGTCCGCCACCTATAGATTCGTCCTGCGTCACTCTCCCTCTAGGTTAATATATATATATAACTTTGTGACGAATCCACATGATAAATCCGCAACTTCCAAAATATACACTGCGACGTGTGAATAGTGTCATTGAGTTCGTATCGGTCGTACGAGTCCAATGTAACAAAATAGAGTTGATTCTGAATTTATTTACTTAGAGTCGTATAGTTGAGTCGCCACGTAGCTCAACAAGACCGCTTTGGTCAAATTTCACAATTCTCGTCGGAATTGAACAAAACGAATGACATTGCGTTCGTATTGGTAGTACCAGATTGATACAATTAAATATAGTCAATTATGAGTTTATTCTTTCAAAAAGTCATATTACGGTTCTCACGTAGTTCAATACAGATTGATTTAGTCAACTTTGCAATTACACGCCGGATGAGATGCAACTTGTGTCATTAAGTTCATACCACAAGTGCAATGCCACTGTCGGACATCAACTCCGTATAATTGATTCAGAAAATCTATTTTAAGTCATTGTGGTTCAAATAAGGCATAATACAAATTGTAATCAGTTTACGAGGCAATTAAGTTCACGGTAACCCTAACAAAGCTGATCAAGGGGGTTAGTTGAACCAACTAGGTCTTATAGATGGTTTAATTGGTCGAGTCAAATTTTGGGATGCAACAGAACCCTCCAGCTTGGCGACCTGAACCTCCGGCAAGGTGACCTAACGGTGAAAGCCACATCCATCCAACATCTTAACCCGCACGTCGAGATCAGTGACATAGGCGAAGAGGTGGGCCTGATACTCGCTCATCAACGGATCCTTATGAATGGGTGCAGACAAATTCGCGAGGTGGTCAATGGCAGGGAGAATCGGCGGGAAATGGGAATGAACCTTGCCTGGGCGTGATCCTGCTGCAGAAGCGGCTGTCAGATTTGCGCCGAAGATACAAAAGATAGTACCCGCTCACCTTACATGAGAAAAAGTAATCTCGCTACCTTTAAGCTTACCGGGGGAGAGGTCCTTTAGACGACTTGTCAAAGGGAATGAGGTTCCTTCGACCAGGGGGGGATGAGGCCGGGATGAGGCCTTGTGGCTTGCTCCAAGAAATCAACGATCATAAGTCATTTACGGAATAAGGGAATTGTAGTCTAGCTCGTGAGCTCACGCCTTGCTCCAAGGAATAAGGGAATTGGCCGGGTTCGACCCGTGGAATTGACCGGGTCCTAAGAACTCCACTGGGGTCTTCAGCAGGATTCTTCCTCTGCGAGGCCGAGTCATGAGGCATATCCTTCCTCAAGGATCGGTAGCGGTTATCGGACTTGGAGGATGGACGCTGGTCCTTCCCGGCCTGGATAACATAGACCACATGCAGAGAGATCTGCGTAGCCCACAATGGCGGAGCCCTCGATGGTGGAGGCGGCATGCATGACCACTGGAACCGCCATTGAGGACAAGGTTGCGGCAGAACTTGCCAATATAGCGAGAGTTTGGACAAGCTCGCCCAACGACTTCGTCGGCGTCTTCTACGACAACTGTGACGATGAAGATGGTTGTTGAACAACTTCAGTAGTCGTTGGGGCCTTTGTAATCAACAAGGTCAAAGAAGCACATTAGTAGTGATCAATTTGTCTGGAACTATAAATAAATAAATATGCCAACCTGCCAACATCACTTACCCAAGGGAGCAAAGAGGCGAGTCTCCGCCTCATGCTCTAGGACATCGCGGGCATGAACATCGTTCATCTCCTGAGAGATGTCAAAATCATAGTTTATCAAATTGACGAGGAGATCTCATGCTTATTCTGGCGAGGAGTCATGCCCAAACTCGGAAGAAGAGCAGCAGTAACTGAGCTCGAGTTGGCGAAATATCTACCTTCATGTTGACCAATCCCAAAGTTTCTTTTTGATACGATCCAACAAGAAGGATCTAATAATTTTTTTTCATTTTTTTACTCTTTTTCTCATAACATAAAGATAAGAAAGAGACTTCTGGTGTGGAATAAAAATGGTTTGTCAAGCTGAAATTTACTCTTGACACAACACCACATCTATCTCGGCAAACAGTCGACAACTGGTGGGCATGGGCCCACCCTTCCTCTCTCTATTTATAAGCTCCAATCAACTCGCCAAATAAAGGTTAGATATAAATTTACCGACCTTGTGCTGAGCTCGAGTAAATGGAGATTATATACGACTCGTATTCATCGAATATGGAAGGAGCAACCCAAGACCATTCATCACCCCTTCTACAACTCCCATCACCTTGCTCAAAGCTTTGATCACCTCGTCTATAGCTTGTATCAACTCACACAAACTCGCCACCAGCCAATCACTGCTCCGCAAGAGTTCTGCCACCAACTCGCCAGAAAGATAGAAACAATTTGCAAGTGCTCATCAGCTAGATGATGAAAATCGCATAGGGATGGTGCCCTGCTGCTGTTACTCCTGTACTGCCGGTTCGTTACAGCCCTAGTTCTCTCTAGTCATTGTTTTCCACACCTTTGAAGCCACCTCCGCCTCCGTCAGCCTCTCCTTAATCCCCCAGCTAAACCAACAGTCCCTTCATTCCCTCCTAGCATCTATTTCCATCAGCCCATCCACTGAATTCGCCTCCCAGTCCAGGAATGAAACTGTCGAGCAGTCCAAATCCCCTCCGAAGATCCAGATTCAGTTATTTGCTTCATCCTGGAGACCGACAACTTATCAAATACTCGCCAAGCCTTCTAATTCGTAGCATTGCAAGTTTATTTGTTGGTTGTGATATCTTTAGTGTCGAATTGCATGCTTATTCACTGTTTTTAGATATATTGGGTTGTACTCTTTGGCTACAAGTCTCTTCTAACTTGACTTATACTCTTCGTAGTTATTTTCATGCACTCTCGCATATATACAACACGTGACTCCTTGTTTTTGAAGTTCTATTTGATGTGGTTTGTCTTGTAATATTATTTATAAAATTTATTATTGCAAAGTTATTTACCAGATTATTGTTAGTGCATGTAGAGTTCATTCATTAGCCCTCATAGCCGCCTTTAGAACCTACCTTATGTTAGTTTGGTATCAATGCCCAAAGTTTGTGCCACTCGCACACACGTAGAGCTAAGACAATATATTGTTTTTTCATTTATTATTTTCAAAAAAAATTATGTCTTTCAAAATATTTTTAATGTCGAGTCCGAGTCACACCAGGGGCCAATTGGTCAGCGGCCACACGAACATGTCCCGTTCAATTTCCAAAATTTCATGATCACGATATTCAGTCAGATGCATGTGAAGAATGATGAGCTTGAAGACGAATTTAGTATGTTGTGAACTGCATGAGCACATGTCACATGTCGCCTTTAGCCCAAGGGCACACATGAGTTCATTTAGAGGTAGATTGAGAACTTTAAAGTGACACACACTCATCATTTTGCAACTCCTAATGCAACACCCCAAGCCCCTCCCACACGTAAAGATTCAGAGTTTGTTTATGAGAATCGATGTGGTCCCTCCTTAGCCCAACCATTACCCCCTCAGAATGAGCTTATTCACCCGTAGTTCCTTTATCATAGAGATCATGTTACCCCTCCAACACGATTTGATTATGGTATGGACAATTTTGATGATCCCAACCTTGCAGAGGAGGTCATCACTTCAACGATGATATCACACGTAGGGTTCTCATATCACACGTAGGGTTCTCATCGACCCTTCATTCGATGGTCAGTTAGATCCTTGAGCATTTAGCGACTGGATCCTAGGCATGGATCACTACTTTGAGTGGTTCAACATGGCCGACGAGCGTATGATTCGCTTTGTCAAATGAAATTACATGGGCAGGCAAAAATGTATTTGACGAGTCTAGAGAGATAGCTCGAGCAGGAGGGCTACCACCTCATCTCGCGATGGGCGGATATGAATCGACGACTAGAAGGGAAATAACTCCCAGGTTCATACAGGAGTCAACTCCTAATTGCACTAACATTAATCCGACGATTTAACTAGCAATAATAAATTGTATAAAGTAATACTAGATAGACCGCAGTGGTTAAATCTTAACAAATAAGGAAATAAGTGACGTTGTATAAATGCAAGAGAGCTCGCAATCAAATAACTAAGGAAAATAGAAACATGCAATGTTACAAAAACTCTGAAACAAAGATTACAAAATAATATACCTCAAGTAAAGAACTAATGCGAATTCAACATAAAATAAATGAACACAATCTAGAAACTTACACAACTAAGAAGTAGAGGGCTTGGTGGATATCCAACAAACTTTAGGTGGTTGGATAGGTGGCAAAGGACTGATTAGGGCCCCCGGGGAAGCTCGGTTTTGCTGGAACTGGACTGCTGCAGACTGCAGTGCCGAGCGATTGTGGACAGAAACAGGTTGGGCTGAAGGGGCTGCTTCAGGAGGCCGGATGGCTGTAAAACAAATAAATGGATGTTGTCCTCTCTTCCAAAGACTGATTCCCAGAGTTATATGAGTTCCCGGAGGACTGAGAGAGTGGAGTAGTGGTCTTCGGTTTGTTGGAATGAATTTTCTGAAGCAGGGCCTGCGTTTGGAAGAGCTACTAGACCACAGAGAACTGAAATGTTCGGGACAACTGCGATTGAATCCAGGGGCAGGCAGGGGGTTCCTAGGCGGATGGGTTTGAAAAGATGAGGAAATGGGCGGACGGAATGCTTTCCAGATAGTTGTCGGCAGCCTACCGTTCCAGGCTAATATTTTGGGCGGTGGAAGGGGCTGGGAGAATGTTGGGAGGCTGTCGTTTGCTTGGAGAAAGAAAGGGGGGAGGTCTTGGTTTGGATGTGGATTGGGCTGGGTCTGGGAGACGTGGACGGCTGTAGGATGGAGCTGGGGGGATCCATTAGGATTTGTGGGAGGTGGATCCACGTGAGATGGCTTAGGATTTAGTGGGGAAATGGGAGAAAAGGGAGGAAGCTGAGGGGAGTGGCCTAAATTTTAGGAAAGTAGAGATAATGGGGTAGTGCGGAGGTTGTATGGTAGTTATGTTGGTGGCAGCAGGCAGGTGAGTGCTAGTTGGCCGGAGGAGATCGCCGAAGATGGTTTTTGGTGATCATTGGGAAACTAAAAACGAAGGGAATGTGGAGGTGTTTGTGGTCGGTTTTGGAGGGGGGGGGGATTGAGGGGGAGTTTGAGAAGTTGTCGGCTGGTGTTTTGAGATAATGTAGATATCCGACTGTTGGAGGTGGATGGGCAGGCTGCCGGATGGAAGTTGTGGGGATGGAGTGGGGGAAGCCGGCTGGGGATTTTTGAGGGAGAAATGAGGTGGCCGACTGGTATGGGGGATGAGGGAGAATGGGAGATGAGGGAGAGTGGGGGTTCGGCTCTTGGAGAGGGGGAAAAGGAAGGATAAATCTATGTTTTACACTTGGAGTTCCGGCTTCGGCATCGGGAGATCAAAAAGAAGAACTTTGTTCTTCAACTTTCAATAACCACTCATGGAGCCCTCTCCCTTTATTTATAGACTAGGGAGGGACAACAAACGGTCATGATCCTTCGTTCATTGTTACCCCCAAAATAAACATAAATAAAATGAAAATAAAAAATTCAAAGAACACAAAATAATTCGATCGGCGATCCTCTCACGATGAGTGGTCAAGATCATCAGTGGGTCCGTAGTCGGCACAAGTAGATCCTCATGGGTCGTATGACATGATCCTCATCACTCCTCCTTAGTATTAGTAATTAGTAAATAAATAGCATTAATTGCTATTAGTTTCTCAAATCGGGACAAGTAAAATTGAAATTTATTGCTAAGACAAATTTGTATAATAAATAACTTTGTATTTAGATATATATTTTTCCCCTTAATGATCTGCTAATGGGCCGAACACGAAAGAGCAAAGGTTTGTATGTGTTCGGTTTGTTTATGAATTGAAGCTAACTATTATATTCATGTTTGGCTCATTCATTTACGAAGTAGACTAACAAGAAAATTGTACGTTCCCCATTTTCTTTGACTACTTGGTTCATTACTATTCCTAATTATTTATTTTTTGCTCAATATCTAATGTTTAGGTATCATTTTGACTCAACATTAAAGTAAGTTTATTATGCATGAAATACTTATTTGATGAAATGTTATAATTGTGTAAGTTGGAGACCAAATTGATGTAAAGTTTATTAGGCATGAAATACTTATTTGATGAAATGGTAGATGCATCTGGCCTGTAGATTATCAAATGATGTATATTATTGACTGTTTCTAGAAGTCCATGCAGTTAAATTATAAGAGGTAGACATAGATGCAACATTAATCATATTGTATTATAATTTGTTTTTGCCAATGACAAATTCATGTTCGTTTAATTTGCAGCTCGTGAATCCTTCATTCCTAGTAGTACTGAAGCATCTACGTTCAACATCTTTGGAAAAATTTACTATTGACTTTGATCGGTCACTGATTGCTGGAAGAGGGTTTGCAGCAGCTGTTCGTTATTGTACACAAAATTCTTTGCTTCAATTTGATCAAGATTTCTCAGGTGTTGTCTCTATTGAACATTATATCGTGCCATTCCATGTTAACTCCCATTAGTCATTTGGCTAATTGCTTGTAGATTATTATTAATTTACCTTCATGAAATACTAAAACTTGATAATTTTTCCTGCTCATTACATCGTAGGCTTGAAAGTTAAACATGCTAATTGGGATGCATCACGTAGTCGTGAGAAGCTTCAGCTTAATATTGAAGCTCATGCAACATCCATCCGTTCTGCAAAGTTGTCAGAATTAATATCTTATTATAAGGTTCCTCATATATTTTTCAATCATTTTTTGTTATTTCCATCCAACTTATATAATATTTTCATATATGATAGTGAAGGCATGCCTATCTTCTTCCTATTTGCTAGTACTGTCTAGTTGTCTTCGTATATCAGTTGTAGAGCAAGGATATCTCCTTCCTATTGGATAATTAACAACATGAGATTTATGGCTCTACAGAAGCAACTAATAGAAGAACTTGGTCAACCTATTCAGTCATATTTCGATAATGCCGAGCAAAGTACTTGGGCGTCAATAAGAAAGCTTTACAATAGAGCATTAAAAAAAGCTCTTTCTGAGTTCACCAATACTCTTTCGGGATTTGAGGTGGACTCAACAGACTCTCAAAATTTGAAGATGGATATTAAGCAGCATGCCAGGAATGTGGTAGAAAATATATCTAGAGAAAATGCTAGAATGATTTTGACCCATCTGAAAGATAGGTATTATTCATTACATATGTATCTCATAATGTAATTATTTTGTTCTTAATTTCCAATATTTTAGTATATTTTTCAGGTTTTCAGTTGTATTTAATCATGACAATGATTCAATGCCAAGAGTTTGGACAGGGAATGCAAATATCAAAAGAATCACACAAGATTCTCGTGCCGCGGTATATAGTTTTGAACGCTTGCGATTGTCTAACTAACATGTAAGGATAATTGAATATTATAAGCATTTTGCAGGCTTTGAAAGTACTTGCTATATTTGTTGCTATTCGCTTGGATGAAAAGCCAGATACGATTGAGAGCATTCTAAATTCAGCTCTCATTGATACTCGAGCTGCAAAAGAGAGAGAAAATATGACAGTTTCAGATCCTCTCTGCTCAAACTTATGGGAAGATGTATGATATATGAACTTTAAGTTTCTGGTTTGTTAAAAGAATTTTAAAAAAGTTTGAGTTTAAAATCAGTACCAACTATTTTTGCATCCAGATTCCTCCAGAAAATATGTTGATCTCACCAACTCAATGCAGTTCTTTGTGGGAAAAATTCATAAAAGAATCTGATTTTATTGTTGTTGAAAGAATGTCAATACTGGTACGTATCTTTTTATTATAGGTTATGATTTCCATTGTTCAATTTTATCATGTTTTCCATAATATACTGATCATGATTTTTTTGTCACTCCTGTAAAATTTGATTTTATTTATGAAATATTTGTGTTATGTTTTGTGGTGTTAGACTCATTAGTTATTCTTTTTCGTTTTCCAAATTCTGCATGTTCTTAGAATATGTTGCTTCCCTAAAGTAAAGATAAAAAATAGTTACTTTAGGTGCATGATAAGTAAACCTGATGATCGACGGGTCATCAAAAGAAAGAAATTCCAACAAACAAGCCAAACGTTTTTTTCATAATTCGGCATAAAATATTCCTCTTGAAAAACAGCAATTACAAGTCACAAATACATTCAAATGATCAAATAACAATACCACAAATAATGTGTATTTCCAATATGAAGTTAAACAGAATACCTTGCTTTCATCAATCATGAGTTAACCTTAGAGAAAATATAAATCTTCACAGCGAGAATTTCTTCGAAAACAATGGTTAAATGCATGAAAACAGCCCCGACGAAATGACAAATAGATAGCTTTCACAAGAAAAAGATTCACTAACACTTCTAAAAAACAGCACTCAAAAAATATATTCTTGGCAATTTTGGTTTCTCCAACCTGGAAATATCCACCAACTATTCTCAGTTGTATGCAAGCATTTTTGCATTTTCAAATCTTAAGAGTATATTTATATCTTTTATAGTTTCCGTCTTTCCAAGCTAATTTACTTCCAGTTAAGACGAATATTATTAAAAAGATTTCCTCTTATTTTTCTCATACAGGAGAATCTTGAGCGCTACAATCCTACTACGACACATTCTCTATATAAATATGTTGCCCTTGTATGCGTTGCTCTTCTTGTGTACAAGATGGTTCGCAGGTGATTCTTTCTCTAACTTGTTTTTTTACTGTACTCTAACAAAATTTCTCTTTGAAACTCTGAGCTGGATTAATTAAAAAAAAAAAGAGGGCTGTTTCTCTTCCCCTAATGCCATAACCATTTCTATTGACATGCAGGAATTGATGCGGAGGGAGAAAGGCGTCCTCCATGTGGCGGGTTTACCGACGTCGCAAGATATCCACGAGCGACCCGACGGAGGATGTGATGTCAGGAAAGGGCTGTCTTTACCTCAGGCAATGGCTTAAAGATTTTTTATAGTGGCAGTGAATTTTTTTTTCTTAAAGGTGAATGTTATTTCTTTAATAAGAGGGGAATGATATTGCTTTTAAGTATTTTTGCATCCGGGAAATGCATCATTCAAATTTTTTGTTTTTCAGTTTTGCTTCATTTCTTAATGCAATTTTAATTGTGTTTAGTTGAATGCCATTGCAAATGGACTAGGTTCGGTGTAATTGCAGCTATAAATGCATTGTTTCAATTTCATATAGATGTATGCTTTCAAAAAAAAAATTTAGTGTAATCCTCCATTTGTTTGTTGGGTAAAAAAATTATGCAAAAAGATCATGTAGGATATGTCGAATGATCGGGAAAATCCATGTTTGATTATACATGGTTTGAATTACCTCAATTTATTTATTTTTGTGAAATTATTTTGTTTGAACTGTTATTTTACCCAACCCTTTTTGAGATTGATGTTTTTTGTTCAAAGGAAGAGCTAGTTGATTGGGCTCATCGTGTAGGGAAAAACATTGGCAATATTGTGAATATAAAGACATCTGATAAGGTTGTTGTGTGGATAAAACCTTGTGTGTTGTTAGGTTGTGATAGAAGTGACCACTATCAAGAGAATCAAAACAAAAAGGGTTGGGTAAAGAAGGGACTTCGTAGATCAACCTCCAAGCGGTGTGAATGTTTATTTTCTTTTACAGGATAGAAGGTAGCATATGTTGATGAATGGAGAGTTCAGGTGATTTGTGAGATACATAATCATGATATAGTACATTTGGAAGTGCATGTGTATGCCGGAAGATTAGATGTTGAGGAAAAATTAATCGAACAGATGTATCATGCAGCTGTGAGACCACGGAAAATATTATCAACGGTGAGGAAAAAATATTGCAAACACCGCGGTTACTCAAATTATTTGCAATGCAAGAGTTAAGCTACACAAGACAGATTTAGAGGATCGTGCTCATATACAGTTTTTGTACAAGTGTATAGACAAGGTGGGCAATGTTACTTTCAATAAAGTAAAGGAAATATAAAGAAACTATATAGTTTTTTGCACATCCGGTTTTAATCAAATTGACGAATACATTTTCAACTGTTTTTCAATTTGATTGCACATAAAAGATCAACAGAATGTCGTTACTATGCATTGTTGGAATGACTTACACAACGAAGTCATTTTTTCATGTTTTATTTTTACGTCTGATGAAACTCAATCTTGGAGTAGGTCATTATAGTTTGAGGTGGAGAAGGAGCAGGAAGAGAATCCACTTGAGTGATTGACTCAGATGTGGAAGGAATAATTTCACAGGTTGGGGCTTCTGCTGGGTGTTTTGTTGGGACTTCTGCTAGAGGTTTAGATGGGGTCACTTGAGTAATTAATTTAGAGGTGGAATGATGATCTTTCTTAATTGGAGTTAGTTCAGTTGTTAGGGCTTCAGTTGGGAGGTCTGCTGGGGGTTTTGGGACTTCTGGTGGTAATACTTTTGAGGGAAATTCCGGGAAAGTTGAGGTATTGATAAGTATTTGCATTTGGTTAATTCATGCATAATCGTGTGGAGGGAGATCATAGCCAACTGAAAAAATTCTTGAGGCATCAATTGGTAATTTGACAACTATATGGAAGACTTTCGATCAAATAATAAAACTTCAACATATTGAAATTAAAAGTTCATTCCGGAAAAGTTGCATCAAAATTAGTAATGATTTTATGGGTGCATTGTTTTCAGATTTAGTGGGAAAAATATCTGCACAAGCCTTGTAATTAATTAAAGAAGAAGACGATTTAGTGAAAAAAAGGGGCACTTCAAGTTAGTTCATGAATGCTCGCACTTAAAGAGGTATACAATGGGATTGTCTTGTGCACAAGAACTATTCCATATATTTTTAACTCCAAAGGATTCCCTTTATGGTTAATTCATGGGCATTCAAAACAATTATGAGTGAAATATTATAAATGTGAAAAAAGCCTAGGTAAAAAAGGAGAATTACCTTGTGCAGTCAGAAATTGTACAAAATAATTTTATAAATGGTTCTTGATATTTGTTGTTGATAGAGTTGTTTTATGCAAGGGGAAGCTGCACCTATGGCTTGGATGATGATATCCCTTGGTAGTTTCTGTGAAGAAATAAATAGAGCTGAAAATCAAGCCTTTGCTTTGTAGAGAAAACTTAAGAGAGAAGAAAGTTGGGTTGAAGGAATTAAATGAAGGATGGAAAAGAGATAAATTCTTGTGCATAGAAATTAAAACAAAACCAAATGCATCAATGCGGATATTTGATTGAGGCTCCGTTTGGGGGGGACTTATTTTCACCGGTCAAGCGGTTACGACCGCACGCTTGACCGGTGAAAATAAGTTCCCCCAAACGGAGCCTGAGTATTATCGATTGTGATGCAACTTAATTGGCCAACTTAAGTTAATAATTATAAAATAGAACTACACAAAATAAAATGAGCGTTTCTAGGCCCTGAGGATCATCTAAATGCGGCTTCAACCTATCAGGAAGCTTCTCAAATCATTTCTCTAATACAAAAAAAATATAGAATTGGATTAAATAAAATTAATTTCAACTGAAGGAAAACTTATAAATATCCAATGATAATAAAGTACATAAGATTTTTCAGTAAAATGTAGCATATTTTCTTTGATAGATAAACAGAAGATGTAGAAAATGAACCATAATTATGTAGGGAATGAAGGTCGCAGTTGACGACGTCTCTCACCGATCAATAGAGCCTAAAACAATGAGAAAGAAAAACCAACAAAACCAAACACAAGAGATTTTACGTGGAAAACCTTCACCACTTGAAGGTCAAAAACCACGGGGCACGGCACAACAAAATCAACTATAATAAATAAGGATTACAGAAAATTATCTAGGTTTGCCCAAACCTAGAACGCCCACCGGATTTAACACACAAATTCACTCCTCTCTACCACAAAGATAAACAAACAACTTCTCTACAAAAGGGCAAAACTCTACTCTCTCTTCAAGCACAATAGCAAACGAAGACAAGAAAGAGAACACCTTGAATCGTAGACGAAGAAGCCTTTGAAACGGTAGAGAAATCTCCTCCAAACAGCACAGAGGAATCACCTCCTCCTTCCGGCAACACAGTGGCGGCGACAGCCCTTCTCCAAGACAGCGGCGGCGACAGCCCCTTTAAAAACAACGGCGGCGACAGCCCTCTCTAAGTCGGCGGCGGCGACAGCCCTCTCTAAGTCGGCGGCGGCGACAGCCCTCTTCAATCTCCGACAGCAGCGCCGGCAACCCCCTCCTCCAACACACCGGCGGCAGCTCTCCAAGAACGAGAGAGAAGAGAAGGGGGGGGGGGGGGGGCGGCAGATCTGAATCGGGAGAGAAGGAAATAGGAACCAGGATAAAAAAACCCCAATCCCTAACCCCTCCTAACTAAGCCATAAAAAATTGTTCACGCCAAAAAATCCGGTTCAGCTTCTTGAACCGGACCAAAGAAAAAAAACAGCCAATTTTTGCCCACGCCAAGGACAGCACTAAAAGAGTTGCAACCTGTCTTTTGAGGGGTTGCAGCTGAACCACAATTTTAAAGAAATTCTGCACGCCAATCACCTTTAGGGGCTGAACCCCAACAAACTCCCCCTTCAGACCATAAAGGGGAGTTTTCCACCTTGACTCCTTCAAGTGGACATCATGCCGATCAACCGCCGGCAGAGATCATGCTTTTCCCTTGGGACAACCTTCGTCATCATATCCGAAGGGTTTTCATCTGTATGGATCTTCTCCACCACCAACAGCTTCTCCTCAACTGCATCCTGAATCCAGTGATACTTCACGTCGATGTGCTTCGTCCTGGAGTGAAAAGCGGGATTCTTGGCCAAGAATATAGCACTCTGACTGTCACAAAATACTGTGTACACGTCCTGTCGGAGATCAAGCGACCACGAATCCAGAAGTGGATCTCCTCGTGTCAACATCTCCTGACATGTCCGAGTCCGAGTACCCGATAAGTTCTGGTGGACCTCCACCAAACTTTAAGCAAAGATCTGAGGTACCTCGGAGATAGCGGAATATCCATTTCACAACACTCTAGTGAACTTTCCCTGGGTTTGCCAAGTAACGGCTCACAGACCCCACAACATGAGCTATGTCTGGCCTAGTGCAGACCATAGCATACATCAGGCTCCCCAATGCAGATGCTAAGGAATATGACTCATCTCTTCCACCTCCTTCTCAGATGAAGAACTTTGAGAACTAGAAAGTCTGAAGTGCCCGGCTAAAGGAGTAGCAACGGGTTTTACCTTGTCCATCATGAACCTCTTCAGCACTTTCTCCACATACTCAGACTGAGATAGTCATAGTTGACCGGCACTCCTGTCCCTGGTGATTTTCATTCCAAGAATCTTCCTTGCCGGTCCCAAATCCTTCATTTCAAAGGACTCACTGAGCTCCTTCTTCAACTCAGCTATGCTTGCCTTGTCATCCCCAATAATCAGCATATCATCTACGTACAACAGCAGAATAGTGAAAGCATTCTCAGTCCTCTTCACATATACGAAGTGATCAGCCCTGGTCCGTTGAAATTTGCTCTTCATCATGAAAGAGTCAAATTTCTTATACCACTGCCTGGGTGCCTGTTTCAACCCATAAAGGCTCTTCTTGAGCCGGCAGACCAAATGATGCTTCCCCTTAGCCACAAAGCCTTCGGGCTGCTCCATGTATAGCTCTTCCTCCAAATCACCATGCAGAATTGTCGTCTTGACGTCCATCTGCTCGACTTCAAGATCCATGGAGGCAGCCATACCCAACACCAGTTTGATAGAGGACATTTTCACCACTGGGGAAAATATCTCATCGAAATCGATACCTTGTTTCTGACTGAAACCTTTCACTACAAGTCTCGCCTTGTACCTCGGCTGAGAGAGATTTTCATCCAACTTCAGCTTGAAGACCCACTTGTTCTTCAAAGCTCTCTTCCCTTTAGGCAATGGGACTAAATCATACTTCTCGTTCTTCTGAAGGGAGTACAACTCCTCTTCCATAGCAGCTGTCCAAGCCTCACGATCTTCAGCACTCTGAGCCTCCTCATAGGACTCAGGCTCTCCACTATCTGTAAGCAAGATATACTCATGAGGAGAATACCTGATATTGGGCCTTCTGACTCTCTCAGATCTGACAGGAGGAACCTCCACCACAGGTGGCACATCAACTGGCAGAGCTCCCCCTACATCCGGGATCATCTCCTCATCAGGAATAAGCTCACCAACTTCCTCCTCAGCATGCCCATCATCAGCAGCAGTCTCTACTGGCCCATCATCAACATAGAGTCTCTCCTCCGCAGGTGGAAACTGTGGAACCTGTGACTCCGCAGCATTCTGCTCACCAACCACTTGATCTTCAACAAAGATCACATCTCTGCTTCTGATCATTTTCTTGTTCACGGGATCCCAGAGTCTATATCCAAACTCCTCATGGGGAAATCCCAACAAGATGCACTCCCGAGACTTCTCATCAAGTTTCGATCTCTCTTCCTTGGGGACATGAACGTGAACTTTGCACCCAAACACCCGCACATGTCCGTACGACACTTCCTTCCCGGACCAAACACGCTCTGGAATATCACCATTCAGAGGTGCCGAAGGAGACAGATTTATCAGATGTACAGCAGTTTGCACAGCTTCAGCCCAAAACTGCTTACCAATGCCAGCTTGAGAAATCATGCATCTGATCTTCTCAATAATCATCATGTTCATCCTCTCTGCCAACCCATTCTGTTGCGGCGTCTCGGGATTGTCCTTTCATGTACTATGTCATGTTCTCTGCAGTAAGCATCGAAGGCACCAATGTACTCTCCCCCGTTGTCAGATCGAACTCGCTTTATTTCTTTACCGGTCATCTTCTCCACCTTCGCTCTGAACTCTTCAAACTTTGCTAGAACATCACTCTTCTGCTTCATAGAATATGCCCAGACTTTCCTGGAATGATCGTCAATAAACGTGACGAAGTAAGCGGCTTCGCCCACAGACTTGGGCTCAATAGGACCACACACATCAGTGTGTATCAAATATAGTAACTCCGTCTTCCTCTTTGGTTCAGAATCAGCAAAGGAAACATGTTTCTGCTTACCAGCCAAGCAGTGCACACACGTGTTGGGAATCCCTCCTGATAGCTCCGGAAGAACCTTGTTCTTCACCAAGATCTTCAAGCTCTTCTCACTGATATGCCCAAGCCTGCGATGCCATAACTCCATAGAGTCGCCCTCAGCAGCATTCACAATTGGACCACAGATCTTGGCATTAGTGCGATAAAGGCCACAACACTTCCTTCCTCTGGCTACCTCCAAAGAGTCCTTCAGCAACCTCCAGGTACCTCCACCTTCAATGCTTGTGAAACCACCGTCATCAAGTCTACCAACGGAAATCAGATTCATTCTCAAGTCAGGAATATGCCTTACGCCCTTGAGAACAATCTTCCCAAACTCAGTCTCCAAGTGAACATCACCACTGCCAATAATCAACGATTCACCGGAATTTGCCATCCGGATCACACCAAGGTCTCCCGCAGAGTAGGTGTAGAAGTAATCCCTGTGAAGAGTGCAATGATAAGATGCACCTCCGTCCACGATCCAGTCTGTGTCAACGCATTCCTGGCAAGACGACTCACTGCACTGCAAGCATAACGGCTCAGCCTCCACAATCGAAGTCGTCGCATCACCACTGGATTCTCCTACCTCCTTGGTCTTTCCCTTCAGGTCTCTTTTCATTTGGAAACAATCCTTCTTGAAATGACCCTTCTTCTTACAATAGTAGCACTCGATGTCCTTCTTGGACTTGCCCCTAGACTTGCTCCTGGGAGTGCCCATGTTCTTCACATCCTTCTTCACAGACCTGCCTCTTCCTTCCATGAGGAAAACACCCGAATTGGAAGATCCAGAATCCTTCCTTCTCAACTCTTCGTTCAGGAGACAACTAGACACCATCTCCATGGTTACCACGCCATCAGGTGCTGAGTTGCTCAACGACACTACTAGAGTCTCCTAACTCTCTGGTAAGGAACTAAGGACCATCAGAACTTGGAGTTCATCTCCCAAGGTAATCTGCATGGACTCCAACTGATTGATAATACTTTGGGCAAGGTTCAGGTGCTTAGTCATCTGCGAACATTCCCGGTACTTCAAATTAACAAGCTTCCTAATCAGAAATGCCTTGTTACCTGCAGTCTTCCGCTCATACAAGGCTTCAAGCTTTTTCCATAAGGCTTGAGTCGAGGACTCCGTGGAAACATGATGAAAAACAGAGTCATCAAGCCACTGCCTAATGAACCCTACTGCCTTCTGATCCATCCTCTTCCACTCTTCATCATCCTTAACTGAAGCCGGTCTCCCCGTCAGCGGAGCATGGAGATCTTTACAATATAAAAGATCCTCCATCCGAGGCTTCCAGATGCTCCAATTCTTGTCATTCATACTGACCATCCTTGTATTCTGTTCCATTGCTTTCTCAAACAAAATAGCTCTAACACGATCCACAAGTCGATTTATTTCAAGGGATTAACAAGAGAGGATAGGGAGCGGACCAATGGTCGTCACCTACCGCACCGAGTTAGAAACCGAGAAATAAAAAACGACAAGCCAAAGAACCTGGCTTTGATACCACTTGTAGGGAATGAAGGTCGCAGTTGACGACGTCTCCCACCGATCAATAGAGCCTAAAACAATGAGAAAGAAAAACCAACAAAACCAAACACAAGAGATTTTACGTGGAAAACCTTCACCACTTGAAGGTCAAAAACCACGGGGCACGGCACAACAAAATCCACTATAATAAATAAGGATTACAGAAAAATTATCTAGGTTTGCCCAAACCTAGAACGCCCACCGGATTTGACACACAAATCCACTCTTCTCTACCACAAAGATAAACAAACAGCTTCTCTACAAAAGGGCAAAACTCTACTCTCTCTTCAAGCACAATAGCAAACGAAGACAAGAAAGAGAACACCTTGAACCGTAGACGAAGAAGCCTTTGAAACGGTAGAGAAATCTCCTCCAAACAGCACAGAGGAATCACATCCTCCTTCCGGCAACACAGCGGCGGCGACAACCCTTCTCCAAGACAGCGGCGACGACAGCCCCTCCAAAAACAACGGCGGCGACAGCCCTCTTCAATCTCCGACAGCAGCGCCGACAACCCCCTCCTCCAACACACCGGCGGCAGCTCTCCAAGAACGAGAGAGAAGAGAAGGGGGGCGGCAGATCTGAATCGGGAGAGAAGGAAATAGGAACCAGGATAAAAAAACCCCAATCCCTAACCCCTCCTAACTAAGCCATAAAAAACTGTTCACGCCAAAAAATCCGGTTCAGCTTCTTGAACCGGACCAAAGAAAAAAAACAGCCAATTTTTGCCCACGCCAAGGACAGCACTAAAAGAGTTGCAACCTGTCTTTTGAGGGGTTGCAACATATTTTACTGAACCACAATTTTAAAGAAATTCTGCACGTCAATAGCCTTTAGGGGCTGAACCCCAACAAATTAGACTCATATTTTTTTGCATGATTTTCTTCTTTGATCCTTTACAATAACCTTAAAAAATTATCATTAAAGGAAGGTACTTAAATTCAATGTTGTTATGCAAGGGTTTTTAGCATAAAACATGCACACTGTTAATTTCAAACAAGCTCTTTAAAGTTACCCGGAGATATAAAAAGCCATGATCCAACATCAACTAAGTGTGTTTATTAGATCTCCAATAAAGCCAAGTCACAACTATTTCAAACCTTGACTAATCATTACCAAACATTCATTTGAAGATTTAAATTATCACCAACTCAGAGTTCTTTTATCCGTCGTACCCATACAAAAATACAATCAAAGCTATCAATAAATCAATCTTGCAAATCAAATGAATCACCCCATATTGAATCCATAAGTTAATGAGGGATTTTATCCCAAACTTTGTCTAAAACCTATGTTAAATCAACCCAATGACATGGGTAAGAGTTTCACTAACTACATATTACCTACTTAAGTTGATAATATATTGATGATATAAAAGAAACCAATAACGCACCCAATCTGATGAACAGATAGGTAAGAACACCAATAAAGTTACAAATTATCATATAACAAACCATCCAAAAATGGCTAATACATAGTATACTTCTTACAAGTATTCTTTATATGAATAATAATATAGATTACCAACATTATTACAAAATTAAAGCAAATGAGATCCAGGGTTTCAGGATTTAAGTACTAAAAAATGGGATCTAGGGTGAAATTGCATCATGCCACTTCGGGTGAACAATAAACCCTACAAAACATTCACGGTCATGCCACTTCATCAAATAATCAACGCACCCAATCTGTAGCTGACATCAAGTTTCCTAAAGGAATGGACCCGAGAAAATTTGTCATTGAGCAGAGAAATCAAACATCAGTGATTACTAAAAGAGCTTACCTTCTTGTGTGGAAGAAGATTCAAAGGTTGAGCATTGATCTGTACACAAATGTCCACCACAAGTACTTTCTCGTGTGGGAATAGACAAGAGAGGGAGGAGAGAAGCTCATAGTGGAGGGGTTTCAGCCCAAAGCTGTCGGCCAACACAGCAAAACCGCAGGAAAACAACAGTAGAGACACAAGAAGAATTTCCTCCTTCTCACTCCTGCTGCCCCTCTCGATCTCCCCCTCCTCCTGCTCCTCTTCTCATCTCTAAGAACTCAGGACACGTCGTTGTTGCGTGACCTTCCACCTGATAGAAGTCACAATGAGCATCGCCATGAGTTCATCCTTATCTCGAGGTTGCAGCGGTCTTACTCCTCACGACCATGTCCCCGTCCTCGTCTGATCACATTTGCTACTCGGGGAGGTGCCAGGTTATGTCTCCACTGTCATGGCCTTCGCTCAGGAGAGTTGCAACGGGCTCGACGCTCAGGAGAACCTCCTCCCTTGTCTCCCCGGATAGCCTCCTCCTGCGGGCCTCCACACCGGCCTGTTGGGCGGGACCTAGAACCTCCTCTCCTGATCTCGATGATCCCGACCCTCTTTGAATCTTTTCCCTTCTTTCCTCTTCGACTCTTTCTTCTTCTTGACCTCATGCATGCTGCCTTCGCCTACTCCCTTCTCACTCCATCCCTCCAACCTGCCCATCTTGGCCACAAACTCCAAATTCGTCACCTCACACTCGATCTGCCTTCCGGCCCGTCAATCAGGTCCTCGAACGACATCGGGGTGTCCCAGGTGATTTCCATCTTGAAGAATCTCCCTTGCAGTCCGAGCTTGAATGTCACCGTAAGAGAATGCCCTGGGACTTCCTGAACCAAGAGAATTTCCTCCTGGAAGTGGTCGACGTATGCCCGCATCATCTCTTGTGGTCCCTGCTTGATGAGGAAAAGAGCCCTCGACACTTTCTTCCTTTTCTTCGAGTGGAGAAGCGGAGCAGAAAGCCTCTGCGCAAGTCCTCGAAGCCATAGATTGAGCTTCTCGGCAGCTGGTGGAACCAGTCCCGGGCTTTTCCCTTGAACGAGATGACGAACAACTCGCATTTAAATGCGTTCGTCATCTTCCTGATATAGACCACGTTCTCGAACCATTGCAGATGTTGGA
Source organism: Dactylorhiza incarnata (assembly GCA_033032865.1). Lineage (NCBI taxonomy): Eukaryota > Viridiplantae > Streptophyta > Magnoliopsida > Asparagales > Orchidaceae > Dactylorhiza > Dactylorhiza incarnata. The sequence goes on along the minus strand of JAWHQI010000309.1, from coordinate 2,478,234 downwards.
CGGGGTCATCCTTCCCAGAATAATATTTCATCGCAGGTTCCATAAAACCCTCGGGTATAGGAGCGGTCAACACTAACTCACTGAAAGGGCTGGTCGGCGCGATCTGGCGAGCTGTGCAAATTTGGTCGTACTCTCCCCTGGAGTAGCGAGTCTCTTGCAAGCTCACGAAGAGAGCTTGCGCGTGGAGAGTCCGATCCTCCTCCTCTGGGGCGCTTTCCTTCCCGTCCCGCTGGTTCGTTGTTGCCTCGCCCGACGAGGCGGCGATCACGGGGGTTGGGCCTCCCGCCTCGGCGTGAGGCGAAAGCAGATCTCTAATGGTGTCCTCCATCGATCTCTTGAACTCCGTGAAATCATTCTTTGTCACAAACTCGCCAGTGGGGTGCGAGTTCCCCTAAGGCATCCAGGCTCGCCCCGCCTAAACCCTAAACCCTAAACCCTAAACCCTAAACCCTAAACCCTAAACCCTAAACCCTAAACCATAAACCCTAAACCCTAAACCCTAAACCCTAAACCCTAAACCCTAAACCCTAAAACCCTAAACCCTAAACCATAAACCCCCAAAACCCCCAAAACCCCCAAAACCCTAAACCCTAAACCCTAAACCCTAAACCCTAAACCCTAAACCCTAAACCCTAAAACCCTAAACCCTAAAACCCTAAACCTTAAACCCTAAACCCTAAACCCTAAACCCTAAAAAACCCTAAACCCTAAACCCTAAACCCTAAACCCTAAACCCTAAAATCCTAAACCCTAAACCCTAAAACGATTAACACCACATTTCTTTTGGCCAAAGTTAATTCAAAACGTTAAAGATTATATCAAACATTGCGACCTGTCAAAAGGCCAAACACAAATGATTTACCATTCGGCCCGCTACAGCCCTTATCAATCACAGCAAAAATATGGGCAGATATTACGCTAGATTTTATATCCCATCTTCCAAAATCAGCCTCCTACACAGACATTCTCGTCGTGGTCAGTCGCTTATCAAAAACTGCACACTTCCCAGCAATTCCCCCAAAAGCTCACAACTATCAAGTGGCTAAAATTTTCTGGGAAAATTGCGGCAAGCTATATGGAATGCCATAGACAATAATCTCTAATTGTGGATCAATCTGTTGGGAACTTTGTCCTCAATGTTCCTGATTTGAAGTACTCAACTCAAGGATAAACACATTTTGTATTTAACACAGCTGCTTTATATTATCACTTTCAGATACTAGACAGTGCAATAGGTTTCGTTTGGCGCAGCCTATTTGCTCCGGTGAGTTGGGTCAAAAACGTCATTATCATAGATTGTATGTTTGGCAAGACAGGTTATGACCGCTACCAAGAAAGTAAACTAGTTTTGAGCATAAAATGCATGAATTTTTTAGGTGAGGTCGGGCGTTCACGAACCACGGTTCATGACCACCGTGTTCACGATCGCCACCACTGCGCCAAACGAAGCCTTAGTGTCATCAGACATAGTTTTGCCAATGTAATCCCTCATTGTACAAAACACAATGTCGACCTATGATCTAGACTATATTAGACTTGTCACTAACTCATAATCATCAAGTATAAAGGTCCATCAAGTGAGCTGAAGCAAAAGTTTTGAGTTAAGAAGATCAGAATTTCACTAAGACAAATATCGTCTTGGTAAGCTTAAATATCGTCGAGTGAAGGTCTCAATATCGTCTTGAAGACCTTAAGCTCCAAAACGATATCGTCTTGTAAACTCACAGCAACATTCATATCGTCTGGTCTAGAAGAAGAAAGTGTATATCTAAATATCGTCTTGGTAAAATACTTTACAAGACGATATCGTCTCAACAAGGCTCATATATCTTCATATCGTCTTGGAAGTATATTGCATATGTCTTGAAGCATTTATATGAAGGAAGAAATTGACTAAGATAATTATCGTCGAGGTCACATGAAATATCGTCGAGGAACTAAGACGACATTTCATGAACATCAAAGACGATTCGTCTAGAAGAGTTCAAATTTCGCCTTCAAGATTATAAAGAGATATCCAGTCGATTCGTGTAGAAGATTCGACTAGAACACACAAGCAGTGAAATATTGTCTTGAAGACTATGAAGAAATATCAAGTCGGCTCGTGAAGACGATTCGACTAGAAGGCTGAAGCAGTGAAATATCGTCTTGTGGAAGAGAGATCAAGACGATTTGTGTAAACAATTCGACCAGAAGATCAAAGTTGTGACATATCGTCCTAAAGGCTATAAAGAGACGTCAAGACGATTCGTGTAGACAATTCGTGCAGAAGAATTGAACTACAGCTACACAGTGCAAATTCGACTGTAAGTACTAAATTCGACTAGACATCTAGTCGAATGGTGGAAAGACCCGAATTCAAATTAAAGCGTAATTTTGGCATCACATCATTTATTGTCGCCGAAAATTGAGCCAATGAAAACATAGCTTTATGAAAAGCTGATAACTGACATAAAGGACGTCCGAGGAAGAGACCGCTATCAAATGTCCATATAAAAGGAAGAGAAGGATTTCAGCAAACCCTAATCTTTAGATTCACAATCATTTCCTTAATTATTCTGAAGAAAGAGTTTGTCGCCGCCGCTGTCTTTAAGGAGAGGAGTTCCCATCAGGAAGCTCAAGATCGGAGAAGACATCCATTGAAGCAAATCTTTTCTTCTCCAGAAGTAAGAGATCGACTCATCTTGCTGATTTACTAAAAGCTAAATCACTTTTCGGCAAGAAGAGGAAGAAGGATCTTCGAAAGCGCAGAGGAACTACTTTTTACTGAAATAGATTCTTTAAGTCATCTGCAAGAAGATCAAGGTTGAAGTCAATATACATCAAGCATCAAGAAGACTCTAGATCTGCTAAGTGTCATTATTCTGAGTATTTCAAAAGCTTTTGTATCTCAAATCTTATTTGACTGTAGAATCTCTCTGAGATCTGAGCCGTAGGATTCAAATTATTGAATCTGAGTTGTAGGGTCTTGTGTGACCTGAGGTAGGAGGCTAGCCTTAGCTTCTGAGTTGTAGGGTCATGTGTGACCTGAGGTAGGAGGCTAGCCATAGCTTCTGAGTTGTAAGGTATTGTATGACCTGAGGTAGGAAGCCAACCAGAGCTTTTGAGTTGTAGGATCCTTGGGATCTCAGGTAGGAGGTCAGTCAGTTCATCTAGGGTAGGAGACGTTGTCTCTGAGTTGTAGGATCTGCGGATCTGAGTTTTGGAGGAAGTGACCGAGGCTAGCACACTGCTAGATAGGCGAAAGGGGGGGGGGGGGGGGGGGGGGGGGGGGGGGAAGTGGACTACCCAAATCCGGGAACTACTATAAAATACCTATGCAATCTGTGATGTGCTTGATTTTCTGTGATTTATTTGCTTAAACGTTTAATATCCGAAAAAGCAATCAAACACCTATTCCCCCGGTGAGTAAACACCTGAAACTGATGGCCAAATTAAAATTCAGCTCAGTCTACCATCCTGAAACTGATGGCCAAATTGAACGAGAAAATCGTTGCCTAAATCAATACCTATGATTATTTACCACCAAAATCCAAAATCGTGGTCTACCCTATTATGATGGGCATAGTATCACTACATCGCCTCTTATCACAACTCAGCGGGCATGACCGCATATGAGGCCATGTTCGGGCGGATCCCACCAAGCTTTCTCCAATATTATGCCGCACAAGTCATTTACAGTCCGTCCAGAAAGATCTAAACAATCACGACACTTTACTCACTAATTTATTAGATAATCTCGCCCAGGCACAACACCCAATGAAACTTCAATCGGACAGAAAAACATATTGATAAAACATTTAGCCCGGGAGATTAGGTGATCCTAAAACTACAGCAATATGGCCAAACGAGTATGAAACGAAGCAACTGTGCCCGATTTAATTTAAAATTTTACAGGCAATACTAATTAACATTTAAAACTTCCAGCTTACACCAAAATGCATTACATTTTCCACGTTTTATTATTGAAACCATATTTTCGCTTCGGCTAAGCAGCATATTCACGCACTGCCGAATTTTTATTATAAAAATTTGTCAGTGCTTGACATTCTTTCAATTTTAGATGAACGCGCCATTTGGCTCCACGGTAAGCCGCAGCGACGGTACCAAATTCAATGGAAGGGTTTAGCTCCCAAAGATAGTTCGTGGGAATCAACAGAAACAATTGTTCCCCAGCTTTTAGCTAGTCTTCCATCAAATCAACGACTTACACTTCACTGCAGGATTCAGATCAGAACCAGGGGCCGCTGGAGTCCATTACAAACATGTCTCACATAAAATTACATTCCAGATCTATTCATGCAGCCCCTGATCCAGATATCGCAGATGCAAAACAAACACAAAGGATAATAACTTTCACATTTTTTTCTAAGCTTATAAAACCATACTAAAAGCATAAAAATAATTAATGTGTTAAATTATTTCACATTTTTTGTAATATGCAATAAAAAATTTGTATAAAATAAATATACAAAATTAGTTATAGGAATAAAATGTTAAAAAAATTAAGTCTATTGATTTAAGCATACATAATATAATATATATAGTTGATTTCAACATATACTACTAATCTGCTTATATAACAAAAAGTAAAATAACGGACGATATGTTCAAAAGTCGTGTCGGTTAATATATCAAAAAATATCGGATATGTCGCCCTATATTTTGCAGAAGGACAATCTATTTTTTTAGAAGAAATAAATATCGTTTTGCCCTCAAAACATGTCGCGAGACATGTCAAATATGTCCGAGGACATTTAAAATAGTGATTAAGTCAACTCGCGAGTTTCAAAGAAACACTTTGTTAAGAGTACAATAAAATTGGCAAGTTAGAGAAAGAATCGCCAAGGAAGCATCTTGCACACTAGAAGACTAAAGCTTGCAAGGGCGATAACTTCCCATGGAATATGCGGCATAACATTGTTGTGCCTAATAGCCCCCTGAATGAGAAAAATAAGAGGAAATTATAAAAGACATTATGAAAAGCGTGATCAAATAGAACAATGGAAATTGTAACCAATAATTGAAAGATACGTACGTGTATTAATATTCTATCATGAACAATAAAATCCGTTTCCTTCAGGAATTTTTTCCGCAATGATTTGCATTGAGATGGTGAGATCAGTGTATTTTCTGGAGGAATCTGGATGCCAAAAAAAATTTGATACTAATTTTATATACTTCTCTTTTAACAAAAAATAAACTTCAAGTTCATGTAGCATACTTCTTCCCATAAGTTTGAATTAATAGGATCTGCAAATGTCATATTTTCTCCCTCTTCTGCAACTAGAGTATCGATGAGAGCTGACTTTAGAATGCTCTCAATCTGATCGGCATTTTCATCCAAGCGAATAACAGCAAATATAGAAAGTAATTTCAAAGCCTGCAAAATGCTCATATATTTTATTAGCCTTCAATGTTGGTTAGATATCATGCTACCTATTCTTATTGCATAAATTTAGATAAAACGCTAGAAACATTCAAAACGATATACCGCAACACGAGAATCCTTCATGATTCTTTTGATATCTTCATTCCCTGTCCAAACTCTCGGCAACAAATCATTGTCATGATATAATACATCGAAAAACCTGAAAATATAATAAAATATTGATAAACTATAAGCTTAAATAATTACATTAAGAGATACTAAAGATATAATGAATAATACCTATCTTCCAAACGGGTCAAAATATGCTTCACTTCTTCTCTAGATTTATTTTCGACTACTTCCCTCGCATGACGCTTGAGATCCATCTTCAAATCGTCAGACTCCGTTGAGTCCAACTCAAATCCCGAAAGAGTATTGGTGAACTCAAAAAGAGCTTTTTCAATTGATCTATTGTAAAGTTTTCTTATTGATGCCCAAGTACTTTGTTCAGCATTATCGAAATATGGCTCAATAGGTTGAGCAAGTTCTTCTGTTAGTTGCTTCTGTAGAGCCATAAATCTCATGTTATTAGTTATCCAATAACAAGGAGATATTCTTTCCCTAATATAAGAATACAAAATACTAGTTGCTTCTGTGGAGCCATAAATCTCATGTTATTAGTTATCCAATAACAAGGAGATATTCTTTCCCTAATATAAGAATACAAAAGACTACTACCCAATAGGAAGAAGATATGCATGGCTTCACTATCATATAAGAAAATATTATATACGATCCATGGAAGTAAAAAAACTTAATTGAAAATATCTGAGGTACCTTATAATATGCTATCAATTCTGACAACTTCATAGAACGGATGGATGTTGCATGGGCTTCGATATTAAGCTGAAGCTTCTCACGACTACGTGATGCATCCCAATCAGCATGTTTAACTTCCAGGCCTACGATGTAATGTGCAGGAAGAAACTATGACGTTTTAGTGTTTAATGAAGGTAAATTGCATGGAAATCGAAAATAATGTACATGCAATTAGCCAAAAGACTAATAAAAGTTAGCATGGGATGAACTATGCTTTAGGAATTGCTCGATATAATGTTCAATAGAGACAACACCTGAAAAATCTTGATCAAATTGAAGCAAAGAATATTGTGTGCAGTTACGAACAGATGATGCAAACCGTCTTCCAGCAATCAGTGACTGATTCAAGTCAATTGTAAATTTTTCCAAAGATTTTGAACGTAGATGCTTCAACACGGCTTGGAATGAAGGACGCACGAGCTGCAAATTAAATGACATGAATTTTTGTCATTGGCCAAAAGACAAGTTAAAAGTATGCATGATCTATTAATTACTCGGACCTCCCCGGGAAGTTAGCATAATTACATGTTGCATCCCTTTATCTTTTAAAATTACAAAAACCTCATTTGTAAGTTTACATTTCATAGCATGCATGCACACACCCCCACCCCCTAGGGCTCACCTCCAACGAGTATTTTTGTGCATGCATGTTATGAAATGTAAACTTACATGATAGGTTTTTGTAATTTCAAAAGATAAAAAAGCAGTAAAACCTGTAATTTAGCAAACTTACAGGGGAGGTCCCAGTAAACAACCCTATGCATGATTAATATTGTATCTATGACAACCTCTTAAATTTTACTTGCATGGATTTGTAGAAACAATCAATTATACACTATTACGCCCCCGCTACGTTTCACGGGGCGTCATTACGTACGGAGGAGCAAAGACGCGCCAAACAACGGGGCTGAACCTTCCGGTTCAGCCCCCATGCAGTGAACCGGCCGGCCGAGGGCTGAACCAGGCGGGTTCAGCCCTCTTTGGAGGGGCCGGCCGGCCCCCTCCTTGCCCGGGTATTTATATACCCGGGCAGCCCCCCTTTTGGGGTTATGCAAGGATTATTCACGGTTAGTATTCTCCCTCTTTAGACCTAATTTCCCCTCTCTTCCTCTAGATCTCTTCCTCTCTCAATCTCTCTAGTAGTTGTGCCCTAACATTTGGTATCAGAGGCGTTCATCTCTCCGACATGGTGAACACTCGCTCTCAAGAGGAGTCCTCACGGATTGAAACCTTAGAGAGAACGTTGTTGGCCTAACGGACTCGATGGCAGCCATGGAAGGACGGATGGAGGCTCGGATGGAGGAATTGAAGGCCTTATTGAAAGGGAAGGCATCGGCGAGTGAAGATTCGGCCGGATCGGGGGCCGATTTGGCCGCTACAGGCGCGCGGTTTGCAGACGGGATCGGCGGCGTGCGGCAATCGGAAGAGGAACGCACACGGATCAGCGGGAATCCGCCTGGCACGGGCTGGCAAGGGGGCGCGTCGGCGTAGCAGCGGGGGGCTCGACAGCGGTTTACGGAGGTCCAGCGGGGCCGATCCCGCCAGGATCTGCAGCGGGAGGCTCGGCTGTGGTGTTTGGGGGTCCGGCGGGGCCGATCCCGCCAGGATCGGCAGCGGGGGGGGGGGGGGGGGGGGGGGGGGGTTCGTCGACCCCGGAGCGGCCTGGGGGCAGGGCCGGCAGGGCTGGGCGGAGCCGGCAGCGCTTCGTCGAGGCTGGGAAGAGTCGGCTGGGCTCCGGCGACCTCCGGATCTCGCGGGATACCAAAGGGGGGGCTTCTCCCTCCTCCCCGTGGGTTTGGGCCTCCGGGCATGGCCGGATTTGGCCAAGCATGGGCTGGACAGCAACAACCTCCTCCTCGGGGAAACGGTCAGCATCAAGGGTACGGCGGGTTCGAGCAAGGTGAGCCTGCAAGACGGGAAGGAGGTCATGGGGGCCAACGCTTGACTCCCGGATTAACTCGCATGTACTTTCCGGAGTTCGAGGGCGGCGACGCATTGGAATGGATTCAAAAGGCTGAACTTTTTTTCCAGAATCAAGATGTGCCTGAAGGTCAGTGGGTGCAGTTAGCGTCCTTCCACTTAAAGGAGGACGCTTTCCAGTGGACGCAGTGGTTCCTACGGGGACGGGAGTACGTGCCTTGGGGAGAATTTGTGGATGGATTTACGGCCAGATTTGGTCCACTTGAGTACGAGAACGTTGAGGCCCTCCTTCAGAAGCTTCGTCAGAAAGGGTCGGTGCTGGAGTATCGCACCGAGTTCGAAAAGCTGGCGAACCGGGTTCAGTGGCCGGAGAGGACACTTTACAGCTGTTTCATATCGGGTCTCAAGGAGCACATTCGTGACGAGGTACAGGCACTCATGCCTCGGTCATGTGGGACGGACTGACGTCTACCTGTTGCCTATTCGGGGCTCAGACATGGTGCTGGGAGTTCAGTGGCTGCGCCAGTTGCAGCGGGTGACCTTCGACTGGGAGCACATGACGATGGAGTTTGTGCATGGCGACAGGCAGTTTTGCTTGCAGGGTCTCATGTCCTCTCCTATTAAGGAGGTTTCTCTTCGCAGCATGCAGCGGTTGAGCGGGGGTGGTCAGATGATGGCCGTCCTGCGGGAGGTCCCGACCGGCGAGCCGACGCCTTCAGAGCTACCGGTTCAGTTACAGTTACTTCTGACAGATTATGCTGATGTTTTTCAGGAACCACGCACTCTGCCTCCGCCGAGGTTCCGTGATCACCGCATTCCGCTCAAGGCGGGTGCTGAGCCCACGAATGTTCGTCCGTACCGCTACCCACACGTTCAGAAGGCGGAGATCGAGCGCAGTGTCCGCGAGATGCTGGAGGCCGGCATCATTCGGCCAAGTACGAGCTCCTTCTCGGCTCCCATTATTCTGGTCAAGAAGAAGGACGGGTCCTGGCGTTTCTGTGTGGACTATCGTGCCTTGAACGGCGTTACGGTCAAGGATAACTTCCCGATTCCCCATATCGAAGAGTTGTTGGACGAGTTGCATGGGGCCCAGCGGTTCACCAAGCTGGATCTTCGCTCCGGCTATTACCAGATCTTGATGGCACAGGAGGACATCCATAAGACGGCTTTCCGGACTCATGACGGCCACTATGAGTTCTTGGTTATGGCCAATGGGCTGACCGGAGGGCCCTCTACTTTCCAGGCCAACATGAACGAGATGTTTAGAGATTTCCTGCGGGTGTTTGTGTTGATCTTCTTTGATGATATACTCATCTACAGCGCGAACTGGGAGGACCACGTGGGCCACGTGGAGCAGGTCCTTGCCAGACTACGTCAGCACAACCTTTATGCCAACCGTTCCAAGTGCTCCTTCGGTCAGGAGGAGGTGGAGTATTTGGGCCACTTGGTTTCCGGTCAGGGCGTCAAGGCCGACCCACGGAAGATTCAGAGTATGCAGTCTTGGCGGCGACCGGTTACAGTCCGCGCCTTGCGGGGTTTTCTGGGGCTCACGGGGTATTACCGGCGGTTTGTCCAGGACTATGGCAAGATAGCTCGGCCACTGACACAGCTACTGCAGAAGGACTCCTTTTCTTGGAGTGAGGAGGCGGAGGAGGCATTTCAGGCCCTCAAACGGGCCATGACCACTACGCCAGTATTGGCTTTACCGGATTTCACACAGGAGTTCGTTCTGGAGACGGATGCCTCAGGTGTCGGCATCGGGGCGGTTTTGATGCAGGCAGGACGGCCGATCGCCTTTTACAGCAAGGCCTTGGCCCCTCGTACTTTGGGCCTCTCGGCCTACGAGAAGGAGATGTTGGCAATTATTCACGTCGTGGCTGTTTGGCGGCCATATCTCTTGGGTCGACACTTTAAGATCCGGACGGATCACCAGAGCTTGAAGCATTTCCTGGACCAACGGGTCTCCTCACCGCTACAGCAGAAGTGGGTAACTAAGCTTCTCGGTTACGACTACGAGATTGTGTATCGCCGTGGCAAAGAGAATGTTGCCGCCGATGCCCTCTCTCGTCTTTCGGAGGCTGCTATCGCTCATATTTCGGGGCCGTTGGTCGATTCTGTGGAGGATATTCAGGAAGAGGTCCGGCGATCAGACACGCTGCGTCCGTTGGTGGAGGCTTTACAGCGGGGAGAGATCGTCGCAGCTGGCTATCACTTGTGTAATGGCCGGCTTTACTATCGGGGGCGGGTGGTCGTGCCTGCCGATTCGGCTTGGAAGACTGTGTTGATGCATGAGTTCCATTCTTCGCCTACAGGAGGGCATGCAGGGGTTCTCCGGACACTTCAGAGGGCACGAGCCAACGTGTTTTGGACAGGCATGCGCCGGGACATTCAGCAGTTCGTTCGCCACTGTGAGATCTGCCAGCGGCAGAAATATGAGACCTCTTCTCCGGCAGGGCTGCTTGTACCGTTGGAGATTCCGCAGCAGATTTGGGACACGGTGTCCATGGACTTCATTGATGGGCTGCCAAAGTCTAAAGGGAAGTATGTGATCCTTGTGGTGGTGGACAAGCTGTCCAAATATGGCCATTTTCTGGCGCTCAGCCATCCCTACACCGGCGAGTCTGTGGCCGCCCTCTTTGCTAGAGAGATCGTTCGCCTGCATGGCCTCCCCCGCGCCATTATCTCTGATCGGGACCCTATCTTCGTCAGTGGGTTCTGGAAGGAGCTGTTCCGGCTGCAGGGCACTCGCTTACATTACAGCACGGCTAACCACCCGCAGTCGGATGGTCAGACGGAGGTGCTTAATCGTGGGGTCGAGACTTATTTGCGTTGCTTTGTGATGGATGAGCCGCGGAGCTGGCCGGACTGGTTACATTGGGCCGAATACTGTTACAACACGGCCTACCACTCCGCCAGCAGGATGACACCATTTGAGGTGGTGTATGGCCGGCCTCCCCCTACTTTGGGCAGCTATGAGCCCGGGAGCACCGCTCTTCCGGCGGTGGATCGCGCTCTGATGGATCGTGAACGCATGTTGGTCACACTTCGGGAGAATCTCCGTCTAGCCCAGGATCGCATGAAGGCCCAGGCGGACAAGTACCGCACTGAGCGGGAGTTCGCTGTTGGTGACGAGGTGTTCCTCAAGCTCCAGCCGTACCGGCAGTTGTCCGTTGCTCGTCGTGGCAACCAGAAACTGTCCCCACGCTACTACGGTCCCTTTCAGATTGTCAGCAGGGTGGGACCGGTGGCTTATACCCTGGCATTACCGGAGGGTTCGCGCATCCATCCTACATTCCATGTCTCTTTGCTCAAGCGGAAGATAGGGCCGCACGTCCTGCCGAGCACTTTGTTACCTGAGGTCACTTCTGCAGGTGAGCTGCGGCCACTTCCTGAAGATATTTTGATGCTCAAGTGGAAGAAACGGGGCGCGGAATACCGGCCCGAGCTCTTGGTCAAATGGAAGAACCTGACTCCGGCACATAATTCTTGGGTGGACTTCTTCGACTTCAAGGAGCTCTACCCCGACTACCACCTTGAGGACAAGTTGGTTCTTGATGGGGAGGGGAATGTTACGCCCCCGCTACGTTTCACGGGGCGTCATTACGTACGGAGGAGCAAAGGCGCGCCAAACAACGGGGCTGAACCTTCCGATTCAGCCCCCATGCAGTGAACCGGCCGGCCGAGGGCTGAACCAGGCGGGTTCAGCCCTCTTTGGAGGGGCCGGCCGGCCCCCTCCTTGCCCGGGTATTTATATACCCGGGCAGCCCCCCTTTTGGGGTTATGCAAGGATTATTCACGGTTAGTATTCTCCCTCTTTAGACCTAATTTCCCCTCTCTTCCTCTAGATCTCTTCCTCTCTCAATCTCTCTAGTAGTTGTGCCCTAACATACACGTTATGTGAGCATTTACATGCCAGATTGTTTCAGAGTACATTTGACGTCCAAATTATACAGTTATACCATATCACAAATAAGTATTCCTGCATAATAAACTTACTGTAATGCTGAATCAAAATGGATGCCTAAACATTAGGTATTGAGCAAAAAATGAAACTTAAATAGGAAGTTAGTTGTTAAACAATTGTCTTAGTTATAAATTTCAAATTTTCTTGTCCTGATTTGGGTATCTAATAGCAATTCATGCCATCATTTTTTATAATACTATGAGAGAGGGAGGGTTAATGTAGCAAAAAAAAGATTATTTCCCAGATATCTAAGTATTTGAAATTATTTTAAGATATTATCTGCTTTATTTTATTTAGGTTTTGTTTCGCTTAGCTGCAATGCCGAGAGAAGTTGGTGAGAATAATGACTTGTTGTGCAGAGTGGTGAAAATTATTTAAAAATTGTTTAGAGGAACTCCGTTTACAGTGTTGTTCAGAATTTCAAAACTATTTTACAGGTCTGAAAAAACAACTGTGGTGCTAGAAAAGTTTTAATAAAATAATTATAGAAATGTGAAAAGTAATTAACACAGCAAACAATTTGCACCAAAGTGCTATTATAAATCATCCATTGATTCTAAACCACAATCAATATATTTCTAAGAGTGTTTGTAGTTTTCTACTTGGATGAGAGACCTGGGGTTTGTTCTGAGAATTTCTTCAACAGTGAGTGATGAGAATCTACTTGGAAAAGGGAGCAAGGAATGTACTTTTTGTTTATGCATATTTAACCAAGTCATTGTGTATAATACAACAGCAAGAACTGATCTTTGTTTCACAATTGGAAGCACTTTTTCAGTTTTTATCTTGTAATACTTGCACTTCTCGACTTGATTGAGGGTGAGAAACTTGGGGCCTTTTGTTTCTTTTGCATTGATTACATGTCTATACGTAATATATGAGAGCGACCAGTGGAAATTACATGGTTTAGTACTCTAACCATGCAGTGTCTGATGGCGATAATATATTTAGCCATAACACAATTTTTTTTCTCACTATATAATTTCTTAATTTATTTTAACTTTCTTAATTATATTGCATAGTTTGTCTCATTTCATATTTTCATTTAATTATATGTTATTTTATATTATATTATTATATGGTCTACTTTTATTATTTATTTTTATTTTCTTATTGTATATTTAATTAATGAGATGTTCCTAGGCAAATAATGTAAAGAACAAACCCTCACAATATTAAAAGTATTATCTGCTTTGGTTCATTCTAGCCCATACTGAGACGACCAACACCATTTTCCACAAGTGGCTTATGAGTACTTCCCAAGAGATCACCAATCCCAAGACTACTCCCACCAGAGCATACTTAACTATAGAGTTTCCAACACAACATCATTTGTTCCGAAAAGGCACCCTCTAATATTTAGGGTCCAAGATTACTTAAGCCAAACAACTTTCCCTCCAATTCCAATACGATATTCGGTTCATTCATGCACCTCCTTTCTGTTGGAGTTTACACATTTGATTTATTTGTATTTCAGATTATGCATTAGTGATTTAGGTACAAGTATAATGTCTTTAGTACCAAATTGGTTATTGATGTTTTGTATGTCCTTTGTAATCCTTTAAATAACCCCCTATGAGGGATGAATAATATACTTGATATTATCTCCTCTCATATTCTGACTTAGTATCAGAGCTGAAAATGATTCCTCCTTAATCCACCTCCACTCTCGCGTGCCTTCGGGCATCTGTGAGACATCGTCTCGCGGCTCACGATTCTTTCTCATGTAGCCGTTGTGGCTGGCTTTTTTGTCGTTTAGGTCTTAGCATCGACGTCGCTCAACGCGAAGGCATTACTCTCGATCCCGTCGTCGCTTCCGTCTGTCATTCCCGTTGTAGTTCACATCAGCGTCTTCTGATGGCTCCGTAGTCTCCAACGGCAGCCTCGTCATCGACGGCCTCTATCAAGCCGACTTCAGATCGACTGTCGTATCGACTTCTCCTCTCTGCTGCTCCAATCCTGATCGACAATCAAGACCCTCCCTGCTCCAGATTTCATCTACATGCACTTGAGCCAATCCCGTCAGAAATCCAATCCACAGACCCATGGACGATCCTATCGACATTCCCATCAACGATTCCAGTCGATGATTCTGTCAGCGTGTCTCCTCTCAATCCATGGCTTCAAATCTAGTCGGTGACGACGACAACTCTTTATGGTTTGAACGACATCGATAACTTCTCCAACATATCTTCCTGATGTTGATCTTGTCTGCTGCTCCCGTAGCCGACATTCTTTCGCTCACCCGTTGTTGTTGTCGATCGAGTTGCACTTCTTTCGATCTGCTCTCAGTATGCGTCGAAGAAGTTCACTGCGAGCCCGCCAGTCCTTTGCCTAATCCAGCAGCTGCTTTGCCCACATCCGGTTGTTTTCACTGGTTGCCCTTTTAGATTGCTTCTTCCATGGCATTAATCTTGTCGTCTGTTTCTGTCCTCGATGTTTTCTCATTCAGTTGTTTTGTTCCAGTCTCGGACACTCTGCTGCACCTGATCAAACCGTCTCCAACTACTGCCCCTCGGCAATTCCAGTCGCTGCATTTATCTTGCTCGATGGGCATTCCGCGCGGGCGCACCGGCCCTCGCCTCTACAAGGCAGAGGAGGGTGATGTGCCCCAGGCGCGCCCAGGCGCGTATCGTCGAGCGCCTTACCAGCTCCCAGGCGCACCAAAGGCGCGCCTGGGTCTTTCAAGGTGTTTTCTTCAACCTGTTTTATTGGGAGGTGGGCAAAAACATGATCTCAGGCGCACCCGAGGCACCCCTAGGCGCACTTGGGCACCTAATTCACTGATTTTCAGTGAATTGGGCACATTCACTGATTTTCAGTGAATTGGGTGCCCAAATCACTGAAAATCAATGAATTGGGTGCCCAATTCACTAAAAAACAGCGAATTTGGTGCAATTCACTGAAAATCAGCGAATTGGATGCCCAATTCCCTGATTTCAATTCCCTGATGGGCACCCAATTCGCTGATTTTCAGTGAATTGGGCACCCAATTCGCTGATTTTCAGTGAATTGGGCACCCAATTCGCTGATTTTCAGTGAATTGGGCACTCAATTCGCTGATTTTCAGTGAATGGACACCCAATTCAATTTTGCACCTCACGTGCCTCAGGCATGCGTCTGCGCCTAGGCTCCAGAACCCCTTTGCGCCTCGATGCGCCTTGCGCCTCGGTGCACCTTTGATAGCATAGCTTCCGAAGCTGTCGCTACCCCTTCTGGGGTGCTGATCTCTCACCGAAGCTGAAACTGTGTTATTTTTTTGATCTTTTTTATGTCTTTGTTTGGTTGTCGTCCTACAGTTTGTTTGTGTTTTGTGTCTTCCTATATGCACGTATATTCAACGTGAGAGGGAACATTTGGGACGAAGGCGACTTGGATAGTATTTCCCGACTCTCGCCTTAGACCCACACGGCCCACCAGGTTTCTCTTTGTATTGCTCTTTACATCTCCACTATTTCCTCATTGTGATAGGTGCACGTGCTCCGGAACAGAACGGACTTTCTTTGTGGATGTCTCCTTGTATGTTTAAATGAACAATCAGCACATCTAAATTTGTGGAAATCTCGTTGTGTGTTTAAATATACACACTCGACCCACGTTTTCTTTTTGGGGGTGTCTCGTTGTGTGTTTAAATGTACACACTTGACCCCACGTCTTCGGTTACTGTGATTCTTCCACATGTTTTTCTTGAGTGTAGATAATGTCGTTATCATACCATTGCGTGTTTGGGGTATTGACCGGTGGATTTGTGTGTATTGCTCGTGTGTTTTGTGCGCTTCTGTCGCACCCCAAGCCACCTCTGATGTCAATCCATTTTCATCTCTACCTCCATTACATTTATCACCATATAACACTTTCAAGCTGTGGGTTTTTCCCCTCCATCTTGAGGGGAAGTGTTGGAGTTTGCACATTTGGTTTAATTGTATTTCAGGTTATGTATTAGTGTTTTAGGTATGGGTGTATTGTCTTTAGTCCCACATCGGCTATCTGTGTTTTGTATGTCTTTTGTAATCCTTTAAATACTTCCTTTGAGGGATGAATAATGCACTTGATATTTTCTCCTCTCATATTCTGACTCTTTCACCTAAAAGCTTGTCATCCTAAAAGCCTTTCAAGAGATGCTTTGACTGAATTTCACTGCCTCCAATGCACTCCCCGCTCTCATCGATTTTAGAATGTTACAGACCGACCAACTTCCATATGGTTCGTTACCGAACAACACATGGTACTGTAGGATATTTGGCTCTGATGTCATTTGTAACGACCCAACCCTGACAATATTAGAAGTATTGTTCGCATTGGTTCATCTCAGCACATACTGAGCCGAACCACATGATATTACCCATTTTTACAAATGGCCTACGAGTACTTCTCAGGAAGTCACCCATCCCATGGCTTCTTCCACAGGAGTACGCTTAACTACGGAGTTTCGAACACAACTCCACCATTTACTCGGAAAAGCCACCTCAAATATTTATAGTCCAAGTTATTACTTAAGCCCAACAATTTTTTCTCCAATTCCGATACAAGATTCAGTTCATTCATGCACGTCCTTTCACCTAGAAGCCTACCATCCAAGAAGTCTGTCAAAAGATACTTTGACTAGGCTTCACTGCACCCAAAGCACACTCCCCGCTCTCATCGGACCGCCTGATTCGTATTCAGGATGTCACAAGTAATATAAAAAATTTATTGGATTATCAAAATTAATTGAGTGTTGTACTAAGGACCTCCATTATTAATAGCAATAAACATTTATTTTATTGTTGGATTTAATCAGACGATCCTCATAGATGTGATAGTGTAGTTGGGGCCTTCAATTTTAATAATAATAGATAATGAACAGATTTTGAGGATATATCCACAAAAGTATAAAAAATGCCACTGAAAAAGAAGCAATAAATGAAAACATTGTAAACCAATTCATTCGCATTACCATGTTAGATACATGAATCCAACCAAAGAATCGAAATAGAATTAAGCTCGAGAAGGAAACACTCAAGTCATTCGGTGAAAAGAGATAGAAACACTCAACTCTAATCTGCCTAACCTAGGCCGGAGACAACAAAAAGGAATTAGTCAAATATAGAACGTTCTACGAGGTTTTAATTCCCAAACACCCTTCACACCTTCAATTTCAGTGGCGTGTAGCATCCGTAACAATACGCTCCACTTGAAAAATGATCTCGTGTTAGGTCCTTATCCAAGACCTCCCAGGTGGTGAAGACTAGTTTAGAGCTCCCTTATCTAGGAGGTCTTGGGTTCAAGCTCCAGCCTAAAAAACCCGCCATTGGAATTAGCGGTTGCGGCCAATTAGATCCGTGGAGATGTGTTGGGATCACGGGTCTGCAGACCTGTAGCGCACCCACAGTAGACTGGGGCGTTACATAAAAAGTGGTGATGATGATAAGCTTAGAGCTCCCTAAACTTCCACATGGTTCGTTTCCGAACAACACATGGTACTGTAGGATATTTGGCTCTGATGCCATTTGTAACGACCAAACCCTCACAATAATAGAAGTATTGTTCGCATTGGTTCATCTCAGCACATACTGAGCCGAACCCCATGATATTACCCATTTTTACAAATGGCCTACGAGTACTTCTCAGGAAGTCACCCATCCCATGGCTTCTTCCACAGGAGTACGCTTAACTACGAAGTTTCAAACACAACTCCACCATTTACTCTGAAAAGCCACCTCAAATATTTATAGTCCAAGTTATTACTAAAGCCCAACAATTTTTTCTCCAATTCTGATACAAGATTCAATTCATTCATGCACGTCCTTTCACCTAGAAGCCTACCATCCTAGAAGTCTGTCAAAAGATACTTTGACCGGGCTTCACTGCCCCCAAAGCACACTCCCTGCTCTCATCGGACCGCCTGATTCGTATTCAGGATGTTACAAGTAATATATAAAATTTATTGGATTATCAAAATTAATTGAGTGTTGTACTAAGGACCTCCATTATTAATAGCAATAAACATTTATTTTATTGTTGGATTTAATCAGACGATCCTCATAGATGTGATAGTGTAGTTGGGGCCGTCAATTTTAATAATAATAGATAATGAACCGATTTTGAGGATATATCCACAAAAGTATGAAGAATACCACTAAAAAAGAAGCAATAAATGAAAACATTGTAAACCAATTCATTCGCATTACCATGTTAGATACATGAATCCAACCAAAGAATCGAAATAGAATTAAGCTCGAGAAGGAAACACTCAAGTCATTCGGTGAAAAGAGATAGAAACACTCAACTCTAATCTGCCTAACCTAGGCCGGAGACAACGAAAAGGAATTAGTCAAATATAGACCGTTCTACGAGGTTTTAATTCCCAGACACTCTTCACACCTTCAATTTCAGTGGCGTGTAGCATCCGTAACAATACACTCTACTGGAAAAATGATCTTGTGTTAGGTCCTTATCCAAGACCTCCCAGTTGGTGATGAGGGCCAGTTTAGAGCTCCCTTATCTAGGAGGCCTTGGGTTCAAGCTCCAGCCTCAAAAACCCGCCATTGGAATTAGCGGTTGCGGCCAATTAGATCCGTGGAGATGTGTTGGGGTCACGGGTCTGCAGACCTGTAGCGCACCCACAGTAGACCGGGGCGTTACATAAAAAGTGGTGATGATGACCAGCTTAGAGCTCCCTTATCCAGGAGGGCTTATGTTCAATCCCCAGCCTCAACAACCCACCATTGGAATTAGTGACTGCGGCCAATCAGATCCGTGAAGATGGATTGGGGTCACTGGTCTGCAGACCTGTAGCTCACCCACAGTAGACCGTGGCGTTACATAAAAAGTGGTAATGAGGACAAGTTTAGAGCTCCCTTATCTAGGAGGTCTGGGGTTCAAGTCTCAGCCTCAACAACCAGCCATTGAAATTAGCGGTTGCGGCCAACACCCACAGTAGACCGGGGCGTTACATAAAAAATGCAGCTCAATTGGTGATGACCGCGCAAGGAAGGTAAATTGGCTACCCTTATAGTTTATGTGGACGATATTGTTATAGCAGGAGATGATCTGAAAGAAATTCAAACTCTATAAGAAAGACTGGCTAGAGAATATGAGGTAAAGGACTTACGGAACCTTGAGTATTTCCTGGGAATTGAAGTTGCCAAGTCTAGGCATGGGATTTTCATCTAGTTGAGGAAGTATATCCTGGTTTTACTTCAGACATCTGGGATGAGTGGGTGTAGACCTGTCGACACCTTTATCAAATCAAACCACAGGCTAGGGAGAGATGATGAAGAAATTGTTGGGGACACTTATTTTCAGAAGTTAGTAGGGAAGCTGATTTACTCATCACATACTCGCCCAAATATATCGTATGATGTTGAAGTGATAAGTCAATACATGCACTCCCCAAAGAAATGTCATCTTGATGCAGCCACCGTATTCTCAAATACCTCAAGATCTCTCCTGAGAACGATATCTTATTCTCATCTAATGATGAGCTAAATATTGAAGTATACACATACACAGCCTGGGTTGGATCGGTTTATGATTGACGATCCACCTCAGGATATTGCACTTTGGTTGGTAGGAATTTGGTTACATGGAGGGGCCAGAAACAACATGTGGTTGCCAGATCTAATGTTGAAGCTAAATTCAGAGTAATGGCCCAAGGAATTTGTGAAGGACTATTGATTCAAACTAGTATGAGAGATCTTGGCTTTGAGAAAATGAGTCAATCAGGCTATATTGTGATAAAAAGACGGTCATTAGCATTGCTCATAATCCTATTTAACACGATCACACCAAACACATTGATGTTGACATACACTTCATTAAAGAAAACATAGTGAGAGGAATTGTATGTACTTTGTTCGTCCCATCTAAACAACTAGCAGACATCCTCTCTAAAGGATTGAATGTGAGTGCTTTTGGAAGGATCATTACCAAGTTGGGAATTGTCAACATTACACGCCCAACTTGAAGAAGGGTGTTAGCATTTATTACTTATTTATTTTCTGTATTTTCTATTTCATGCATTTCTATCCACTCCATGTATTTCTCTTCACTCATATATATAAGAGTAAAACCCCTTGTATATAATCAACAAATAATTTCGAAAATTCCAACAACTACTAAAAGACTGTTGCACCCATGCCAACGAGACAATTGAGTAATAAAATCCAAGACGACGTCCTCTCATAAGGCCTCCAGAACTGGGAGTGGATGAAATAGTTCTATTGGAGTCATGGCCTCGTGTTTAGCCCTCAGACAGACGAGGTGGTTTGCAACATATTGTTGGACGGACTTCATCATGTTTCACAAAAGCAGGTTCAGTACAGGTGTCTTTACCGCATCCATAATAGACCAACCAGCATCGCATTCCATCATGAATGATTTATTGAAGTCCAAGGTAGCTAACACCACAACTATAGTAAAGACTTGTTGCAGGTGTGTAAAGGTTGCCTAAGCCCATCTGTCCAAGAAAATGA
Organism: Dactylorhiza incarnata; assembly: GCA_033032865.1. Classification (NCBI taxonomy): domain Eukaryota; kingdom Viridiplantae; phylum Streptophyta; class Magnoliopsida; order Asparagales; family Orchidaceae; genus Dactylorhiza; species Dactylorhiza incarnata. Next base: position 2,457,644 of record JAWHQI010000309.1, on the reverse strand, counting down.
CATCTTAGAGTCCTTACGGAGGAGGTGGGGAGGGGTCGTTCTAAGTGTCTGTAGTTGAAGATGAAGCGGTGACAATACCCCTAAAGAAGCACCACACAACTTAGACTATCTTTGGGATGGGCCAATCAAGAATGAATTGTACTTTGTTCAGGTTCATGAACACACCGTCGGGGGATATCACATGGACCAAATACTATAAGCTGGGTTGCCCAAATTAACACTTCTTGGGATTGGCCTTCAAGTGGTGTTAAGAAAAGATGTCGAGCGTCATTTTCAAGTGGTCGTGGTGTTAGTCCCATTTGAAATTATAGACGGCGATATCATAAAAAACAACACAAACTTACGAAGACACAGTAGAAATAAAGAGGAGGAAATATTTGATAGATCTATTCATCCACATAGGGGGAAATATATAGGACTTACAATGACACTTAATACTAGACTCAAGATGTGGGACTAAACCCACTCATACATAAATATATTAAAACTACTAAACTCAACTCTCCCCCTCAAGCTGAAGGGGAAACCTTCAGCTTGGATATCATAAAAGAGATAGTAAAAATGGTAGGCAAAGGTGGGACAAGACGGGTGACCGGGGATACTCCCACACACGGTACACCCACAAGAAAGAAACCACACACACGAATCTACGTGACCGCGGGGATAACACCACACTCACGAATCAACGAGACTGCGGGGATAACACCACACACACGAATCAACGAGACTGCGGGGATAACACCTCTCGCACAGATCTACGTGACCGCGGGGATAAGAGAGAAAAGGGAAAAAACAACCACCAAAGACCATACCACCTACCAATCACAAGGAAAAACTTGGGGAGACACAAACAACGCACGACATAAGCCTAGAGGCCGTGTGGGACTAAGGCGAACAACGGGAAAGATCATCCGAGTCTCCTTCATCCCAACACTCCCCCTCACGTGAAAGGCACGTGCATATATGCATAACATGACCATAAGCAAATACAAACAACAAATAAAGACATAAAGACGACTGAAACTACCACAAAGATGCAACATCAGCGAGATATCACCATTCCAGAAGGGGTGACAGCAGCCGGACGACGAAATGGAAGCAGCAGCGGTAGATCTAGAAGCAGACGACCGAACTGGACGCAGCAGATGGCGGAAACGGAAGCAGCGGCGGCAGATCTAGAAGCAGACAACCGAACTGGACGCAGCAGATGGCGGAAACGGAAGCAGCGGCAGGACATCATGACACAGAGCGGCGGGGCCGGAGAAGAAGTGCAGCAGTGGAGCTTCGACGGGATCGTCGATTGGCAGAACTGGACGCAGCAGGCGGCGGAAACGGGAGCAGCGACGGCAGAACAGGAAGCCGCAGCGAGTAGAAGGGACGGCAGAGGAATCAGGCGCCGGAGTCGATCGCAGAGGAGAAGCTGCGACAGCAGACACTTCTGTCGACGGGATCAGAACAGGAAGCCGCGGGGAGAAGCAGTCGTCGACGGGATCACGATGCGAGAAGAAGTCGTCGACGATGGAAACGGCGCTGTCGACCTCGACGGGATCGGCCAGAGGAATCCTCCTCGTCGAGGGAAAGAGAGGCCACTCCCGTCGATGGAATCTAAGGACGATTCCGTCGACGGGAGCGGGAAGGGAGCAGCTCGACGGGATCAATATTAGCGCAGGACGGGATACGGGAGAGAAAAAATTTAGGTTACAGAAGCCAGGAATAATTAACCCTGCTTTGATACCAAGTAGAAATAAAGAGGAGGAAATATTTGATAGATCTATTCATCCACATAGGGGGAAATATATAGGACTTACAATGACACTTAATACTAGACTCAAGATGTGGGACTAAACCCACTCATACATAAATATATTAAAACTACTAAACTCAACTGACACGACATGAACAAGCCATTCATTGTGGACTATATAGGTCCGTTGGTCAACCCAAAGGGCTCATATGACTAGGCACTTATAGTGCCCTTCATGACTCCAAAAGAATGCCTTCGACACATCCTTTGTGCACACCTCGATTTGATGGTAACCGTGAGGACAATTTTGAAGAACATGCCTAAACAGCTAAAATTGAAATTTTAACTGGCACGACCGAGCTATTGAGCTCACGGTAGTCAACATAGAACTACCATCTCACATCCTTCTTGGGCACCAAAAGGATAGGACTAGTAAAAGGGTTGGAGCTAGGTTGAATAATCCTTTATATGAGCATCTCATCCACAAAATTTTCAATATCATCATTTGTGTTTAACATATCAATGAGGATGCAAAGGACGAACTTAGATAGCAACCATTTTGGGTCGAAGGATATCCAATGATCTGATTGTCGAATTGGGGGAAATCCTCTGCAAACGTCGTGAGTTAATGTTTGTAAGAATGTGTCTATTGCGGTGTGAGGGAGGTGAGATGGCTCGGGCTCGAGGGACCATAGTAGAGTTGAAAATTCTAGCTAGGTAGTCTTTGGGATGGACTGGAAGGAGGCAGGGTGGTGAGACGAAGGCCATAAAGATCTTAGCCTAACTAATGTGGCGTCTCCCAGTATCTGCAACTACTGTACTCCCAAGATGGTATCTATGTCTCTAAGACAGAAGGGATAGAAATCGGTCGTGTACGAGTATTTATCCATCGACATGGGTAACCCTGCAGTTAAAGCCTTGCAGCCATCACCCAAAGAAACTTGAAAAGAAATGATCGTTTGTACTGGTATGTCGAAGAGGTGAAATATTACGACACAACGTTGCGACTCACACCACCATCTAAAGCCCCCTCAAGTTGTTGGACAATGCATGTAAAATTTCATGGTGGAGGGGCCTATTCTGCCGACGAAGTAAAGAGAGAGATACATTTCATGAAGGAATTTATGTAAGTGATAATGGAATTGGTTTACTGGAGTGCACATAGATGTTCGAACACCTATTACCCGCTTAGCAAGTGTCGCAGTGTTTCACCAACTCGTCTTTCAACAATAACAATCAATGCAAATTTGGGTCGGCTTATTAAAGCCAACACATCCAATGACGGTAGACCATCTATATAAATCATGGCAAGAGGAACTTTGTGCTCTTGCGTCATGTGGTGAATCTCAAAGAATTGCTAGACCTGAGTAATCCATCATAGAGGAATATTCCATTCAAAGATCGAAACGTCCTCCCTATTCAGCAAGGCGCCCATGTAAGTTGTTGATGGTGCATAAATCAATAATGGTGGCGGTGGAAGCACATAACATCGTTTGTAATAGAAGAGGCTTGGCTCAATGATGGTGTGTTGCGGAAAAGTTGGATGGCATCCTGATGGAGGTTGCTAAGGTGATGAGATGGGATGAGATCATGTTGACCTCATTGGCAAGATCTTCAATGTGATGGATGGCTGATGTGGTCGAAGAAATTGTGGACACGTGAACAGACATTGGAGAATGTCCCACTGCTCAGGTGCATGAAGATCGAGTGCGAGAGATTGTGGGTGCGAACGTGCGATGTCAATGATGTTCTCATATGTGAATCTAGTGTCTCTGTCAATGGGGAAACGAAGATTTGAAGGCGTCGTCTAAGAGGAACATCGACGATGGTGTTGGTGTGTTGCCAATGTCGATAGTCGGTAGGAGTGTCATCGTTGGCACAGGAGGGCGATATCTAGCATCTTATTCCCAATGAATATGATCTGTTGGAAGCTGCAGTTGGACCAAATGTTACATATGTGAACCCAGTTGGAGAATCAAATCAGAATCAAGCTCGAAAAGGAAGCATTCAATCATTCAATTAAAGAGAAATATGCAATACTCTAGTTCAATCAGCCCTGGAAAGAAAATACTGAAGTGATGAAAGATGCAAAACCCTACTAACAAATCCCCTCATGCAGTGGGATACAAAAAAGGTCAGACAACATAAAGGAAATAGTCAAACATAGAACATCATCTGAGGCTCTAATTCGTGGGCGCCAGTTGTGAATAAACTTTCAGTACAGGTGTCTTTACCGCATCCATAATAGGCCAAGCAGCGGTTAACCAAGCTTAGCAGGGGCAGGCAGTAACAACAAGATTTGGAAGGTCAACTCAAGAAAAGTGGAAATCGATCCCATTAATGTATGAAGGAAGCCATTTCGGGAAGGAATAAAACATTAATAGCATAACGATCAATTAGAAATATTTGGATAATATAATCAACATTAAGTAATTTGATTTCCTGCATCTTTATTTTCAGAATTAATTACTAAGCTATTGAATAAATGGATCAGTACAACCCGTATTCAGCGAGTAGGCCCGATACCGACCTAACTCGCCCAGGGCAAGGTGAGGCGAGTACGCCCACTTATCCTTCTCGACGACATAATCTTGTCCCGACGACATGATTTCTCTTCTCGACGATATGAGTGTGATTCGTCTAGACGATGCAAACAGCCCATCCCGACGACAAAACTCCTTCTCGCCCAGGGCGAGGCGAGTCTGACCTGGCCTCAGGCGAACTCGCCTCAGGGGAACTCGCGCCCCGGCGAGTAGGATATGAACCTAGTCGCCCCAGCCGCACTCGCTCAAGGAGGGAGCGAGGCGAGTTCGGGTCAACCCGACTCATCAATCCTCCCTCACTACCCGCAGACCAACGGGGGTTGCGATTAGTATTTACGAAAAGGCGCGAGGAGCTGTTCGCAGACCACTTAGGTCTGCATATAGTAATTTGGTTAAGGCGGAGGAAGCTATCCGCATGACATTAGGACTATTTTGCCCTTAGAAGAATTTTCCTATAAATAGGACTCATTATGTCTCAGATCAGCACAGATCCACCCCCCAAGAGAGTCTGAGCTTTCCTCCTTTCACGTTTGTGCTATCTGAGACACATGCTCAGCCTTTGGTTTTTGGAGGGGAAGCCAAGTAAGATTTCCAGGTTAGTGGCGAGACCTCCTCGCTGCAGCCAGTGGGTCTGTTCTTAGGCAATCATCTACCATTCTGAGGTCCAGTTCTCAGCTCGAAATACTCAGGCCTAGGGATCTGACGAAAAGAGAAGTAACTCAAACTACTCTCCAAGTCTCGAACATAGTTGAACCGGTATCAGGGCTTCAACATTTTTGGTGTCGTGAGCGTGGACTCTAGCTTGAGAAGAAAATCTCATCCGACGATCCCATGGCAGAACATAGCGAGCAGGGGGGCGGCCAAGGTAACTCGCTGCCTACGGGCGAGTTCGTAACAAAGAGGGATTTTGCGGAGTTTAGGAGGTCAATGGAAGATACCATCCGGGGTCTGCTCGCGCCTCGCGCCGAGGCGGGAGAGCCCTCCCCAGTAGTGGTCGCCTCGCCCGCCGAGGCGGGACCGGTATCCGGGCTTCAACATTTTTGGTGTCGTGAGCGTGGACTCTAGCTTGAGAAGAAAATCTCATCCGACGATCCCATGGCTGAACATAGCGAGCAGGGGGATGGCCAAGGTAACTCGCTGCTTACGGACGAGTTCATAACAAAGAGGGATTTTTGCGGAGTTTAGGAGGTCAATGGAAGATACCATCCGGGGTCTGCTCGCGCCGAGGCGGGAGAGCCCTCCCCAGTGTAACGACCCAAAAACATGAAGCGACCCAAAATGATAATTAAAAAGAAATTGGATTCATAAAATGTGAAGTATGGATGATGATGTGCTAATAGTAAACTTGGGTGTGCAAATAGTTTTAAATAGTCTTAAATGTTAATTATGAAATTGGTGTGCCAATAGAGCTATTTTGGGCTGCTGAAATGAAGTGGCTGCTGTAATACTATTTAGAATATTATAGATATAATATTATATTCCTGTTAGGCGGTGAGTTTGGACGGTGAGCGGTGGAGTGAACCACTCTTGCTGGATTAAAAGTAAACCCGAGCCCCTGGCGTATCAAAAATCCCGCACTACCCCTCTTTCTCGCTACCGCCGCTCTCGCCTTTCGACATCAGGAGCCGCACCTCTTCCCCCTCCCTGTTCTCTCTAGGGATCAACGATCTCTCCTCTTTGAGTCGTCGACGGCGTCTTCCTCCTGCTAGGGCTTGCCGCCGATGCCTGCTGCCTGCTGCCTGCTTCTTCCGCCGTTGTTTGTTGTCGCTGCTGCTTCTGCCGTATGCTAGGGCTCGACGAGAACGCTCCTCCTGCAGCGTGAGACGAATGAAGAAGAGGGCCAGACGACTTCTCCTGTACCAGATGTCATCAACAGCGACCATAACCCTCTTTCCTCTTCGATTCGACATGGGATCTCTCGGTAGAGTTTGTCGTTGGTCGTGCATGACTCTGCAAGGGTCGATCGAGAGTTTTACTCTCCTGTTCTCATTGTAAGCCCTCTTTTTAAGAACTCCTTTACTCAATTAGTTTTTAATTCCTGTTTTTGATGGAGTACTTGAGTTAGATGGTTGGTTTTGGTTTAAATGAAGTTAGGGTTTTGCTAGTTTTTCTGATGGGGGGGTGTTGCTGGATTGTGTTAATAGATATCCATCTTCTTTTCTTGCCTTAGTTACAATTTCTGAAATGGAATGAATAGAATAAATTGGGGCTGCTTTGTGCTTGTTGGCTGCTATGGTTGACCGGCTGTGTATGTCTTTGCTATGAATAAATTGGCTGCTATGAATAGAATTGGATGTGGTTTGTTGGAAAAGAATTGGGTGATGGAGATCGATTATGAATCAACTGTAATAAGAACCCAAGTAATGTTATTACAAAATTAGTGATTAATGATCTAGTGAGTTTAAAGTCATAATTGTTGCCAGCTATTATATTTAAGGAAGATTATTGAAATAAATAATGATAGCTTGATTTTCATTAATTTGGATTGTGTTGTTGCTGGTTTGGGAAGTTTACTAGAAATATATATGAGAAGATGCGTGTTTACATAGAATGGATTTGGAGTTTTGAGATTTATTTGGTCTTGGCTTAGGGCTAAGTTTAAGTAACGGTTTTTCATAATTTCATGGATTCAACACCGTCTCTATGTAATAATGTAGTTCCACTAAATCAGAAACTTAATAACAGATGTTTTAAAGGATGGTGACCCTTGGAAGATGTGATGATGCTCCAAGAAGATTTTGGTGAGTACTTATTTCTTTAATTATGCTTAGTTTTGAATATTTTGAATATACACATGCTTATATTTGAACATATTTTAGAGAATGTGCATGGACATGAAATTGCAATTGTTTGCATTTATGAATCACGAATAATTATGAGATTTACTAGAATAAAAAAAAAGAGTAACCCAGTGCTGTGGGGGGGTATGAATACCCACGGTGGAATAAAAACACGGATACCAGACATAAAGACTGATCATGAATATTGAATAGGAATTTTGAATATAAAAATCGACATTGACTATGAATACGTGAAGAAGAACAGAACGAAAAAAAATAAGCATCGATGCATAAGAATAATGGAAATGATAAGGGTTAACCCAGTAGCCGTAGTGGGGGTGTGAATACGCTACGGCGGAATGTGCTTTTGATATTGATTGAAGCCGTTGAAGGCCGGAGGCCGTTGAAGGCCAAGAGGTCGTTGAAGACCAAAAAGGAATCTACAGCAACCCTTATGATTTCCTAATTTAATAAAGCGAAAGATAAACGAGGAATCTGATTCAGAAACTGATTATAAGAACATTTGATGATTGACGAAAGAAAATGAATTGACTGAACTACAGTTGAAAGAATCTGAAATTGATGAAAAGATTTTGAATAAACAGAAATGAAACGACGTGAACGAATAAAGACAGAATGTGAAAAGAAACGAACTGAATGGAAGAATTTGAAAATTAAACATATTGTTACTTTATTGATATGTCAATCCTTAAATGAATGCATTTATCTACTGCAATTTGAATTCGATAATGAAAAGCGAATAAAACTTTTGATAATTGAACGTGATGCATAAAAGATAAGAACGAAGAAGGAATATACGAATGAACGAATATGAATGTGAATGAATAAGACTAGAATATTCTATGAAATGAATGTGATAGAACATAAGAATAGAGAATTCGCTGAAAAGAACCTGATGAACTTAATACTGATGTTCTTTCGATACTGTAATATTTATGCATATTGATACTGATATTTCTTGGTTGCATGTACAACAGTTAAAGAAGTATGTTATTCACTTAGTCATATTCGTTATGACTAAGCCCGTTGACTTCATTTTTTTTAGGAAGATGCGCGTTTCCTGAAGACTCTTAAGAAATCAAAGTGGTTCAGAAAGAAAAAGAAAACTAAAGATCAGGCTAAGGTATGAAGTTTTTATTATGTGTTTTATTCTGTATTCACTATACTTACTTCTATAACATCCTGGCATAAATGATATGAAAACAGGTTTTGATACAGAATTTATGTGGGGTCTGGATAGGGGCCTCACACCCAGTAGTGGTCTCCTCGCCCGCCGAGGCGGGGCAAAGTCCGCACCCCGGCAAAGAAGGGTTCCCTAAATATGGTGATCAATCGCTTCGCATGCGAGTACTCTTCGCGAGTCCGACCGAAACTCGCCACTCTAAGGGAGCGAGGCGAGTTCGGGTCAACCCGACTCATCAATCCTCCCTCACTACCCACAGACCAACGAGGGCTGCGTTTAGTATTTACAAAAAGGCGCGAGGAGCTGTTCGCAGACCACTTAGGTCTGCATATAGTAATTTGGTTAAGGCAGAGGAAGCTATCCGCAGACCATTATGACTATTTTGCCCTTAGAAGAATTTGACTATAAATAGGATTCATTATGTCTTAGATCAGCACAGATCCACCCCCCAAGAGATCCTGAGCTTTCCTCCTTTCACGTTTGTGCTATTTGAGACACAGGCTCAACCCTTGGTTTTTGGAGAAGCCAAGTAAGATTTCCCGGTTAGTGGCGGGACCCCCTCGCTGCAGCCAGTGGGTCTGTTCTTAGGCAATCATTCTGAGGGCCAGTTCTCAGCTCAAAATACTCAGGCATAGGCATCTGACGAAGAGAGAAGTAACTCAAGCTACTCCCCAAGTCTCGAACATAGTTGAACCGGTATCCGGGCTTCAACATTTTTGGTGCGGTGAGCGTGGACTGTAGCTTGAGAAGAAAATCGCATTCGACGATCCCATGGCTGAACATAGCGAGCAGGGGGCCGACCATGGTAATTCGCTGCCAACGGGCGAGTTCGTAACAAAGAGGGATTTTGCGGAGTTTAGGAGGTCAATGGAAGATACCATCCGGGGTCTGCTCGCGCCTCGCGCCGAGGCGGGAGAGCCCTCCCCAGTAGTGGTCGCCTCGCCCGCCGAGGCGAGGCAGAGTCGGCACCCTAGCAAAGAAGGGTTCCCTGAAGATGGTGATCAATCGCTTCGCGCGCGAGTCTGACCTAAACTCGCCACTCTGAGGGCGAGTACGACTGAATTCGTTCACCTCGCCAACTCGCGCTGCACGGTCCCTTCTATGAGTTGGTGCTGACCGCTCATGTTCCCGAGGGTTTCACAGAACCTGCAATGAGTTTCTATTCCGGAAAAGATGACCCCGTCCAGCACCTACAATGGTTTGAGGATATGGTCTCCATTAGGCAAATGACAGATGCCTTCAAGTGTCGGCTTTTTGCCATAACATTCAAAGGAAAGGCTCGGGACTGGTTCCATGAGATGTCAGCAGGCACTATCTACTGCTTCGAGGACCTGCGCAGAGATTTTCTGCTCTGTTTCTCCACTTCGAAGAAAAGGAAGAAGGGTTCAGAAGCCCTTTTCCTTATTAAGCAAGGGCCGCATGAGATGATGGGGGCGTACGTTGATCGCTTCCAATAAGAGATTCTCCTAGTTCAGGAGCTCCCGGGGCACACTCTGATGTTGGCGTTCAAGCTCGGACTGCAACCAGGATTGTTTAAGATAGAAATCACATGTAATCCTCCATTGTCATTCGAGGAACTGATCGATCGGGCCGCGAGGCAGGTCGAAGGTGAGGCGACAAGCCTGGAGTTCATGGCCAAGCTGGTCAGGTTGGAAGGAGGAGGTGAGAAGGAAGAAGTTGGCGGCAGCCGGCAAGAGGTCAAGAAAAAGGAAGAGACGAGAAGGCGAGAAGGGAGAGGGTTCCGAGAGAATAGAGATCAACGGGATCAGGAGAGGAGATTCCAGGCCCCGCCAAGCAGGCCGACCTGGAGACCCGCATGGGAAGGCTACCCTGGGAGGCAGGGAAGAAGGCTCTCCCCCGAACGTCGGGACCGTTGTTATTCCCCCCGAGCGGAGGCAAGGACAGTGGAGGCAGAACCAGGCGCCACACCGGGAGGCAAACGTGATTAGGAGAGGACGAGGTCGAGGAGCAAGACCACGGCAGCCTCGAGGTGAGGAGGAGCGCTGGGCAATGCCTTATTGCGACTTCCATCAGGTGTGGGGTCATGCAACGGCTACATGCCCCGAATTCTTGGAGTTGAGAAGGAGCAGGAGGGGCCCAGAAGGGGCAGCAAGAGCGAGGAGGAGAAGTGTTGAAGAATGGGGGGAGGAACCCCCCCCCCCCCCCGCCCCGAGGAGGTGTGAGGATCGGGGAGATCTCGGAGCTCATGGAGGGATAGGCGTTATCTACGGGGGAGCAGGGTTGGAGGCGACTCGGAAGGGGATTCTTCACGCCGTGTACCGCCGAAGTGTGGCCTCGACTACCCAGATTCCACCAACGATAGGGGAGATCACCTTCTCGGAGGAGGATATGTTGGGTAACGAGAACCCCTTCCATGACGCGGTGGTAATCAAGGCCGCAGTAGAAAACTACGCGGTCTCTCGCATCCTGGTGGACAACGGGAGCTCCGTCAATGTGATGTTTAAAAAGACATTCGACGCGATGAAAGTGAAGGAGAAGAGGGTCACCGCGACGGAGAGGCCGCTCTTCGGTTTCTCTGGAGAAAGAAAGGAGGTTGAAGGAAGAATGGAGCTGGTCGTGACGCTGGGAGGGACCACCAAATGCCGCAGGTTCGTCATTGTTGACGCCCCCAGCAGCTACAACGCCATCTTCGGCAGGCCCCTCATCAGTGTCTACAGGTGCGTACCCTCTTCCTATCACCAGTGCCTGAAGTATAACTGAGGGTTGCAGATCAGGATCCGAAGCGACCCTAAGGTGGCAAGGCAGTGTTACCTCAACGTCGTCAATACCATCAGCTGGAAGGAGGAAGCCGAGGTGGTGGACCAGGTGATTGAAGAGATGGCAAGGCTGGAGGCAGCCGAAAAAGTGGAAAAGAAGGAGATTGTATCTGAAAGCGGGAGGCCAGGGAAAGTGAAGATCAGCGGGGAGTTAGAGGAGGAGGATAAGGAGAAGATTATGGCTCTGTTTGGCGCGGAGGTTGGAGGAGCGGCGGATTGGAGGAGCGGCGGTTGGAGGAGTGATCCGCAACCGTGGGTACATAGCGGCAGTTGGAGGAGCGGCATTTTTCCGCTGATTCAGCGGAGGCGCTGCAAACCGCGCCCCGCATCCGCTCCGCCAAACGGGAAAAAGCCACGGCTGCGGATCAGGAATCTCTCGCTGATCCGCAGCCGCTCCGCCAAACAGAGCCTATGTCTTGCATTCAGGGGAACACAGACATCTTCGCATGGAGCGCAGCGGACATGCCAGGCATTGATGAGGACGTCGCATGCCATCACCTCAACCTGGACAAGGGAGTTCATCCCATCCAGTAGAAGAAAAGGGCTACCGCCAATATCTTGGTTGAGCCCATCAGAGAGGAGGTCAGGAAGCTGCTGGAAGCGGGGTTTGTGTCAGAGATCCAGTATCCAGGCTGGGTCTCCAATGTTGTAATGGTGAAAAAAGGAGATGGAAAATGGCGTATGTGTATCGACTTTTCTCTTCTTAATAAATCTTGCCCCAAGGATTGTTACCCATTGCCTAGAATCGACGAGCTAGTAGATTCGTCCGTCGGATTCCCTGTCATGAGTTTTTTAGACGTTTTTTCTGGTTATCACCGAATTCATGCACCCTCCCGATAAAAAATGTATCTTTCATTACCAACGATGGATGTTATTGCTATAAAATGATTCCCTTCGGGCTTAAGAACGCAGGAGCCACCTATCAGCGGATGATGGATAGGGTGTTCAAGGAACAGAAGGGACGAAACCTGGAGGTGTGTGTCGACGACCTCATGGTGAAGAGCAGGAGTGTAGAAGAGCATCTCCGGGACCTGGCAGAAACTTTCACCACGCTTCAGAAATATAAAATGAGGTTGAACCCAACAAAGTGCGTTTTCGGAGCGGGGAAGGGGAAGTTCCTTGGTCACCTCTTGATCTAAGGCGGAAGTGGAACTGAATCCAGACCAGGTCAAGGCGATTATGGAAATGGAAGCGCCTATGACAGGTCGGTTAGTAGGGCTGAGTAGGTTCCTCTCCAGGACTGGGGAAAAGTGCTCGCGTTCTTTAAAACACTCTGAGATAATAAGAAATTTGAATGGTCGGCAGAGTGTCAAGAAGCCTTCGAGAGCTTGAAGCTCCAGCTGGCGCGGGCACCTTTGTTACAAGGACCCGGGGAGGGGGAGGACCTCTTCCTATATGTCGGGGTAGGAGCCGAAGCGGTAAGTTCGGTATTAGTCCGCGAGGAAGGAAAAAGGCAACTCCCTATTTACTACGTAAGTCGGGTCCTGCGGAAGGCAGAGCTACAATACCCCCATCTTAGAAAAGCTGGCGTTTGCTTTGATCGTATCAGCCCGAAGGCTCCGACACTATTTCCAGGCCCATCCGATCAGGGTGGTGATTGATCACCCTCTCCGCAGTATCTTGGAAGGAGTAGAGCACTCGGGAAGACTGGGCAGGTGGTCGGTGGAGCTCAACGAGTTCGACGTCACCTACGTCCCTCGACTAGCCATGAAGGCCCAGGCCGTGGTTGATTTCTTGGTTGACTACGCCGTGGAAGTAGAGGAAGAGGAAGCACCCCAGCGAGTGGCCTGGGAAATGTTCGTGGATGGAACGTCGGGGAGGAACTCATGTGGGGGAGGCATCGTCCTGATCAGCCCCTATGGCACCAGGATAGAGAAGGTCGTTAATATTCACTTCCCGGTCACCAACAATCAGGCGAAATATGAGGCCGTAATCGCGGGGCTCCACCTAGCCCGGGAACTAGGAGTTCACGACATCAGAGTTTACTCCGACTCGATGGTGGTCGCCTCCCAGGTTAGAGGGGAGTTCGAGGCGAGGGAGTCGATACTACGGCGCTATCTAGTGAAGGTTAAAGGCTTGGTGGGCACATTTAGATCCTTCTCCATACAGCATGTCTCGAGAGAGGAGAACGCCCAAGCGGATCGACTGGCCAAGTACAGCCCCGTGGTCGGGGGTACGGTCACAGGGTTGTTCCGACCTTCTATCGAGGAAGAGGAGATGATGAGCATCGATCAGCCCTCCTCATGGATGGATCCCCTGGTTACTTTCTTAAACACGGGCGAATTGCCCTCGGAGGTCCGGGATAAGAGGCGATTCAGGTACAAATCAGCCTATTATTTACTAAGTGACGGGTTACTTTACCGGAAGACCATGTCCGGTCCTCTGGCGAGATGCTTGTTCGAAGGAGAAGCCTCTCTGGTCCTGGAAGAGATTCACACGGGTGAGTGCGGGAGTCATTCGGGAAGCCGGACCCTGGAGAAGAGGGTGCTGAGAGCAGGATATTTTTGACCTACCATTAGGAAGGACGCAGACGAGTTCGCAAAGAGATGTTCGAAGTGCCAACTCTATGCTCCGCTCCAGCATCAACCAGCCCAGCGTCTCTGATCAATCACCACCCCCTGGCCCTTCGCTATTTGGGGAATGGACCTGGTAGGGCCGTTCCCCCAGGCAAGTGGACAAAGGAAGTACCTCCTGGTAATGATTGATTACTTCTCCAAGTGGATGGAGGTGAAAGATCTAGCACAGACAACCTCCCTGGTAGTAAAAAATTTCCTTTGGGGAGAAATCATATGTAGGCACGACCTACCTCTCGCCGTCGTCACCGACAACGGTCCGCAGTTCGCCAGTCTCGAGCTTACAAACTTTTGTCGCCAACTCGGCATCGACATTCGATTTGCCTCAGTTCACCACCCAAGGAGCAACGATGAGGTCGAGGCGGCCAACAAGGTCATAGTCAACCTGCTAAAGAAAAAAGTGGAGAACCTGAAGGGAAACTGGGTGGAGCAGCTCCCCTCAGTCCTTTGGGCTTTGAGAACTACCCCCACCACGACAACCGGCGAAATGCCCTTCAAGCTATCTCACGGCTCGGAGGCCCTCATTCCGGTGGAGTTTGAGGTTAGAAGTCCTAGGGTGGTGGCAGCAGAAGATGGAGACGAAGGATGGAGGCAAGAGAACGAGGAAGCGCAGCGACTTTCACTAGACTTTGTAGAAGAGCTTCGTGACCAAGCCACGGCCCGCCAGGAGGAGATCAAGCAGAGAATGGCGAGACACTTTGACAAGCACATTCGAATTAAGCAATTCGACAAGAGAGACTTGGTTCTCAAAAAGGTGGACGCCGCGGGGAGATTCGAGGTTGTGGGTAAACTTCATCCCAATTGGGAAGGCCCTTTCATAGTCTCCGAGGTATAAAAGACGGGCGGGTATCGCCTGCAAAATGTCGAGGGTGAACTCCTGGGAAACACTTGGAGTGGAGACGACCTGAAGCATTTCTACTCCTTGACGCAATGTAATGTCTTGTTCATCTTTCATGCTAAAATAAAGTGATAACACCTTCTATTGCAAATGTGTGGTGTTTCACTATCTGGACAACCGGTATCAAGAGACAAGACCTCTGAATGTCCTCGAGCAGAGAGTTGTCGTAGACCAGGCTGTTGCGCTGGGCTCCTCCCCTGCAGGCCGTTTACTTGCCCCCTCGAGTGAGTTCTATGTCCTCGAGCAGAGTGTTGTCGAAGACCAGGCCGTTGCACTGGGCTCCTCCCCTGCAGGCTGGTTACTTGCCCCCTCGAGTGAGTTCTATATCCTCGAGGAGAGTGTTGTCGTAGACGGTAGACCAGGTCGTTGTATTGGGCTCCTCCCCTGCAGGCTGGCTACTTGCCCTCTCGAGTGAGTTCTATGTCTTCGAGCAGAGTGTTGTCGTAGACCAGGTCGTTGCATTGGGCTCCTCCCCTGCAGGCTGGCTACTTGCCCCTCGAGTGAGTTCTATGTCCTCGAGCAGAGTGTTGTCGTAGACCAGGCCGTTGCACTAGGCTCCTCCCCTGCAGGCTGGTTATTTGCCCCCTCGAGTGAGTTTTATGTCCTCGAGCAGAGTGTTGTCATAGACCAAGCTTTTGCACTGTGCTCCTCCACTGCAGGCCGGCTACTTTCCCCCTCGAGTGAGCTCCGAGTCCTACAACGTGCTAACCCTATGCTAGGTTCATGATGGGGTGAAGGGGGCAAGGCGAGTACTCTCGATATCCCCCTGACCTATGGCCATCAAAACCACTCGCCTACCGCCTCGCGAAAAATCCTAACGCAAGTATGTGATCACCTAGCGAGTAAGGGGATGCGTGGGCGCTAGACCCGCGGGAAGAGCGCTCCTACGCTAGTCATAACTACGAGCGAGCACACCATATGGGCGAGTACATCAAAAAAGAGAAACTCGTAGACAAACACAGGACAAAACACAATCATACATAGATGAACAAAGGAAGGCGAGAACGCCTGTCCAATGAAATGAAAACGGCGAGTACGCCGAGTAGGTTCATAAACAGGAAAAAAGAAAAAAAAAAACATTACAACAGCTCGTTAAGGATATAAAAGCAATCTATTCGCCTTGGTCGTCTTCCTCCGACTCGCCGGAACTCACCGGGACAGAGCTCGCCGACTCGCGGTAT
The DNA here is from genome assembly GCA_033032865.1 of Dactylorhiza incarnata. Taxonomy (NCBI): domain Eukaryota; kingdom Viridiplantae; phylum Streptophyta; class Magnoliopsida; order Asparagales; family Orchidaceae; genus Dactylorhiza; species Dactylorhiza incarnata. The sequence goes on along the minus strand of JAWHQI010000309.1, from coordinate 2,441,944 downwards.
AACTCCGGAAGAAGGACCACGAGATCAATCTGGGCTCCCTCCGCGGTGAGAAGGAATCGCCACCGAAGGCGCCCCCGCGTGTAGACCGATGTCGCGATGGCTAGCTGCATGCGCGTCTCGGCCACTTGGGCGAGAGTGAACTGAAGAAGAGGGGGGGGGGGGGGGGGGGGGGGGGGGGCAGTCGACGACTCCCCCCCCCCCCCCCCCCAGCTGGATGATGGACCTCCACCGGCTCTGACTCTGCTTGAGCGAGGCGAGTCCCTAGATAACTAACTTCGTGTTGCGCCGCGGCCAGCTGCTCCTCTAACTCGGACACTCGCGTCACCAGGGCGACCGTGGTTTCCTGAAAAAGAAGAGTTAGCCGGCAAAGTTGGCAAGCGAGCAGCCGAGCAGGATGGAGGCGAGTAAGAGTCCATACCTCAGGAGGAGGAATGCCCTTGGCCTTGAGCGCATCCAGCTCCTCTTCCACTTTAGTCAAGTAAGATTTCTGGGTTAGTGGTGGGACCTCCTCGCTGCAGCCAGTGGGTCTGTTCTTAGGCAATCATCTATCATTCTGAGAGGGTCAGTTCTCAGCTCGAAATACTCAGACCTAGGGATCTGACGAAAAGAGAAGTAACTCAAGCTACTCACCAAGTTTCGAACATAGTCGAACCGGTATCCGGGCTTCAACAGGATAAATGGACATTTAAGAAAAGAAAATATAATAGCCCAACATTCCACTTTTGAATAAAAAATTTGAGCCTTTGTGAAAGTGCGGAATAGGTGATCGATTATATAGATATTTCTTCGGATACACACAACACATTTACAGGCAAGTAAATAACTAGTAAGATAAGTGCGGAAATAAAAACTAAAGTTATAGGGAGTGGAGACAAGAGATTTACAGAGGTTCCTCAAAATTCGGGTACATCCTCTCTTCCCCCGTAGTGAGTATCCACAGCCTTTCACTAGGCCTGAGTCTTTTGATAAATAGACTCTTAGAACCACTGAATCTTTTGGAGAGATTTTCGAAACTCTTTTACAAATTTCACTTATTAGTCGAATTGGACTCGACTATCGGCTTCTATTGCAGGCTCTAGAATAAGACTTTAATTAGAGATCTTACTTATTAGTCGAAAGGAATTCGACTAACGGTTTCTAATAGTTGTCTCTTTAGAAATTTATTCAAACGCGAGATCCATTCAGGTATCGGCTTCAGAGATATTGTTATTAGCACATCTTCTTCGTCATTAGTCGAATAGAATTTGAATACCCTCTTCTAATAGTTGTTTCCTTAGAAACATATTCAAACATTGAAATCCATTCGTCAATCGCTTTCCAAAATATTGTTATTAGCACAAATGGATTTCGACGTTTGAATGTTGCCTTCTTGTACTAACTAATAAAAAACTTTTTAGTTTTTAATTATTTAATAATGCAATCTAAATGGTATTGACGCTAACCGTGAATACTTCTATCATCAGTATTGGTGTAAATATTTGTTTTAAGATTATGGAGACTCAATGAAAGATCTCATATGCACAGTTTGAGAAAAAGAGAGAGAGAGCCCGAAGAAAGGTAAGATGAAGCTTTGCCTTTAAAAAGTTAGCCAGTAAATGTTGCCTTCTTGTACTTCTAACAGCTTCATCAAAATAAGTGGTCTCCTCATCATATCTACAAAATAAGGACCATAAGATAGTAGAATGAAGAAAAACAAGAATATTAATTTCTTAAATTACAGAAATCAAATATAGCAATTATAATAGTATAAAGATATGTAGTTATAATATTTATTTATCTCGCAAAAAATATTGACAAGAAAACAATATCGTCTACTCGAAATAGCACCAGTTACTGTTCTTCTTAAACAAATAAGTTATATAAAGATAGACACAAATACACACACAGTGGAAAAGAAGGAATTTATATCTTTGTGAAAATATGAAAATAGAAAACTTGTTAATTTCAGTATTGTAGGTAACCCCAGCACATAAACAAATATTCAGCATTCTCCCTTGAGTTTATGAGTATATATCATAAAAGCTAAGTTTGCTACATATATAGCTAATCCTAGGACCCCTTATGCTATTGTCATCAGATCATCCACTGTCACTTGAACTAACAAAGAATTTGACAATCTCTTTGTACTCGATCTTTTTTTTGACGAAGTGACGACCAATTTCAATATATTGTTCCCTTTTATGAAATACAGGATTTGATGCATTATGCATTGCAGCCTAATTATCATACATAAGCTTCATGAGTTCTTCCAATATATTGTTCCTTTTATGAAATACAGGATTTGATGCATTATGCATTACAGCCTAATTATCATACATAAGCTTCATGAGTTCTTCCAGAGGGAAATCAAACTCGGTAAAAAGGTTCTTTAGCCATATCAACACTCATGTAGTTAAAGCGATATCTACATATTTAGCATCAGCATGGCACAATTGTCTATTGGACTACAATTTGGGTCCCACATTGTTTCAAATGAATTTGTTTTTATAGTTGTATGTACTGTACAATTTCATTTTTTGTAGTTCTGGTTCTTATGCATGTCCCCAGAGAAGAATGAGTGATTCGTTCCCTTACAAATTATGACCTTACCACTAGGTCCCCGATGACTAGTAGGAGATTCAATATAGCAACTCATGTTTTGTAACACGCGAAAAATTGAAGTACATTTATAAATTTAAATTTCAGGGTCCGATTGCGTTTGACCTTATCCGCATCATCGCCGATCGAGGTATATATTGCTCGCTACAGTGATATTTTATGCGTTAAGTAAATAATCAATTAATTTCATGTAACATAAAATTTTATGGGAATTATCTCGGAGTGATTGAGGGGTTCGCTAGAGCATAAACATTTAATTGGGAGGTGATAATTAGTAACTGATTTTGTATTAAGGGAAATAATTAGTTCATTTAAAATTTCTTAAGAAACGCGAGCCATGATCTTCCATTTTACGCTTATAACACCCCCCCACCCCGGTAACTGGCGCCACTTATAAGGAGAGAAATCGTGAGCAAGGCTATTCTTCCATCAGTTACGCGCGATATAGAGGATTCAAAGGTTGCATTAAGTTTCTCCTTCACTCGCCGCAAAGAAACGCACTACCTCTGTTTATTCCAACCGACTCCATTCGCTGCTCGCTCCTCTCGACAGTTCTTCTCTACTTCTGCTCGTGCGAGACAAAACCTATTTTCTGTCGACAGAGAGATCGCAGCAGGTAGGGGTGTGCAAAAATAACCGAAGAACCGAGAACCGGACCGAACCCGAACTGAACCGAGCGGTTCGGGTCGGTTCTCATGGGTCTCGGGTCGGTTCCGGATCCACAAAACTTAGAACCGAGTAGTTCGGTTCGGTTCTCGGTTCTTCTGCTCGGGTACCTGAGAACCGATTTGGAACCGCTTATTGAAACTACACCTATGAATTTAAGAGTTAACAAAATAAAATTTGATTTAATTAAAGTATTATTTAGTGTGATTCACTAGTTTGTGAATACTTGATGCAACCCGCGCGCTTCCTTTTTATTATTTTTAATGCACATGTCGTTTATTTTTGTAGCGCAGGCCCTCCCGCATTTTTTTTTGGATTATTGTGTAGCGTCGAGTTGTATCGCGCATGTTATGAGCGCTTGGATGTGTTTTATGTCGCGCATGTTGTTCGCGCATCTTTTTGTTTGGCTTGTTGGTGTGACCGGCCAACGGGACCCTGAATGCATAGGTCCGATAATTAGGGATAGATTAGTTTAGGGCAAGCTTGATAATTTACTATAATTTTATAATTTCTGAAAAGTATATTCCCTTTTGAAAGCCCATTTTAAATGTCCTTAAATTTCAGCCCACTCGAAAAGGCCCACCATCAAAGCCATTGATCCTAAAAGAAAAAACGTAATCCCCCCCCCCCCTTATAAAGCCATGCCTTCCCCCTTCCTGTGCAGCGGGCTGGGAGAATAGAACTGAACCGAGGACTTTTTTTCTCTGGTTCGGTTTCCTCTCCAGCCACACAGTCTCGACCCCGAACTCCAGCCCCTCCCTCAGCGCCAAATCCACTCGCCGGCACTTCCAGAGCCACCGCCGCCTCCAGTCGAGCAGCCCCCTGAAGCCTGCACCGCCCGGCGTCCCTCTCTTCCCCGGCGGAAGCCTCGTCGACTGTTTCCCGTGCCACCTCCAGCCAGCACAACGACTCCTTCCAACGCCACTTCCGTCAGCCTCGACGCCGCCTTTGGATCCCCTTCCAAGGGCCGGCGAGCACTTCCCCGTCAGTTTCCAAGTTGGACGTCCCCTCCTCCGCCGCATTTCACACTCCATTCGCCGCAGAGCCTTTCGTCCAGATCTGTCGACGACTTGGGAAGTTTCGTCTGCCTCCTACGTCGGCGCTGGGACTCTGTACAGCTCTGACGCCCACTCCAGTTCTGTCCTCCGGTAGATCCAACGGGCCTCCGGCGATCCCCCTTCATCCAGCCAGCCTTGACTCCAGCTCCAACAACTGCTGCAGCCGCCATAGCTCCAACCCGTCTACTCCAGTCACCTAAAGCTGTCTTCCACATTCCTTCGGTGGGCTTGTTCGCCTCGGCTACTCTTCCTCGTGGCATACCTCTCCATCCCTCACCCTCAAATCTTAGTTAATTTCATGCTCAAGGTTTAAGTGAATAGTTAATTGTTGGAGCTTGCCCTACTAATCTTATCTCATAATTACCGTCAAATTTATATTCGTGGTTGCCACTCACTTGAATACGATACCTGTGGAATTGTGATTTACGATGTTGTTACATTTGTACGGTAACCTTGCGCGCGCGAGCGACCCACGAAGTCCCTACGCGTCGTGATGATTTAAAAGATCACAATTATTTTCTTTCCAAAACTACAGCCCTAGCTTGAGATTACATCAGTTTGGTGTGGCTGCTGGGATATCTCACTCCTATTGTGGGATAGTCGGGCATCGTTCGTTTCCAAAAAAAATTTAGTTAGTATTTTATGTTTAAAAAAATGGATGATGTAGATGCGCGTCTTAAAGCTTTGCGGAAAAATGTTGAGTGCGTCATCGCAGACCACAAGCAGACCCTGAGTGAGTTGTGCATCTTTGTTCACAACCTCGAGGTGTTAACGCGCACGCATTATGCTGCTCCTGCATACCTCCACACTTCATATCACATAGTGAAACCCGAGGTTAGGTCTTTCGATAGTCCTCTGTCTCGCCTCGTCAGTCTCACGACGAGCACCTTAGTCCCACCCACCCCCACCGTGACACTCCCTTCGGTCGAGGAGGTTCTTCCTGAGCCCCTGCTCCAGGAAGAAGAGCTTCTTCCTACATCTACCACCCCGACGGAAGTCGTGTCTCCACCTGTCTCCGCTTTAGCACCACCTTCGATCGAGGAGGTTCTTCCCGAGCCCCTGCTCCAGGAAGATGAGTTTTTCCCTCCTCATTCCTTCCTCCCGATTGACATGGTGTGTCCACTTGCCCCCACTGACTCACATCCTTCAGTCGTCGAGTTGTTTCCTGAGGCCCCGCTCCAGGGGGAGGGACTTGTGATGTGTCAATCACCTCGAATGACACATCATCACTCTCTCTTCTCCCAGAGGAGTTGGTTAGTGACGAGGCCCTCATCTTGGGTGACATAGGCTCGTTCGTCGTATGTCCTGATTTTCTTAGCCCACTGCCGCCACAAACCGTTGAGGCCACAGACATTGTGCTTGGTGGCCACCCGTTAATGACATTAGAGTCACCACCCGATATTGACTTTATCTTTGGCGAGCACGCGCTTTGTTCGCACCACCTTCTTATGGATATATGAGAGCATGTTGGACCACCACATCACTACCGTTTGAGTTCTGACACTTCTAGGTTTAGTAGTCTTGAGGGAACCGAGACGATACTTAGATTTTTTTCTCCTCATCGGGACACCCGTTTCAAGGGTTTTTTATGGAAAATTTTACACAATAAAATTGGGATATTCTTAAAATTTTGTGACTCAAGTGGGACCTTGACGGTTGAAATCATGACGATAGACGATCCTGGTATAGCGGACGTTCGTAGGTGTCTATCGAGCGAGCGTATGTCGCGTTATGAGTTACTGATTCCACAGGTTGATCACGCTTGCTTCATGTTTTACTTTCTACCTTGCTCTTGTTTCTTGCTTTTTCCCCTGCCTCGTGTTTGCCCCACACATTGCCCATGTCATCCTCTAAAAGCTCTAATAATTACTGTTTATTTAAATATTTGGCATGAAATTTTGACTAATGGATTGCGAGTTTTTGGGGATGAGAGGTTACTTCCAGGTTTCAGGTCGCAGCGGCGACATCTGCTGGACAGTCATGCAGCGTGTTCTCCGATCGATATTTGGACTTTCTACTTGCAGGTCACATCGAGTCTCGTCGAGGTCGAGCTCTTTCAACCCAGGGAGATTTGATGCAACCCGCGTCGCTTCCTTTTTACTATTTTTATTGCACATGTCGTTTATTTTTGTAGCGCAGGCCCTCCCGCATTTTTTTTGAATTATTCTGTAGCGTCGAATTGTATCGTGCATGTTATGAGCGCTTGGATGTGTTTTGTGTCGTGCATGTTGTTCGCGCATCTTTTTGTTTGGCTCGTTGGTGTGACCGGCCAACGGGACCCTAAATGCATAGGTCCGATAATTAGGGATAGATTAGTTTAGGGCAAGCTGTTTGGCTCGTTGGTGTGACCGGCCAACGGGACCCTAAATGCATAGGTCCGATAATTAGGGATAGATTAGTTTAGGGCAAGCTTGATAATTAACTATAATTTTATAATTTCTGAAAAGTATATTCCCTTTTGAAAGCCCATTTTAAATGTCCTTAAATTTCAGCCCACTTGAAAAGGCCCACCATCAAAGCAATTGATCCTAAAAGAAAAAACCTAATCCCCCCTTTATAAAACCATGCCTTCCCCCTTCCTGTGCAGCCGACTGGGAGAATAGAACTGAACCGAGGATTTTTTTCTCTGGTTCGGTTTCCTCTCCAGCCGCACCGTCTCGACCCCGAGCTCCAGCCCCTTCCTCAGCGCCAAATCCGCTCGCCGGCACTTCCAGAGCCACCGCCGCCTCCAGTCGAGCAGCCCCCTGAAGCCTACACCGCCCGGCGTCCCTCTCTTCCCCGACGGAAGCCCCGTCGACTGTTTCCCGTGCCGCCTCCCGCCAGTCCAACGACTACTTCCAACGCCACTTCCGCCAGCCTCGACGCTGCCTTTGGAGCCCCTTCCAAGGGTCGGCGAGCACTTCCCCGTCAGTTTCCAGGTTGGACGACCCCTCCTCCGCCGCATTTCACGCTCCATTCGCCGCAGAGCCTTTCATCCAGATCTGTCGTCGACTTGGGAAGTTTCGTCTGCCTCCTACGTCGGCGCTGGGACTTTGTACGGCTCCGACGCCCACTCCAGTTCCGTCCTCCGGTAGATCCAGCAGGCCTCCGGCGATCCCCCTTCATCCCGCCAGTCTTGACACCAGCTCCAGCAACTGCTGCAACCGCCAGAGCTCCAACCCGTCTACTCCAGTCCCCTAAAGTTGTCTTCCACATTCCTTCGGTGGACTTGTTCGCCTCGGCTACTCTTCCTCGTGGTATACCTCTCCATCCCTCACCCTCAAATCGTAGTTAATTTCATGCTCAAGGTTTAAGTGAATAGTTAATTGTTGAAGCTTGCCCTACTAATCTTATCTCTTAATTACCGCCAAATTTATATTCGTGGTTGCCACTCACTTGAATACGATGATTAGTTAATTTCATGCTCAAGGTTTAAGTGAATAGTTAATTGTTGAAGCTTGCCCTACTAATCTTATCTCTTAATTACCGCCAAATTTATATTCGTGGTTGCCACTCACTTGAATACGATGTTTGTGGAATTGTGATTTGCGACGTTGTTACGTTTGTACGGTAACCTTGCGCGCGCGAGCGACGCCTAGGTCGTTATAACTGCCGCGCAAAGTCCCTTCGCGCCGTGATAATTTAAAAGATCACAATTATTTTCTTTCCAAAAGTACAGCCCTAGTTTGAGATTACGGGTGCGTTTGGTTCGGCTTTTTACTTCCGGTGCGGCAGGAACGGAACTGAGGTCTGTCCATAACCTCCGTTTCTTTGTATAGCCCAGACGGGATTCTTCTCCCCAGTCCAGCTGCGCCGGAACCCGCGTTAGGTTTTCCTCTCCCCCGCATCTCGCCTTCTCACGTGTACTCGACGCCGATTTCGCCGTCCCTCCTCACCGCCGGTGCCTCCTCTCGCCTTCTCGCGTGTCGTTGACGCCAGTCACGCCGCCCCTCGCATCCTTAGGAGCTACTCACGCCGCCGGATTGCTTCTCTCTTGTCGCCGCCACTTCTCCTCGCCGGTGTTTCTGCAATCCGCCGCCTCTCCAGTTTCAACAGTCGACGTCGTCGTCGCCTCTCTCGCTCCCTGCTACCATTATTAGGTATATCTCCTCCCTTTTTCAAATTTTATGGATTTTTAAAAAATTTATAGCCTTGCATTGTCATTTTTTGGGGATTGTTATATGTGTGTGTGTGGTGTGATGATGATGGTGTTATATGTGTGTTTTTTTGTGTGATCATTGGATGAATGTGTGTGTGTGGTTATGTGTGTTTTTGTTTGTGTTTGTGTGTATGTGTGTGTGTTTGTTTTCCTATATGATTGTGTGTGTGTTTGTGTGTTTTCTTATATGAATGTGTGTGTGTGTTTTGTTATGTGTGTGCTATATGTTGTATGTTTATGTGTATTTGTATGTGTGTGTGTGTTTGTATGTGTGTTTTGGTGTTTGTATGTGTGTGTTTTATGTGTATGTGTGTGTTATATTTGTGTCTGTGTGTATGTGTGTGGGTGTTTTCTTATATGTATGTGTGTTATATTTGTGTTTGTGTGTATGTGTGTGTGTTATGTGTGTGTGTGTGTTATATGTGTGTGTGTTATATGTGTGTGTGTTATATGTGTGTGTGTTATATTTGTGTTTTATGTTGTGTTATATGTGTGTGTGTGTGTTTTCTTGTATGTTTGTGTTTGTGTGTGTGTGTATGTTTGTGTTTGTGTGTGTGTGTATGTTTGTGTGTGTGTTATATGTGTATGTCTTATGTGTGTATGTATGTGTGTGTGTGTTTGTATGTGTGTGTATTTGTATGTGTGTGTGTATTTGTATGTGTGTGTATGTTTGTGTTTGTGTTATATGTGTGTTGTATGTGTGTTATATTTGTGTTTGTATGTGTGTGTGTGTTGTATGTGTGTTATATGTTGTTGTTTGTATGTGTGTGTGTTTGTATGTGTGTGTGTTTGTATGTGTGTGTGTGTTATATGTGTATGTCTTATGTGTTTGTGTGTGTGTTATATGTGTGTGTATGTGTGTGTTATATTTGTGTTTTGTGTGTGTGTTATATGTGTGTGTACGTGTGTGTGTGTATGTTTGTAGCTGTTTTGAATCAATGTTTTAAATATCGGATGTCGGCGACATATCAGATTGAGTTTTTAAATGTCGGATGTCGGAAGTCGGAGATATGTCAGAGATATTTTAAAATATCGGATTTTCATGTCTTATAAATAAAATTTTATTTTTATGTATACGAACTATAATCATATCTTATAAAAATAGTAAAATAATATAACAAATAGATAAAATTATATTGCGAAATAAAATCGAATAGTATCTAAGATAAAATATTATTAACAAATACAAAATAATACATTGTAAAATATATTTAATAGTACACAATAATTTTATTTTGATAACAATAAGTTTATTGCAAATAAAGAAGATTTAAATATTTTCATATTTTTTTTGTAATAAATGTATTAAATATTTTCATATTTTTTGTAATATGAAATTAAAAAATTGTGAAACAATTATACATAATTGGTTGTAAGAATAAAACGTTAAAAAAATTGAAACAATAAGTCTAATCGATTTAAGCATACATAATATAATATTCATAGGCGATTTAAACATATGCTGTTAGTCTGCTAATATTACATAAAATTAAATTGTGGACGATATATTTAAAAGTCGTGTCGGCCTATATATCGGAAGAAATCGGACATGTCGGCCTATATTTTACAAAAGGACATAATTTATTTTTTTTAGAAAAACATATCGTTTTGCTCTAAAAAATGACATGTCGGAGGACATTTAAAACAATGTTTTGAATTTAATATCTTGTGTGTTTAGTTAAGAATTGTATTTTTTTTTAAGATGGGTAAGGCGAAAGACGGTGGTGTCTCCGCTATATGGGATTCAAATGATGTCCTGATTTTTTGCGACATATGCATTCATGAAATAGAGCTTGGTAACCGACCGACAACCCATTTTAGCAAAGAGGGCTGGGTAAATGTGACAACCAAATTCCACCTACAAACTGGAAAAAAGTATGATAAGGTTCAAATGAAGAACAAATGGGATCATTTGAAGAAAGAGTGGAAAATTTGGAGTGAGCTAAAACGTGAGTCCACTGGTTTGGGTTGGAATCCGACTACAAAGATTATAGATGTTTCGGACGAGTGGTGGACCGAGAGATTGAAGGTATTCATTTATTAAATAATGATGATTTAACTTTATGTTCAACTATTTGCCCTTCCTGATTGTTGTTATAATATTGTAGGTTGTCCCAGCGACCAAAAAGTTCAGATATGTTGGCATCCCCCCTGAGTTAGAGGAACGATTGAGGAGGATGTTCGATTCAGTAGTTGCATATGGACGCCATGCTACCATTCCTAGCTTAAGGAATAATCCACGTGAGTCCACCGACGAGAGAGAGTTGTCCGGTGAGGAGCATGACATCCAGGAGGATAATGTTGCACCAACTCCCCCCGAGGTCACATCGGCGAGGAAGAGGAAGAAAGGAAAGAAAAGTGCCACCAGCTCCGTCTTAGAAGATCTGGCAGAATCTTCAAGGACCATCAGTCGATGCATTCAGGGACATCCAAATAGCAATCCTTATACCATTACTCAGGCATTAGAGCGGTTAAGTGGATACCCCGACATTGTAGCGGACGAGAAATTCTATGACTTTGCCATCACATTTTTGTTGGACAAAGGTCATAGAGAGGCATTTATGTTCTTACCCGAGGGTACGAACATAAAGTGGATTTATAACCGCTACAATGGTGGGGAGTATGCTTATCATATTTATGGTCATGTACTGGTAGACTGATATTGTTATTTCTGTAACTTTATGATATTTATGGTCATGTACTTTTGTTGGATATTTCCGTTACATTGTTATTTCTGTTGGATATTATTATTAGTATTTCTGCTATATTGTTACTGTTTTTTCTGTTGTTGTTGTTGTGGTTGTGGTTAGCCATTATTATTATTGATATCCTATCTTTTGTGTATCAGAAAATGTCTACCACTGACTCTGATGATTCAGAAGATAGCTTTGAGGCTATTAAAATTTATGTGAACGCGCATCATCAAAATGTTGTATCAGCAGTTAGTATTTTGGCTGAAAGTAGTTCTCTTTAAACCAACCTGTACCATGCATGACATCAAAGCAAACCGGTGATAAATGAGTTGGAGAAATGCTTCAATCTTCGACAGTCATATTTCATAATTCCTTTCGGATGTCCCAAGAAATTTTTATGGATCTACTGCATGTCTTGGAGGAGAAGTACGGATTTCACGGGACGAGATGGACTGCATCTAGAGAGATTTTGGCACTGACCTTGGACATACTGTCTCATAATGAGGTCATGAGAAAGACATGTGAGCGCTTTCAGCACTCGACGGAGACTGCTAGCAGGTTTTTTGGAGAAGACATTCGCGTGTTGCTACTACTGGCGGATGAAGTGATTTTTTCTTGAGATTTCAACATGTGTTTCACGTTCGTTATGCCAGGTTGGGAAGGCTCTGCGCATAATAGCCACATTTTCAATTATGCGCTTCGGGATCCCGGTTACAAATTTCCGCATCCACCACCAGGTAATAAGATTTCTATTCCTTTTCTTTATACTTCTCACTTTTGAAGCATAGCAACTTTGCTCATGTTTTTCAGGAAAATATTACTTGGTGGATTCTGGGTATCCGCTACAAAGGGGATACTTGAAACCATACCAAGAAACACGTTATCATCTTCCTGACTTTGCTCGTGGTGGTCGTGCACCGGAAGGATGCCGAGAGATATTCAATCACGCGCACTCATCCCTTAGAAGTGTGATTGAAAGATCGTTCGGCATTTGGAAGAAGAAGTGGGACATATTGCGTGATATGCCAAGCTACAGCTTCGCCAAACAAAATGATATTGTGATGGCGACTATGACATTGCATAATTTTATTCGACGACACCTTTCGCGAAGGGATATTGATTTCAATGACTGCGAGCATGGAGGTGGTGATGAGGGGGTGAGCACACAAGAGCATCAAGTAGTTTGTCCTGATACTGCAGGCGGGGTAGAAGAGATGATCACGTTGCGTGAAAGTATAGCGCAACAGTTGTACGCTTCTAGATCTTAGATGGTGGGAAGAATTGTTGATATTTTTATCTATTTTAGTAACTATTATCAAGATAATGTATTTTATGTGTCAAAAAAAATTTATCAAAAACTCTGTTTTGTTCCCAAACAAAATTTTCAAAGCTCCATTTCAATAAGCACTGAAAACTCCATTTGACCCAAACAGTTTTTTTGACAAAACTCGATTTCTCAGAAACAGCTCTTTTTCAAAACTTCATTTCTGATCAGCAGCTTTTCATCAGCAACAGCCCAACCAAACGCACCCTACATCAATACTTTTGTAATGATTGAATTTATGTGCAACTATATAACATTTGAACAATTTCTTTAAGATGAAGTATTTGATTTTATAATTGTTTTGTTTAATCATTATGAATGTTTGCATGTATAAGGGTACGCGAAAAAAAATTATGAAACCTGAGTAGAATCGAGAACCGAACCGAGCTTTACGGTTCGGATCCGGTTCTATATCTTGGGTACATGGATCGGTTCCGATTCCCAAAAGTCGGAACCGAACCTACATGGGTCGGTTCATGGTTTTGGGTGGAACCGGTCCGAACCGAACCGAGTTGCACCCCTAGCAGCAGGCATCGACGACTTCCCTCTCCCCTCTTCAGTAAGCATCGTCGACCCCTCCAGGTGTTGTTTTCTTCAACCTTAACCAACGGGTGTATGAACAAAGCCCATTGTCAACCTGATGTAAACCAAGTCTAGGGTTTTGAAAATAAAATATTTTTATGCAACCGATTTTAGTTTTGAAAATAGGTCGAGTGGCCAATTCGAACTTTTTGCACACAAAATCACGGTCGTCGCTTGGACTTTGATAAGACCGTTAATATTGTCTGAGATTGGACTACTAAGCGTTAAAAGGTTGAATTAAAACGAGATCCGTACAGCTATAAGCATATCCTCGATAAAAATTTATGAAATAACGGAAATTAAAGCAGTGAGAACGTATGAAGGCAAACTCAAATTTATTTAAGTAGTTCGCATAAAGTCAATCTAATAAATGGAGCAAGATAGTGCAGGATACCGCAGAGGAGATGATCCACCCAGAGTTGTCACGCAATCGTTGACCGGTTGTCGGAGATTGGAGCCGAAGTCGACGACAACCGACGAACGAGAACAGACGTAAGGGGGTGCTGGAATAGATAGGCGTAGTCGACGACACCCGGTCTGCAGATGGACGGCGACAACTGGGACGTCGAAGAGGGCTTGGATCGTCAGCGACGGGGTGGTGCTAGCGTAGCAGGAGAGGTCGGCGTTGGAATCCTTCGGTAGATTGCGGGCGTCTCCAGCAAGCGTCGGCGCAGAACGGGTCACGGCAACAGGGCAGCGACTCCAGCAAGCGTCGGGCAACGGGATTGAACTGGAGGCGGTCATTTCCTGGATGCTTCTCCAGGCCGAAGCACTGGTGCAGGGTCAGAATCGGTGGCGTCGGTGGAGGGTTCCGCCGGAAATGCAGAGAAAACAAGAGTAGTCTCGTTCTTTGTAAAATTTTCGAATGCCTCTTCCTTTAGCAGAGGTTTTTTTTAATAGACAGTTAATGGGCCTGGCTTTTCAAATCTCTGGTCATTAATTAGTTTCTCATTACCCTTCTTTCCAAAATCACTTCTGACATCCTTTATTATTGCAATTTTTCAAATAGTTTTCGCAAATAAATTAATTTCTGTGTAACTCTTTCCAATGTAGCAATTCCCTAGTTGATTTCTTTGGATATCTTTTTGTTAATTTTAGATTCTTTTCCCAATTAAATTTATGTGTATTTTAAATAATTTAGGTTTGCCTTTTCCCGTCCTAACTATCCCAAATTACCGGACCATTTATTTAGGGTCTCACCGGGTGATAAAACCAATGAGCCGAACAAATTCAAATATCGTAGGTGCGCGGGAAAGAAATACATGACAATAAATAAAAGCATAATAGTAAAAGATCCATGACGCATGATGACGTCATGTACATTTGGATGCGACGGAGGATGCATCAATTCCCGCGGGGTTGAAAGAGCTCGACCACAACGAGAATTCGCAAAGACTGACAACAGAGATATCTGACGTCGTCGCTAGTGCCCAGTCAGGTGGTATGTCTGAGTTTATAATGTTCAAAGGTTGCTCGCAACTTTAAATTTATGCAATGTTTTTAAATAATTAATATGAGTTTGTGCATCGAATGAAATACGTTCATGGAATGAGAGGGGATGGCGGTCAAGTAGGTGGGGTAACAAAAACTCATAGATAATCTCGAAAGGAGATTTATTAGGGAAGCGATTTTTAGAATTATTATATGTGAATTGTGCTTGTGGAAGTGCAAGATCACATTATTTTACATTCGCCCACGATAAGCACTTAAGTATGCCCCTCAGACTTTTATTAACAAACTCGATCTGTCCATCGGTAAGAGAGTGATAAACGTTACTAAACTCAAGTTTGGTTCCTTTTCAACCTCATAGCATTTTCCAAAAATATTTAACATTTTGTTGCAACTTCACAAGTTCTCATATGCCCAAATGATAATGTGGTGAAATAAATGTGTGATCTCTAAATATGAAATCTACCCAGTGAGGTGTGTGAGATAAGTGTTCATCAGACATAATATGGGAAAAACGAGATTAAATAGGTGGCACATCAATGACCAATATACGTGGGATCGAAGCCTCAATCAAGTGGAGTGAATGACACATCTAGATCGTGGCTATCTTCATGGGGTGGGGGTTCAGGTGGAAGTGAGGTAAGTAGCAGCGCAGTGGAGTGAACGAAAAGTGAACTAGAAGACGGAGAGGTCCTCTCTCGTGCCTGAAGAATAAGACAGTTCTTCTGGGGAAGAAGAACAATCTTGCGTCTCTCGTGCTCAAAGGAATGAGAGTTCCTCGTGCCATCGTGCAGGACATGTCGGTCGTACTGCCAAGATCACCCTAGTAGGATGTGACAGACATCCATGGCAGCGACAAGAATACGTGTTCCCTATAGAAAACAATACTAAACAATAGTGTGTGACAGAGATAGTCAAATGACTATTGACTCCGGATAAGCTATAGGGTTGTTCTAACGGGTGCGTCTCAAGGCCTAATGCGTCGACCATGCGTTGAGAAACGAAGTTCTCCATACTGCCACAATCTATGATAATGGAACAAAATTGTCCCTGAATACGTGCAGTGCTGCGAAAAATTTTATGTCTACTGTGGTCATTCTCAGTAGACTCGATAGGGGTATTCAGACTATAACGTAAGACGCAGACAAAGTGCTCAGCGTGTTCACCTTCCACTTCTATACGACATCCTCAGACTCGGGTTTAGGCTTGGGCTCAGGGTAGGATTCATTAATGTAGACTCCATACTCAGGCTCTCGTCCATCAGTAGAATCGATAATAGCGACGAAGTGGTGTCGCGGATACTCAGAAGATTTGTGCCCCAGCTCCATGCACTTGAAGCATCGGAATACTCCAGTGTTGGGCTTAGCCCCAATAATCTCCTTACCCTTGGAGGGAATAGTAGATGGGGTCGGAGTCCCGGCAGCGATGGGAAGGTGAGGGGAATCCGAGATCCTAGCAATGGTGGTTGTGGTGATGCTCGATGTGGATCTATCAGTAGATCTAACTCTGGATGTCCGCTTCTGTAAGGACTCCGCTCTCTGTGTGCGACTCGAAATCTCTCCTAAGTCCTTATAGTCAAAGAGTTCTAGTTGGTCTTTAATAGAGTAGCGTAACCCTTCAGATAACGGGACATGGTCATGTCATCATCCTCTCGGAGGTCGAGACGAGACTGTAGCACTAGGAACTCGTTTGTATACTCATCCACCGATAATTTGTCTTCTCGTAGGTTGTGGAACCTATGGTAGAGGGTTTGCAAATAATCGGGTGGAACGTACCGTTTTCGAAGTTGTGTTTTGAACTCCGCTCATGTGGTGATAGGAGGCATGCCTAAGTTAAATCTAGAACGCTCTAGTTGTCCTCACCAAACTAGGGTGTACTCTTTCAGTCTAAGCGTGGCATACTCAACTACCTAGCTTGGGTGCTTCCAAGCCAGGAAACGGTCGATCCGATCACACCAGTCTAAGCAACCCTCGGCTTCTAAGTGTCCCTCAAAATCACCAACGTCTAATTTGACTTCTACATCCCAACGAGGTTGATTACGTGGTTCAGGTTTGAGATGTGCAAGTTCTAGCGGTCATGGGTTAGGGTATATTTCGACCACTGGAGTAGGCGCTCGGTTTATGTGCATGGTGGCTTCGATATTATTAACCGATGTGCGCAATCCGTTCATAACGTGTGTGACACTACCCATACTGGTGGTGAGAGTTTCGACCGCTTTCATCAAGTCGCTCATTCGTTCGGCCAAGTCCCCTACGCTATTTTCTAAATGATCGACTCGCTTCTCCATTTAAATTAAGTTGATTTAATATTTCTCAGAAAAATTTAATTGATTTTAAGAAAAAATAATAATCTAAAATTCTTTTCTTTTTAAATTTGAGAGAATACCCGAATGAGTGGAAAAGACATTTTTATTATTATTTTAAAATAAAATTTGACTTTTTTTAAAATAATCAATTTAATTTAAAAGGAAATTTTATAAAACTTTTTTTAAAAAAAATAGACTAAAAGGAATTTTCTTAATTTTTTTTTAAACCAGGATAGCTTGATTTGCGATAGGAGAGAATCAACCTAGCTCTGATACCAAACTGATGTAAACCAAGTCCAGGGTTTTGAAAATAAAATATTTTTATGCAACTGATTTTAGTTTTAAAAATAGGTCGAGCGGCCAATTTGAATTTTCGCGCACAAAATCACGATCGTCGCTTAAACTTTGATAAGACCGTTAATATTGTCTGAGATTGGACTACTATGCGTTAAAGGGTCGAGTCCGCCATCAGCTGCCCACCAAATCACATGCGACCTTTACTTAGTCGTCGCCGCCTCCATCCATGCCCTCGCCTTCCCTTTTACAAAAGGCGAACGAATGAAATCTTATATAGAATTACGTATGAGAAAATAAAGTAAAGAAAAGAAATGTCGCCGCAACAATTATGAAACCCATCATTTTGTGTATAATAGTTATTTCATTGAACATTTATTTAAGTACAATGTAAGCGTTAAAACAATTATGCAAATTAGTGTGCAAAGATGAAATTGGTGTGCTAATAAGCAAATGGGTGTGCCAATAGCCAATAGAAGAAATTATTGTAATTGGTGTGCCAAAAAGGAAATTTAATGAAATTGAGAACGGATAAATCTTAATTAAATAAAAAATAAACCTATTTAGATTTAGGCGGTGGCAGTTGGACCGGTTCAAGGGAGGATAAGAATTCCCGAGCCTCTCGTGCATTCCAAAATCCCGCACCCCCTTCTCCCATGACCGCTGCTCTCGCCTAGGGCCATCGGAAACTCCAAGTTCTCCCATCCTTGCTCGCTGGATTAGGCCCTGTTCAAAAGGGATTTCCCATGGATTCGGCAAGGGGGAGACCTTCCTCCCACTAGGCTAGCTGTTCCCCTTTGGTCGGTGATCAGAAGTTGGCTTTTGATGCTTAGGACTCCAAACCATTACACTTTCAATTGTTTCCTCGTTGTAAGCTCTCCTCCTCCTCTTTCCCTTCTTTTCTTTATGTAAGTTTGGAATAACCTAATTATAGAAAATTATGGTGACATGAAAAATGATATTTCCTTGGAGGATTGTTAGGAATTAACGTTATATATTCTGAAAACTTATAGGGTGTGCTGTAGGAATTTTATAAGTTACCGATTTGGACTTGCATGCAAACTATTTAAGCGTTATTACGAAGAAATTTATGGGATTTGATGGGGTTTTGATACTAATCTTGTTAGAGTTGGTGGGAAGCATGATTTAGACTGTCAATAGTAGGGATTGTGCTGTGAAAGACATAAAAGATAGCTGAAAAATCATGTTGAATGGATGAAATTGCTGAGTGTAGTTTTGGGGCTGCTGTTTTTTCCCATTAAAGGGCAGTTTTGCATAGAATGATTCGATTTTAAACGTGCCCACTGTAACTATTGAGTTTTTATGGATCCCCTTCAATTATATAGTTGATTTACATCATTTTAATGTTAAAATGATGAAGATTTTTGCTGAAATTAGATATTATATGTTCATGCAATTGGGAATTTTGAGGAGACCGGTTGTATGAGTGTGTGACTATGCCTTATGAGAATGTTGAGTTGTCATGTAATGAAATATGGAATGAATTTCACTAATGTGATAATTAGGCTAACCATGCAATTATATATATTAGGAAAAACGTGGAGATATGAAGTATACTTTCCTCGTGGAGATATGAAGTATACTTTCATTGAGGACAGCATAACTCCACACCATAATTAATTAAAAACATAAAGTATGTTCAATTTCAGCTTACTTGCAGATACGAAGAAGGATGGTGTCACCCGATAGGCGTGAAGATTTCTGAGTAGTTTTTATATTTGTATTTATGTTTTAGTCCCACATTGCGGGTTACATGTTTGTATATTTGTTTCTCCCTATTTATACTTCCCCAGTGTGGATGAATGATAGAGGTTTTCTTTCCCAATCTAATTTGGTATCAGAGCAAGGTTCTCCTTCGCGTCTGAGCCCTAACCCCGCGGCTTCGTCGGTCCCGCGTCTCCCGTCGCCACTTCGATGTGAGGGCTTCGCTTCCTCGTCTTCCCCTTAGTCTTCTATCTCCCACCGTCCACTGTTTCCCGTTCCCCTACGGGTGTTCGGATGTGTGTTTTGTCCAGGACCATAGTCCTACTCGAACAAAACTTGATGACAAAGCTATTATGTGCTTATTTTTGGGATATTCCTCCTGTTCCAAGGGATATCGGTGTTTTGACCCCTCTTCTCGTAGGACTTTTCATTCTCTGGATGTTACATTCTTTGAGGATGTCCCTTTCTTTGGTGCCTCTCCTATTCCCATTGCTCCTCCTCCGCCACAGCCGGCTTCGGTTGCCTTAGCTCCGCTGCACGACTCGCTTCCGTTGCGGACATACACCTGTGACACACGTGGGCCTTCGCATGTCCACCCCTTACTTCGGGATCCACCGGTAGAGCCCAGCTCACAGGACCTTGTGCCTCATCCTCTGGTAGGTGATGTTCTTCCCTCCTCTGACTTACCCATTGCCCTTCGCAAGGGTCAGCGCTCTTGTGTTACTAATCATCCAGTGGCAAGCTTTGTGTCCTGCCAGCGCCTTTCCCAGAGTTACCGGGCTTACCTGACTGCTACCGACCAGATCAGAGTTCTGAGTTCGACGACTGAGGCCCTCCAGCACCCAGAGTGGGTCGCGGCCATGCAGGATGAGATGTCCTCTTACAGAAAAATGGCACTTGGCGTTTGGTTCCTCTTCCCGCAGGCCAGAAGACGTTTGGTTGTCGTTGGGTCTACACCATCAAGTATAATGCTGACGGTTCTCTTGATCGCTACAAAGCCCGCCTTGTCGCAACTCCTGCTGCCTGCCATGGGTGGCCTCTTCATCAGCTGGACGTAAAGAATGTTTTCCTCAATGGCGATCTTGCTGAGGAAATTTATATAGCCCCCCCCCCCCCGATTACCAGCTTCAGGGGGAGTATTTGGGGCGTGTTTGCCTTTTGCAAAAGTCCTTGTACGGGCTGAAGCAGTCCCCTCGAGCATGGTTTGAGCGGTTTGGTACCGTTGTGCTTCAGAGTGGGTTCACCAGATGTCATGCCGATCACACGTGCTTTGTTCGGACTGCTGTGGATGGTTGTAGGGTCATTATTCTTGTTTATGTGGATGACATCATCCTTACTGGTGACGACTGTTCAGGGATACTTCAGATCAAGGTGGTGCTTCAGAAGGCATTTGAGGTAAAAGATTTGGGGCCTCTGAAGTACTTTCTCGGGATTGAGGTGACCAGATCTCGGCAGGGGATCTCTTTGTCTCAGCGCAAGTAAACACTCGATCTCTTGAGTGATACTGGTCTTCTTGGGTGCTCTCCTGTGTCTACACCCATGGATCTGAGCCACCGCTTACATGCAGAGTTTGGTGATCCTCTCCCTGAGTCGGGCCAATACCAACGTTTTGTTGGGAGGCTTATTTACTTGACCAACAATCGGCCCAACATTAGCTTTGTTGTGAGTGTGGTCAGTCAGTTCATGCATGTTCCTCGGACCTCTCACCTGGATGCAGCATTTCGGATCCTCCACTACTTGAAGGGATCTCCTGGCCTCGGGCTCTTCTATCGTTCGTCTCCGTCCCCCGATCTCACCTGTTACACGGATTCTGACTATGCGGGTTTCCTCACCGATCGGCGTTCTACATCGGTGATGTGCACCTTCTATGGTGGCAATCTTATCTCCTGGAAAAGCAAGAAGCAGAGTGTTGTCTCCCGCTCGTCTATTGAGGCTGAGTATCGGGCTATGGCTCATGGTGCTACTGAGCTTCTCTGGCTGCGTACTCTCTTGACTGAGCATGGTTTCCCTCCTTCTGGTTCCTCGACACTTGTTTGCGCCAACCAGTCCGCTCTCATGCTAGCCTCCGACTCTTTTCTGCACGAGCGGACTAAGCATATTGAGGTTGATATTCACTTTCTCAGGGAGCACATCCGTTCAGGGACTCTTGAAGCGTCCTATGTTCCCTCCGCGGAGCAAATTGTCGATGCCTTCACCAAGGCGGTTGGACCTTCCAGTCTCATCTCTAATTGTGGCAAGATGGGCTTGTTTGATCTCTTCGCGCCAGCTTGAGGGGGAGTACTGAGTAGTTTTAATATTTGTATTTATGTTTTAGTCCCACATTGCGGGTTCCATGTTTGTATATTTGTTTCTCCCTATTTATATTTCCCCAGTGTGGATGAATGATATAGGTTTTCTTTCCCAATCTAATTACGATGACCCAAGGAAAGACAAAGAAAAAGAGAAACTCGCGGTGAGGATTTATTTCTTTAATTATGTTCTAGTTTCATCTATCACAGTATCCTCGTTATAGTGTTATTTTTGTATGAAAAGCGAAAGAACATAAATGATAATTACTATAACAACATACTACATTGAAAGCATCGATGCAAAAGTTAAGGGTATCTGTACTGTTATAAATCCAGTTGGACCTTAAAGGTCTTAAGCGAGTTGTGCGCACTGGATGAAATATTCGGGACAACTTAGTTGGGCCTTAATAGGCCTTATGCGAGTTGTGCGCACTAAGTTCGACCTAGAATAATGGGCCTAAGACTGAATATTTATATACAGTACCCCCTTAACCAAATGAATTGAAAACAAATAAATATTAAAGAATGTTATCCGTTATTGGTACTGTTAATATTTCTATCAATACAAGTTGATAATAATAGTTGTATATGGACTTTCTGACTGTTTATACTGAGTAAAAGCAAATATCATATCACTATTGTTAATTAACATGTGTTTTGCTTGTATTAAAGAAGTAAATTACCTCGCTTAGTCTTTTATGTAGACTAACCCTTTCTATCTAAAATTTTTTAGGATCTAAACCTAAAGCAGGATAAAGTGGAACGTTATCGACTATGGGTTAAACGAATAGTAAGCAATTTTGAAGTGTCCACCGATCCGAAGGGAAAATGTCAAAGCTTGAAGTGCTCCACTTGTTCAAGGAACATATAATATAGTTGTACTAGACTTATATATATGTTGTTGTTTTGGACATGTAAAAATAGGTAAATTATTTGGAATAAAAATTTCTTTTCTGTACTTACAATACGTATTTGTGGCATATGAAATGTTTAGTTTAAATGAAATGTTTACTGTTACTCTGTGGCGGTTACGGGCCGTTACATCTCACCCTAAGCACGAACCCTGTCGTGTCTTCCACCCATCAATATCTCTCGGTGCCACCTCTGACCTCGGGAAGCCTCGATGCCTCCTCCTCTAGCCTCGGGAGCCTCACAACCACCTCCTTTAACCTCATGGATCCTTGTCTCCGCCTTCTTTGGGCCTTAAACCTCTCACCAGCCCATCCCAAGCCCTCTCAGTCGCCTCCCACTGCCCCGGTCAACATTATCCACTTCATTCCCTAACAATTCTGCCATCTACTGCCATACCTCCTCACTAACAGCCTACTCCACCAAAATCAAAATCTCTATATCCCCAAACCCTTACCTTCCCAAGCCTAAAATTCACACGCCCTAAAATTGTCGTAACATATTTTCCTCGTTAACCACACATTTATCCAATGTCATAACTTATTCTCCTCTGTTGACTTATTTTGGGACCGACATTGATAGGCAATGGGAGGGAGATTTTGAATATTTTGAGTATCTTGAATTACACAATGAGTGTCTAAAGGAATGGGCAAAGGAAGGACTTGAGAAATAGATTCAGGTATGGTAGGAGATGAAGAAAAATAAGGTGCCCTCAAAAAACTAACATTCTGCCATCTACTGCCATACCTCCTCACTAACAGCCTACTCCACCAAAATCAAAATCTCTATATCCCCAAACCCTTACCTTCCCAAGCCTAAAATTCACACGCCCTAAAATTGTCGTAACATATTTTCCTCGTTAACCACACATTTATCCAATGTCATAACTTATTCTCCTCTGTTGACTTATTTTGGGGCCGACATTGATAGGCAATGGGAGGGAGATTTTGAATATTTTGAGTATCTTGAATTAAACAATGAGTGTCTAAAGGAATGGGCAAA
Organism: Dactylorhiza incarnata; assembly: GCA_033032865.1. Taxonomy (NCBI): domain Eukaryota; kingdom Viridiplantae; phylum Streptophyta; class Magnoliopsida; order Asparagales; family Orchidaceae; genus Dactylorhiza; species Dactylorhiza incarnata. The sequence goes on along the minus strand of JAWHQI010000309.1, from coordinate 2,418,913 downwards.
GGAAGGACTTGAGAAATAGATTCAGGTATGGTAGGAGATGAAGAAAAATAAGGTGCCCTCAAAAAACTAACATTAGCAGACACATGGCGACAACAAGTTGAAGAGAATTAACATATAACCCTTTGGACCATAGAGTAACCAACAAAGACACATTTGACTGCACGAGCAGAAAACTTGTGAGAGATCATGAATAAAACTAGTAGAGCCAAATATCCGGGGAGGGACTTTAAACAAAATGTCATTGAAAAACAACATAAAGTGAGTTATTTTGTTAGCTAATGTTGATGAGGATGTGCGATTGATTAGGTATACTGTGGTGAGGGCATCTCCCCGTAGATTTTGAGAGCATTAGCATGCATCAAAAGGGTGCGCGTAGTTTCAAGAATATGTCAATGTTTCTTATCTGCAACCTCATTGTGTTGGGGGTGTGGGGTGTAACAATACATGAAAGACACTCGCGCAGAATCCACTAGCGCAGCAGTCCTGCACGTTCGGGCTGCAGCCCATACACCCCAACCCGTCTCCGGTCCCACCTCCTGGGAAGTCCCTACGCTGCCCCCTTAACTTGAGTTTCCCTCATCAAAGTGTGGTTATGGCCTACCAACAACCCACTATGTCCTGTGGTGGGACCGGAGACGGGTTGGGGTGTATGGGATGCAGCCCGTACATGCAGGACTGTTGCGCTGGTAAATTATGCGTGTCTTTCCTGTATCGTTACATGGGGACAGATGGAGTGATGGATGATGTCATGGGATACCATAAATTGAGTGAGGGAGGATGAGAAATATTCTTTGGCATTATCATTTCGCAATATGCAAATGGATTGTTTAAATTGGGTTTGAATTTCATTGCAAATTTTTTGAATAACAGTACATATTTCAAACCGTTCTTTCATTAAGTAAATCTAAGTGCATTTTGAAAAATCATCAATAAAGATAATAAAGCATACATAATCTAAAACATCTGACACGGATGAGATCTCAAACATCTGAGTAAACTAAATAAAAATGAGATTTTGCTTGGTAAACTACCCCTGGAAATGAATTATGAATATGCTTATCAAATTGACACTACTCACACGAGAGAGATGGACTGTTTTCTTCAATTTTTTGATGATAGGATGACCGTGGCAGCGGTGTAGTAGATAAGGTGATTCATACATGGCGTTTACAATAGGACGAGGGCGCTGAAAATAATATAGACCATCTTCATTTTCTACTCCAATCATCTTCATCAAACTCCGATCATGTATACAAAATGATTTGTCATTAAAGGTTATAGAGCAATTAGGAGTTCGAGTAATGACTAACAGAAATACGATTAAGCCGGCATCCTGGTATGAATAAAACAGATCGTTAAAGGCAGGGAGGAAAGAGGAGCGGTTTTGCAAATACCCACAGCTTGAGCTTTTGAACCATTAGCTGGAGTGATGAGATGAGTTTAAGAAAAAAGAGATATTACCACTTATGTGATCATAAGTATCTGAATCCAAAATTCAAGATCCAACAGGCGTGGTACGAGACAGAAAAACCGTAGGTCAACCAATATACATCATAACAGATGGAAGGGTGTTTTGTAGTCCAGCCTTGTACTGAAGACATTCGTTGGTGGGTTGCGAGTATAAGATATTAGGAGATTTATTAGGAAATCTGATCAACGAGTAGCACTTATCCTGAGTGTGGTCAATTAAAAAAGCATTGTGGTCGATTGTTTGTGGGGCAACAACCTCTTCCTTGATCACAACCTCATCCTCCACGATTAGATAAAAGCACAGAAGAATCAAGATATGGTTGTGGACTAGGCTCTGGGGTGTTTTCTGGAGGGCCCTCCATAATCAATCAATGAGATCTTCAGTTGTGGAAACACTAGGTTTTTCCAAGATCTTATTCCTGACATATTTGAAATCTTATGGGGCAATGTAGAAGGAAAACCTTTTACATGTTATTGATCTTCTTCAGTGTTTTGGGGAGATCTTCATAAGTCGAAATTAGCTTTACCTCTTCCATAGTAGAATGCGCTTTACTTAGATGCGATGGGAGATCATGATCTGTCATTTGTAGGATAACTAGTTTGTGAATGGCACAGTACAACTCGTATTCGTCGAGTAGGATAGGTCATCAAGATAAATCAGTAACAGAGGACAACACAGTAACAGAGAGTTGACCATTAGACAACTTGTACGGAGGTTACACGCAGCTCGCCTTCATCAGCTCGTCGGTGACCTCATTCAACTCGCCTAACAGTAGGCGACCCGAACATGTTTGCATATGGGGGCGATGCTTATCCATTTGCCACATAGCCCTCCCCCAATTGGCCCAATTTGCCTATAAATAGGACACCAAGGCACAAGAAAAGGAGATTCAACCATCCAGTTCACACGCTTCTGAACTCGACGACCTCTTCCTTGTGTCTAGCTCAGCTTTGTTTGGGAGGAGTTTCTATACACTTTTGGGTGTGGGGAAGGACATCCACGCTGCCGCTCGTGGGTTGTATTTATAGGCAGAAATTCATTTCCATTCTCTAGCTCGTCAATCTCTTGGCTAGTAACCTTCGGTAATAATTTCAGTCAACTTTGTGAGTCAAGTTCCTGGATCCAACATCTTAGTGCGGTGAGCGTGAACCTTGACTGAAGGAGGAAACACTCTGAGAAAGGCGGCATGACGCACAACGACGATCCGAAGAGAGAAACAACCAGCTTGTGTATGCCTAGTGAGTTCGTCACGAGGACGGACTGTTGGGATTTTCTAGAACCATACATCAAATGTAGGCGCAGCGGAAATGAAGAGAAACAACCCAAAAAGACTTTGGATCGGCCATGAATGTTGAATCAAGAAGTTAACAAAATGCTAGGTATGAAATTACCTTTGCGGGATTGGATCAAATCCAACCTAGATGCTCCACGAGTTGATTCCTGTCGTCGGCTATGCGAGTCCTCACGTAGAATAATATCTACGTCTCTACAGTGATCCACACGAGCCGGGAGAAGAATGACTGCACCTTGAACTTCCACGAACTGCTAGGTTCGCTCCAGGAAGAACACACACGGCGACGATCGCCGGAGAGGAGGTCGGCGGACGCGATTCAGAGACGGCGGAACACTTCCGTCGGCTAGGGTTCGTAAGGCGAGAGCGGAACTCCTTCCGTCGGCTTTTTCTTTTTGTTAGTCCTGAGAACCCTAAAAGAAGTCCTATTTATACCCAAAGGATAAACAGCTTCTAGAAGAATCGCTATCCGCAGACCACACAGCAGAATAAGGGCTTCTGTTACAATTCGTCGGAATTCCACGGAAGATCATTCGTCGAGATTTCACGGGACAATCCGACGAATCCGACGAATCAGATCAGACGGCAACATTTGCCGAGAAAATGATCTCTGTAACAATTCGTCGAGTGTTCACGGGACAACCCGACGAATCCCGACGAATCCAGACAGACGACAACATTTTGCCGACTGAAGGGTTTCTGTAATAATTCGTCGAGTGTTCACGGGACAATCCGACGAATCCCGACGAATCCGACGAATCCGACGAATTCTATCCGTGTAAACCCGACGAATTCAGACAGCAACAACCTGCTGGATTTCCCCATTCTATATATGGTGATTGGTAACATTTACCAACACAGTCAATCTACCAACTTCTCCACATGCTCTTATGTGCGACCCTGCAGGCTCATATCGCGTTGGCAGTGAGATTACATGTTTGACCACTTCTAGATCACAATGGCAACTCCAACACGGACTTCGTCGAGTTCCACAAGGCGATAGAGGAGACCATGTGAGCTCTTCTCACACCTCGTGACGCGGTCACAGTGGCCTCGCCTCAGCTACTCACCTAGTCTGATACGCTAGAGCCGAGTAAGCGAGCAAGCAAGGAGGTCGCCCCTGACAAGGCGGAACGCCTTGCACCAGCCCGTGTGCAGCTCGTCGGTCACATGACCTCGCGACCACATGAACATGTACAGGAGAGGTCGCACCCACCTCGCCAATTCGAGACCTTAAGTCTGTTCTGCGAGCAAATTCTGATTGAACCAGTTCTCGAGGGTTTCACTGAGCGCAACCTGATTTATTATACGGGCAAAGAGGACCCGCTTCATCACTTGCAGTGGTTTGACGACGTCGTATCGATCCGGGCAATGACCGACGCCTTCAAGTTCAGATTCTTCGCCATCACCTTCAAGAGGAAAATTCGCGATTGGTTTCATCATTTATCGGCGAGTTCGATCTACTGCTTCGACGATCATCGTCGAAGTCTGTTGTTAGGCTTCACAACTTCAAAGAAGCAGAAGAAAGGGTCGCAAGCTCTCTTCCTCATTCGTCAGGGACCCCAAGAGACACTAGGAAGCTACATCGATCGCTTCCAGGAGGTAATGGGATTCAGGAAGTGGAGGACTTCACCCTCCAGCTAGCCTGACGTGCAGTTTGCATCAAGGGCTATTCAAAATGGAGGTTAGTCGTGATCTACCCGTCTCTTTTGAAGAGCTTATTAACCGCATGAGTAGATACATTGAGGGAGAGGCAACGAACAATGGCTTCTTGGCCTCCTTAACCCGATTGACCCAAGCAGAGAAAACATGGGTTACGGCAACAGCTCGAAGACCAGAAGAAGGCAAGAAGCCGAGAAATGAAGGAAGGAGACCGCCACCAGTGCAGGAGCCTCAGCGACCGAATTAGAGGCAATCGGTGTCGGCAGCTCGACCACCATGAGACCGCCACCAGTTCACGAGAGTTTATATATTTCGGTGAAAGAATCAGATGCACTATTTTTATGTCCTGGCACACAACAAAAAATTTCGTGATGTTGGTTTTACCTTTTCAAGGTCCACTGACACTATTAGTAGACACTTTGGTATAATGCTGAGAGCAATTCTGCACGTAGGAAAAGATTATATTAAGTTGTCTGAGTCAAGACAACAATCAAGTTGGAGGTGGTTTGAGAACTGCATCGGTGCACTAGATGGAACTCATATTCAAGTTACAGTTCCAACGAAAGATCAGGGTAGATTTAGAAATCGAAAGCACTAGATGGAACTCATATATATATATATATAGTTAGATCATCCGGCTTAACGTATCATCACTAATTTAAATGTCCACCAAACATGTCCGACTAGTCTGCCGACATGTCGTTTGAAGGGAAAACGATATTTTTTTCTAAGAAATAGATTTTGTCATTTTGTAAAATCTAGGCCGACATATCTGATTTTTTCGATATATTGGTCAACACGACTTTTGAACATATAGTCCGCTATTTTATTTTATGCAGTTTTATCACCCGTATATATTGCATTATATATGCTTAAATGGATTAGACTTATTTTTTCGTTCTCTTTAATATATGTTATTCTTACAATTAATTTTGAATAATTACTCACACTATATTTTTTTTATTTCACATTACGAAAAATATTAAAACTTTCGACATATTTATTAGTTGATTGTTTATATATATTATAACATAAATTTATTAAACTGAGAAAATTGTATAATCAATTAGCGTCTGTTCGTTTGGACGGAATTGAGCTCCTGGAATTTGAATTAAAAGTTTTAATTTCAATTTTGTCGTTCATTTGCACGCTTGAAGTTGGAATTGAAATTGGATAATTCCGGACGAGACGCGTTTTTTGCCTGAGGAATGTATTTTATCGCTGGGGAGTATTTTTTCGCGTAGGCGACCATTTATCGCACATACAAGCATTTTTAACTCGGGGGTGTATTTACGTCCGTTCATGTGTTTTTTCGCCCGGACGCGTTTGTTTCGCCAGGGCGCGATTTTATCGTCCGGGAGCACATATTTTCGATGGGCGCACTTTTTTCTCCCGAGCACGCGTTTTTCGCCACAACGCTGAAGCTTCACCCGGGCACGCGTTTTTCACCTGGGCGCTCATTTTTCACTCGGGCGCGCACTTTTTTGCCCTGGAGCGCACTTTTGTGCGTGGGAGCGCATTTTTCGCCCAAACGAGCATTTTTTCCCAGGGGCATTACTCGCATGGGCACTCGTTTTTTCGCCCGTGGGCGCGTTTAACACCCAGGCGCTCATATTTCACCCAGAAGCGAGTTTTTACCACAGGCGCACGTTTTTACCACAGGCGCGTGTTTTTCGCCCAGGTGCGTGTTTTTTATTTTTTCGCCCAGACGCATGTTTTTACGCCCAGGCGCATGTTTTTTTGCCCGGGCGCACGTTTTTTTTGCCCGGGCGCACGTTTTTTTTGCGCGGGCGTGCGTTCTTCGATCCAGAGTGTTTTTCGCCCTGCGTGCGTTTTTCGCTCGATCACACTTTTTTCGCGAGAGTGCGTGTTTTTCACCATAATGCTCATTTTTCACCCAGGGCGCGTTCTTCGCCCGGGCGCGAGTTCTTCGCCCGGGCGCGCGTTCTTCTCACGGGCGGGAGTTCTTCACCCGGGCGCACGTTCTTCGCACGGGTGCACGTTCTTCGCCCGGCGCGCGTTCTTCGCCTGGGCAAGCGTTTTTTCGGCAGGGCAACCATTTTTTCACTCGGGTGCACGTTTTTTCTCCCGGGCGCGCTTTTTTCTCTCCGGCACGCATTTTTTCTCCCGAGCAATATTTTTCACGAGCGCGCGTTTTTCTCCCGGGCGCACATTTTTTATTCGCGCACGCGTTTTTAAGGCGGGCGCGCACTTTCTCGCCCAAACGCGCACGTTTTTCGCCTGGGTGCTTGTTTTCGCCCGGGCGCGCGTTTTTCGCCCGGGAGCAAGTTTTTCACCGGGGCCAGCGTTTTTTCTCCCAGCTGCGCTTTTTTCACTTGAGCGAGCATTTTTTGAGCGGGCAAGCACTTTTTTGCCTGGACGTGCAATTTTTGGTTCGGGCGCGCGTTTTTAGCTCAGGCGCGTGTTTTTCTTTTTGGAGCGCTTTTTTCTCTCGGGTTTGCTTTTTTTCGCCCAGGCGCTCATTTTTCGCTAGGGCGCGTGTTTTTTACCCTGGCGCGTGTTGTTTCACACGGGCACGCGCATTTTCGCCCGGACACGTGCATTTTCGCTCGCCTGCCCGAGCACACATATTTCGCTTGGGTGCGAGTTTTTCGCTCCGGCGTGCATAATTCTAAGATTAAAAGTTCTAATTTCAATTTTGTCGTTCATTTGCACGCTTGAAGTTGGAATTGAAATTGGATAATTCCGGGCGAGACACGTGTTTGCCTGAGGCATGTATTTTATCCCTGGCGGGTGTTTTTTCGCCTAGGCGGCCATTTATCGCACATACAAGCATTTTTTAACTCGGGGTGTATTTAAGTCCGTGCATGTGTTTTTTCGCCCGGAAGCATTTGTTTCGCCAGGGCGCGATTTTATCGCCCGAGAGCACATATTTTCAATGGGCGCACTTTTTTCTCTCGAGCACGTGTTTTTCTCCACAACGCTCATGCTTTGCCCGGGCACGCTTTTTTCGCCTGGGCGCTCATTTTTCACTCGGGCGCGCACTTTTTTGCCCTGGAGCGCACTTTTTTGCGTGGGAGCGCATTATTCGCTTGGGCGCACGTTTTTCGGCCAAACGAGCATTTTTCCCAGGGGCATTTTTCGCATCGGCACTCGTATTTCGCCTGGGCACTCGTATTTCGCCCGGGCGCAAAAATTTTCTTCCGGGCGCGCGTTTATCACCCAGGCGTTCATTTTCACCCAAGCCCGCGTTTTTACCACAGGCGCACGTTTTTAACACAGGCGCGCGTTTTTCGCCCAGGTGCGCGTTTTTGCCATGGCACGCATTTTTTCGCGCGGGCACTCGTTTTTTTCGCCCGAGCGCATGTTTTTTTGCCCGGGTGCACGTTTTTTTGCCCGGGCGCGCGTTCTTCGCTCCATAGTGTTTTTCGCTCGAGCACACTTTTTTCGCGAGAGCGCGTGTTTTTCACCATAATGCTCATTTTTCACCCAGGGCGCATTCTTCGCCGGGCGCGCGTTATTCGCTCGGGCGAGCGTTCTTTGCCCGGGGCGCGTTCTTCGGCCGGGGCGCGTTCTTCGCCCGGGCGCGCGTTCTTCGCCCGGCGGGCGCGCGTTCTTCGCCCGGCGGGCGCGCGTTCTTCGCCCGGCGGGCGCGCGTTCTTGCCCACGATTTTTCTCCCGGGCGCGTTTTTCTCTCTCAGGCACACGTTTTTTCTCACGGGCAATATTTTTTTCCCGGGCACGCGTTTTTAGGGCGGGCGCGCACTTTCTGACCCAAACGCGCACGTTTTTCGCCCCGGCGCGCGTTTTTCGCCCGGGTGCGCGTTTTTTGCCCGGGCGCGCGCTTTTCACCCGGGCCCGCGTTTTTTCGCCCAGGCGCGCGTTTTTCGCCCGGGAGCACGTTTTTCACAGGGGCTGGCATTTTTTCACCCTGGTGCGCTTTTTTTCAGCTGAGCGCGCGTTTTTTGGGCGGGCAAGCACTTTTTTTCCTGGACGTGCAATTTTTGGTTCGGGCGCGCATTTTTAGCCCAGGCGCGCGTTTTTATCTTTGGCGCGCTTTTTCTCTAGGGCGCGCTTTTTTTCGCGCAGACGCTCATTTTTTTCTAGGGCGCATGTGTTTTACCCTGGCGCCTGCGGTTTCACACGGGCGCGCGCATTTTTGCCCGGACGCGCGCATTTTTGCTCGCGTGTCTGAGCACGCATATTTCGCTTGGGTGCACGTTTTTCACTCTGGCGTGCATAATTCTAAGATTAAATTTTATCTAACAAACGTACAACAAAATTGATCAATTCCACAATGTTCTCCAATTCTGTTTATTGGGCAAACACTATAATTGGAATTAGACTAATTCCAACTACTCGAAGAATTGGAATTGATATCAATCCCAATATCCAATTTCAATTACATCCAAACAAACAGTACCTTAAGGATATTTAGTTTTTAACTATTTTTTATTAGTTATAAAATTTAAAGTTATCTAAATAAATTATTGTATAATATAAAATATATTTTACAGTGCATTTATTTGTACTTGTCAATAGTAGTCATAGTTTGTTAATAATATTTTATTTTGGATACTCTTCAAATTTATTTTGGGATATACTTGACTTGTTGTGTATCTACTTGTTATGCTTTTTTATAGCATATAATTATATTTAGTACACAAAAATATTTTTTTTATTTATAAGATATGGAAATCCAATGTTTTAAAATATCCCCCCCACATGACTCCGACATCTGACATTTAATATATACAACCTTGCCTATCATATGAAGCATGTGATATTGAGAAAACACGTAACATTTTATTTAAAAGAAAATAGATTAGAAATTAGATAGAATTTAGACTTACTTTGCAAGATAAGCATCCAAAATGGAGCCAACATAATGTCCAAAGCCTACTACAAAACCAGATTGAACTGCTTCACTCAACTCTAACCAGGCCTGAAGCATATAAGAACAAAATTCTTTCTTGGGCAATTGGAAAGATAAAAAGTGCAAATAACAAAATGCAAATGCTTGCTAACCTCATCAGATGCAAAAAAACTAAGCTTCTCATTTGCAATCTCTTCACACAGAATAGTGTCAATCATCACCTAAAAAGGTTAAAAACAATAAACGAATGCAAACAACACAAATTTTTAACCAACACATTGAATTTTACACAACACCTTGTGAACAGGAAGATCAAGTTCCTTAGTTTCTTTTATAACTTTCCACATGTGTTGTGAACTAAAAGAAAACTCAGAAGCAGGAAGAACACCTCCTCTATCACCAGCAAGACCTCCTGGTGCAGTTGAATGCATAAACTGGTTTCGTAGTAGGTTAACCTGAATACGGATGTCATCCACGAAAATTGCAAAACATTGAATAATCCATCATACGTACGTAAGAAAATGGCACAATTTAGAATGAGTTAGAAAGAAAAAAGACAGTTTTGCAAAACGATGTGATTATAACTCATTGAATCTAAGCACCTGCTCATTGAATTGTTCTTCCCTCTCTTCATAATTTGGGAAAGCAATAACCTCAACCTAAATATCCAGAATGTAGCAAGTATAAGATAAGAATAATGTACCTTTGATTAACTCTTCACTCTACTTACATGGAATAATTCATTTAGAGCGGTAGATTTGTGAGCCTCAGGCTTAGCAACAGATTCCCAAATCTGAACAAAATCAATGTTGATGAACAAGTAAATAATAGGATAGCTAATAGTCGGGCTTTGATTCTGAGAGGAGAAAAAAGAGTCATACCCTTTGAATATCCTCTCTCAAAACTAGCTCCAAGTGCTCTGATGCAGTCTAATGTGAGAAATTTGCACAAATAACGAGAAATTGTAAGCATCTTCTTATAGGAGGGGGCAAAGAAAAAAATAACTATGTACCATTAGGAAAATGAAATATCTACGCTCTTGGTTGTGTTGTGATAGCTATCCAAGCATAAATAAGGGCGAAAATGAAGATACATACCTTTGTTTTGTCGCGTATAACAAATAGTAATGTCTTCTTTCTGGGGCTAAACAAGCGCATCATGACCTACATAAACAATATTCCAATATTATAAAGAAGCTCTAGAAAATATTTATTAATCAAGTAAAAACACCTGAAAAATTGTCTTCATTAGTTCTTTGTTGCCAACTTGTTCTCTGCAAATATCATGGCACCATCTGGACAAAATAAATATCATTACAAATAGTGGAATACATACCAACACTTGGATGAAGAACCTTTTTGAAGTTATCAAGCATAAAACTAGGGATGAAATTAAATTGAATTCAAATTCTCACATGTTAATCAGAATAATATCAGAAACTGCTAGAGCGAAAAGAGCGGTTTGCCTCTCAAAGATATCATCCTGAAACTTGTAATTTTGCAAATTAATGAGAAATTCAAATCAACTAAGAAAGTTAGAACAAACCCAAATGAAATAAAAAATTAGACATTGTCACCCTACCACAGACTATAATATAATAAGCATCAAGACATCAGTATTAAAAGGTTTTCTACCATTTTCCCCTCGAAACAATGAGATAGTCTAACGCCTTGAAATTTCTCTAAGAAGAAATGATAAGAATTTTTAGAATGAATCAAGACTCCATTAATTCAATGTCTAGCAAAATTTCTTCAACTCAAAAAAAGGAATTGACTCATACCCAAAGTAAACAACTTGATATAGGATGCCATAAATGGAAATGTTTTATAAGCTAAGCTGCGTTGAGAGTTATTAGTCATAGTGAACCACATTGCTTGGGTTTTTTCTTGAATGGAAATAAAATGTAGAAGAAATCACTTCAGCAACATAAAGATCGTGTTCAACGATAGTTTTCTTTAGAAAAAACATATTCGCCTAAAAATGATTAACGATTGACAATACACATATTACCACATTGGAACTAAAACAACAAGCTACCAAATAAGATAAGTTAAATAAATAAATAAATAGCAAACATAGATGGTAAAGCCATAAAAAAATGATTGAGTCACCTCTCCCCTCTCTCTCCCATCACTGCATTCCAAATCCATGACAATTGTGCAAGGCTCTATGCCACGGCTGTTTGCTATCCATATACCCTTAGTGGTTTGAGTCCTAATTTTAAGAGAAACAAAAAAAATTAGTATTTGTAAAATGGAAGTGCAATGTAAAATGCAAAACATCCTCTAGTAAATACTAATGAGCAATCTAGGAGTTTTACCTTCCCTTGAAAGCATCCATCTCTCTAAAATTAGTCTGAAAAAGTTTATTGAGTAATGAGCTTTTTCCTGTAAAGAAAGATTGTTTCATTTCTGATTACAGATATATATACAACAAACAAAATTGGGAAAAGAAAAAAATCAAAGAAAAGTTTTGGGCATCTGTGAAATCAATCATATAAAGTTAAAAATATTTAAGGATATAAACCTCAAAATATAATTATTCACTTTTTACTTATTTGCATAGGTACAATTCAACACACTGGCTTGTATATAATCTCCTTGTGTTGAAGTTTGTCCATCGTCAATGATATTGGAGGCTTGTTGGGAAAGTCAATTATCTTTTCCATCATCGGACCTAATTTTTCTTACATTGCGAGCTATGTAAGAGTATCGATTGGCCAGATCAGTCGATGTAAAGAGTCAAGTAGCTAGATCGGACGGATCAGTTGTTCTGCAAGAAAGTGGCATTGAATTTGAGGATCGAAGAACATGGCAACGATAGGCCATTACGTAGAAAGGGTAACTTCAGCCCCGGCGTCATTGCTCTTCGTTGGAGAGAAGGAAATCTGTAAACCGACGACTTTCTCACATGTAGTTTATGAGCTCTCCAAAAAATCTCATTTGGAGGGTGTTATTCATATTTTAAGGTACTTCATAGGCACTTTGGGTCAAAGTTTTATTGGTCCTACTCACGAACATTTATCAGAGTTCATGATCGCAGGGTACTCAAATGTTTATTACGAAGGCTGCCCAAATACTTGTCAATCGACTACATGAAGTATATGTCTATTGTTGAAACCAAGAACCGGCTTGAAAGAGTTCGAATAGGGATGATCGGGAGCTACTTGACCCTAATACAAAAAAGCAGAGATGTTAGAGAGAAATGCACCTAATCGGTTGGAACTTCTTTAGATTTATTTAAACTTTCTTGTTATTTAATCAACTGAAATTTCTGGATATAATGAATGTCAAAGAATTAGGTTAAAATGAGAGAAAACACGTTAATATAATCGCTCACCGCTGCTCGGGGGTCCCATAATCGAAACGACAACATAGGAGAGGCCGCACTCGCCTAATCTCACCGTCTTCACGAAATGCTCCAATCCGGAGACATTGAAATTCCCATCTCCATCAATGAGTTGCGTCTCGCAGAACTCCATTTCTGTCTGGCGAATGCTGGGGAAGACTCGGAATGGAGAAACCAGAGCAGAGGGAGAAGAGAGACAGAGAATCCCGTTGTTTTGATATCGATGTGTTCTCGGGGGGGCGGAGGGAGCGAGCGGGATAGATGATGCCGGGAGCAAAATAAGGGCACAGCCGGACTCGGAACCCTTTATTAATAGACAAACCCTAAACCGTTCATTTTAGGTTTACGCTATATTTTTATTAATAACTTAATTTTATTATTGGTTAAATGAATAAAAACATCTTAAAATTTAACATAATTTAAAAATTAACCTAATATGGATTAGATTTTAGAGCGAGATATTCTACTTTGAATTACAAGAAAGAGAGCACACGGCACCCCATGCACCGCGACATTACCTTGGACACGACAGTGCCCCGGCGCGACGGCGTCCTAGTCGCTCGCAAACTACTGTGCGCACCACAAAATCGAGCAACGAACGGAGTTCCGCGCTCGAGGAGGTGTCATTGCCCCCGAGACATTGTCGTGGCCGAGGTTTGGGGTAATATAGAATTTATCCACTATCGGATCTTAGAGATCAATATGTCGTTGAATAGATCTCATTGAGATAATCAATATCCACAATAAGAACGCTGCTGTTTGACATCTAAATTGAAAATTATTATATTAGTTTCAATTTAAATTAAGTTAGCATAAAGTTTTTGGAATTTAAATTAAGTTAGCATAAAATTTTTAATTCACTTTATAAATTGCTCTAACACAGAGTACTATATATAATAGTATAGATATACAAAACTCATCAAGCTGATCAGGGAAGAGGTGGAGGAAGAGGAGAAGGTCTAAGTGTGAAGGAAAAAGGAGGAGCCTCGAAGGCAGGAAGTGAAGAGGCAGGAAGTGAAGAAGGCGGGAGGAGCCGAGAAGAAGGGAAGAACCCGGGAGAGAAGAGTCGTGGAGGCGTGAAGTGAGGAGGCCCTTGGTGGCTCCGGAGCGCCGAGAGGAGGAGAGAAGATAACACGTTCATGTCAATAGGCCGCAGTGGTGGTCGGAAGGAAGGCCTCAGCGTCAAGGTCCGGGAAGGAGGTTCTCCCGTAGAGAAGAGATTTCAACCCGCAACTAGGTGTCAGGAAGGAGGACGTGAGGAAGCGATGGTCGTTGCCCGACAAGGTAATAGGCAGGTCCAAAGGAATCATCGAAGGAGGCCTCAGACAGAGGATATCTCCCTCTGTTGTGATCTGCATCAAGTAGAGGGGCATAGGACAATGGTTTGTCCAAACTTCTGGGAAGTTAGAAGAAGGCTAGCTGTCGGAGAAGGGGGAGGGGAGCAGCAGAGGCATGAAGCCCCTGTCGGGCCGGTGACATTCTCATCCCCCGCCTGAAGGAGGAATGAAGATCGAATCGACCAAGGAGGAGGAGAGCAGCAAAGACATGAAGCCCATATCTGTTGAAACCGAGACTTGCGAACAAGACTTAGTCTCTGTGGAGTTCGGGGCCCTCAGCTAGCCGAGGGGCGACCAATCCTTACTCCTCCCAAGGGAGAGCTCTAGGTTGAAGGTGTTGGAACTAGGGACTGGACCAAGGGCTTAGTGGGGAGGTCCCGCCACATACCCGGAAGTTCCCTAGGAACTTCCCCTCCCAAGCCACTACTAAGCTTGGGCACCACTGAAGGCTCTCCTCACCCCCTAGAGAGAGTCTGAGAGACTTGGGGAGGGAGAGAGAGAGGGAGAGAGCTAGCCTAGAATCAGATCCCTTCAAATGGTGCCCCCTTGGTCCTATTTATAGGATTTCTGAAGTCGGGCTGCAAATAGCCGAAAACTGGTCTGCCAGATTACCAAAAAACCCTTGAACTGGGCTGCAGATAGCCAAATCCCGCTGCTCTTGGACTGCGAATAGCCAAAACTGGACTGCGAATAGCCAAATCCCGCTGCTCTTGGACTGCGAATAGCCAAAAATGGACTGCGAATAGCCAAATCCCGCCGTTCCACGACGCTAAACGCAGACCGAATGCCCTCCTGAGCTCGCCCCCTACTGGATGGGAGCGGGGGCGAGCCCCCGGGCTACAGCCCGGGCTCGCCCCCCTGGCTGGGAGCGGGGGCGAGCTCCCCGGGCAGCAGCCCGGGCTCGCCCCCCTGGCTGGGAGCGGGGGCGAGCTCCCCGGGCAGCAGCCCGGGCTCGCCCCCCTGGCTGGGAGCGGGGGCGAGCTCCCCGGGCAGCAGCCCGGGCTCGTCCCCCTGGCTGGGAGCGGGGGCGAGCTCCCCGGGCAGCAGCCCGGGCTCGCCCCCCTAGCGGGGGACCTGTCCCTCCACCTCTCGTCCCCCTTGCCTCTACCTCCCTTCCTGCATGGGTCGATGCTACCATGATGCTCCAATGAGTCTTCGGGAGTATGCTCGGCGAATATCGGGGTTGTACACAATCCCCGCTCTTTTCGAGCGTGGCTCACGCTCGGAAAGAAATGTCCAACCCTGCATATTCGACGAGTGTCGCTGGGAATCCGATTATTGGTGCTATCTTGGAAAAGCCACAGCACCTCCCCGAGAGGTCCCCCAACCTTGCCGGCTAGCGAGAGCCCGGCTAGCAGGGCCACCTCGGGGGGGAAAAACACTTAGAGAATTTTCGACCACCGAGCGGTTCCTGACCCTGCCAGCTAGGTGAGAGCCTGGTCAGCAGGTCTGCATGGGGACTAAGTACTTGGGACTTTCCTGCCACCGAGCGATCCTCGGACCTGCCAGCTTGATGGGAGCCTGGTCGGCGGGCCAGCGTCGGGACTACCCACTTCTAGGAGCGAGCTCTACTAGTGGTGGACATCGGGTCGACACACTTCTAGGAGCGAGCTCTACTAGTGGTGGACATAGGGTCGACACACTTCTAGGAGCGAGCTCTACTAGTGGTGGACATAGGGTCGACACACTTCTAGGAGCGAGCTCTACTAGTGGTGGACATGGGGTCGACACACTTCTAGGAGCGAGCTCTACTAGTGGTGGACATGGGGTCGACACACGTCTAGGAGCGAGCTCTACTAGTGGTGGACATAGGGTCGACACACTTCTAGGAGCGAGCTCTACTAGTGGTGGACATGGGGTCGACACACTTCTAGGAGCGAGCTCTACTAGTGGTGGACATGGGGTCGACACACTTCTAGGAGCGAGCTCTACTAGTGGTGGACATGGGGTCGACACACTTCTAGGAGCGAGCTCTACTAGTGGTGGACATGGGGTCGACACACTTCTAGGAGCGAGCTCTACTAGTGGTGGACATGGGGTCGACACACTTCTAGGAGCGAGCTCTACTAGTGGTGGACATGGGGTCGACACACTTCTAGGAGCGAGCTCTACTAGTGGTGGACATGGGGTCGACACATGTCTAGGAGCGAGCTCTACTAATGGTGGACATAGGGTCGACACACTTCTAGGAGCGAGCTCTACTAGTGGTGGACATGGGGTCGACACACTTCTAGGAGCGAGCTCTACTAGTGGTGGACATGAGGTCGACACACTTCTAGGAGCGAGCTCTACTAGTGGTGGACATAGGGTCGACACACTTCTAGGAGCGAGCTCTACTGGTGGTGGACATGAGGTCGGCACACTTCTAGGAGGGAGCTCTACTAGTGGCGGACATGGGGTCGACACACTTCTAGGAGCGAGCTCTACTAGTGGTGGACATGGGGTCGACACACTTCTAGGAGCGAGCTCTACTAGTGGTGGACATAGGGTCGACACACTTCTAGGAGCGAGCTCTACTAGTGGTGGACATGGGGTCGACACACTTCTAGGAGCGAGCTCTACTAGTGGTGGACATAGGGTCGACACACTTCTAGGAGCGAGCTCTACTAGTGGTGGACATGAGGTCGACACACTTCTAGGAGCGAGCTCTACTAGTGGTGGACATTGGGTCGACACACTTCTAGGAGCGAGCTCTACTAGTGGTGGACATTGGGTCGACACACTTCTAGGAGCGAGCTCTACTAGTGGTGGACATTGGGTCGACACACTTCTAGGAGCGAGCTCTACTAGTGGTGGACATTGGGTCGACACACTGCTAGGAGCGAGCTCTACTAGTGGTGGACATAGGGTCGACACACTTCTAGGAGCGAGCTCTACTAGTGGTGGACATTGGGTCGACACACTTCTAGGAGCGAGCTCTACTAGTGGTGGACATTGGGTCGACACACTTCTAGGAGCGAGCTCTACTAGTGGTGGACATTGGGTCGACACACTGCTAGGAGCGAGCTCTACTAGTGGTGGACATAGGGTCGACACACTTCTAGGAGCGAGCTCTACTAGTGGTGGACATTGGGTCGACACACTGCTAGGAGCGAGCTCTACTAGTGGTGGACATTGGGTCGACACACTGCTAGGAGCGAGCTCTACTAGTGGTGGACATTGGGTCGACACACTTCTAGGAGCGAGCTCTACTAGTGGTGGACATTGGGTCGACACACTGCTAGGAGCGAGCTCTACTAGTGGTGGACATTGGGTCGACACACTGCTAGGAGCGAGCTCTACTAGTGGTGGACATTGGGTCGACACACTGCTAGGAGCGAGCTCTACTAGTGGTGGACATTGGGTCGACACACTTCTAGGAGCGAGCTCTACTAGTGGTGGACATTGGGTCGACACACTTCTAGGAGCGAGCTCTACTAGTGGTGGACATAGGGTCGACACACTGCTAGGAGCGAGCTCTACTAGTGGTGGACATTGGGTCGACACACTTCTAGGAGCGAGCTCTACTAGTGGTGGACATTGGGTCGACACACTTCTAGGAGCGAGCTCTACTAGTGGTGGACATTGGGTCGACACACTGCTAGGAGCGAGCTCTACTAGTGGTGGACATAGGGTCGACACACTGCTAGGAGCGAGCTCTACTAGTGGTGGACATTGGGTCGACACACTGCTAGGAGCGAGCTCTACTAGTGGTGGACATTGGGTCGACACACTGCTAGGAGCGAGCTCTACTAGTGGTGGACATTGGGTCGACACACTGCTAGGAGCGAGCTCTACTAGTGGTGGACATTGGGTCGACACACTTCTAGGAGCGAGCTCTACTAGTGGTGGACATTGGGTCGACACACTGCTAGGAGCGAGCTCTACTAGTGGTGGACCTTTTCCTCCCTGCCCCGAGCGGTTCCCGGCCCCGACAGCTAGGTGGGAGCCTGGTCAGCGGGCCAGCATCGAGGCTAAGCATTTTTGAAAAACTTTCATTATATTAAACCATCCTAGTACATGTTGAAAAAACTAGACATGGGAACGGAACATAGCATTACGCGAACTTAAGGCTAGAAAATGAAACTTAAGTATGGAAGCCGAACTGAGCCTCCCACTCCCAGTCTTGGTCTTCCTCGACTTCTTCTGGTAACTGTTGATGTTGCCCTGGACCCTTTGCATCCTTCATCTCTGAGAACTCAGGGTAAGTGAATGTCGCGTGACCCTCCTCCTGATGGAAGTCGCAGTAGGGTGACTCCACCCTACCCCTTCCTTTCCCTCTTCTTCCTGCTTTTCTGATTCTCCTCCGTCTACCCCCCCCCCCCCCCAATCTCCATGGTTTGCTGAGGTGGTGGAGGGGGTACGCTTGGTCCCGGCCTCCACCTCGGGCGGTTGGATCTTTTTCTTTTGAAGTCCTTACCTCCTTGCTCTCGCGGAGTCGAATTGTTGACCTCTGCGCTCGCCGGACTATTGGATAGCCTCCACCCGAGGTGGTCTCGACCATCAACATTCACTTGGTTTCTTTTGGGGTGGAGCGAGTGGGGGCCGGATGCCTCCCCGCTCGCCCCCTTTTGGGACTGGGCTGGAAGAGACGGGGCGAGCTGGGACGGTGCCTCCCTCCTGAGCTCGCCCCCTTGAGGGGCTGGGGCGAGCTGGGAGGGCGCCCCCCTCCTGAGCTCGCCCCCTTGAGGGGCTGGGGCGAGCTGGGAGGGCGCCCCCCTCCTGAGCTCGCCCCCTTGAGGGGCTGGGGCGAGCTGGGAGGGCGCCCCCCTCCTGAGCTCGCCCCCTTGAGGGTGGGCGAGTGGGGGTATGGCACCTCCCCACTCCCCCCTCACCGGTATCTCCTTTCTGAACTGCTGGCCGAGAGTTCCCTCCTCCACCTGTTGGGGCGGGACCTTCGAACCATCTCCTCTTCTGCCTACGGCCGTCGTGGCGAAGGCGATCTGAAAGGTTTGCATGACCTCTCGCTTGAAGCTTTCAAACATCTCCAACGTCACTCCAGCCACCGGGGGCTGCGAATGACCTGGGTCGGAACTTCCTCCACCTCCGTCCATGGAGCTCATCTCGAGAGTTTCGTGAATCGGTCACACTCCACGCTCACCGCACCAAAATGTTGAAACCGAGACTTGCGAACAAGACTTAGTCTCTGTGGAGTTCGGGGCCCTCAGCTAGCCGAGGGGCGACCAATCCTTACTCCTCCCAAGGGAGAGCTCTAGGTTGAAGGTGTTGGAACTAGGGACTGGACCAAGGGCTTAGTGGGGAGGTCCCGCCACATACCCGGAAGTTCCCTAGGAACTTCCCCTCCCAAGCCACTACTAAGCTTGGGCACCACTGAAGGCTCTCCTCACCCCCTAGAGAGAGTCTGAGAGACTTGGGGAGGGAGAGAGAGAGGGAGAGAGCTAGCCTAGAATCAGATCCCTTCAAATGGTGCCCCCTTGGTCCTATTTATAGGATTTCTGAAGTCGGGCTGCAAATAGCCGAAAACTGGTCTGCCAGATTACCAAAAAACCCTTGAACTGGGCTGCAGATAGCCAAATCCCGCTGCTCTTGGACTGCGAATAGCCAAAACTGGACTGCGAATAGCCAAATCCCGCTGCTCTTGGACTGCGAATAGCCAAAACTGGACTGCGAATAGCCAAATCCCGTCGTTCCACGACGCTAAACGCAGACTGAATGCCCTCCTGAGCTCGCCCCCTACTGGATGGGAGCGGGGGCGAGCCCCCGGGCTGCAGCCCGGGCTCGCCCCCCTAGCTGGGAGCGGGGGCGAGCTCCCCGGGCAGCAGCCCGGGCTCGCCCCCCTAGCTGGGAGCGGGGGCGAGCTCCCCGGGCAGCAGCCCGGGCTCGCCCCTGTAACATCCCCCAAACTGCTAGACCCCTAAGTTGGTTTTGTCATGACTAAGCCATGACAAAACCATAGGAAGAGCCTTTTAACCTTGAGAACTTAGGAAAGGAGGAAGGAGCCACCTTGGTCTGCAAATAGCAATTCCCATCTTCCAAGCTTGGGATTGGAATTTAGGGCTTCAACCTAACCCTTGGACCCCACCATAGTGTCCCTAACCCTTTAGGGGTCCCCTTAGGGCACCAAGGGCCCATTGAAGTCAACCTAAGAGACCAATTTGACCAAAGTCAACATACACCCTCAAATTGGTCAAAGTAGCCCATTTAGAGCCAATCAACCCTCACCATGTCAAATTGATCACACACCTAGGTTTATAATACCATTATAGACCTAATGGACCCAAAAGCCCCATCATGGGACCCCCAGGGGTGCAAATTGACCAAAATGCCCTTTTAGGTCAAAATGACCTTTCTTCTCAAAGTACCCCAATTAACCTTCACCACGTTAAATTGACCTCACCCCTAGGGCTATCATGTCATAGGGGAGCTAGTGGACCAAAAAGCCCCATGACCAAGTCAACCCTAGGGCTCAATTTGACCAAAGTCAAAATTAGCCTATTTTGGTCAAATCACCCTAGATTGGGTCAACCAAGAACCATATGACCAAATTGACTCCACCATTAGTTCCTAAACTTAATTTAGAACCTATTGAACCCAAAAGCCCCATCCTAGGGTTCCCCAATTGACCAATTTGACCAAAAGTCAAAATTGCCCAATTTAGGTCAAAATGCTCAAACCTAACCCAATCTCTTTGGGCTAACTCAATTGGGTGGTCAACCAGCCCATGTGGGCCCTCACTAAGCTCAGGGGAGAGTATAGAAACCGACCATGGCAATTAGGAGAGAGAAAATGGGGGTTTCACCATTTTTGGAGGAGAGAGAAGAGGCCATTCATGGCCATTAAGAGGATTTACCTCCTAGCCTCCCCAATTGATGCCTCCATTCAACTCCTCAGCCGATTAGGAGGAGTTTCCATCAGTTACAGAGGGGGATTAAGGCAGGGAGAGGAAGAGGGGGGTCGGTCTTTGATGTAACCGAAGAAGCCATTAATGGCAATGGAGCTTAAAACCATCACCACCCCCAATTGAACCCCCCTTCACCTTCAGAGACCTGAGAGGAGAGAAACCCCTATCTTACCTGGAGATTTCGTGCACTATAGGAGGGAATCGGCATGGCTTCTCAACCGACGGCGGCTCCCATGGTGTACTCAAGATTGACCCGACGGCAAGCCCTCCAACAGGTCCCGTTCTCCTCCCTGAACTCTAAGGGTTAGATCCAAATCGACGGCGGCTCGAATCGTGGTCAATCGGCCGTGAATCGAGTCGGCCAATCCTCCCGTTGATCGGGTTGGGTATCCTCCTACAAATCATGATTCCGGCCACCTCCGGCCGATCAAACACCGCTCATCGCCGGCCCCCACCTCAACGGAGGTGGTGGTGGCGTTGGTCGGCCGGGGCGGCGCTCAGGTGGCCGGGAAATCCAAGATCAAGTCGGCCCAGGCGCAGCAAATCCTGGCCGTTGGCTCATCGGGGACGAAGGCTGTGAGCCGTCCGATTGGCCGCCTTTTGTTATTCGCAGGCATGAAATGATTATTTCATTTAATTTAATTATCTGTCACACATTTTGACCAATTTTGTGACCCGATTTTAAGGCCCTTAGGGGCCATAACTCGAAAAATGCTCAGAGATAACTTTTGTAGGCCTTGGTGTCTACTTTCTAATGGGAGTGGAATCAGGCTATTTGGTTAAGTATTGGACCCACAGTACTCATTCTAGTGAGGCTGGTCAGAACTCAAACCAGAACTTAAAATTAGTATATCTCTTAAATGGCTAATCTGATGTAGTTGATATTTTGGCTAAGCATCCATATGTCCTATACCTAGGTTAGGTTTGAGTATCAGATTTTTAGAAGTTACTTTTCCTAAAGTTTTTGTGGAAATTTAATAATCCTTACACAAATTAATTGGAGGGTCAAATGACCTCCAATCTCCACCAAATTTTGGTGGGGTACCATTAGGGTCATGATAAACCCCTGGTTAAAATTTCATCTCATTTGGAGATCTTTTGACTAGGTAATCTTTGGGCCCAAGTTTTGCCCTTTAAGGGGAAAATTGTACTAAGGAGACACTTAGGGCTTCTCAAAGCCAAACCACCTCCTAGTGGAGTGGTATTATGTCCACTGCCCTAATCCCACCCAAATCACCTCCAAGAGTGTTATGGAGTCTTGGGGAGTGGGTTTGCCCTAGGACTTAGGGTTGGAGCACTTTGGGGTGCATTTAGCCAAGTTATGGTCCATTGACCAATTAGGTTCTTTGAGTCTTGTGACTCTTTAGGAAGGTCAGTGGGATGAAGTTGAGACCCCATGAGGAGTTTGGGGAGCATTGGAGTTGTTTTGCTCAAGGTCATAGGGTTGATCCCTATGGGGAGGAATTTGGGGTTGTGAAGGACTTAGGGGAGTTTGTCCTTGGATAGGGGTGTGTTGGACTCCTCTGACTTTTATAAGTGATAAGATACCCTCACAAGAGGTTTGGGAGGATTTGGATAGGTTTAGACCCTAACCCTAGGGTAAACCCTAATGGGGTGCAAATAGGGGTCAATGAAGGGAATAGGGTCAAACCCTAGTGGTTTGACCTAAAAGTTTTGGTGGGTAGGTCATAGTGACCAGAGAAGACTCCCTTGAGAATTTGAAGAGGTTTGGAGTTGTCTAACCTAGGTAATAAATCCTTGGGTAGATTTGTAAATAATTGGAATTTGGGGTTCTAGGAAGAAATAACACTTGGGGAATCACCATCTTCTGTCACCCACTTGTTTTTGAGGATATGAATCTCTGGAGTTCTTACTAGAGCTATTGGAGAAGGTTAGACCCTAACCCTAGGCTAAACCCTAATGGGGTGCAATTAGAGGTTAATGAAGGAAGAGGGGTCAAACCACAGTGGCTTGACTTGAAATTTTGGGTAGATGGCCTTAGTGACCAGAGAATGCTACTGTAGGAGTTTGGAGGGATTTGGAGTTGCCAATCATAAGTAATAAACCCTAGGGTAGATTTGTAATTATTTAGGGTTTGAGGTTTTAGGGAGAAATAGTATTTATCAATTTACCATCTTCTGTCATAATCATGGTTTTAATGTCAATTATCTCTGGAAGAATTGGTTAGATCATGAGTTAACCCTTGGAGGTCCAAATTGTAATATTCATCATTGTTGGCAATTTTTGGGTTGGTTAAATTTGTGATGATAAATTACTGTAATTGCATGAAACTTTGCTGGTTGCCTTTTTATATCAATATGTATCCACTGTAATTTTCTCATAATTTATAGATCAATATTTTTGGTACCTATAGTTCATTTTGAAAGAAATTGCAAATATATCCTTGGATGGAATTACAAACATACCCTCTGAATAGCATGGTCAAACTTTGTAGGATTAAATATTTTATTAATAAGCACCACTGTGTTAATTTGCACAAGGATTGGAGTTCATATGAGGGTACCTCCTTTGGAAATTATTGGAAATAATTGTGTTTTGGAATTTCTAAAAATAATAAATCTTGCTGGTTTTCCCTACAACTTTATATATACTGTTTATTAGGTACCCTTGAATTATGAATAAATTGGAGTGGGCATTGGAGGTCAGAAAAATATACTTGTAGTTCAAACCTTAGTAATGTGGCCTTTTGGAAAATTATTTAAAATACAATTATTAATGGAAAAATTATGAAACCCTAGATTTGATCTGAAGTAGGTAGCATGGGTTCCCAGTAAATCCCTTGGGTCAAGAAGTTGGATATTTAGTGTACCTCTCTTCATGAGCATCAAAACGTTAAGGGTGGTCTGCGTTTAGCAATTTGACAACTTTTGGGGTTAGAGGTCAATCTGGTTGTCTAGGGTCTGAAGTGATGAAGGATGGGTGGTAGCCTTGTATTATGTATGGGTCTCTAGAGAAGTTGGGGTTTGGTAAGTCTTAGGGTGGTGGGGTGCCACACTCGGCTAGGTCGTCCGGGAATTGACGAAAGATCGTCTTTTCTTGTTAGCATCTTTTAGCACCTGAGTTTCTAAGGCAGGAAAGCCACTCTGAGAGTGTGCTTATGGAAGTCTAGCCGGTTTAGTCCGGTGATCTTTTGTTTCTGAGATGTTTATTGGTGACGGGCGGGTTAGCCCGTGGAGCTTGTAGCTCGGTATTGTTGGAAGATAATTGCATGTGCATAAGGTGGTGGGTCCTTCGTGTTGGCGGTCGTTGCACCGACGTTAACACTTGGGCTCGGCAAGTGTGGTATTTACACTTAGCCGTAAAAGTCTGGCGGTCCAGTCAGTAAGAGTACGCAGACGCTCTGCGGGTTTTGTGGAGGCGTACGATAGGTCTAGGTCGGGTAGTGCATATACCAACCTAGAGGTGGGCGAGGCCCAACCCACCGCTTCCGTTTGCCACTACGGGAGTATCCTGAGGAGTCTAGCTCGCTCCAAAAAGAGGGAACTAAAGGTCTATGCGCATAGAGTCGTAGTGGGTGAGTTGCACTTGTTTGATCACCGCATAATCACATACTTGCATGACATAGCATAATCATTGCATTCAACCCCTGACACTTATCGTATAAATTGGTATGGGACTTTTTATACGATAGGCCCTGCTAAACGACCCCTTGGTCTATAGGTTTGTATGAGCATTCCTATAAATCAATGGTTTATTTTATAACATTTACTTGCCTCTACATTTACTCATTACTGCTTTACCTTTACTTTACCCTGCTGTTTCTATTTTGTTTTCATTTATATATATATATATCACCTGTGTAGAGTAGATATCACCTTGTCACCTGCATTTGCTTCTACCCCTTGTTTGCCCTCCGCTTCCTCCTTTCCATCCGGTGCCTAGGAGCCCTGGGGGGAGGGGTGGGGAATTGGCTGAGTCTTTATGACTGACGGTCGGTGGACCTTATCATTTTAGGAGACCGTGGCGACGGAGCAGCACCAGAGGCCGGTGCAACTGGAGGCGGGGCAGTCTAGCTCAGGAGCTCAGATGACAGGATCCGTGAGTGTTGATTTAGTTACTTTTACTTCCGCGAGTGATCCATGTAGTGAGGCTCTGATGTATTGGGCAAGGCCCTAGTTATCTTGTCTTCCTTTCTTTCAGTTATGGTTGTGGACATCTTTTGATGATTTATTTTTATATGTGATGTGGACATGTTTTGCTTGCTTTATTCATGTTAGCTTACTTTTCTTGTGATCGATTTGGCCGGCAGGATCGGCGTTTTGTAGTGACGACCTTCCCGAGCGAAGGTGTCACCGCAAAACGGCGGTTCTGGGCCTAAGACCCGGTGGTTTTTGCAAAATAAAAAAAATAGGGTCTTACAAGTGGTATCAGAGCAAACATCGATCCAAGGAAAAGAAGTCCACAAACCCTGGGCCACCCCGCGCGAGCTTAGTTTGCGGACAAACTAGCAGCGGAAGCAATGGTGTGCCCATAAGGGAAATCACATGTAAAATTCCACTTATAACTGAAATTTTCCTTCCCTTTAGCTAAGACCCTTATAAGTGCAATCTTTCTTGTGTAGCCGGCAACGGAGCCTTCACCGCAGCATGGAGTCCCGCCGACTCCGAACGTCGTTCCACCACCACCGGCTCCTACCCCGTTCCAGCAGACGGAGTTGGGGCAGACTCTGACTGCCATTTTGGAGACATTCAGAGCACAGCAGGCACCGGCTCCTCAGCAAAACCCTGGAGCCAACTGGCTGAGCATCTTTCGGGGTCTCTCCCCACCAGCATTCATCGGGACGGAGACTGTTGTGAGGACCGAAGAATGGGTAGACATCATGGAGGAGATGTTGTCAGGAATCCGGTGCCCGGCAGACATGGAGGTGCCACTGGTGGTTTCATGCCTGGAATCCCATGCTAAGAGATGGTGGAAGAGGTTCCTGGCTACATCGTATCCGGGATTAGAGGCAGCAGACGTTGCTTGGGATGATTTCAAAGCGGCGTTGTTGGAGCATTTTGTGCCGCAGTCGGCAAGAGATGACTTGGAAGATAGATTTCTGCAGTTGCGGCAGGGGAGTAGATCAGTGTTGGAGTACCATCAGGAGTTCACCCACCTGTCCCGGTTTGCGGTATCCTACCAACTGGACGATGCGGGATACGCTAAGAGATTCTATAAGGGCCTCCGTGACGAGTTGAGGCAGGCCCTCCTTTTTGTCTCCGACGGTTGTATGTCCAGGATTCTGGAGATGGCGAAGAAGCTGGAAGGAGACCAGCAAGTTGTTCGTGGGAGGAAGAGACCCGTGGAGGACCAGGGAAGAAATGGCAGGAGAGATCAGCCGAGAAACAGAGACGCTGGAGAAGGAAGGACGGAGGTCCGACCCCGTCAGGGGGAGAGGCAGGAACAAAGGGAGCCGGTAGTTTTGACTCCTCAGCCTCTGCAGATGAGGGAAATGCCAAGGATTGGAGGAGGTGGGCAACCTCCGGAATGCTACCACTGCCACCAGGTCGGCCACATCAAGAGGAACTGCCCCCAGAGGAATGCTCTTCCAGCACCTCAGGCAGCACCTCGGGGTCAGCATCCCGGAGGCCGAGGACGTGGTCGAGGCCGTGGATTTCAGGGTGACGATCGGAGGCACTACAGGGAGCAGGCTTATGCCTTAGATTTGGCCAGGCCCAGGGACCCGGCAAGGGTCATCGCAGGTATTTGTCGCTTTTAAATTTTTAAATAGTTAATGTTTTGAAAGTTTCAGCTTTACCTTAGCGTTGAACCAATCGTCAAACCCTTCAGGTTTAGTTTCCATTTTCGGCAAACCTGCTTTGGCCTTGTTCGATACGGGTGCCTCGCACTCGTTCGTCTCGGCCAAGTTTATCGAAGACCTAGACCAAGTCAAGCACCTCAAAAGCGACTATAGGAGAGTGAGATTTCCGGACGAATCAGAGGTCTTAACAAATTTAGCATGCCTAATAAGTCTGGAGATTGGGGGAAGACTGTTCGAAGTCCCGGCAACTGTTCTGAAGATGAGGGATTACGACCTGATCCTGGGCATGAGTTGGTTGTATGAGAACCGGGCAAGGATTGACTGCCCGGCAAGGCGGATTGTGCTAGAGCATAAAGACGGGGTTGTGGCATTCGAAGGTACTCAACTTACCTCTCGTCTCTTTTTATCGTCCATTCAGGCCGTCAAGGCCCACCTGCAGGGAGACGAGGTTTACCAGGTGCTCTTCGAGGCGACTGAAGTCAGGGACTCAGTGCCTAGTATCCCGGTAGTTCGAGATTTTGCGGATGTCTTTCCGGAGAAGCTTCCTGGGCTACCACCGCACCGCGAGAAGGATTTTCAGATTCAGCTGGTGCCAGGGGCCAAGCCGGTGTCCAAAGCTCCTTATCGGATGGCCCCGAAGGAGTTGGTAGAGTTTCGGAGCCAGCTGCAGGAGCTGGTGGAAGCCGGGTTCGTTAGGCCGAGTTCCTCACCTTGGGGAGCTCCGGTGTTATTTGTGAAGAAGAAGGATGGGACGCTCCGACTGTGCATCGATTACAGAGCTCTGAATAGGCTGACGGTGCGGAACACGTACCCTCTGCCAAGGATAGACGAGCTCTTTGACCAGCTAGAGGGAGCCCACTGCTTCTCGAAGCTGGATTTGAGATCGGGATACTATCAGCTAAGGATCCAAGAGGAGGACATCCCGAAGACGGCTTTCAGCAGCCGGTATGGATTGTACGAGTTCACGGTGATGCCATTCGGGCTCACAAATGCACCTTCAGCATTTATGAGCTTGATGAATCGGGTGTTTGAGCCTTACCTCGACATCTTTGTCATAGTGTTCATCGACGACATCCTCATCTACTCGAGGACGGAGGAGGAGCATGCGCAGCATTTGGCACTAACATTGGGGAAGCTGCGGGAGCATCGGTTATATGCTAAGTTCAGTAAATGCCAGTTCTGGTTGAAGGAGGTGGCCTTCCTGGGCCACATCATCAGTGGAGCAGGCTTGGCAGTAGATCCAGCAAAGGTTCAGGCAGTACGGGACTGGCCGCCGCTGAAGACGGCCACCGACGTAAGAAGTTTCTTGGGACTTGCCGGCTACTACCGGAAGTTCGTTCAGGGATTCTCTCAGATAGCCCTCCCGCTTACCGCTCTGACAAGAAAGGATGCTGTATTTTCTTGGACGCCGCAGTGCGAGACAGCTTTCCAGGAGCTGAAGGGTCGGCTCACTTCAGCTCCCATCCTTGCCCTTCCGTCGGGGAAGGAAGGATTTCAAGTGTATACGGATGCATCTTATCAGGGGATGGGTGCCGTTCTGATGCAAAACGGGCATGTGATAGCTTATGCCTCCCGCCAGTTGAAGGACCACGAGCGGAACTACCCAGTGCATGATTTGGAGATGGGAGCAGTCGTATTCGCTCTCAAGATCTGGCGACACTACCTCTATGGGGTCCACTGCGACATATTCTCAGATCACAAAAATCTGAAGTATGTAGATACGCAGAAGGAGTTGAATATCCGACAAAGGCGATGGGTGGAGTTCCTATCAGATTACCAGTATACGATGCATTACCACCCAGGGAAGGCAAACGTAGTAGCAGACGCTCTGAGCAGGAGAGCTACCACATCAGGGGCAGAGCCTAAGCTGATGGCCATGGAATTGGTGCGAATGTTCGAAGATATGCAGATCTCACTGGTATCGGAAGATGATCCGGAGCTGTACAAGGAGTACCTAGCGGCGATTGGTGCCACATATGACATTCGAGACCGCATCAGGGAAGGGCAGAGGCAGGATGCCAAGCTGGAGCCGATATTCAGAGCCTTGGAGGAAGGCTCAGCTGAAGACTATTCGATGAAGGACGGCCTGTTGAGTTTTAGAGGTCGGGTGTATATACCAGCAGGAGGTCAGATTCGGGAGGATATTATGACAGAGGCTCACTGCAGTAGGTATTCAGTGCACCCGGGTATTACCAAGATGACGGCAGATCTGAAGAGGACCATGTACTGGCCGGGTATGAAGAGAGATATCATTTATTTTGTGACCCACTGCGAGACCTGCCAGCTTGTGAAGGCGGAGTGTCGGAACCCCGCAGGATTATTGCAGCCACTCCCAGTGCCGGAGTGGAAGTTCGACGATATAGCGATGGATTTTATTCATGGTCTTCCCCGATCTCGTACGGGGAATGACTCGATTTGGGTGATCGTCGACAGGCTGACGAAGGTGGCTAGATTCATTCCGATCAGGAAGGATGATTCAGTCAGAGTTTTGGTTCGAAGGTTTGTGGAGCAGTTTATCCGTTATCATGGTGTGCCAAGGACGATAGTTTCCGACCGAGATGGACGTTTTACGTCAAGGGAGTGGAGAGCGGTGCAGGCCTATCTAGGCACCCGGTTGACCTTTAGTACAGCTTTTCACCCCCAGACAGACGGGCAAACGGAACGCACCAATCGGACCCTGGAAGATCTTTTGCGTCTTTGCATTCTGGACCGTGGGGAGCCTTGGGAGAGACTGTTGCCGTTGGTCGAGTTCTCTTATAACAACAGTCACCAGGCTAGCATAGGCAGAGCACCTTACGAGGCATTATATGGACGGAGGTGCAGGACACCGTTATCTTGGATTCAGGATGAGGACCCCAAGGCTCTTGGCTCAGAGTTCGTGGAGGACACGGAGGCCCAGGTGAGGTTGATTCGAGATAGGATGCTGGAGGCCCAGAGCAGGCAGGCCAAGTATTACGATGCGCGTCATCGTATGGTGGAGTTCCAGGTGGGAGACCGGGTTTTCTTGAAGATACGTCCGATGCATGGAGTCTCGAGGGTTCGCGGCCGGAAGAAGCTCAGTCCAAGGTTTATGGGACCCTATAGGATCCTGGAGCGGATCGGCCCCTTGGCTTACAGACTGGAGCTACCGCCGGATTTGGAGGGACTGCATGACGTATTCCACGTCTCTTCACTTAGGAAGGCTTTACTTCGGCCTGAGCAGCAGGTGTCTACTTCTGAGGGGCCAGTAGCTACAGATCGATCGATCCACTTGGAGCCGGTTCGGATAGACGACACAGAGCTACGAGTCTTGCGGCGCAAGAAGGTTCCACTGGTCAAGGTCCTGTGGAGGAATCATGGACAGGAAGAACATACTTGGGAGCCACTGGACTTGATGCAGCAAAAATATCCGCAGCTTTTTACGACAGGTACAACTTACTTTTCTGGGATGTTACAGTTTTTCCTCTAGTAGAAACCCCCATAGGCTTGTCTGAATTTCGGGGACGAAATTTTTATTTTTATGTATTGGGATTTGTAACATCCCCCAAACTGCTAGACCCCTAAGTTGGTTTTGTCATGACTAAGCCATGACAAAACCATAGGAAGAGCCTTTTAACCTTGAGAACTTAGGAAAGGAGGAAGGAGCCACCTTGGTCTGCAAATAGCAATTCCCATCTTCCAAGCTTGGGATTGGAATTTAGGGCTTCAACCTAACCCTTGGACCCCACCATAGTGTCCCTAACCCTTTAGGGGTCCCCTTAGGGCACCAAGGGCCCATTGAAGTCAACCTAAGAGACCAATTTGACCAAAGTCAACATACACCCTCAAATTGGTCAAAGTAGCCCATTTAGAGCCAATCAACCCTCACCATGTCAAATTGATCACACACCTAGGTTTATAATACCATTATAGACCTAATGGACCCAAAAGCCCCATCATGGGACCCCCAGGGGTGCAAATTGACCAAAATGCCCTTTTAGGTCAAAATGACCTTTCTTCTCAAAGTACCCCAATTAACCTTCACCACGTTAAATTGACCTCACCCCTAGGGCTATCATGTCATAGGGGAGCTAGTGGACCAAAAAGCCCCATGACCAAGTCAACCCTAGGGCTCAATTTGACCAAAGTCAAAATTAGCCTATTTTGGTCAAATCACCCTAGATTGGGTCAACCAAGAACCATATGACCAAATTGACTCCACCATTAGTTCCTAAACTTAATTTAGAACCTATTGAACCCAAAAGCCCCATCCTAGGGTTCCCCAATTGACCAATTTGACCAAAAGTCAAAATTGCCCAATTTAGGTCAAAATGCTCAAACCTAACCCAATCTCTTTGGGCTAACTCAATTGGGTGGTCAACCAGCCCATGTGGGCCCTCACTAAGCTCAGGGGAGAGTATAGAAACCGACCATGGCAATTAGGAGAGAGAAAATGGGGGTTTCACCATTTTTGGAGGAGAGAGAAGAGGCCATTCATGGCCATTAAGAGGATTTACCTCCTAGCCTCCCCAATTGATGCCTCCATTCAACTCCTCAGCCGATTAGGAGGAGTTTCCATCAGTTACAGAGGGGGATTAAGGCAGGGAGAGGAAGAGGGGGGTCGGTCTTTGATGTAACCGAAGAAGCCATTAATGGCAATGGAGCTTAAAACCATCACCACCCCCAATTGAACCCCCCTTCACCTTCAGAGACCTGAGAGGAGAGAAACCCCTATCTTACCTGGAGATTTCGTGCACTATAGGAGGGAATCGGCATGGCTTCTCAACCGACGGCGGCTCCCATGGTGTACTCAAGATTGACCCGACGGCAAGCCCTCCAACAGGTCCCGTTCTCCTCCCTGAACTCTAAGGGTTAGATCCAAATCGACGGCGGCTCGAATCGTGGTCAATCGGCCGTGAATCGAGTCGGCCAATCCTCCCGTTGATCGGGTTGGGTATCCTCCTACAAATCATGATTCCGGCCACCTCCGGCCGATCAAACACCGCTCATCGCCGGCCCCCACCTCAACGGAGGTGGTGGTGGCGTTGGTCGGCCGGGGCGGCGCTCAGGTGGCCGGGAAATCCAAGATCAAGTCGGCCCAGGCGCAGCAAATCCTGGCCGTTGGCTCATCGGGGACGAAGGCTGTGAGCCGTCCGATTGGCCGCCTTTTGTTATTCGCAGGCATGAAATGATTATTTCATTTAATTTAATTATCTGTCACACATTTTGACCAATTTTGTGACCCGATTTTAAGGCCCTTAGGGGCCATAACTCGAAAAATGCTCAGAGATAACTTTTGTAGGCCTTGGTGTCTACTTTCTAATGGGAGTGGAATCAGGCTATTTGGTTAAGTATTGGACCCACAGTACTCATTCTAGTGAGGCTGGTCAGAACTCAAACCAGAACTTAAAATTAGTATATCTCTTAAATGGCTAATCTGATGTAGTTGATATTTTGGCTAAGCATCCATATGTCCTATACCTAGGTTAGGTTTGAGTATCAGATTTTTAGAAGTTACTTTTCCTAAAGTTTTTGTGGAAATTTAATAATCCTTACACAAATTAATTGGAGGGTCAAATGACCTCCAATCTCCACCAAATTTTGGTGGGGTACCATTAGGGTCATGATAAACCCCTGGTTAAAATTTCATCTCATTTGGAGATCTTTTGACTAGGTAATCTTTGGGCCCAAGTTTTGCCCTTTAAGGGGAAAATTGTACTAAGGAGACACTTAGGGCTTCTCAAAGCCAAACCACCTCCTAGTGGAGTGGTATTATGTCCACTGCCCTAATCCCACCCAAATCACCTCCAAGAGTGTTATGGAGTCTTGGGGAGTGGGTTTGCCCTAGGACTTAGGGTTGGAGCACTTTGGGGTGCATTTAGCCAAGTTATGGTCCATTGACCAATTAGGTTCTTTGAGTCTTGTGACTCTTTAGGAAGGTCAGTGGGATGAAGTTGAGACCCCATGAGGAGTTTGGGGAGCATTGGAGTTGTTTTGCTCAAGGTCATAGGGTTGATCCCTATGGGGAGGAATTTGGGGTTGTGAAGGACTTAGGGGAGTTTGTCCTTGGATAGGGGTGTGTTGGACTCCTCTGACTTTTATAAGTGATAAGATACCCTCACAAGAGGTTTGGGAGGATTTGGATAGGTTTAGACCCTAACCCTAGGGTAAACCCTAATGGGGTGCAAATAGGGGTCAATGAAGGGAATAGGGTCAAACCCTAGTGGTTTGACCTAAAAGTTTTGGTGGGTAGGTCATAGTGACCAGAGAAGACTCCCTTGAGAATTTGAAGAGGTTTGGAGTTGTCTAACCTAGGTAATAAATCCTTGGGTAGATTTGTAAATAATTGGAATTTGGGGTTCTAGGAAGAAATAACACTTGGGGAATCACCATCTTCTGTCACCCACTTGTTTTTGAGGATATGAATCTCTGGAGTTCTTACTAGAGCTATTGGAGAAGGTTAGACCCTAACCCTAGGCTAAACCCTAATGGGGTGCAATTAGAGGTTAATGAAGGAAGAGGGGTCAAACCACAGTGGCTTGACTTGAAATTTTGGGTAGATGGCCTTAGTGACCAGAGAATGCTACTGTAGGAGTTTGGAGGGATTTGGAGTTGCCAATCATAAGTAATAAACCCTAGGGTAGATTTGTAATTATTTAGGGTTTGAGGTTTTAGGGAGAAATAGTATTTATCAATTTACCATCTTCTGTCATAATCATGGTTTTAATGTCAATTATCTCTGGAAGAATTGGTTAGATCATGAGTTAACCCTTGGAGGTCCAAATTGTAATATTCATCATTGTTGGCAATTTTTGGGTTGGTTAAATTTGTGATGATAAATTACTGTAATTGCATGAAACTTTGCTGGTTGCCTTTTTATATCAATATGTATCCACTGTAATTTTCTCATAATTTATAGATCAATATTTTTGGTACCTATAGTTCATTTTGAAAGAAATTGCAAATATATCCTTGGATGGAATTACAAACATACCCTCTGAATAGCATGGTCAAACTTTGTAGGATTAAATATTTTATTAATAAGCACCACTGTGTTAATTTGCACAAGGATTGGAGTTCATATGAGGGTACCTCCTTTGGAAATTATTGGAAATAATTGTGTTTTGGAATTTCTAAAAATAATAAATCTTGCTGGTTTTCCCTACAACTTTATATATACTGTTTATTAGGTACCCTTGAATTATGAATAAATTGGAGTGGGCATTGGAGGTCAGAAAAATATACTTGTAGTTCAAACCTTAGTAATGTGGCCTTTTGGAAAATTATTTAAAATACAATTATTAATGGAAAAATTATGAAACCCTAGATTTGATCTGAAGTAGGTAGCATGGGTTCCCAGTAAATCCCTTGGGTCAAGAAGTTGGATATTTAGTGTACCTCTCTTCATGAGCATCAAAACGTTAAGGGTGGTCTGCGTTTAGCAATTTGACAACTTTTGGGGTTAGAGGTCAATCTGGTTGTCTAGGGTCTGAAGTGATGAAGGATGGGTGGTAGCCTTGTATTATGTATGGGTCTCTAGAGAAGTTGGGGTTTGGTAAGTCTTAGGGTGGTGGGGTGCCACACTCGGCTAGGTCGTCCGGGAATTGACGAAAGATCGTCTTTTCTTGTTAGCATCTTTTAGCACCTGAGTTTCTAAGGCAGGAAAGCCACTCTGAGAGTGTGCTTATGGAAGTCTAGCCGGTTTAGTCCGGTGATCTTTTGTTTCTGAGATGTTTATTGGTGACGGGCGGGTTAGCCCGTGGAGCTTGTAGCTCGGTATTGTTGGAAGATAATTGCATGTGCATAAGGTGGTGGGTCCTTCGTGTTGGCGGTCGTTGCACCGACGTTAACACTTGGGCTCGGCAAGTGTGGTATTTACACTTAGCCGTAAAAGTCTGGCGGTCCAGTCAGTAAGAGTACGCAGACGCTCTGCGGGTTTTGTGGAGGCGTACGATAGGTCTAGGTCGGGTAGTGCATATACCAACCTAGAGGTGGGCGAGGCCCAACCCACCGCTTCCGTTTGCCACTACGGGAGTATCCTGAGGAGTCTAGCTCGCTCCAAAAAGAGGGAACTAAAGGTCTATGCGCATAGAGTCGTAGTGGGTGAGTTGCACTTGTTTGATCACCGCATAATCACATACTTGCATGACATAGCATAATCATTGCATTCAACCCCTGACACTTATCGTATAAATTGGTATGGGACTTTTTATACGATAGGCCCTGCTAAACGACCCCTTGGTCTATAGGTTTGTATGAGCATTCCTATAAATCAATGGTTTATTTTATAACATTTACTTGCCTCTACATTTACTCATTACTGCTTTACCTTTACTTTACCCTGCTGTTTCTATTTTGTTTTCATTTATATATATATATATATCACCTGTGTAGAGTAGATATCACCTTGTCACCTGCATTTGCTTCTACCCCTTGTTTGCCCTCCGCTTCCTCCTTTCCATCCGGTGCCTAGGAGCCCTGGGGGGAGGGGTGGGGAATTGGCTGAGTCTTTATGACTGACGGTCGGTGGACCTTATCATTTTAGGAGACCGTGGCGACGGAGCAGCACCAGAGGCCGGTGCAACTGGAGGCGGGGCAGTCTAGCTCAGGAGCTCAGATGACAGGATCCGTGAGTGTTGATTTAGTTACTTTTACTTCCGCGAGTGATCCATGTAGTGAGGCTCTGATGTATTGGGCAAGGCCCTAGTTATCTTGTCTTCCTTTCTTTCAGTTATGGTTGTGGACATCTTTTGATGATTTATTTTTATATGTGATGTGGACATGTTTTGCTTGCTTTATTCATGTTAGCTTACTTTTCTTGTGATCGATTTGGCCGGCAGGATCGGCGTTTTGTAGTGACGACCTTCCCGAGCGAAGGTGTCACCGCAAAACGGCGGTTCTGGGCCTAAGACCCGGTGGTTTTTGCAAAATAAAAAAAATAGGGTCTTACAGCCCCCCTAGCTGGGAGCGGGGGCGAGCTCCCCGGGCAGCAGCCCGGGCTCGCCCCCCTAGCGGGGAGCGGGGAGCGGGGGCGTGCTCCCCGGGCAGTAGCCCGGGCTTGCCCCCCTAGCGGGGAGCGGGGGTGAGCTCCCCGGGCAGCAGCCCGGGCTCGCCCCCCTAGCTGGGAGCGGGGGCGAGCTCCCCGGGCAGCAGCCCGGGCTCGCCCCCCTAGCGGGGGACCTGTCCCTCCACCTCTCGTCCCCCTTGCCTCTACCTCCCTTCCTGCATGGGTCGATGCTACCATGATGCTCCAATGAGTCTTCAGGAGTATGCTCGGCGAATATCGGGGTTGTACAATATCGGGCCGATGACAGTACAAGCCCCTGCTCGAAGGAGGAATGAAGATCGAATCGACCAGGGAGGTCGGAGAAATTATCCAAGGAGGAGGAGCAGTAGTAAGGGTGATCCATGGGGGAGCAGGGTTGCGAGCTTCCCGCATGGGTAGTCTCCATTAAATCTACCGCAAGAGCGTGGCCTAGACCTCGCAGGCACCGCCCCCGTTGGAAGAGATCACTTTCTTAGAGGAGGACATGACGAAAATCCCTTCCATGATTCCCTCGTGATCTAAACAGCAGTGGATGACTTCACCATCGACCGAATCCTGATGGACAACGGGAGCTCGGTAAACGTCATCTTCAAAAAGACGTTTGACGGGCTGTGAGTCGAAGCAGGAAGAGTGGTGGCTTCGGATGGTCCCCTCTTTGGTTTCTCGGGAGAGAAGAAAGAGGTGGAGGGAGGAGCAGATTTGCTGGTAACGCTCGGTGGCACCTCAATCAAGTGTCGGTTCGTCATCATCGATGCCCCGAGCTGCTACAATGCGATCTTCAGAAGGCTGCCACTACAACAAATAACACCTACAACGACTTTTTTTTGCGGCGTTTTTAAAAGCGACACAAATTTTTTTTGATTTCGCAAAGTTTTACTGCAAAAGTGTGGGCAATAGTATATAATAGATTTTTCGGCGTTTTTTTTGTAAAGCGCCGCTAATAATATAGGCTATGGCGACGTTTTCTGAACCAAGCGTCGCGAAATCAGAATCTAAAATATTTTAGCTAAATATCAAAACCTAAATGTTGAAACCGGCAACCGGTCTCCTGAGTTCGGACCCTCTGGGGGGTGTAGCCGACGCTTACTTCTCCCTCACTAAACTCTCTGACTGGTGGATGAGAAAATTGGAATAGACCCAAGGCTGCAGCGAGGAGGTCCCGCCACACACCCGGAAGATCTTAGAGAGCTTCCCCTCCCAAACCAAAGCTCAGCTGAACACCTTGGAGGGCACTAACAGCCGACCAAGACTAGCCTAGAGGAGAGGACTCTCCAAAAAATCCCGTCTCCTCCAAGGTGCCCTTAAGGGTCTATTTATAGGTTTTCCCAGGCTGGTCTGCAAATAGCATGAATCCGCCTTTTATTTTTACTAACCGCACCCCAGATTGGTCTGCTAATAGCCCAACTTCGCTGTTCTGAAGGGCTATTTGCAGCCCACAAGGGGCATCATGGTCATTTCCTCCTTTAAGCCTTTGGGAACGAGTGGTCTATGAGGGAACCACTCGCTGAGCTCTCGCTTGACTGGGCGAATGCTTACACCTCTGGGCGAGTGGTCCACGAGAGTGCCACTCGCCGATTTCTTCTTCCCGCCCATGGCTCGCCCCCTACTTACCCCCGGGGGTCCTTCCACCCGCCTCAGCCTGGGCGAATGGTCTGGCTGACCCAGATCTCGCCAGTGGGCTGAGGGGGCCCACTCGACGAATACGGGTTGTACACAATCCCCGCTCTTTGCGAGTGGTTCCTACGCTTGGAAAGAACAGTCCAACCCGGTATTCGGTGAGTGCTTGTTGACTGGACCCATAAGATTCTGTGGGTCCCACCGCCCCCTATATATACTTCTCAGTGTCAGATTTTTCTGGAACGCTTCCATTCCTCGGCTTGGAGATCCTTCTCTCCCTTGACCTTTCGCCGATTTCAATGTCTTCCCACAAACCTTCTGCGAGACCCCTCTCGCAGGAGATGATCGAGCGCCTGGCTGCGGCCCAAAGTGTGACCGCCCCCAAGGCTGCCAAATTTGCTCCCTGGCTTATGTCTAAGCGGGATCCGAGTGTCCCCTACGTCTCGCGTCGAGCCAAGGCGATTCGGCTGAATCGCCAGGGAGGCGAGAGCGCCTCGAAGTCTCCGGCGAATACTCCTCCGGACCCCGGGACGCAGGTATGAGAATTCCTCCCGTCCTTCTGTTTAGTTCCTGCCCCCCTTATCCTGCAATCGCTCTGACCATCCGCAGGGGATTTTGGCACTTGAGGACGGCCACGGGGCCGTTTCGAACAGTGTCGTGGTGCCGCCTCTCGCGGATGCGAGGCCTCCTCCCGATCTGCACCTTGCTCCTCCACCCCCTTCGGGCGAGTCCCCTCGACAATCTGGTAAGTCGCGAACCTTCTCGATTCGTTCTTCATACTGCTCATTCTTGACCACTATTTCTCGTATCCCTCAACCCCGACCTTCCGCCGCGGGACTCCATTCCTCCGAGTTCCCCTGCTCGACCGAACCCTTCCGTGCTCGCGGATGAGCCGAGGGTATCTCCCGAGAAGGGACCCGGTCAACAGGACCGTGCGGATGATCCTGCGGGTGCTTCAACTCCTTCTTCGCAGCCCTATCGTCCTGGGAGAGGAAAAGTTCTACCTCCCGCTGGACTGTTTAAAACGCACCCCCTTTCGTCTTGTCCCCCCGATCATGGGGACCCCACACTAGGTTAGTGACATCTGCTACCTTTAGCGCATTCGTTTTGTTTTAACGCGACTGACCGGTCCATGATCTCACAGGCTATCGGGAAGCCTCTCCCTTCGGATCCTACCACGAGGGGGAAGACGGGATGCTCTCGCCTCTTCCCTCTCCCGGGGACCTCTCTGACTTTCTTGGCGACTCCTCAGATCATGCGACCCTGAAGGAGCGAATCACGGAGGTCTTGGGGAAGCTCATCCACATTCAACGGAACATCGCCGGCCAGGTGGATGATGTGCGGATGGAGGCCACGCGCGAGCTAAAAGACCTCCGGAAGGACTATTCGCGTCTCCTTGCAGTGGTGGAGCGTCTGGGAGGTGAAGGAGGGGTGCTGTCTCCCGGGAGGCACGTTGCGCGAGCCCGGGACCAGCTTCAGCTGGCGTCTCACGAGATCACCTCCATGCTTGCGTACTATCGCCCGCGAATGCCTCCGGAGGCTGGGCCGCGAGGGCATGGTCGGTGGTACTGGGAGGAGCGCTAGTCTGGTCCTCATTCGCCCCCCCCCCCTTGTACTTTTCTTCTCTTTTTTTTCTTATTCAGTTTTTGATGCTGTGGAGGTTGGACTTATTTTATGTCTGTAATAATTTACTCTGTGTTTTGCGAATGCGTTTTCCGCTTATGTTTCTCGCAACTTGCCTGGGTATGCTGAATGATGTCTTACAGCCGAATGCCCTTCCAACCTTGTCGCGTAGCCGTTGAATGAATAGTCATAGGGCACTCGCCATTAATGGGCGAGAGGGGTCGGCCCGGGTTTTGAGGCGCCGGGAAGGCGCGATGGCTATCCGCACACCCGTTGCCTCGAAAGCCCAAGCGTTTCCTATTCCCTCTAGATGAGAGCCTGGACAGCGGGTCTGCTCGGGGTCACCTTTCCAACAACTTAGGACCTGCCACCGAGTGAGCCTTCGGACCTGTCAGCTAGATGAGAGCCTGGACAGCGGGTCTGCTCGGGGCCAGATTTCCAACAACTTAGAACCTGCCACCGAGTGAGCCTTCGGACCTGTCAGCTAGATGAGAGCCTGGACAACGGGTCTGCTCGGGGACATATTTCCAACAACTTAGAACCTGTCGTCGAGTGAGCCTTCGGACCTGCCAGCTAGATGAGAGCCTGGACAGCGGGTCTGCTCGGGGTCATCTTTCTCACAACATAGAACCTGCCACCGAGTGAGCCTTCGGACCTGCCAGCTAGATGAGAGCCTGGACAGCGGGTCTGCTCGGGGCCATCTTTCTCACAACATAAAAACTGCCACCGAGTGAGCCTTCGGACCTGCCAGCTAGATGAGAGCCTGGACAGCGGGTCTGCTCGGGGCCATCTTTCTCACAACATAGAACCTGCCACCGAGTGAGCCTTCGGACCTGCCAGCTAGATGAGAGCCTAGACAGCGGGTCTGCTCGGGGCCATCTTTCTCACAACATAGAACCTGCCACTGAGTGAGCCTTCGGACCTGCCTGCTAGATGAGAGCCTGGACAGCGGGTCTGCTCGGGGCCATCTTTCTCACAACATAGAACCTGCCACCGAGTGAGCCTTCGGACCTGCCAGCTAGATGAGAGCCTGGACAGCGGGTCTGCTCGGGCCATTTTCTGGGACCTTCGAGATTTCCCCACAAGCTGTAGCATTACTTTCATACACACAGGTCAAACAAAATATTCTCATTTCAAAAGCATTAGCATTACATATTTTTAGGGGTAGAAGCGTTTGAGATCGTCACCACTCCATGTGTGACTGAGGGGTTGGCCCTCCACATTCTGAAGGCAGTATCCCCCGGACCTTAGCGCCTCTTCCACGACATAGGGGCCTTCCCAGTTGGGATTAAGCTTCCCCACTGCGGCAGACCTTCCAGCCGCGTCGACCTTCTTGAGTACTAGGTCCCCCTTTTCGAATTGCCTGACCCTGATGTGCTTGTCGAAGTACTTGGCCATCCGCCGCTTGACTTCTTCTTGGCGAATGGCTGCCAGATCCCGGGCTTCTTCGATGAGGTCGAGGGAGAGCCGCAACTCCTCTTCGTTTCCAGCTCTCCAATCTTCCTCTCCATTCGTGGCGGCCTTTACCCGTGGTGTCATGACTGCGAACTCTATGGGGATGACGGCCTCGCAGTCGTGCAAGAGCTTGAAAGGGGTCTCTCCCGTGGCGGTGTTGGGGGTAGTCCTTAAAGCCCACAGGACCGAGGGGAGCTGCTCCACCCAATTGCCCCTAAGGTTTTCCACCTTCTTCTTGAGCAAGTTCACGATGATCTTGTTTGCCGCCTCCACCTGCCCGTTGCTCCTGGGATGGTGGACGGATGCAAACCTGAGGTCTATCCCCAGCTGGCTACAAAAACTAATGAACTCCTCGCTGGCAAATTGCGGGCCATTATCCGTGACTATGGCCTGCGGAAGCCCGTGTCGACAAATGATCTCCCTCCAAATGAAGTTGCGGATCACCTGGGAGGTGACCTTAGCCAGCGCCTTGACTTCCAACCACTTTGAGAAGTAGTCGATCATAACTAAGAGAAATCTCCTCTGCCCACTGGCCTGGGGGAAGGGTCCTACCAGGTCCATCCCCCATATGGCGAATGGCCAGGGTGCCGTGATACTCCTTAGCCTCCGAGCCGGCAAGAGCTGAAGCGGGGCGAACATTTGGCACTTCTGGCACTTCTTGGAGAAGGCCGCCGCATCTTTGCTTAGGGTTGGCCAAAAGTACCCCTGCCTCATTATCCTTACTTCCAACATCCTGCTCCCCGAGTGGCTGCCACACTCGCCGGAGTGAACTTCTTCCAAGATCCTCGGAATTTCCTCCTTGGAGATGCATCGGGCCAGGAGGCCGGAGAGGGTCTTCCGATACAAATCCCCCTCATGGAGCACATAGTAGGCGGACTTGTACCGGAAGCGCCTTTGGTCCGGAACTTCCTCCGGAAATTTTCCTGTCGCAAGGAAGGTAACGAAGGGATCCTTCCAAGAGGGCCGCTGCTCTACTTCCATGAGCTCTCCCTCCTCGATCGAAGGGCGAAACAGATCTGTCAGGGTCCCTCCGGCTCGGGGGCCGGCCTTGGCCAACCGATCCGCTGGGGTGCTCTCCTCACGAGGGATGTGCCTGATGGAGAAGGTTTTGAAGGTCCCAATGAGCCCCCTTACTTTGGCTAGGTATCTTATGAGTGTAGGTTCCCTTGTCTCGAACTCTCCCTTGATCTGAGAGGCTATTATCATCGAGTCGGAGAGGACCTCCACGTCATGGACTCCCAGTTCCTGAGCCAGACGCAGGCCGGCGATCACCGCCTCATACTCCGCCTGGTTGTTGGTGATTGGGAAATGTATAACGAGCGTCTGCTCGATCTTCATCCCGTGGGGGCTCTCCAGCACCACCCCTCCTCCGAGAGAATTTTTACCCGAGGCCCCGTCAACCAGCAGCTTCCACGGAACATGACGAGGGGCTTGACCCTCCTCCATCTCGGCCACATAATCTGCCATGAAATCTGCCACTACCTGTGCCTTCATGGATAGTCGAGGGACGAAGGTGATATTGAACTCACTTAACTCTATGGACCACTTCGCGAGCCTCCCCGAGTGCTCTACTCCTTCGAAGATCTGGCGAAGGGGGGATCAGTCACCACTTGGATTGAATGGGCCTGGAAGTATGGCCTGAGCTTTCTCGCCGCGACGACCAGAGCGAAGGCCAGCTTCTCTAAAATTGGGTACCTGAGTTCTGCCTCCCTAAAGACCCTGCTTACGTAGTAGATGGGCAGCTGCTTCTTGTCTTCTTCTCGGACCAGGACGGAGCTTACGCCCTCAGTCCCGACTCCGAGGTATAGGGCTAGGTCTTCCCCCTCCTTGGGGCCCTGGAGCAGCGGAGCCTGGGTGAGCTGCCTCTTCAAGGCCTGGAAGGCCTCCTCGCATTCCTTTGTCCACTCGAATTTCTGGTTCCCTCGTAACGTTTTGAAGAAGGGGGAGCATTTCTCCCCGGCCCGGGAGAGAAACCTGCTCAACCCCGCGAGTTTTCCCGCCAAGCGCTGGACCTCCTTGGCATTCTGAGGCGATCCCAACTCCATGATGGCTTTGACCTTGTCCGGGTTAGGTTCTACCCCCGAAGGGGTGAGAAGGTGTCCCAGGAACTCCCCTTGCTGGCCCCGAACACACACTTCAGGGGGTTCAGGCGCATCTTGTACTTTCGTAGGGTGGCGAAGGTTTCCTCGAGGTCTTGTAAGTGAATGCTCACGCTCTTGCTCTTTACCATGAGGTCATCTACGTAAACCTCCAAGTTCCTTCCCCTTTGCTCCTTGAAAACCCGGTCCATCATCTTCTGGTAGGTTGCCCCTGCATTTTTCAGCCCAAAGAGCATCATCTTATAGCAGTAGCACCCCTCCCGGGTGATGAACGGGACATCTTTGATATCCGGGGGGTGCATCCTGATCTGGTGATAACCTGAAAAAGCATCCAAAAAACTCATCACAGGAAAACTGACGGCTGAGTCAACCAGCGCGTCGATCTGAGGCAGGGGATAACAATCCTTAGGGAAGGCTTTGTTTAACAAAGAAAAATCAATACACATACGCCAGCGACCATCGCCCTTTCCTACCATGACGACATTGGAGACCCAGCCTGGGTACTGGATCTCCGATACAAAACCTGCTTCGAGGAGTGTTGAAATCACCAAAATGCATTTATTTTATAGTATTTTATTTTAATTTTATTTAAAAATTATGCTTTTCACGGTATTTTTGGTTTGTGTGTGGGCAGGTTACAAAGAATACGCGCGTCGATCAAATATTTGAACAAATGCGTCAAATGTCTAGCTTCGGATGGTCATCTAAAACTATGAGTTGATTAATGCAACCGCAACAACAAAAGTTCAGTACCCCATTTAGCCAGCAACGCCCGAAGAACACTGATAATGCTAATTTAATCGCGCCAATAGGAAATAATAAATTCAGCGCCACTTGGCACTGAATTATTTCAGCACCCAGCCATGGCACTGAATTAATTCAGCGCCAAGGTGGGTGTTGACTTGTCAACGCCACCATGGGCGCTGGAATCAAAAATATGGCTGTTTGATTCCAAGTTTCCAACGCCCATGGCGTGGACTTAGTCAGCGCCCCACAATGGCGCTAAAATTAATTCTGCGCCATTGGGGTGTTGAAATTCTCTGCGCGTGGATTTATGAGGTTTCAGTTTTTAGCGGAAACGGAAACGCCAAATTATGCTTGGATCACTCCGTTTTTCCCGCTTCTTTTCTATTGAGTTCCGGAGGAGTTTTCTCTATAAATTCTTCTTATTTGTATTGAAGAGGGACCGAACGGAGAGCTGAAAAGTGAGAGTTTACGTACGATTGTAGTTGTGAGTTTGTGAGATATTGTGGCGGTGGAAGGAGAAGATTTAGGGAGGAGCTTGTACATGTGCTTTGCGCACGTTTGTAAGTCCTTGTTTTTATTAATAAAATCATTTCTTTTCTTGAATCTTTTCTTGTTCATGATGATATCTTTCATAGTTTTTCATATTGCAACTATGCGTGAGTAGTCTCCTTGTGTTTCGGGTGCAATTCGATCATTCATTAAATTAATTATGTGATTATTATTATAATTCATCGCTTCAAACAATCATATGCTTGTCCGAAGATTTTATTAGAAATTTTGATATTTAGTGTAGCCTAAAACACATGTTGCATGCCTACGAAAGTTCGATGCAATATGGCGTGAGAGCACACGAAATATCCTTAGCATTCGAAGTAAATTTTCGGACTCTTCTTAAGACTTTTATTATATTTCTATCACCTAATTTTTGTCTTCATTGCTCGCATATATTACATGCTTAAGTGATTTTGATGCGATATGTGGAAAGCAATAAACAAAATAATTTGATGATTTATAAAAATAAAGGGCTTTTGTGAATCATAATGTCAAATATATTTTTATGATGCGATGAATTATTAATCATATATTAAACATTTTTAATAAAATTGCACCCGAGACATATTTCTCATAAATTATTTTTTCTCAAATTAAGATTTCATTTTTGTTAGACAAATCAATCCAACCTTTTATTTATAATTCGCCTGGATTAAAGTA
Source organism: Dactylorhiza incarnata (assembly GCA_033032865.1). Lineage (NCBI taxonomy): Eukaryota > Viridiplantae > Streptophyta > Magnoliopsida > Asparagales > Orchidaceae > Dactylorhiza > Dactylorhiza incarnata. Next base: position 2,374,608 of record JAWHQI010000309.1, on the reverse strand, counting down.
GAAAATTGAACTTCTCTGTGGATCGACCCGTACTTGCATTGTTATTACATTTGTACACCGTGCACTTGCGGTTTTTTATTACTTGAATTTTTATTGCACTATATCAACTCTAGCCATAACTGCTTATCATACTTTGTTATTATTTTAGTGCTTTGAAATTTCTCACCAAGGAGCTTGGCCACCTCCTCGCGGATTGGTTCTTCAAATTTGTCGGCGATGGTCCTCCTCTTCTGCCGGATGGGGCGGGCTCCTGGCTCAAGGTTGAGACGATGGCAAGCCACGTCCGCATCGATGCCTGGCATGTCCGCTGCGTTCCATGCGAAGATGTCCACGCTCCTTTGGATGCATTCCAGCATCCTCCTTTGGTCCTCCGGGTCAAGGCCCCCGCTGATCCGCACCTTCTCCACCCTTCCCGCCTGAGTGATGACCTCCATCTCAACTATCTCTTCCGCCGCCTTCAACCGAGCCGGCTCTTCCTCTGCTGCACCTTCCTCCTCCATCGGTTCGACCCGCTCCTCCTGAGCTACCTCCATCTCCTTTCCTCGGGTACTGCCCTCTTCCTCTTCTCCCCTCTTCTCCACTTCTTCTCCTGGCCCCTCCGACCTTCTCATCTCTTCATCCATCTTCTCAGCCTCCGCCATCCAAGAGATGGTGTTGACGACAGTCACGTAGCACTGCCTGGCCACCTTTGCATCTCCCCGGATTCGGATCTGGACTCCTCCACTATGGAACTTCAAGCACTGGTGCTATGATGAGGGCACACATCGGAAGGCACTGATGAGGGGGAGTCCAAATATGGCATTGTAGCTGCTCGGAGCGTCAACGATGACGAACCGGCAGTTCCTCGGGACCCCTCCTAATGTCACATGGAGGCCGACGCCTCCCTCAACCTCCTTTCTTTCTCCTGAGAAACCGAACAGCGGCCCATCAGATGTCTGCACCCTCTTCTTCTCCACCTCCATCGCATCGAAAGCTTTCTTGAAGATAACATTCACCGAGCTCCCATTGTCCACCAGGATCCTAGAGACTGTGAAGTTTTCTATTGCCGTCTGGATCACCAGGGCGTCGCAGAACGGGTCCTCGTAATCGGGCATATCTTCCGAGGAGAAAGTGAGCTTCTCTGTGGGGGGGGTGGGGTCTGGGAGTTGATGCGACGTCTCTCCGGAACATCGCTTGGAAGCTCCTCTTGCGAGAGGCCTCTATCCCAACCCCACCATGAATCACCCAGATTCCCCCTGGCTCCTGTATCCGCCCTGTCCTCGCATCGGTCCTCTTCCGCCTCTGGGAGCACTTCCTCGATCCTGGCCTGCTGCCGCCGTGGCTGACCTCTCTCTCTCATCTCCAGGAATTCTGGGCAGGTCGCGGTCGCGTGACCTTCTTCCTGATGAAAGTCACAGTAGGGCAACGCCACTCTGTCCCCCCTTCCTGCTCTTCCTCTCCCTCCTCTTGCTCCTCTACCTCCTCTTCCTCGGCCTACTGTCATAGCTTGCTCCCTTGGGGGGTGAGGGGGTCTGGGGCCTTGCCTCCACCCCGGATTCATTCCTCCCGCCTTTCTTCCTTGGTACCCCCCCTTCCTGATCTCTCGCTGGTCCTTCCTGGTGCCTCCAGCCCAACCTGTTGTTGGGCTCTTGATTCCTCCAATTCCGAGGCAGTCTTTCGAACCCCTGACCCCTGGGTTCTTCTCGCCTTCTTCCTTCTTGCTGCCTCACCTCAGGCTCGCTCATCTTTGCCAACCTTTTGTAGAATTCTGGGTTGGCCGTCTCCCCTTCTATTTCCTCCGCTGCCCGCTCCATCAACTCCTCAAAGGAGAGAGGAGCCCTTCTCTTCAGGTCCATCTTGAAGAACCCATCTCACAACCCCACGATGAACGTCATCTTGAGGGCGAACCCTGGCACCTCCTGCACGAGGTGTATCTCCTCTTGAAATCTGTCCACATAGTGTGCCAGTGATTCCCCCTCTCTTTGCCTGATCTTGAAGAGAGCCTCCGCATCCTTTCTCTTCTTTGACGTTGAGAAGCGCAGCCGGAAGCTCCGGCGCAGATCGTCGAACGCGTAGATGGAACCTACGGGGAGTTGGAGGAACCAGTCCCTAGCTTTCTCCTTCAAAGTGGTCGCGAAGAGTCGGCACTGAAAGGCATCCGTCATGGGCAGAATTGAGACCATGTCCTCGAACCATTGCATGTGCACGACTGGGTCGTCCTTGCCAGTATAATAGGACATCTCCGGCCCCTGGAACCCCTCCGGCACTGGGGCCGAGAGGATCATCTCGCAAAAAGGGCTTCCTTTCCCGGCTCGGCGAGTGGTCCTCTCGCGCGGAACCAGCTCGCAGACCTCAGCACTCGTCGGGCTGTTGAATAGCTGCCGCCAGGGGAGATCTCGCGCGCTTCCTTCCGCTGGCACTTCCTTCCCGGGTCGCTGCCCCGGAGCATTCTCGTCGATCTGCTGGGGCGGAACCACGGGAACTGTCGGCGTCTCGCACTCGCTTCTTCCTGCGAGAACCGTCTGCAGGACCTCTCGCTTGAACTTCTCGAACATCTCCAGCCACTCCCCTGTCGCTGGTGACTGCGAGTGGCCCGAGTCAGAACCATTTCCCCCATCTCCTGTCATCCAACCTAGCTTGAGATTTTCCTTCACCGGCTACGGTCCATGCTCACCGTACCAAAAATGTTGAAACCGGCAACCGGTCTCCTGAGTTCGGACCCTCTGGGGGGTGTAGCCGACGCTTACTTCTCCCTCACTAAACTCTCTGACTGGTGGATGAGAAAATTGGAATAGACCCAAGGCTGCAGCGAGGAGGTCCCGCCACACACCCAGAAGATCTTAGAGAGCTTCCCCTCCAAAACCAAAGCTCAGCTGGACACCTTGGAGGGCACTAGCAGCCGACCAAGACTAGCCTAGAGGAGAGGACTCCCCAAAAAATTCCGTCTCCTCCAAGGTGCCCTTTGTACCATCCCAACTTTTATTGGGCCACTAGACCCTAGTGAGCCCAATAAAAGTAGGCCCGAGCAGTAGAAAACTACCATTTTAAGTAATGTTGCGCGCCGCAACTAAATCATTGGGGTACAGTGACCAAACAAACCCCGATTGGACTTCCGTCAGTTCCGTTAGACTCGTATGGACAATACGAGCGCAACGGAATTCGTTGCACTTCGATCCGAGGTCGTTTGGAGAAAACGACCATTTTGGGTGTCGTAGCGCGTCACTACCTCATTATTATGAATAGTGACCAAACAAACCCCGATTGGACTTCCGTCAGTTCCGTTAGACTCGTATGGACAATACGAGCGCAACGGAATTCGTTGCACTTCGATCCGAGGTCGTTTGGAGAAAACGACCATTTCGGGTGTCGTAGCGCGCCACTACCTCATTATTATGAATAGTGACCAAACAAACCCCGATTGGACTTCCGTCAGTTCCGTTAGACTCGTATGGACAATACGAGCGCAACGGAATTCGTTGCACTTCGATCCGAGGTCGTTTGAAGAAAACGACCATTTCGGGTGTCGTAGCGCGCCACTATCTCATTATTATGAATAGTGACCAAACAAACCCTGATTGGTCTTCCGTCAGTTCCGTTAGACTCGTATGGACAATACGAGCGCAACAGAATTCGTTGCACTTCGATCCGAGGTCGTTTGGAGAAAATGACCATTTCGGGTGTCGTAGCGCGCCACTACCTCATTATTATGAATAGTGACCATACGAACCCCGATTGGACTTCCGTTAGACTCATATGGATAATACGAGCGCAACGAAATTAGTTGCACTTCGATCCGAGGTCGTTTGGAGAAAACGACCATTTCGGGTGTCGTAGCGCGCCAGTACCTCATTATTATGAATAGTGACCATACGAACCCCGAATTAACTTCTGTCAGTTCTGGTAAACTCGTACGAACAATACAAGCGCAACGAAATTCGTTGGGCCTCGATTCAAGGTCGTATGGAGAGTATGTCATTTTAGTACTATGCAGATCGCCTCAGTGCAACGCACGAGATATAAAGCACACGAACCCGGCATCGGCCCCGTCAACTCTTATTGGACCTCGGTGGCCAAGGAGGACCCCGCCCTAAGTTGACTTGGTCAACCCCCCCCCCCCCCCCCACCCCCCCACCCAAAAGAAAAAAAAATCGAATTTGCTAAAGAAAAAAAAGGGGGGGGGAGAGAAAGCCCCCCCCCCCCCCCCAAGGGAGGGGGCTGCCCATGAATGGGCAGCCCTATTTGGGCAAAGGGGGCAAGAGAGAGAGAAGGGAGGGGAGGGGGAGAAAATATCTCCCCCTCCCTTATCCCCACGTGGGGGAAAAGGAGGAGAGGGAGGGGGGAAAGAGCTTCCCCCCTTCCTATAAAAGGAAGGGGCAGCCCCTCTCAAACCCCTACCCCACTCACTCTCCCTCTCAGCCTCTCCCTGCCACCAACCCAGCCAAGCCTCCTCCTCCTCCACCTTGCCGGAGCAAGCCACCCAGCCGAGCCACCTCCTCCTCCTTCCTCATGGCCGGCCACCGCCCCTCCACCTCTCGAGCCCCACCTCACCCCCAGGTAGAATCGCCCCCCCCCCCTCCTCCTCCTTCTTACCTCCTGGAGGCAAGCCGCCCCCTCCCCGTCGCCGGAGCGCCACCAGCGCCACCCCGAGCTTGCTCGGGTGGCGGCGCTGGCCGTGGAAGGCAACCCCCCCCCCCCCCCCCCCCAGCGCCGGTGGTGGCGCTGGGGGAGCAGGTCCCCACTCGGGGACCTCGGCGCCGACGAAGGGGAGGCGGCCGGGCCGCCGGAGGACGCAGCCCCGGCGGCGCCCGAGTCCTCCTCCCCCTCCTCTTCTTCCTGTAAGAAGAACCCCGCCAACCCCGGCGGCGGCCGGCGGCTCCAGGCCGCCGGACCCCCGCCGGAAGTCTGCCCCCTCCCCGGCGCCCCGACCTGGGGTGGCAGGGAGGGCCCTCCCCGAGGAGGCGGCGACGCGGCCAGCTTGCATGGCCCATGCAAGCTGTGCCGCGCCTCCCCGCCGCCTCCTACCCTAATTTCCGGTGGGGTCCGGCGGCGCCAAGCCGCCGGACCACCACCGGAGTGGTCGCCGACCCCCGGCGCACCGTCCGGGGGCGGCACCGGTCCCTCTCCCCTCCGGGGCGGCGGCGCGGCGGCATGCATGGTGCATGCAGGCCTCCGCCTCCCGCCTCCCGCCCCCTTTTCGCTCTAATTCCGGCGGTGGCCGGCGGCGCCAGGCCGCCGGACCACCCCCGGAATGGTCGCCGACCCCCGGCGCACCGACCGGGGGCGGTGCCATCCCCAGCCGGCCGTTGCCCGGCGCCGGCAGCGGCTGCCTCCCGATAATAATCGGGAGCCGCACGATTTTCCCCCAGGAAAATCGTGCGGCCCCTGTTTTCTTAACTCCCGCCATTCCCCCCCCCCCCCCCCCCCCCCCCCCCCCCCCCCGCCTCAGCATATGTGCCCCCCCCCCCCCCCCCCCCCCCCCCCGCGCAGTGGATCCGCTGCGGGGGCCGCGGGAAGGCGCAGGGTGCAAGACCCCTGCACCCCCTCCCTTTCCCTAATCGCACCCCAACCCCCCCTTCCTTTTTCCTAACCGCACCCCAATCGCCCTTTCCCCTTCCCCATTTGTTTGAGAAAAAATGGGGCAGATTGGGAAGAAGTTTTCTAAATGAAAAATGTGCCCCACCATAAGGGGCACCTACTGTAATTTTTTGGGATTTTTAGGAGGAATTTTACTATTTTTAAAACCCTTTATAGGGTTTATTTTGAGAAAATAAACGTCCAAATAAGTTCGCAAAAGTCACCAAAAATTAGGGGCTCTAATTAAAGGTGTTTTACAACTACTATTAAAATTGGGAGGTGTGGTTTCTTATTTTGGTCCTCCAAAAGCTTTTACAAGCGAAAATAAACGCCCAAAAAGAGCGAAATTCATCGAAATGAATCGGCGTCCCCTCGACGCATATTTTTAAATGCCTATTAAAAATTATGCGTATCTATCCAAGGAATCGACTAAGCTCAGAATATCGACGCGAAAATCGGAACGAAATCGCGGCGCGGCGCCGAAATTTAACCCCGCCGCGACAATAATAAAAGAACGGAGTCGACGATTGAAGCCTCCTCTTATGGAGTGATTGGACTACTGACCCTTTCTTTTATGATTTTACTGCCTTCTGTACTTTCCTTTAAATCCAGTCTCGCACTGGTCCCCCACTCTTACTTTCTGTACTTTCCTATAAATCCAGTCTCGCACTGGTCCCCCGCATTTACGTTCTGTACTTACCTTTAAATCCAGTCTCGCACTGGTCCCCCGCTCTTACTTTCTGTACTTTCATTTAAATCCAGTCTCGCACTGGTCCTGTCATTATGGCCTCTGCTTTCGGCCTACTTTTCTGCTTATTACCATGGCCTCTGCTTTCGGCCTACTTTTCTGCTTAATATGGCCTTTGCTTTCGGCCTACTTTTCTGCTTGATATTATGGCCTCTGCTTTCGGCCTATTATGCTGCTATACTTATTCGTATTGGGGTACTAACTGCAGCCCTGCACAGGCAAGCGGTGCTTATCCTCACTCCTGCGAGGCCTTAGTTGGGGAAAACTCGGAGTTGAGTTCCTCCTCCCAGGTTAGCCCCAAGCAAGGAGCCCTCATACCGCTAATCCTCCCGGTCAGAGGTCGTGTGACCGGTCGAGTAGAATTGCCACGTAACTTATGTGCTTGTCTTTATATAAAGCGGGTGAAGATTGTTTGGGAGTGGCGGGTTGGTCACGCTCGCAGACCGTTCGTACCGGTGCGGGTGGGTTGACGACTCATGGCGACAGGGAGATGTGCACAGCGGATTATCACTCTCCGAGCCTGCAGTTTTGCCTCCACTGGTCGGCCTACAAATCGGCTCGCCGGATGTCGCTCACATCCAGTTGGTACACCAAGTTGTACAGGAGGGCCTGAATGATACGGTACGACTACATTCAGAAGTGGCAAGACTGACCACTGCCACCGACGGCCACATCGGTGAGGCCCGCGGGGTTAGCTCCCCTGCTTAAAATAAAGCGGTCTAAACTGTGTCGACACAGGGTCTTTTGTGTGCGTACAAGTTTGAATACCTGGGTGTGCGTGTCTGCGCGTTATATTGTTGTGTACTTACTATACGGCGCGATTACGAGCTTTAGGGCGGGAAGCCCTATATATATGTACGGGGATATATATGTTTACCTGCTGCTAACCCTCTACCTTGCTTCAGCTATTTCATTTCTGTTCTTTAACCGCCCCCTGGATATGGATCCGGGGAGGGGATGTATTTTCTACTTAGCTCTGTGACTAACGGTTATTTCTTATAACCAATCACAGGAGATGGGACAACAAGGAGCGACCGCACCGCAGGATGAGTTACGAGCCTTGGAGATGGCCCGTTCGATTACCCCAGCTTCGCCCCCTATCTTCAGAGACGTGAGTTCGAGAGTATAAGGACTAGCCTAGGGCTCCCTTTTATTTTAGACTATGTAGCCCTCGAGGCAATGTTTTGTAAAAACGATAGGCCCCGGCCATATTTAAATATATAATATAATCAGCATGCTTAGCTTTTCTTATTTCGATTGCTTCCGCTGTGCGTTCTGATGTGTTGTGATGATTCTTGTGCCTGACAAAGAGACCGCTCAGCACTTGAGAGGGTGGGACGTCGCCACCCGAAAAGCGCTGGGTAGTCTTCTTTGGGCAGTAAGATCCCCCCTCCCTGAACCCGGTTCAGTCTGGGGAGGGGGGGTCTTACAAATGGATCAGAGCCACCACGATCCGACCACATGGGGCAGTCTTTCGATCCTCCCTGAACCCGGTTCCGTTTCTTGGTTCGGGACGAACCACGCAGCGGAAGCCTGGTGGACCCTTTAGGTTTAAGGTTAAGGATTCGAGACTGCACGGTAGTACACCCACACGCTTTCCGCTTCCTTTTCTTTCAGTCCTGCAAAATTCCCTTATTTTTGCAAGTTTTGATACCCGTTTGTTACTTCTCCAGATACCGGAGTCGAGTAACGGAAGGTCCTCCTCTCGGGACCAGTACCACCCTACCACTCCACCACCATCCCCGGCCGCTCCAGCCACAGTTCCGTTCGGAGAGACAGAGCTCGGACAGACCCTGGTAGCCCTGTTAGCCGCCTTCCAGACAGCCACCTTACGGCCACCACAGCAGGCCACCGTACCCACCGATCTGCTGACGACATTCCGGGGGCTAAGGCCCCCCACCTTCTGAGGTACCGAGTCAGCCATACAGGCCGAGGAATGGGTGGAGAGGGTAGAGGAGCTTCTAGTAGGGATGATGTGCCCCGCAGTAGCCGCAGTGTCCCTGGTGGTGACCATGCTGGAGGGCTATGCCCGGGACTGGTGGAGGGCCGCTAGCCGCTCTACCTTCAGAGGACGACCACTCAGCACGATCTTCTGGGGGGAGTTCTCAGAGGCCTTCTTAGAGCATTTCATTTCGGATGCAGACCGGATGGCACTCCAAGAGCGGTTCCTGCAGATCAGGCAGGGAGATAGGACAGTTCCACACTACCAGAGAGAGTTTATCCACCTGGCCCGCTTCGCCGGGTCCTTAGCAGGTACGGATAAGGACAGGGCGGCCAGATTTTACCGGGGATTACGAGACGACCTCCGTCAGGCCCTGATCATGATTTCCCAGGCATCCTTCCACACGATCGCCTCACATGCCACCACTCTAGAGATGGATCAGCGGATGGTAGCCCAGCAGCGGAGGGGACACGTAGGTGTTCCCCGGACTCAGGGCCGAGAGAGAGGAGTAGGTCCTCGCAGGCAGGGCCGAGACGGGAGACAGCGTCAGCGTCACCAGCCATATAGGCAGGCACCCCAGCCCCGACCAGCACCCCAGCCCCGACCAGCCCCCCCAGCCCCAGCACCTCAGGTCATCCCAGCCGCACGACGAGATGTTCCCTTCGCAGGGAACTGCTACCTATGCCAGCATCCTGGGCATATACGAGCCTTCTGCCCGCATGCTACCGGGAGACCCGGTTTAGGAGCAGTACAGAGAGCGGCGGAGAGAGGACGAGGTGGACGCAGAGGACGTCCCGCAGGCAGGAGGGAGCCGGCTAGGCAGGGCAGAGCAACACCGCTCGAGGCATACGCGTTGGATCTTCAACACGGTCATGCTCCTGACGTAGTGATAGGTATCTACTTCCGGTAGTACGATATCCTAGGAGATGTTATAGCTTTATATATTAGGACTTTTGTATATGTCATCCCTACTCCTGTATATCTGTGAAAAGCTTATGATCATGATATATATATATGTTATCAGGTTTACTTTTGGTAGAAGGTCATCCCGCTAAAACACTGTTCGATACCGGCGCCACACATTCTTTCGTTGCACAAAACTTCATCGCTGACAAGGAGAACACGGTGCGATCATCCGGGATGTCAATCCGAATACGAATCCCGGATGGATCAGATATGACTTCCACCGAAAAGTGTTCCTTCCAGGCAATGCTAGGAGGCATAGAATTCGAAGTCAACGCAACCGTTTTGGCAATAACCGGATTCGACATCATTCTGGGGATGGATTGGTTGGCCGAGCACAGCGCCCAAATCAATTGTTCAACTCGAGAAATCCGCCTCCAGAATCTGAATGGGCAATTTATCACGCTAGCAGGTATACCCTCTGTCACCCGCATTATCTTAACATCTGCACAAACCGTCAAGGCAGTTCGACAGAAGGACGAGGTGTACCTAATCTACTTTGAGATGGAAGACACGACACAAGTACTCGCTAAAGTGCCTGTAATCAGGGACTTCCCAGATATCTTCCCAGAGTCCCTTCCCGGGTTGCCCCCGCAACGGGAAGTGGACTTCCAAATCGAACTTACTCAAGGAGCCCGACCAGTATCCCGAGCACCGTACCGGATGGCCCCGAGGGAACTGGCCGAGCTCAAGATTCAACTACAAGAGTTAGTCGACGCAGGATTCGTACGTCCCAGTACTTCGCCTTGGGGAGCCCCAGTACTGTTTGTTAAAAAGAAGGATGGATCTCTGCGTCTCTGCATTGACAACAGAGAATTGAATAAACTCACTGTCCGGAATACCTATCCCCTACCCCGGATAGATGAATTGTTCGATCAGCTGCAAGGCGCGTCCGTCTTTTCCAAGATGGATTTAAGATCCGGCTACTATCAACTCAGAGTGCGAGAAGAGGACATTCCCAAGACCGCCTTCAGCTCCCGCTACGGACTGTACGAGTTCATGGTAATGTGGGTTAACCAATGCCCCATCCGCCTTCATGGATTTAATGAATACTGTATTTAAACCCTTCCTGGATCATTTCGTAATAGTCTTCATAGATGATATCCTCATCTACTCGAAGAACAAAACCGATCACTCCAGGCATCTCCAAATGGTTCTGCTTAAGCTAAGAGAGCACTCGTTGCTCGCCAAGTTTAGCAAATGCGAGTTCTGGATGGAAGAAGTCGGTTTTCTGGGACACACAGTTAACAAGAACGGGGTAGCAGTGGATCAAGCCAAGGTACAAGCGGTACGAGATTGGCCGCCACTTAAGACAGCGGCAGACATCCGAAGTTTCCTTGGCCTCGCCGGCTACTACCGTAAGTTCGTCGAAGGATTCTCCAAGATTGCGTTACCGCTTACCTCCCTCACCAAAAAGGATGTGACATTCCAGTGGTCTCCCGAGTGCGAAGCAGCGTTCATCGAACTGAAGAACCGGCTGATATCGGCCCCGATCCTGACTCTCCCCTCAGGAACTGAGGGCTTCCAGATCTATGTTGATGCCTCTCTGAAAGGATTGGGAGTCGTGCTTATGCAACATGGCAAGGTAGTTGCCTACGCCTCACGTCAGCTCAAGCCGCACGAACTAAACTACGCCACCCACGATCTAGAACTGGGGGTGGTAGTTTTCGCATTAAAGGTTTGGAGACACTACCTCTACGGGGTACAATGCGAGATTTTCTCCGATCATAAGAGCCTCAAGTATGTCTTCACCCAGAAGGAGCTGAACCTCCGACAACGTCGGTGGTTGGAATTTCTCTGCGATTACGACTTCGCCCTTCAGTACCACCCTGGCAAGGCTAATAAGGTGCATACGCCCTGAGTCGGCAGCCTCCAAGGACCGGGAGTTGGTTAGAAATGGTACCGGAGGAATTAGTCGAATCTTTGGCAGAACTGGATATTATCCTCATCACCCGTAGGAATCCGATGGAATACCGGGCCCAGCTCTACTGGATGGAGATTCAGTGCGACATCAGGGACAGGATAAGAGAAGCACAGAAGATCGACGTAGAAGCAGCCCCGATTATTCAAGCCTTGCAACATAGTGCACAGGAGGACTACAATTTGTATGACGGCATCCTGCAGTTCAGACACCGCATATTCATCCCCGCAGCAGAGGGAATTCGGGAAGAGATCCTTCGCGAAGCACACCAGACGAGGTACTCAATACACCTGGGGGTAGTGAAGATGTATACAGACCTACGAAGGACTTTATACTGGACAGGAATGAAGAGGGACGTCACCAACTATGTTGCGCACTGCCAGACCTGTCAACTGGTCAAGGCAGAGTGTCGAAGCCCAGGGGGCCTACTACAACCCCTGCCCATACCAGAATGGAAGTTCGAGGATATTTCCATGGATTTTGTCCATGGCTTACCTCGATCTCGTGCAGGTAACGACTCCATATGGGTCGTAGTAGATCGCCTCACCAAAGTGGCTCGTTTCATCCCGAACAGACAAGGAGACGGTGTCGACATATTAGTCAGACTATTTATAGAGCAAGTGGTCTGATTTCACGGGGTACCCAAGTCAATCGTGTCTGACCGCGATGGACGCTTCACGTCAAAATAATGGAGGCGAGTGCAGGCTTATCTGGGAACCAGATTAGCCTTTAGTACCGCCTTCCACCCCCAGACCGACGGGCAAACAGAAAGGACAAACCGGATGATGGAAGACCTCCTCCGATTATGCATAGTGGAACACAACGAGCCTTGGGAGCAGTTACTGCCCTTGGTGGAGTTCTCATACAATAACAGCTTACAGGCAAGCATCAAGATGACACCTTACGAAGCCCTTTACGGAAGACGTTGTCGAACACCACTATCATGGGCACAGGACGAGGACCCCGAAGCTTTAGGAGTCACCTATATAGATGATACCACGACAGCTATAAGGTTGATTCAAGGACGTATGCTGGAGGCACAGAGTCGTCAAGCCAAATATTATGATGCACGTCATCGGATGGTGGAATTCAACGTGGGGGACATGATTTTCTTAAAAATTAAACCGATGCATGGGATATCTCGAATAAAGCGGCAGAAAAAGCTAGATCCACGCTATCTAGGCCCGTATCAAGTCACTGAAAGGATTGGCCCCGTCGCTCATAGGTTAGCTCTGCCAGCAGAACTGGGAAATCTTCACGACGTATTTCATGTCTCCTCGCTAAGACGTGTTCTACGCCAACCAGAGCAGCATCTACCCACACCACCAACATCGGTACAATCCAACCGATCTGTCTGACTCGAACCTGTGAAGATAGTGGACTCCAAGATCAAAGAGCTGCGGAACAAAACCATCACGATGGTCAAGATCTTGTGGTCAAACTGTGGACGCGAAGAGTTCACTTGGGAACCCGAGACGCTCGTACGAGAAAAATACCCGGCGCTCTTTCCCCAGGTATATCCTTTAAACCCCTACTTTAGCCAATTTTCGGGGACGAAAATCTCTTTATTTTTATTGGATTGTAACATCCCAACTTTTATTGGGCCACTAGACCCTAGTGAGCCCAATAAAAGTAGGCCCGAGCAGTAGAAAACTAACATTTTAAGTAATGTTGCGCGCCGCAACTAAATCATTGGGGTATAGTGACCAAACAAACCCTGATTGGACTTCCATCAGTTCCGTTAGACTCGTATGGACAATACGAGCGCAACGGAATTCGTTGCACTTCGTTCCGAGGTCGTTTGGAGAAAACGACCATTTCGGGTGTCGTAGCGCGCCACTACCTCATTATTATGAATAGTGACCAAATAAACCCCGATTGGACTTCCGTCTGTTCCGTTAGACTCGTATGGACAATACGAGCGCAACGGAATTCGTTGCACTTCGATCCGAGGTCGTTTGGAGAAAACGACCATTTCGGGTGTCGTAGCGCGCCACTACCTCATTATTATGAATAGTGACCAAACAAACCCCGATTGGACTTCCGTCAGTTCCGTTAGACTCGTATGGACAATATGAGCGCAACGGAATTCGTTGCACTTCGATCCGAGGTCGTTTGGAGAAAACGACCATTTCGGGTGTCGTAGCGCGCCACTACCTCATTATTATGAATAGTGACCAAACAAACCCCGATTGAACTTCCGTCAGTTCCGTTAGACTCGTATGGACAATACGAGCGCAACGGAATTCGTTGCACTTCGATCCGAGGTCGTTTGGAGAAAACGACCATTTCGGGTGTCGTAGCGCGCCACTACCTCATTATTATGAATAGTGACCATACGAACCCCGATTGGACTTCCGTCAGTTCCGTTAGACTCGTATGGACAATACGAGCGCAACGGAATTCGTTGCACTTCGATCTGAGGTCGTTTAGAGAAAACGACCATTTCGGGTGTTGTAGCGCGCCACTAACTCATTATTATGAATAGTGACCATACGAACCCCGAATTAACTTCTGTCAGTTCTGGTAAACTCGTACGAACAATACAAGCGCAACGGAATTCGTTGGGCGTCGATTCAAGGTCGTATGGAGAGTATGCCATTTTAGTACTATGCAGATCGCCTTAGTGCAACGCACAAGATATAAAGCACACGAACCCGGCATCGGCCCCGACAACTCTTATTGGACCCCGGGGGCCAAGGAGGACCCCGCCCTAAGTTGACTTGGTCACCCCCCCCCCCCCCCCCCCCCCCCCCAAAAAGAAAAAAAAATCGAATTTGCTAAAGAAAAAAAGGGTGGGGGAGAGAGAAAGCCCCCCCCCCCCCCAAGGGAGGGGGCTGCCATGAATGGGCAGCCCTATTTGGGCAAAGGGGGCAAGAGAGAGAGAAGGGAGGGGAGGGGGAGAAAATATCTCCCCCTCCTTTATCCCCACGTGGGGGAAAAGGAGGAGAGGGAGGGGGGGGGGGGGGAGAGAGAGCTTCCCCCCTTCCTATAAAAGGAAGGGGCAGCCCCTCTCAAACCCCTACCCCACTCACTCTCCCTCTCAGCCTCTCCCTCCCACCAACCCAGCCAAGCCTCCTCCTCCTCCACCTTGCCGGAGCAAGCCACCCAGCCGAGCCACCTCCTCCTCCTTCCTCATGGCCGGCCACCGCCCCTCCACCTCTCGAGCCCCACCTCACCCCCAGGTAGAATCGCCCCCCTCCTCCTTCTTACCTCCTAGAGGCAAGCCGCCCCTCCCCGTCGCCGGAGCGCCACCAGCGCCAGCCCGAGCTTGCTCGGGTGGCGGCGCTGGCCGTGGAAGCCACCCCCCCAGCGCCGGTGGTGGCGCTGGGGGAGCAGGTCCCCACTCGGGGACCTCGGCGCCGACGAAGGGGAGGCGGCCGGGCCGCCGGAGGACGCAGCCCCGGCGGCGCCCGAGTCCTCCTCCCCCTCCTCTTCTTCCTGTAAGAAGAACCCCGCCAACCCCGGAGGCGGCCGGCGGCTCCAGGCCGCCGGACCCCCGCCGGAAGTCTGCCCCCTCCCCGGCGCCCCGACCTGGGGTGGCTGGGAGGGCCCTCCCCGAGGAGGCGGCGGCGCGGCCAGCTTGCATGGCCCATGCAAGCTGTGTCGCGCCTCCCCGCCGCCTCCTGCCCTAATTTTCGGTGGGGTCTGGCGGCGCCAAGCCGCCGGACCACCACCGGAGTGGTCGCCGACCCCCGGCGCACCGTCCGGGGGCGGCACCGGCCCCTCTCCTCTCGGGGGCGGCGGCGCGGCGGCATGCATGGTGCATGCAGGCCTCCGCCTCCCGCCCCCTTTTCGCTCTAATTCAGGCGGTGGCCGGCGGCGCCAGGCCGCCGGACCACCCCCGGAATGGTCGCCGACCCCCGGCGCACCGACCGGGGGCGGTGCCAGCCCCAGCCGGCCGCTGCCCGGCGGCGGCAGCGGCCGCCTCCCGATAATAATCGGGAGCCGCACGATTTTCCCCCAGGAAAATCGTGCGGCCCTTGTTTTCTTAACTCCCGCCATCCCCCCCCCCCCCCCCCCCCCCCCCCCCCCCCCTCAGCATATGTGCCCCCCCGCAGCGGATCCGCCGCGGATCCGCTGCGGGGGCCGCGGGAAGGCGCAGGGTGCAAGACCCCTGCGCCCCCTCCCTTTCCCTAATTGCACCCCAACCCCCCCTTCCTTTTTCCTAACCGCACCCCAATCTCCCTTTCCCCTTCCCCATTTTTTTGAGAAACAATGGGGCAGATTGGGAAGAAGTTTTCTAAATGAAAAATGTGCCCCACCCTAAGGGGCACCTACTATAATTTTTTGGGATTTTTAGGAGGAATTTTACTATTTTTAAAACCTTTTATAGGGTTTATTTTGAGAAAATAAACGTCCAAATAAGTTCGCAAAAATCACCAAAAATTAGGGGCTCTAATTAAAGGTGTTTTACAACTACTATTAAAATTGGGAGGTGTGGTTTCTTATTTTGGTCCTCCAAAAGCTTTTACAAGCGAAAATAAACGCCCCAAAAGAGCGAAATTCATCGAAATGAATCGGTGTCCCCTCGACGCATATTTTTAAATGCCTATTAAAAATTATGCGTATCTATCCAAGGAATCGACTAAGCTCGGAATATTGACGCAAAAATCGGAACGAAATCGCGGCGCGACGCCGAAATTTAACCCCGCCGCGACAATAATAAAAGAACGGAGTCGACGATTGAAGCCTCCTCTTATGGAGTGATTGGACTACTGACCCTTTCTTTTATGCTTTTACTGCCTTCTGTACTTTCCTTTAAATCCAGTCTCGCACTGGTCCCCCGCTCTTACTTTCTGTACTTTCCTTTAAATCCAGTCTCGCACTGGTCCCCCGCATTTACGTTCTGTACTTTCCCTTAAATCCAGTCTCGCACTGGTCCCCCGCTCTTACTTTCTGTACTTTCATTTAAATCCAGTCTCGCACTGGTCCTGTCATTATGGCCTCTACTTTCGGCCTACTTTTCTGCTTATTACCATGGCCTCTGCTTTCGGCCTACTTTTCTGCTTAATATGGCATTTGCTTTCGGCCTACTTTTCTGCTTAATATGGCCTTTGCTTTCGGCCTACTTTTCTGCTTAACATGGCCTTTGCCTTCGGCCTAATTTCCTTCTTGATATTATGGCCTCTGCTTTCGGCCTATTATGCTGCTATACTTATTCGTATTGGGGTACTAACTGCAGCCCTGCACAGGCAAGCGGTGGTTATCTTCCCTCCTGCGAGGCCTTAGTTGGGGAAAACTCGGAGTTGAGTTCCTCCTCCCAGGTTAGCCCCAAGCAAGGAGCCCTCATACCGCTAATCCTCCCGGTCAGAGGTCGTGTGACCGGTCGAGTAGAATTGCCACGTAACTTATGTGCTTGTCTTTATATAAAGCGGGTGAAGATTGTTTGGGAGTGGCGGGTTGGTCACGCTCGCAGACCGTTCGTACCGGTGCGGGTGGGTTGACGACTCATGACGACAGGGAGATGTGCACAACGGATTATCACTCTCCGAGCCTGCAGTTTTGCCTCCACTGGTCGGCCTACAAATCGGCTCGCCGGATGTCGCTCACATCCAGTTGGTACACCAAGTTGTACAGGAGGGCCTGAATGATACGATACGACTACATTCAGAAGTGGCAAGACTGGCCACTGTCACCGACGGCCACATCGGTGAGGCCCGCCGCGGGGTTAGCTCCCATGCTTAAAATAAAGCGGTCTAAACTGTATCGACACAGGGTCTTTTGTGTGCGTACAGGTTTGAATACCTGGGTGTGCGTGTCTGCGCGTTATAGTGTTGTGTACTTACTATACGGCGCGATTACGAGCTTTAGGGCGGGAAGCCCTATATATATATGTACGGGGATATATATGTTTACCTGCTGCTAACCCTCTACCTTGCTTCGGCTATTTCATTTCTGTTCTTTAACCGCCCCCTGGATATAGATCCGGGGAGGGGATGTATTTTCTACTTAGCTCTGTGACTAACGGTTATTTCTTATAACCAATCACAGGAGATGGGACAGCAAGGAGCCCCCGCACCGCAGGATGAGTTACGAGCCTTCGAGATGGCCCGTTCGATTACCCCAGCTTTGCCCCCTATCTTCAGAGACGTGAGTTCGAGAGTATAAGGACTAGCCTAGGGCTCCCTTTTGTTTTAGACTATGTAGCCCTCGAGGCAACGTTTTGTAAAAACGATAGGCCCCGGCCATATTTAAATATATAATATAATCAGCATGCTTAGCTTTTCTTATTTCGATTGCTTCCGCTGTGCGTTCTGATGTGTTGTGATGATTCTTGTGCCTGACAAAGAGACCGCTCAGCGCTTGAGAGGGTGGGACGTCGCCACCCGAAAAGCGCTGGGTAGTCTTCTTTGGGCAGTAAGATCCCCCCTCCCTGAACCCGGATCAGTCTGGGGAGGGGGGGGGGGGGGGGGGTCTTACACCCTTAAGGGTCTATTTATAGGTTTTCCCAGGCTGGTCTGCAAATAGCATGAATCCGCCTTTTAATTTTACTAACCGCACCCTAGATTGGTGATAGAGATTTTTGTGTTCTCCAATCTATACTCGATTAAGGCAAGTGTACCTATCGAAATATAGCATAGGATATGAAATATATCAAGGTCGTATTTAAACTCGGGGCAGGCAAGTACTATTACTCACAACGATTCTATTATTCTACCGAATAAAGATATGGGTTTTTGAGAATTTTTAAATTAAACTACGAGATTACTTAAACAGAAATTCAGAAGAGAAAACTAGCGTTCGATCAAAGAATCACCATGAAAAAAGACGAGAGAGAAATAAAAGTTAGTTCTACGATTGCAAAATAATTCTTGACCGTGACGGTTCCGAAAATGAGAGATAGTCTCGCTAGAGCACTAAATCTCCTAACTTAAAGACGGTTTAATCGGAATCTCTTCGCAAATTAAACAGGTCTAAAGTCGCATTATCGAAGTGAACCGCACTATTGGATTTGACTCCAATCCGGAGGATTTACGTCATCCTATCTCTAGGGGTGCGTGCAACTCCTTCCTTCTTTGAGCGATCTTTCAAATCAATGAGTCTCTCGACTACTATGAAATGAGATCAAGGGCCTACTACCGTACACCGGAAATACGGAGTCGACGCAAAATATTTCAAAGAAGGATCGAGAATAATTTATCAAAAGCAAAACTAAGACATAAAGAATAATCTCATCTCAATTCATGGATCATCATGATTAAACGCTAACGGAAAATTAGCTACGCATAATGGAAATTGAGACGAAGATAAGAGAATTCATTTTCATTAGTTATATAAAAAGAGAATTACAACGATAGAAAGAGAACAAGATTACTACTAAAAAAAGGATTACAATAATGGAAAGAAATTACAACTAGGAAGAGAAATTACAACAAGGAAAAATAAGATTACCACTAGCACTATACTTCCTCTCTAACTTCTAACCTCTCTCAAAAGCTTGGGACAAGGGTTCCTTTTATAGATGAGGGGGGAGGTTCTAGATGGAAGAAATGAAGGGGCACATGGGGTGGAGATGCATTAATCATATTAATGAGGGAGAGAGAGGAGGAGAAAGTTCAATGCATGGAGGAGGGGGTGCATGAATGGTGTTAAATGGGAGGAGAGAGAGGAGGCTAAATGCATTGTTTTTATTTAAAATAAAAATAAAAAAAAACATATAAAGTTAAAATAGAAAAAGAGGGGGATGGATGAGTAATAAAGTGGAGAGAGAGAATTTATTTAAAAAATAAAAGAGGATGGAGGAGAGAGGGAGGTGGGGTTCGGCCATGTATGAATGGGAGCATGCAAAGGTGGCGGTTTATTAATGTTATATATGTATAATATATAAATTAAGAAGAGGTGGAGAGAGAAATATTAAGTGGTGGCATGAATGAGAATAAAAAGGTGGCTACAATTATGAGATGGAATTTCACGTGAATGAGTTTTGCATGAGTGGATATAATATAAAATTAGGATTATGGTTTGCATGGGAAAGGTGATGAGTTAAATGGCGATGATGGCGTCGTGGCGAGTGTAGCTTGGAAGATGGCGCGGCATGAGCTTTCGGAGTTGGCGAAGATGGCGCGGCATAGCGGACGTGGCGTTGCGGCATGAATATTAACGGCGTGACGATGGCGTTGCGGCGACGATGGCGGCATGGACGGGCACATGACGGCGAACGCGACGACTTCATGCAAAGGTGGCGGCGACAACATTCCTACAAAATAAAATAAAATAAAACATTAGTTAAGACATAATAACAAACATAAAATATAAAACATAATTAACACTTAACAAACATAAAATAAAAAAAAGAACAAACATAAAGTAACATCATTAACACTTTAACAAAAAGAAAATCAACAAAATAAAAATAACAACATTACACTTAACAAACATTAGCACATAAAATAACAAACATAACAATATTATTTATAACAAACATAAAAACATAAAATAACAACATTAAAGCATAACATAACATAAAATAATATAAAATCATAAAATAACAATATTAAAGCTTAACAACCATAAAATGCAAAGAGAATATAATTAAAACTAAGAAAATTTAAACTAAACTAACCTAAAAACGATGACTAAAAGCTAGTCATCAATTGGTCTGCTAATAGCCCAACTCCGCTGTTCTGAAGGGCTATTTGCAGCCCATAAGTGGCATCATGGTCATTTCCTCTTTTAAGCCTTTGGGAACGAGTGGTCCATGAGGGAACCACTCGCCGAGCTCTCGCTTGACTGGGCGAATGCTTACACCTCTGGGCGAGTGGTCCACGAGAGTGCCACTCGCCGATTTCTTCTTCCCGCCCATGGCTCGCCCCCTACTTACCCCCGGGGGACCTTCCACCCGCCTCAGCCTGGCCGAATGGTCTGGCTGACCCAGATCTCGCTAGTGGGCTGAGGGGGCCCACTCGACGAATACGGGTTGTACACTAAATCTAAAACTTACAAACATCGTCGCCTAGGGCTCTCTCTGTTGTGCACTCGCGAAATTTTGCCGTCGAAGGAAGGGAAGCCCGCTCGATCGATCTCCAGGCTGCCGAAAGAATGGAACTCCCCCACAATCTCTATGTCTGATCTTCCTTCAGATGTGAGGGACTCTTGGACAAGCAAGGGATGGACAAGCAAGGGATGGTCATTCATAGCCCGTCGAAGGAAGGGAAGTCTGCTCGATCGATCTCCGAAAGAGCACAGGGTTATCGACGGCAAAGTGAGCCAAATGGAGCCTTAGCGTTGATGTTTCAATCACCTCTGCGTCGCCGCCTTTTCCCATGCACGAAACCACTCCATGCTAGTCATCCCCACCTGCTCCTACATCTCAGTAACCCTCTCATCCCCCATTTTCATTTTCGGCATCCGATCTTCAAATTAATCAGTTTATTTTATTGAGATGGATTCTCCTTGCATTTTTCTTCATGGCAGGAAACTTTTCTTCCTCAGAATCCTTCTTGGAGCGTAGTTGCCTACGATCAGGAGCCCAAATCTTCCATGTGAAGTAAGTTAATTAGCTTGGTCTTGTTTTCTCCTTGTTTTACAAACTACAGATGTTTAATTCTATTTCCAATTCTGAATTACTTTATTCCCACGTGCTTATGAATTGTTCTACATAGTAATTTCTCTTCTCTCAGGTTGTACCTGTTGAAGTTGAAGTGTGCAAAGGGGTGGGGCGAGTGGTGGCTGTGCAAGGGGCGAGTGGAGGATGGTGTGTGCTGGCGAGTGGAGGATGGTGTGTGCTGGCGAGTGGATGTGTGTGTGCTGGCGAGTGGATGTGTGTGTGCTGGCGAGTGGATGTGTAGGGGGGAGTGTTGGGCTGCCGAGTGGAGCAAGATGGAGGTGGGCTGCTTGTTGTGGGCTGCCTTGGAGGTGGGCTGCTTGTTGTGGGTTGCCTTGTTGGGGGGCTGCTTTGCATTGGGCTGCCGAGTGGACCTAAAGGGGGGCTGTCGAGTGGACCTAAAGGGGGGTTGCTTCATGTTGGCGAGTGGAATGTTGGGGAGGGGCTTGTGCTTGTGTTGAGGTGTATGCACCCCCCTCCCCCCTCCCCCCCCCCCCATCTCTCCTATATTGTGTTTTCTATAAATACCCCCCCCCCCCCCCCCCCCCCCCCCCCGACCTATGCGAAGTTGTTGATGAGAAGAGAGAGAGAGAGAGAGAGAACTAGTGATCAACTAGTGAGTGCGAGTGGGAGTGTGCCTACACCCCAGGAGAGTCCAACCCCAACCCGTACCTCAGCGAGAGGTGGAGAGTGCACTGTGAGGTGGAGAGTGTAGGGTTGAGTGTGTTGTGAAGTGGAGAGTGCGTTGACAAGCTAAACAGCACTAAGTGGAGAAGCGGACCTTGTCCGCGACAAGTTTATTTTTTATATATCTCAGCTGACGTGATTCAAGGTGTATGCACCTTGTAGTCAGCTTGTCTCTCGTTGTAAATTGTTTGCAAATTAATATAAGCATTCATCTTTGTCCATCGTTGGTGACCGTACTTGTGAGTAGCACAAACTTTAACATGGTATCAAAGCGAGGTTTGTGAAGCGAAGCGTGCTATCAAGTTCAAGGTTGATATCCAAGATGGACGGCCGAGGAGGCTATGCGAGAGGACTTGGCATCGAGCTGCTCACCCAAACCAACTGCAAGAAGTGGAAGTCATGTATGGAGAGCTACCTTCTTGGAGAGGACCTATGGGAGGTTGTTGGGGGAGATGAGCAGGAGGAGGTTGTTGCGGTCGAGGGCAACGGCCCAGCAGTGAGGGCTTGGAGGAAGACCAATGCCAAGGTGGAGTTCACCCTGAAGAGAGCTATTGCTCCTGACTTGTTCGACCACATCGTGGGTTGCAAGTCAGCGTCAGAGATCTGGAGAGCCCTTGATGGGCTGTTTAACAAGAAGAATGTAGCGCGGCTACAGTTCCTGGAGAATGAGTTGGCGAAGTCCACTCAAGGAGAGTTGTCGATATCCACCTTCTTCCTGAAGGTGAAGAATCTGTGTGCGGAGATCTTGGCTTTGGATCCCGACGAGCCGATCTCGGAGGCGAAGTTGAAGAGGCACATATTCAGAGGCTTGCGGAAGGAGTATGTTCCGTTTGTCACGTCTGTGCAAGGATGGGCTACTCAGCCCTCCTTACTGGAGCTGGAGAACCTGCTATCGTCACAGGAGAGCCTGGCTAAGCAGATGGCAGGTGTGTCTATCTCAAGTGGAGATAGTGAGGCGTTGTTCTCAGGCAAGAGGAACCCTTGGGACAAGAAGAAGAACTCTGGAGAGGACCCTCAACGCCCTCTCAGGGAGTTAGGGAGAACTTTCTCCCACCTTATTACCAGAGGGGGAGACCCCTTTGCTTTGTCTGCAAGAAGTACGGGCACATGGCAAGGGACTGCCGGTCAAATTTGAAGGTCGGTCATGTTGCTGAGAGAGGTGGAGACCATCAGAGAGGTGGAGGAAGAGGTGGAGGAGGAGGTCGAGGTCACCAGGGTGGTGAAGGCGGAGACAACTGCTTCTTGGCTGAGATGACGGCAACGTCGGTCGATGCTTTAGCCTCCGTCAACTTCGAGAACGACTGGATAGTTGACTCCGGTTACGGGCACCATCTCACTGGAGATGTGTCGAAGTTTGCCTCCTTGAAGGCGTATGGTGGAACTGATGTTATCATCACGGCGGATGATACAGTGCATCCAGTTGAGCAGGAAGGGATGGTATCCCTGGGAAGTGAAGAGAAGCCCGTGACACTGAAGAGTGTGTATCACGTGCCAGGCATGAAGAAGAACCTCTTCTCGGTTGCGAATGCAGTGGATGCAGGATACCACGTACTGTTCGGACCGAAGGAGGTGAAGTTCCTGAAGAACCTGTCTTCAGTCGATGCTGATGTCACGCTCACCGGGAGAAGGGTGAAGGACTTGTACGTTCTATCTGCAAGTGCCTACGTGGACAAGCTGAAGACCAACGACAGCGCAGCGATCTGGCATGAGAAGCTAGGTCACGTGAGGATGGATAAGTTGAAGATGATAGCGGCGAAGGGTCTGGTGTCTGGCCTGCCCAATCTATCTTCTTACGGCGACGGCCATGTGTGCGAGGGCTGTCAATTTGGAAAGTCACATCGACTTCCATTTGATAAGTCGGAGACCAGGTGTAAGACACCTCTTGAGTGCATACACGCTGATGTGATGGGGTCGTGCGCCACCCTGACGTATAGAGGAAACAAGTATGCGCTGGTCTTGGTGGATGACTACACCCGCTACACGTGGGTTTACTTCATGAAGGAGAAGGCGTAGGTGTTTGAGAAGTTCCAGGAGTGGAAGGAGCTTGTGGAGGGGAAGCTGAACCTGAGGGTGAAGAAGTTAAGAAGTGATAATGGGGGGGGGGGGGGCGTTTACCTCTAACGCTTTTAACTCTTTCTGCAGGAAATTCGGCATCCGGCGAGAGCTCTCCTGCGCCCACACCCCTCAACAAAATGGGGTCGCAGAGAGGAAGATCCGCCATCTGGTGGAGACTACCAGGAGTTGGCTACATGCCAAGGGGATTCCCAAAGCCTTATGGGCGGAGGGAATGACATGTGCCACCCATGTGATCAACATGCTACCTCTGAGCCCCAACAGGATGGTGTCTCCACACCAACTCATGTTCGGGGAGAAGCCAAATGTGGGTCACATGAGGGTGTTTGGCTCTACCTGCTTCGTGCACGTTCCATAGGTGAGAGAACCAAGTTGGAGCCGAAAGCGAGGAAGTGTGTCTTCATCGGCTACGACGAGCGGAAGAAGGGGTGGAAGTGCATGAACCCACAGACCCACAAGTTCGTCGTCTCGCGCGACGTTGTGTTTGACGAACTGATCTCGTATCAGGGAGTCTCTTCTGTGGTGCTGCCGGAGAGTGGAGAAGGAAGCAGGGGAGAAGAGAGAGTCACTGAGGACTCTATGATGGAGTTGGAGGTATCTCTAAGTGCCCCATTGCCATCTGGCTCAGGGGGAGCTTCGAGTTCTAGAAGCAGCGGGAGCTTCGAGTTCTAGAAGCAGGGGGAGCTATGCTTCAAGAGAAGTTGAAAGAGGAGCTGGAGAGGAGGAGTCTACCGGAGTGGTAGAGAGTGTCCAAGCCTTGAGAAGGTCGAAGCGGACCATCGTCCCGCCTTCTCGCTATAAGGAGGGGAACTTCGTTAGTTTGGTCACTTGCTTCTTCGCAGGACCACTCGACGAGAGGGAACCTGCCCGCTTTGAAGATGTCGTTGCCACTAAGGAGTGGGACGTGGCCATGGATGAGGAGATGGAGGCCCTGAAGAAGAATGAGACATGAGACCTTGTTCCCATGGTGGAGGGCATCAAACCTGTCACCTGCAAGTGGGTGTACAAGGTGAAGACGAAAGCTGATGGAGGAGTTGAGCGGTACAAGGCTAGGCTTGTCGCTCGAGGTTTCTCACAAACCTATGGAGAGGACTATGAGGAGACCTTCAGTCCTGTAGCGAAGATGACGTCGGTGAGGACGGTCATTGCCCTAGCAACGTGCAAAGGGTGGAAGCTGTGGCAGCTTGATGTGAAGAATGCATTCCTATATGGAGAGATTGATAAGGATATATTCATGGTGCAACCACCTGGATACGTGTCCAAGTCTCAGCCACGTCATGTCTGCAAGCTGAAGAAAGCCCTCTATGGGTTGAAACAGGCGCCGAGAGCCTGGTATGGGAAGATTGCAGAGTATCTGTAGTTCTGTGGTTACGATGCCTCAGACTCAGACTCTAGCATGTTTGTGAAGAAGAGTGGAGACCTTCACGTGTTGGTGCTGCTGTACGTCGACGACATGATCGTGACAGGGAACAACAGTGAAGAGGTCGTGGCGCTGAGACAGCAGCTAGCCATACGGTTTGAGATGAAGGATCTTGGTGAACTGCACCATTTCCTTGGACTTCAAGTGGAGAAGAGTAAAGGCGGTCTGTTCGTGACCCAGAAGGCTTATGCCGAGAGGATCGTCGAGAGATTCGGCATGAAGGAGAGGAAGAGCAGCTCCGTTCCTTTGGAGGTTGGGCTGAAGCTTCAGAAGGAAGAAGGGAGGATTCTTCCTGATCCGAAGATCTTCCGGGCACTGGTGGGGAGCCTTATCTATCTGACCATCACAAGGCCGGACATCGCCTTTGTTGTCGGCCGAGTGAGTCGGTACATGCAGGAGCCGCGGAAGCTTCATCTGGAGGCAGCCAAGGGGATACTGAAGTATCTGTGTACAACCCCGGGTTCGCCTGGAGCGAGAAAGTCAATAACACTCGCGAAGACGGAATTGCCTCTTACCATTCCGCTGTTCATCGCCCGCGGGAAGACAAGCGGGCAGGGCACTCGCAGGCCATTCGCGAGGAGATAGGCAAGCTGGAGTTTTAGTGGTCGCTAGCAGGAGGGAAGGCGAGCCGGGTACTCGCCGACCGCCCACGAGAAGGCGGGCAAGCCAAATTTCTTCCGAGTCTGAGTGTTCGACGAACTTCGGGGGAGATCGACGAATTCAACCCAGCGCCCGACGAAGTGCGTTCTGAGTTCGACGAGCGGCACCTTCGAACCTGTCTCAGCGGGTCCGCTGGGACAGAGTGGTCCCAGCGGTTTTCCGCCTGCAGCTCAGCTTGGCGTGCTCAATATTCATTCCATCTCCACGTTCTTACTGGGCAAAGGAGGGTACGCGGTAAAGTTGTGCGAGCTCGGGCAGGGCTCGCAAGAATATACGCAGACCAGGCCCAGACCTGAGAGATCGGCAGGCGAGCAGGGTACTCGCGGGCCGCTCGCAAGAAGATAGGCGAGCAGGGCACTCGCAAGCCGTTCGCAAGGAAGATGGGCGAGCAGGGCATTCGCAGACCGCTCGCGAGGAAGGTGGGCAAACCTGATTCTCGCGACGGTCTTCTGGGCGAGTCAGCGAGATCCCAGCGGATTTCTCTTCAGTCTCAACGGATTCTTCTCCACTCGTCGCGTTCGACGAACTCGCTCCTCAGCGTTCGACGAACTCGCGGCGTTCGACGGACTCGCCGCGTTCGACGAACTCGCCGCGTTCGACAGACTCGCCGCGTTCGACGAACTCGCTCCTTAGCGTTCGACGAACTAGCTTCTCGGTGTTCGACGAACTGCGATTTCTCGGCGTTCGACGAAATTACCTCTTTACCCCTGGAGGTCTGCCATTAGCTCCTCCAAACAACGGAGCTTGGCTGTTAGCAGGCCAAATTGGGGTGCGTTTAGCAAAACCAAAAGGCGGAATTCCGCTATTGACAGACCACGAACAAAAACTATAAATAGACCTTAAAGGGCACCTTGAGAGGGATTCCAATCTCAGTTCTCTGAGCTTCTTCCCCCCTTGGTTACTTTGGTTTAGATCTCTAGCTCTCCAAGGTGCCCGAGTCTCAGCTTTGGCTTGGGAGGGGAAGCGCTCAACGATCTTTCGGGTGTGTGGTGGGACCTCCTTGCTGTGACTAAGGTCTTAGTCTACGTTCCAAGTCTCCAGTCTGTCCATTCCAAGGGATTAGTAAGGGCTAGCTGCCCCTCAACTTGTTGAGGGCCCGAGCATCACAGGAGACCGAGAAATCGGTTTCAACATTTTGGTGCGGTGAGCGTGGAGTGCTAGCTAGTCCAAGAAAGTTTTGAAGAAGGGACATGGCAGGAGAGGAGGATCAAGGCGAGGACTTCTGCGAGCGGACCCAGGTGGTGACGGCGAGGATGTTCTCAGACTTCCGGAGGGAAGTCCTCGACACCCTCGGGTTCACCGTGGCAGCGCTGCGAAGCCAGTTCGCGACCTCGGTGCCTCTGGTGATCCCTCCCCCGGCAGCGGCTGGCGGGAATGCTCCAGGAGGGAGGGCTGGAAAGGAGGTGACCGAGGGGTCCGCGCGGGATATGGAAAGGCGAGTGTTGTTCGCCAGCCCGCCGAGTGAGGTTCCGACGAGCTCGGTGCCAGCGGGCACGCTGCCGGCGAGCGCGATTCAGGCGAGCGCGGCACCCGCGAGCACAGCGCCCGCGAGCGCGGCTCTCGCGAGTTCAAGTATGGCGAGAGAGCTCGTGGGGCGAGTGGAGCAAGAAAGGATGGTCGGCGGGGGTAGCCCCTTTTGCGAGTTGGTGCTCTCCGCTCCCGTTCCGGAAGGGTTTAGGGAGTGGGATAGGGTCTACTACCACGGCAGGGACGACCCCGTCCAGCATCTACAATCATTCGAGGACTCGGTCTCCATTAGGCCGATGTCGGATGCTCTCAAGTGTCGGCTTTTCGCCGTCACCCTAAAGGAGAAGGCCAGGGATTGGTTCCACCAACTCCCTGTCGGGTCGATTTATGCGTTCGAGGATTTGCGGCGAAGTTTCTTTCTGCGATTTTCAACCTCCAAGAAGAGGAAGAAGGACGTCGAGTCCCTCTTCAAGGTGAAGCAGGAGCCGAGGGAGTCGCTGGCTCATTATGCGGACAAGTTTCAAGAGGAAGTGATTCTCACCCAAGAGATGCCTGGGTTCGCCCTCCAGCTCGCCTTCACGGTCGGGCTGAAGGAGAGTTTCTTTAAGATGGCGCTGAAGTGAAAGGCCCCCGTCTCCTACGAGGAGTTGATGGAGAGGGTGGCAGAGGAGATTGAGAGTGAAGAAGCCAATCCGGAACTCACCAAGAGACTGGCCAAGCTCAGTGAGCCGGAGGTGAGGCAGCAAGATGTGTGGAGAAGAGAAGAGCCCAGGGCCACGGAGATTGGGTGGAGGCAGCAAGGAGGAGCATGCCAAGGACAAGGGCGAGGGTTTGCTCCCGGAGGGGGCCATTACCAGGGAGGCCAGGGGAGACCTCAGCTAGGGTGGAGGCAGGGTCCGAGGCAGTTGCCTCCCCCGCCTCAGCAAGCGATGGCGATCGGAAGAGGAGGAGGAAGGAGAGGAAGGGGAAGGAGGGAAGGAGCAGAAGCAGGAGCGGGGAGAAGAAGGGGGAACAGGGCGGCGGAGGCCGAGAGGGGTGAAGTAGCGTTGTCGTACTGCGACTTCCATGATGAGGAAGGTCACGCAACAGCCACTTGCCCGGAGTTCCTGGAAGCGAAGAGGGCCAGAGTGTCGGCCCCGCGGCCACCTCAGGTGAGGATCGAAGAGGTTCTACCCCGGGATAAGGAGGAGGAAAGGTGCGAGGACCGGGTTGATTTGGGGACCCAAGGGGGGTATCAGAGTGATCCACGGGGGAGTAGGAGTGGAGGCAACCCACAAGGCGAGCCTCCATACCATCTACCGTCGGAGCGTGGCCTCAACATCCATGCCCCCCCCCCCCCCCCCCCCCCCCCCCCCCCCCCCGCATAAAGATTACCTTCTCCCAAAGGAATACGCCGGGCCATGAGGACCCGTTCTGCGACGCCTTGGTCATCCAGACCGCCATCGAGAACTTCACCGTGTCTCGAATCCTCGTGGACAATGGAAGCTCCGTCAACGTCATCTTCAAGAAGGCGTTTGACGAGATGAAGGTAGAGCACAAGAGGGTGCTGGCCTCGGATGGGCCATTGTTTGGATTCTCCGGAGAAAGAAAGGAGGTGGAAGGAGGAGTAGGACTCCATGTAGTCCTAGGAGGGCAGTCGCGGAACTGCCGCTTCGTCATAGTGGATGCCCCGAGCAGCTACAGTGCCATCTTCGGACGGCCTCTCATCAGTGCATTCCGCTGCGTCCCCTCCACTTTCCACCAGTGCCTTAAGTTCAATTCAGGAGGAGTTCAAGTTCGGATAAGAGGGAATCCGAAGGTAGCGAGGCAATGCTACGTAACGGCTGTCAACACCATCTCCTGGATGGCCGACGCGGAGAAATGAGATCAGGAGGTGGGTGAGCTGGCGGGACTCGGAGAAAGAGCAGAGGGAGAAGGGGGGAGAAAAAGAAAGGCCCAAGAGGTAAGGGCTGAAGAGCCGGCGGAGGAGAAGAGGGAAGCCCAGGAGGTAAGGGCGGGAGATTTGGTGGAGGAGGAGAAAGAAGAGGGAGGAGGCAAGGCCCAGGAGGCAAGGGCAGCGGAGTTGATGGAGATTGGAGACAGAGGAGAGGAGGAGGCCGGAGCGTTGGCTTGCGGCGAGAAAGAAAGAAATTGGGAAGAGTAGTCCCGGCTGGAGGCCGCGGACGAAGTGGTAGAGCTGGAGGTCACCACCCAGGCCGGGGTGGTGGAAAAGGTCCGCATCAGTGGGGAGCTTGACCCGGAGGAGCAGAAGCAGATCCTGGCCTGCGTCCAGAGAAATGTGGATGTCTTTGCTTGGAGCGCAGCGGAGATGCCCGGGATCGACGCGGACGCGGCTTGCCACCGCCTCAACATTGATCCCGGCACCCGCCCCATCCGCCAAAAGAAAAGAGCCACCGCTGACAAGCTGGAAGGTCCCATCAGGGATGAGGTGGC
This sequence comes from Dactylorhiza incarnata, assembly GCA_033032865.1. Lineage (NCBI taxonomy): Eukaryota > Viridiplantae > Streptophyta > Magnoliopsida > Asparagales > Orchidaceae > Dactylorhiza > Dactylorhiza incarnata. Next base: position 2,345,194 of record JAWHQI010000309.1, on the reverse strand, counting down.
CAAGCTCCTTCGAGCCGGGTTTGTATCGGAGATCCAGTATTCAGGCTGGGTCTCCAATGTAGTAATGGTAAAGAAAGGAGGAGGTAAGTGGCGTATGTGTATCGACTTTTCACTACTTAATAAATCATGCCCCAAGGATTGCTACCCCCTGCCTAGAATCGACGCGCTGGTTGATTCAGCCGTCGGTTTCTCTATAATGTCTTTCCTAGATGCATTTTCAGGTTATCACCAAATACGCATGCATCCCCCCGACGTCAAGGACGTCTCCTTTATCACAGGGGATGGGTGTTATTGCTATAAGATGATGCCCTTCGGGCTCAAGAATGCTGGAGCTACGTACCAACGAATGATGGACAGGGTCTTCCGGGAGCAGAAAGGAAGGAACCTAGAAGTCTATGTTGATGACCTCATGGTGAAGAGCCGGGACCTCAAGTCTCACCTCCAAGACCTTGAGGAGACCTTTGGGACCCTGCGGAAGTACAAAATGAAACTCAACCCTCTGAAGTGTGTCTTCGGGGCTAGCAGGGGAAAGTTCCTGGGTCACTTGCTCACCCCCGCAGGGGTGGAGCCCAACCCCGACAAGGTTAAGGCGATCATGGAGTTAGGGTCGCCAAGGAATTCGAAAGAGGTTCAACGTCTCACCGGGAAGTTGGCCGGACTCAGCCGCTTCCTTTCCAAGGCGGGGGAGAGGTGCGCACCTTTCTTCAAGGTGCTAAGAGGAAACAAGAAGTTCGAATGGACCTTGGAGTGTGAGGAGGCATTTCAGGCTTTGAAGGGACAACTCACCCAGACTCCATTACTCCAGGGACCAAGGCAGGGAGATGATCTATCCCTATACTTGGGGGGTAGGATCCGAGGCAGTAAGCTCTGTGTTGGTTCGGGAAGAGGGGAGGAAGCAATTCCCCATCTATTACGTCAGCCGAGTATTGAAGAAGGCGGAGCTCCGATACCCAATCCTAGAAAAGTTGGCCTTTGCTTTGGTGGTATCCGCTCGGAAGCTTTGGCCATACTTCCAAGCACATTCCATCAAAGTAGTGACCGACTACCCGCTTCGCAAAATCATGGAAGGGGTAGAGCATTCGGGGAGGCTAGCAAAATGGTCTGTGGAGCTGAGCGAGTTCGACATCTCGTTCGTGCCAAGGACGTCGGTCAAGGCACAAGCGGTGGCAGACTTCATGGAGGACTACGTAACCGAGGCAGGAGGGCATGAATCGCCTCCCCCGGTAGCATGGAAGATGCTGGTGGTTGGAGCGTCATGAAAGCACTCCTATGGGGGGGAATTATCTTGGTGAGTCCCCAAGGGACGAAGATCGAACAAGCGTTGAGCATCCATTTCCCGATAACCAACAACCAGGCCGAGTACGAGGCAGTGATAGCAGGCCTGCGGCTGGCCAGGGAACTGGGTGTGCAGGACGTTGAGGTCTCAACGGACTCCATGGTGGTGGCTTGCCAGATCAAGGGGGAGTTCGAGGTCAAAGAGCCAACTCTCCAGCGATACCTGGAGAAAGTCAAGGGGGTCGTCGGGCAATTTCGTACTTTCTCCATCAAGCACGTACCAAGAGTGGAGAGCACCCAAGCGGACCTCCTGGCCAAGTTCGATCCCCGGGCAGGAGGGACGGTGTCAGAGCTCTTTCGACCTTCTATCGATGAGGGAGAGCTGATGGAGGTGGATCGACGGGAGTCCTGGATGGATCCCTTCGTCACCTTCCCGACGTTAGGAAAATTCCCCGAAGAGGAAGTGGACAAGCGACGCTTCAGGTACTAGTCAGCTTATTATTCTTTACATGCAGGAGGACTGTACAGAAAGACCCTCTCGGGGCTCCTGGCCCGTTGTGTGTCGGAGGAGGAGGCCCCCAGAGTCCTCGGAGAAATCCATTCGGGAGAATGTGGTAGTCACTCCGGGAGTCGGGCTCTGGAGGGAAGAGTGTTGAGGCAGGGCTACTTTTGGCCTACCCTCAGCAAGGATGCGGCGGAGTTCGTAAGGAAGTGCCCAAAGTGTCAGCTCTATGCTCCTCTCCAACTCCTCCCGGCTCAAAGGCTCCGGACCATCACAGCCCCATGGCCCTTTGCCATATGGGGTTTAGACTTGGTGGGTCCCTTCCCACAGGCTAGTGGCCAAAGGAAGTTCCTACTGGTAATGATTGATTATTTCTCTAAGTGGGTGGAAGTAAAGGCGCTGACCAAGGTGACCTCCCAGGTAGTGAGAAATTTTGTATGGGGGGGAGATAATTTGCAGGCACGGGCTCCCCTTGGCCATAGTGACGGACAACGGGCCACAATTTGCCAGCGAGGAGTTTGTTAGTTTCTGCACCCAGCTGGGCATCGACCTTCGGTTCGCATCAGTCCACCACCCTAGGAGTAATGGGCAGGTGGAAGCGGCGAACAAGATCATCGTCAACCTACTCAAGAAAAAGGTGGAGAACCTCAGGGGGAACTGGGTTGAGCAGTTACCTTCGGTCCTCTGGGCCATGAGGACTACCCCAAACACGTCCACACGAGAGACCCCCTTCAAACTGTCCCATGGGTCTGAAGCCGTCCTCACGATCGAATTCGACGTAAAGACCCCTAGGGTGGTCGCCGCGGGCGAAGTAGATGAAGAGTGGCTAGTGGAGAATGATGCAGAGCAAAGGCTATCGCTGGATTTAGTGGAGGAGCTTCGGGACCTCGCCGCTATTCGGCAGGAGGAGGTCAAGAGGCGTATGGCCAGATACTTTGACCAACACAGCAGGATCAAGCACTTCGAAAAAGGAGACTTGGTATTGAAAAAGGTTGACGCGGCGGGAAGAGGAGCCGCGGTTGGTAAGATGGAGCCCAACTGGGAGGGACCTTATATGGTAAGTGAAGTACTTAAGTCAGGAGGATACCACCTCCAGGATGTGGAAGGGGTACCTCTCGGCCGAGCCCGGAGTGGGGATGACCTGAAGCGATTCTATCCGTAAGAAAATTCTTGTAACTCACATTGTATGCTCCCGTTCTCCGTATATATATATATATATATATATATATATATATATATCTATATGAAATTTTGGAATTGCTTCTCAGTAATGTGCTCTTTGGTGTTGGAATGCCCCAGATCGATTCCGCTGCCGGGCTCTCATAAACGGTGGGTCGGGTAGATCTCTGGAGAGGCTGGCAATGTTTCAAGTATTTGGTGCCGGAATGCCCCAGATCGATTCCGCTGTCGGGCTCTCATAGACGGTGGGTCAGGTAGATCTCTGGAGAGGCTGGCAAGGTTTCAAGTGTTTGGTGCTGGAATGCCCCAGATCGATTCCGCTGCCGGGCTCTCATAGACGGTGGGTCAGGTAGATCTCTGGAGAGGCTGACAAGGTTTCAAGTGTTTGGTGCTGGAATGCCCCAGATTGATTCCGCTGCCGGGCTCTCATAGATGGTGGGTCAGGTCTCTAGAGAGGCTGGCAAGGTCTCTGGAGAGGCTGGCAAGGTTTCAAGTATTTCGTGCCGAAATTGTTAAAACCGATTTCTCGGTCTCTTGTGAAGCTCGGGCCCTCGACGAGTTGAGGGGCAGCTAGCCCTTACTAATCCCTCGGAATGGATAGACTAGAGACTCAGAACGTAGACTAAGACCTCAGACTCAGCAAGGAGGTCCCACCACACACCCGGAAGATCGTTGAGCGCTTCCCCTCCCAAGCCAAAGCTAAGACTCGGGCACCTTGGAGAGCTAGAGAGCTGAACCAAAGTAACCAAGCGGGAAGAAGCTCAGAGAACTGAGATCGGAATCTCTCCCAAGGTGCCCTTTGAGGTCAATTTATAGTTTTTTGTTCGTGGTCTGCTAACAACGGAATTCCGCCTTTCGATTTTGCTAAACGCACCCCAATTTGGCCTGCTAACAGTCAAGCTCCGCTGTTCGGAGGAGCTAATGGCAGACCCCAGGGGTACAGTGGTAATTTCGTCGAATCGCAGAGAAGTCGCAGTTCGTCGAACGCCGAGAACCTAGTTCGTCGAACGCAGCGAGCCACAGTTCGTCGAACGCCGAGGGGCCAGTTCGTCGAACGTAGCGAGTTCACGGTTCGCCGAACACTGAGAGCGGAAGAGGATCCGCTGAGACTGAAGAAAAATCTGCTGAGACCTCGCTGACCCGCTCAGGAGACCCTTGCGAGCGGATCGCGAGGATCAGGCTCGCCGACCTTCCTCGCGAGCGGTCTGTGAGTGCCCTACTCGCCCTTCTTCTTGCGAGCGGTCTGCGAGTTTCGGGCTCGCCTGCCTGTCGATCCCTCGGGTCTGGGCATGGTATGCGAATATTCTTGCGAGCCCTGCCCGAGCTCGCACAATTTTACCGCGTTTCCTCCTTTACCTAGCGAGAACGTGGAGATGGACTGAAGATCGAGCACGCCAAGCTGTCCCAGCGGACCCGCTGAGACGGGTTCGAAGGTGCCGCTTGCCGAACTCCGAATGCACTTCGTCGGGCGCTGGGTTGACTTCGTCGATCTCCCCCGAAGTTCGTCGAACACTCAGACCGGGCAGAAGAAATCGGGCTTGCCCGCCTTCTCGTGGGCGGCCGACGAGTACCCGGCCCGCCTGCCCTCCTGATAGCGACTACTAAAAACTCCAGCTCGCCTATCTCCTCGCGAATAGCCTGCGAGTGCCCTGCCTGCTCGTCTTCCCGCTAGCGATGAATAGCGGAATGGCAAGAGGCAATTTCGACTTCGCGAGTGTTATTGGCTTCCCAGCTCCGGGCGAACCCGGGGTTATACATAATCCCCGCTCTTCGCGAGTTTTAAGCTAAACTTGCGAAGAATCGTCCAACCTTCGGTGTTCGCATGGAGGATGCTGACCTGGCGGGAATCTTTTCGGTGGGTCCCAGCCCCCCTGCTATAAATATCGCTGATCACGGTCGATGTCCACCTCACTTTCCTCATCTTTCTTCGCCGCTCCGTACTGTAGCTGTTTGAAAATGCCTATTTCCGAAGAGACCAGGGCTCGCATTAATGCAGCGCGATCCTTGGAGCATGCGGCCCTCGCCAAACCTGCTCCTTGGGCCCCGAAGCCATCTTCCCCAAGAATGCTGAAAGCGAAGTCGGTTCGGCGCCAAGCCGGGGAGGGAGGATCCTTGGCCTTAAACACGTCGCCCGACCTTCTGCTCGCGGACTAGGTATTCGGATCGACAAGCTGATTCGCCTCCTCCCCCTGCTGATATGTATATATATATTTTTTCCTTTTCAGGCCTCGCTTCTTCTGGGGAGCCTGACGAATAAAACCCGGGTGGACGCACGCCCCGCTACTCCCCGGGGGGATGGCATGGAGATCATGGACTTGGATCCCTCCAACCTTCACTCGTCGCCTCAGCGCGGTAGGCCTTCTCACGCGATTCCTTGATAAGCATCGCTGTACTATTTTGGTTAACTTGTCTCTTGCAGCGCCTCCTCTCATAACCTCCGGCGGGCAAGACGTTCCACCGCTTTCGGAGCCTCCATCAGTGACAAATGTTCCTGTTCCTGGATACACCCTGTTGGACCCTGTGAATCCTGAGAATTCTCATCTTGGCGCCGCTCACGGTGAAGGCCCGGCTTCTCGCCCGGGTTTAGGTAAATCGCTGACCCTTCCTCACGGGACTCCCTTCAAGGGGGGGGGGGGGGGGGGGGGGGGGGGGGGGGGGGGGGGGGGGGGGGCGACTCTTCTCGTGCGAATCAGGGTAAGACGACTCCTAAATCGCATTGCTTGCCTAAATCGCCTGGTTATCTCCCTCTCTTCCTTCAGCTGAACTCCCCCCTTTTTTGTAGGCCTTCGCGAGAGTTCTGACGACCTCGATTTTGGGGAGGATGGGTCGTCGCCTCTTCCCTTGCCGGAGGAAATTGATGCCTTCCTCGGCGACCCCCTAGATCCGGTGACGATGAAGAAACGAACCTCAGAGCTTTTCCAGAAACAGGGGCGAATGCTTCAAAGTCTGTACAGCCAGGCGAAGAAGGACAGCGAGGCGGCCGGAGAGCAGATCGCCTCGCTCGAGGATGAATGTGCTCGGCTTCAAGCCGTGCTGCTGCCCGATTCTCTCGAGGAGGTTACTTCTCTGGGGGTGCATATTGCGCGAATGGTGGACCATGCTCGCCTGATTCAGCATGAGGCCAACGCTGTCTATGCGTATCACTATCCCAGGAGACCGCCTAGCACGGGGGCGAGAGGCCGAGGCCAGTGGAAGTGGATCCAGTACTGACCCCCCCCCTTTTTTTTCTCGCACGAGATAATTCGCTTCTTAATTTATGACGGCTAGACGATTTACGCCCTAGTGGCAATTTGAACTCCTTTTCTCGCTCTCGCGGGCTATCAGTATCTTTTCTATATTAATGATGCCTTTTATTTTGTTGTTCTGTCGTGCAACTCGCGCACGCCTGCTCAATTAGCTTTGTTCGTTTTACTTATTTCTTGCCTTTTGCTGCCCGAGCTCGCGATCCGCGGGGATTCGCGTAGCCTGTTTAATTCATTGTTTTTCACGCTGACTCGCGACCTTTAAGAGCCCGCCTTAAATACCTGTTCTATCGCTCTTCCGGCTCGCGAGTCGATATTATTATGTTCAGGCGGGCCGCCCGAGGGAGGCGGGCACGATGATCGAGGATCATCATGATGCACTTTGGCTAACCGCACTCCCGGCGCTTCGATTCCTCTCCGCCGCCTTTTCTTTTTCTATAAATAGGGCCAGCATTTATGTCCAACCACCGCTCCGATCATCTTCTTCCTCTTGCCTGCTTCCTTGTTCTCGCCACTTTCCCTCTTTGTGCTCGCTTACTTATTTTACAGGAAAGCAATGGGTGGCGATAGTGCAGATACCGAAGGTCGGGCTAAGTGCGCGCTGACTTTTTGCGAGCACACCTTTATGAATTGCTCGCTTACGGAGAACGAACATCACATGGTCGTGGCGAACTATATTTCGCCAGGGTTTGCTTCTCGGCGGCCTTCGGGCGAGGACGCGATCAATTTTCCTCTCGCGGATGAACTCGCCATTCCGATGGCTCATTTTGAGGTGGGCTTGCGATTGCCCCTCTGGCCCGAGATCAGCCAGGTACTAGCCTCCTCCCTTCTTTTTCTCGTTGGGTACTCGCTTGGGGGTCCTTGTCTAACCTTCCGTTGCGAACTCTCCAGATACTTAAATACTTCGGCGTAATCCTGGGTCAGCTGACCCCCAACGCCGTTGCGATGATGGTAGCCTTCGCGTGCTACCTGCGGGAGGAGCGGGTGGAGTTCAGTCTGCCTGTCTTTCGCAAGTTGTTCTCCTTCCGAGCGAACAGAGACGGGACCGCCTTCTTCCTGAGTCAACATGCCAAGGTCCAAGAGACGGTCAATAAAAGTCATTATTGGCCCCAAAAATTTGTTATCGTGAAGGGGCCCTTCGGTAACGTGCCCTTCTCGCCCATTCAGCGCTCCAAAGCCACTTACGCTCCCCCAACACTCGGTGGTCACGAAGCCGAGCTCTTCACATTCATGTCGACCAACTTCGAGGTGGTCTACCTCAGAAGGAACGTCGACTCGCTTCCTCCGGTGCTGCCAGGAACAGGTTTGGCTCGTGTCTGCTCCTCTTCGTCATTTTTAATCTTTCCTAACTCCGACTACTCCTACTCGCAGGGGAGCGGGATGTCCCGCTCAACCCCCCCTACGCGCAGGTGGGGCCCATCCCGCCCGATCTTCAGCTCGCTACTTCTGCTGCCGAGCTCTGTCGAGAGTCCACCTCCACCCCGACCTCTTCTTCCCTGAAGCGGCCGATTCCCGCGAGTCGAGGGTCGAAATCCCTACCCCCTCCCCCCAAGAAATCGAAGACACTTCCTCTAACCAAGGGGAAGGGGGTCTCCGGGGTTCCGTCCGGGGGTGGCCGCCCTGCGACTCAGTCAAAAGAGAAGGTGGTCAGCGAACCCCTCAAGGTGATTGCTGGCACCTCGAAGGTGCCCGCCCCGACTCTCCACCGAAACTATGGCCTCGGGGCCAAGCACTTGGACGAGGCCGGCGCGCCTCTGCTCGTCTGGGACGAGGAGGTCAATCGGGCCTCGATATCGACCCTCCTTCCCTCCTGGGTGGAGGAAAACGAGATCGGGGGCGACGCCTTCGCTCTGTCCTTTGGCCTCTATGGGCGAGAGGACGCCAAGGAGTTCAACTCGCTATCCTCCCGGACGCTCGCCCATGAGAGTGCATGATCCCAACTTCGTTCTCTGGAGCTCGCCCACATGGTGGGTCGGCGCAATTTCCAGGCGGAGAGAAACGCCGAGGAGCTTACTCGCGAGCTAAATATCGCCGCGAAACAATTCACGCGCCTAAAGAAGGAGAAAGGCTCTGATGCCCTTCGGGAGGCGCTGAAGGCTTCGACCGAGGAGGTGGCCGTCCTAAAAGAAAAACTCGATATCTCTGACGGCCTTGTCGCCAGCCTCCAGGGTGGGATGGTGAGTTTCCTGACCACTCGCCCGCCCTTTTTCGTCCCACCAAATCCTCCCCTAATTTTGCTTCTTTTATTTTTTGTAGGATGCCGAGACCGCCAACGAGCTCCTTGCTCGCAACGCTGACTTGGTTCGGCAGGTGGAGGGATTGAAAGCCCTCAACCTTGAACTAGTCCAGGCCGCTCTCCCGCCCAGCCCCAAATCTTTGAAGGATAAGCAGCGAGAGCATAAAGACGAAATGCGAGAGGGAGCGCTTCATGCGACAACGTTCGCCTTCCGCACCCTCAAGAGATCCGGCCTGCTCACGGCGGAGGCTGCCGAGCTCACCTTGGAGGACCTGGTCCCCGAAATGTTTATGCCCACTACACCCCTCGAGAAGAGCAAGAGCGAGAAGTCTGCGAATGAGTCATGATTCGTTACGTTCTACCTTTTTGTTGTTTTTATTTTTTGGCTGGCGAGATCGCCGCAGGTCCTGTAAACTTTTTGCAAAAGAGATGATATGATTTTGTATATATTTTTTGCTTTGCTCGCCATTTTTGGTGTAGGAATGTTTGTATCTTTTTTCTTGCTAATCGTTCTTATTCTCGTATGGATTTCTGATTTTTTCCAAATGAAAATCTCTTTAGCTTGTACACCTCCCGGGTTGGGGGAACTCCCATCTTTCACGTCGGCGAGTACTCGGCCCGTCCCGAGGGCGAATACCTTCCTGTCCTTCCTTCGCTTTCCGCGAGTACTCTATGGCGCGAAAGACCTATCCCGTGCGAGAGAGATGAACGTTCTACTTACTCGCTCAGCGAGATCACCTCTGCTTGCCGAGCGAGACGACCCCGGCCTCAAAGAGCTTGAAACCTTGCCAGCACCAAACACTTGAAAAAACCGATCTGGGGCATTCCGGCGCCAAACACTTGAAACCTTGCCAGCCTCTCCAGAGATCTACCGACCCACCGTTTATGAGAGCCCGACAGCGGAATCGATCAGGGGCATTCCAACACTAAACACTTGAAACCTTGTCAGCCTCTCCAGAGATCTACCTGACCCACCGTCTATGAGAGCCCGACATCGGAATCGATCGGGGGCATTCCAGCACTAAACACTTGAAACCTTGCCAGCCTCTCCAGAGATCTACCTGACCCACCGTCTATGAGAGCCCGACAGCGGAATCTATCTGGGGCATTCAAGCACCAAACGACTTGAAACATTGCCAGCCTCTCCAGAGATCTACCTGACCCACCGTCTATGAGAGCCTGGCAGCGGAATCGATCTGGGGCATTCCAGCACTAATCCACTTGAAACCTTGCCAGCCTCTCCAGAGATCTACCTGACCCACCGTCTATGATAGCCCGACAGCGGAATCGATCTGGGGCATTCCAGCACCAAACCACTTGAAACCTTGCCAGCCTCTCCAGAGATCTACCTGACCCACCGTCTATGAGAGCCCGGCAGCGGAATCGATCTGGCGCATTCCAGCACCAAACCACTTGAAACCTTGCCAGCCTCTCCAGAGATCTACCTGACCCACAGTCTATGAGATCCCGACAGCGAAATCGATCTGGGGCATTCCAGCACCAAACCACTTGAAACCTTGCCAGCCTCTCCAGAGATCTACCTGACCCACCGTCTATGAGAGCCCGGCAGCGGAATCGATCTGGGGCATTCCAGCACCAAACCACTTGAAACTTTGCCAGCCTCTCCAGAGATCTACCTGACCCACCGTCTATGAGAGCCCGGCAGCGGAATCGACCTGGGGCATTCCAGCACCAAAGAACGCATTTTTGAGAAATAATTCCAAAATTTTGTATATATGCACGGAGAATGGAAACATACAAAGTTAGTTATATAAAATTTTCTTACGGATAGAATCATTTCAGGTCATCCCCACTCCGGGCTCGGCCGAGGGGTACCCCTTCCACATCCTGGAGGTGGTACCCTCCTGACTTAAGCACTTCTCTTACAATATAAGGTCCTTCCCAGTTGGGCTCCAGCTTGCCAACTGTGGCTCCTCTTCCCGCCGCGTCGACCTTTTTCAATACCAAGTCTCCTTCCTTGAAGTGCTTGATCCTGATGTGCTGGTCAAAGTACCTGGCCATGCGCCTCTTGACCTCCTCTTGTCGGATGGCGGCGAGGTCCCGGAGCTCTTCCACCAAATCCAGTGATAGCCTTTGTTCTGCGTCGTTCTCCATTAGGCACTCTTCATCCCCTTCGCCCGCGGCGACCACCCTGGGGGTCTTTACTTCGAATTCTATCGGGATGACGGCCTCAGACCCATGGGACAGTCTAAAGGGGGTCTCTCCTGTGGCCGTGTTTGGTGTAGTCCTCATGGCCCAGAGGACCGAAGGTAACTGCTCAACCCAATTCCCCCTGAGGTTCTCCACCTTCTTCTTGAGTAAGTTGACGATGATTTTGTTCGCCGCTTCTACCTGCCCGTTACTTCTAGGGTGGTGGACGGATGCGAACCGAAGGTCGATGCCCAGCTGGGTGCAGAAACTAACAAACTCCTCGCTGGCAAATTGCGGCCCGTTGTCCGTCACGATGGCCAAGGGGAGTTCGTGCCTGCAAATGATCTCCCCCCATATGAAGTTTCTCACTACCTGGGAGGTCACCTTGGCCAGCGCCCTTACTTCCACCCACTTGGAGAAATAATCAATCATTACCAGCAGGAACTTCCTTTGGCCGCTAGCCTGCGGGAAGGGACCCACCAAGTCCAATCCCCATATAGCGAAGGGCCACGGGGCCGTGATGGGCCGGAGCCTCTGAGCGGGGAGGAGTTGGAGTGGAGCGTAGAGCTGGCACTTTTGGCACTTCTTTGCGAACTCCGCTGCATCCTTGCTGAGTGTAGGCCAAAAGTAGCCCTGCCTCAACACTCTCCCTTCTAGGGTCCGGCTCCCGGAATGACAACCACATTCTCCCGAGTGAATTTCTTCGAGGACTCGGGGGACCTCCTCCTCTGATACACAACGAGCCAGGAGTCCCGAGAGTGTTTTCCGGTAGAGTCCTCCTGCATGCAAGGAGTAATAGGCCGATTTGTACATGAAGCGTCGCTTATCCATGTCCTCCTCGGGGAATTTTCCTGACGTCAGGAAGGTGATGAAGGGATCCATCTACGATGCTCGCTGATCCACCTCCATCAGCTCCCCTTCTTCGATGGAAGGTCGGAAGAGTTCTGATACGGTCCCTCCAGCCCGAGGGTCGAATTTGGCCAGGAGGTCCGCCGGGGTGCTTTCCTCCCTTGGTACGTGCTTGATGGAGAAAGTGCGGAATTACCCAAGGACCCCCTTGGCCTTCTCCAGGTACTGTTGGAGGGTTGGCTCTTTGACCTCGAACTCCCCCTTGATCTGGCAAGCCACCACTATGGAGTCCGTTGAGACCTCCACGTCTTGCACACCCAATTACCTGGCCAGCCGCAGGCCCGCTATCACTGCCTCGTACTCGGTCTGGTTGTTGGTTATCGGGAAACGGATGCTCAATGCCTGTTCGATCTTCGTCCCTTGGGGGCTCACCAAGATGATTCCTCCTCCATAGGAGTGCTTTCCTGACGCACCATCCACTAGCATCTTCCACGCCACTGGGGGAGGCGATTCACGTTCTCCTACCTCGGTGGCGTAGTCCACCATGAAGTCTGCCACCGCTTGCACCTTGATCGACGTCCTGGGCACGAATGCGATGTCGAACTCACTCAACTCCACGGACCATTTTTCCAGCCTCCCTGAGTGCTCCACCCCTTCCATAATTTTGTGAAGCGGGTGGTCGGTCACTACTTTGATGGAGTGTGCTTGGAAGTATGGCCGGAGCTTCCGGGCCGATATCACCAGAGCAAAGGCCAACTTCTCTAGGATCGGGTATCGGAGCTCCGCCTTCTTCAATACTTGGCTGACGTAGTAAATGGGGAACTGCTTCTTTCCCTCTTCCCGAATCAGCACCGAGCTAACTGCCTCGGATCCTACCCCAAGTGTAGGGAGAGATCCTCTCCTTGCCTTGGTCCCTGGAGTAATGGGGTCTGGGTGAGTTGTCCCTTCAAGGCCTGAAACGCCTCCTCACACTCCGAGGTCCATTCGAACCTCTTGTTCCCTCTTAGCACCTTGAAGAAAGGTGCACACCTCTCTCCTGCCTTGGAAATGAAGCGGCTGAGTCCGGCCAACTTCCCGGTGAGGCGTTGAACCTCCTTCGAATTTCTTAGCGGCCCTAACTCTATGATCACCTTAACCTTGTCGGGGTTAGGCTCCACCCCTGCGGGGGTGAGCAAGTGGCCCAGGAACTTCCCCCTGCTAGCCCCGAAGACACACTTCAGGGGGTTGAGTTTCATTTTGTACTTCCGCAGGGTCCCAAAGGTCTCCTCAAGATCTTGGAGGTGAGACTTGAGGTCCAGGCTCTTCACCATGAGGTCATCAACGTAGACTTCTAGGTTCCTTCCTTTCTGCTCCCCGAAGACCCTGTCCATCATTCGTTGGTACGTAGCTCCAGCATTCTTGAGCCCGAAGGGCATCATCTTATAGCAATAACATCCATCCCTTGTGATAAAGGAGACGTCCTTGACGTCGGGAGGGTGCATGCGTATTTGGTGGTAACCTGAAAATGCAGCTAAGAAAGACATCATAGAGAAACCGACGGCTGAATCAACCAGCGCGTCGATTCTAGGCAGGGGGTAGCAATCCTTGGGGCATGATTTATTGAGTAATGAAAAGTCGATACACATACGCCACTTACCTCCTCCCTTCTTTACCATTACTACATTGGAGACCCAGTCTGGATACTGGATCTCCGATACAAACCCGGCTCGGAGGAGCTTGTCCACCTCGTCCCTGATGGGGCCTTCCAGCTTGTCAGCGATGGCTCTTTTCTTTTGGCGAATGGGGCGGGTGCCGGGGTCAATGTTGAGACGGTGGCAAGCCACGTCCGCGTCGATCCCGGGCATCTCCGCAGCGCTCCAAGCAAAGACATCCACATTTTTCTGGACGCAAGCCAAGATCTGTTTTTGCTCCTCCGGGTCAAGCTACCCACTGATGCGGACCTTTTCCACCACCCCAACCAGGGTGATGACCTCCAGCTCCACTACTTCGTCAGCGGCCTCCAGCCGGGGCTGCTCTTCCCAATTTCTCTCTTTCTCGCCGCAAGCCAACGCTCCGGCTTCCTCCTCTCCTCCATCTCTGATTTCCATCAACTCCGCCGCCCCTGCCTCCTGGGCCTTACCTCCTCCTTCTTTCTCCTCCTCCACCAACTCTTCCGCCCTTACCTCCCGGGCCTCTCCTCCTACCTCTTCTCTCTTCTCCTCCGCCAGTTCTTCCGCCCTTACCTCCTGGGCCTTTCTCTTTCTCCCCCCTTCTCCCTCTGCTTCCTCTCCGAGTCCCGCCGGCTCACCCATCTCTTGATCCCAATTCTCCGCGTCGGCCATCCAGGAGATGGTGTTGACAGCCGTCACGTAGCATTGCCTTGCTACCTTCGGGTCTCCTCTCACCCGAACTTGAACTCCTCCCGAATTGAACTTAAGGCACTGGTGGAAAGTGGAGGGGACGCAGCGGAATGCACTGATGAGAGGCCGCCCGAAGATGGCACTATAGCTGCTCGGGGCATCCACTATGACGAAGCGACAGTTCCGTGACTGCCCTCCCAGGACCACATGGAGTCCTACTCCCCCTTCCACCTCCTTTCTTTCTCCGGAGAATCCAAACTACGGGCCATCCGAGGCCAGCACCCTCTTCTGCTCTACCTTCATCTCATCGAACGCCTTCTTGAAGATGACGTTGACAGAGCTTCCGTTGTCCACGAGGATTCGAGACACCGTGAAGTTCTCGACAACGGTCTGGATGACCAAGGCGTCGCAGAATGGGTCCTCATTGCCCGACATATCCCTCTGGGAGAAGACAATATTTTCTGCAGGGGGTGGAGCTGTGGATGTTGAAGCCACGCTCCGGCGGTAGATGGTGTGGAGACTCGCCTTGCGGGTTGCCTCCACTCCTACTCCTCCGTGGATCACCCCGATCCCCCCTCGGGTCCCCACATCCACCCGGTCCTCGCACCTTTCCTCCTCCTCATCCCGGGGTAGAACCTCTTCGATCCTCACTTGCGGTGGCCGTGGGGCTGGCACCCTGGTCTTCTTCGCTTCCAGGAACTCCGAGCAAGTGGCCGTTGCGTGGCCTTCCTCGTCGTGGAAGTCGCAGTACGACAACGCCACTTCACCCCTCTCGGCCTCCGCCGCCCTGTTCCCTCTTCTTCTTCCTGCTCCTGCCTCTGCTCCTTCTCTTCTCCCCCTTCCTCTTCTTCCTCCTCTTCCGATCGCCATCGCTTGCTGAGGCGGGGGAGGCAACTGCCTCGGACCCTGCCTCCACCCTAGTTGGGGTCTCCCCTGGCCTCCCTGGTAATGACCCCCTCCGGGAGCAAACCCTCGCCCTTGCCCTTGGCCTCCTCCTCCTTGCTGCCTCCACCCAATCTCCGGGGCCCTGGGCTCGTCTCTTCTCCGCATATCTGGTTGCCTCACATCCGGCTCACTGAGCTTGGCTAGCCTCTTGGTGAGCTCCGGGTTGGCTTCTTCGCTCTCGATCTCCTCCGCCACTCTCTCCATCAACTCCTCGTAGGAGACGGGGGCCTTCCTCTTCAGAGCCATCTCGAAGAAGCTCTCCTTCAGCCCGACTGTGAAAGCGAGCTGGAGGGCGAATCCAGGCATCTCTTGAGTGAGAAGCACTTCCTCCTGAAACTTGTCCGCATAATAAGCCAGCGACTCCCTCGGCTCCTGCTTCACCTTGAAGAGGGACTCGGCGTCCTTCTTCCTCTTCTTGGAGGTTGAAAACCGCAGCAAGAAACTTCGCCGCAAATCCTCGAACGCATAAATCGATCCGACAGGGAGTTGGTGGAACCAATCCCCTGCCGTGGTAGTAGACCCTATCCCACTCCCTAAACCCTTCCGGAACGGGCGCGGAGAGCACAAACTCGCAAAAGGGGCTCCCCCCGCCGACCATCTTTTCTTGCTCCACCCGCCCCACGAGCTCTCTCGCCATACTCGAACTCGCGAGAGCCGCGCTCGCGGGTGCTGTGCTCGCGGGTGTCGTGCTCGCCTGGATCGCGCTCGCCGGCAGCGTGCCCGCTGGCACCAAGCTCACCGGAACCTCACTCGGCGGGCTGGCGAACAGCACTCGCCCTTCCATATCCCGCGCGGGTCCCTCGATCACCTCCTTTCCAGCCCTTCCTCCTGGAGCATTCCCGCCTGCCGCTGCTGGGGGAGGGAACGCCTGAGGCACCGGGGTCGCGAACTCGCTTCACAATGCTGCCACGGTGAACCCGAGGGTGTCAAGGACTTCCCTCTGGAAGTCTGAGAACATCCTCGCCGTCACCACTTGGGGCCGCTCGCCGAACTCATCGCCTCGATCCTCCTCTCCTGCCATGTCCCTTCTTCAGAACCTTCTTGGACTAGCTAGCACTCCACGCTCACCGCACCAAAATGTTGAAACCGATTTCTCGGTCTCTTGTGAAGCTCGGGCCCTCGACGAGTTGAGGGGCAGCTAGCCCTTACTAATCCCTCGGAATGGACAGACCAGAGACTCAGAACGTAGACTAAGACCTCAGTCTCAGCAAGGAGGTCCCACCACACACCCGGAAGATCGTTGAGCGCTTCCCCTCCCAAGCAAAAGCTAAGACTTGGGCACCTTGGAGAGCTAGAGAGCTGAACCAAAGTAACCAAGGGGGAAGAAGCTCAGAGAACTGAGATCGGAATCTCTCCCAAGGTGCCCTTTGAGGTCTATTTATAGTTTTTTGTTCGTGGTCTGCTAACAGTGGAATTCCGCCTTTCGGTTTTGCTAAACGCACCCCAATTTGGCCTGCTAACAGCCAAGCTCCACTGTTCGGAGGAGCTAATGGCAGACCCCAGGGGTACAATGGTAATTTCGTCGAATCGCAGAGAAGTCGCAGTTCGTCGAACGCCGAGAAACTAGTTCGTCGAACGTAGCGAGTCGCAGTTTGTCGAACGCAGCGAGCCGCAGTTCGTCGAACGCCGAGGGGCCAGTTCGCCGAACGCAGCGAGTTCACAGTTCGCCGAACGCAGAGAGCGGAAGAGGATCCGCTGAGACTGAAGAGAAATCCGCTGAGACCTCGCTGACCCGCTCAGGAGACCCTTGCGAGCGGATCACGACGATCAGGCTCGTCGACCTTCCTCGCGAGCGGTCTGTAAGTGCCCTACTCGCCCTTCTTCTTGCGAGCGGTCTGCGAGTTTCGGGCTCGCCTGCCTGTCGATCCCTCGGGTCTGGGCCTGGTCTGCGAATATTCTTGCGAGCCCTGCCCGAGCTCGCACAATTTTACCGCGTTTCCTCCTTTACCTAGCGAGAACGTGGAGATGGACTGAAGATCGAGCACGCCAAGCTGTCCCAGTGGACCCGCTGAGATGGGTTCGAAGGTGCCGCTTGCCGAACTCCGAATGCACTTCGTCGGGCGCTGGGTTGACTTCGTCGATCTCCCCCGAAGTTCGTCGAATACTCAGACCGTGCAGAAGAAATCGGGCTTGCCCGCCTTCTCGTGGGCGGCCGGCGAGTACCCGGCCCGCCTGCCCTCCTGCTAGCGACTACTAAAAACTCCAGCTCGCCTATCTCCTCGCGAATAGCCTGCGAGTGCCCTGCCTGCTCGTCTTCCCACGGGCGATGAATAGCGGAATGGCAAGAGGCAATTTCGACTTCGCGAGTGTTATTGGCTTCCCCGCTCCGGGCGAACCCGGGGTTGTACATGAATGCCCCAGATCGATTCCGCTGCCGGGCTCTCATAGACGGTGGGTCAGGTAGATCTCTGGAGAGGCTGGCAAGGTTTCCAGTGTTTGGTGCTGGAATGCCCCAGATCGATTCCGCTGCCGGGCTCTCATAGACGGTGGGTCAGGTAGATCTCTGTAGAGGCTTGCAAGGTTTCAAGTGTTTGGTGCTGGAATGCCCCAGATCGATTCCGCTGCCGGGCTCTCATAGACGGTGGGTCAGGTAGATATCTGGAGAGGCTGGCAAGGTTTCAAGTATTTGGTGTACAACCCCGGGTTCGCCTGGAGCGAGAAAGCCAATAACACTCGCGAAGATGAGCGGGCAGGGCACTCGCAGGCCATTCGCGAGGAGATAGGCAAGCTGGAGTTTTAATGGTCGCTAGGAGGAGGGCAGGCAGCCGGGTACTCGCCGACCGCCCACGAGAAGGCGGGCAAGCCAGATTTCTTCCGAGTCTGAGTGTTCGACGAACTTCGGGGGAGATCGACGAATTCAACCCAGCGCCCGACGAAGTGCGTTCTGAGTTTGACGAGCGGCACCTTCGAACCTGTCTCAGCGGGTCCGCTGGGACAGAGTGGTCCCAGCGGTTTTCCGCCTGCAGCTCAGCTTGGCGTGCTCAATCTTCATTCCATCTCCACGTTCTTACTGGGCAAAGGAGGGTACGCGGTAAAGTTGTTCGAGCTCGGGCAGGGCTCGCAAGAATATACGCAGACCAGGCCCAGACCTGAGAAATCGGCAGGCAGGCGAGCAGGGTACTCGCGGGCCGCTCGCAAGAAGATAGGCGAGTAGGGCACTCGCAAGCCGTTCGCAAGGAAGATGGGCGAGCAGGGCATTCGCAGACCGCTCGCGAGGAAGGTGGGCGAGCCTGATTCTTGCGACGGTCTTCTGGGCGAGTCAGCGAGATCCCAGCGGATTTCTCTTCAGTCTCAGCGGATTCTTCTCCACTCGTCGCATTCGACAAACTCGCTCCTCAGCGTTCGACGAACTCGCCGCGTTCGACAGACTCGCCGCGTTCGACGAACTCACTCCTCAGCGTTCGACGAACTCGTCGCGTTCGACGAACTCGCCGCGTTCGACGAACTAGCTTCTCGGTGTTCGACGAACTGCGATTTCTCGGCGTTCGACGAAATTACCTCTTTACCCCTGGAGGTCTGCCATTAGCTCCTCCAAACAACGGAGCTTGGCTGTTAGCAGGCCAAATTGTGGTGCGTTTAGCAAAACCAAAAGGTAGAATTCCGCTATTGACAGACCACGAACAAAAAACTATAAATAGACCTTAAAGGGCACCTTGGGAGGGATTCCAATCTCAGTTCTCTGAGCTTCTTTCCCCCTTGGTTACTTTGGTTTAGCTCTCTAGCTCTCGAAGCTGCCCGAGTCTCAACTTTGGCTTGGGAGGGGAAGCGCTCAACGATCTTCCGGGTGTGTGGTGGGACCTCCTTGCTGTGACTAAGGTCTTAGTCTACGTTCCAAGTCTCGAGTCTGTCCATTCCAAGGGATTAGTAAGGGCTAGCTGCCCCTCAACTTGTTGAGGGCCCGAGCTTCACAGGAGAGCGAGAAATCGGTTTCAACATTTGGTGTTGGAATGCCCCAGATCGATTCCGCTGCCAGGCTCTCATAGACGGTGGGTCAGGTAGATCTCTGGAGAGGCTGGCAAGGTTTCAAGTGTTTGGTGCCGGAATGCCCTATATCGATTCCGCTGCCGGGCTCTCATAGACGGTGGGTCAGGTAGATCTCTGGAGAGGCTGGCAAAGATTCAAGTATTTGGTGCTGGAATGCCCCAGATCGATTCCGCTGCCGGGCTCTCATAGACGGTGGGTCAGGTAGGTCTCTGGAGAGGCTAGCAAGGTTTCAAGCTCTTTGAGGCCGGGGTCGTCTCGCTCGACAAGCAAAAGTGATCTCGCTGGGCGAGTGAGTAGAACGTTCATCTCTCTCGCAAGGGATAAAAGGTCTTTCGCGCCATAGAGTACTCGCAGAAAGTGAAGGAAAGACAGGAAGGTATTCGCCCCCGGGACGGGTCAAGTACTCGCCGATGTGAAAGATGGGAGTTCCCCCTACCCGGGAGGAGTACAAGCTAAGGAGGTTCTCATTCGAAAAAAAGCAAAAATCCATACGAGAATAAGAACAATTAGCAAGAAAAAGGATACAAACATTCCTACACCAAAATGGCGAGCAAAGCAATAAATATATACAAAATATCATATCATCTCTTTTTCAAAAAAGTTTACAGGACCTGCGACGATCTCGCCAGCCAAAAATAAAGGCAACAAAAAGGTAGAACGTAACGAATCATGACTCGTTCTCCGACTTCTCGCTCTCGCTCTTCTCGAGGGGTGTAGTAGGCATAAACATTTCGGGGACCAGGTCCTCCAAGGTGAGCTCGACAGCCTCCGCCGTGAGCAGGCCGGATCTCTTGAGGGTGCGGATGGCGAACGTTGCCGCGTGAAGCGCTCCCTCTCGCATCTCCTCTTTATGCTCCCGCTGCTTGTCCTTCAGAGATTTGGGGATGGGCGGGAGAGCGGCCTAGACTAGTTCAAGGTTGAGGGCTTTCAATCCCTCCACCTGCCGCACCAAGTCAGCATTGCGAGCAAGGAGCTCGCTGGCGGTCTCGGCATCCTGCAAAAAATAAAAGAAGCAGAATTAGGGGAGGATTTGGTGGGACGAAAAAGGGCGGGCGAGTGGTCAGGAAACTCACCATCCCACCCTGGAGGCTGGCGACGAGGCCGTCGGAGATATCGAGTTTTTCTTTTAGGATGGCCACCTCCTCGGTCGAAGCCTTCAGCGCCTCCCGGAGGGCATTAGAGCCTTTCTCCTTCTTTAGGCGCGTGATTTGCTTCGCGGCGATGTTTAGCTCGCGAGTAAGCTCCTCAGCGTTTCTCTCCGCCTGGAAATTGAGCCGACCCACCATGTGGGCGAGCTCCAGAGAACGAAGTTGGGATCGCGCACTTTCATGGGCGAGCACCCGGGAGGATAGCGAGTTGAACTCCTTGGCGTCCTTTCGCCCATAGAGGCCGAAAGACAGAGCGAAGGCGTCGCCCCCGATCTCGTTCTCTTCCACCCAGGAGGGAAGGAGGGTTGATATCGAGGCTCGATTGACCTCCTCATCCCAGACCAGCAGGGGGCCGCCGGCCTCGTCCAAATGCTTGACCCTGAGGCCATAGTTTCGGTGGCGAGTCGGGGCGGGCACCTTCGAGGTGCCAGCAATCACCTTAAGGGGTTCGCTGACCACCTTCTTTTTCGGTTGAGTCGCAGGGCGTCCTCCCCCGGATGGGACCTCGGAGACCCCCTTCCCCTTGGCCAGAGGAAGTGTCCTCGATTTCTTGGGGGGAGGGGGTAGAGATTTTGACCCGCGACTCGCGGGATTTGGACGCTTCAAAGAAGAAGAGGCCGGGGTGGAGGTGGGCTCTCGGCAGAGCTCGGCAGCAGAGGTCGCGAGCTGAAGAGCGGGTGGGATGGGCCCCACCTTCAGGTAAGGGGGGGTGAGCGGGACATCCCGCTCCCCTGCGAGTAGAAATAGTCGGAGTTAGAAAAGATTAAAAACGACGAATGGCGAAGCAGACACGGGTCAAACCTGTTCCTGGCAGCACCGGAGGAAGCGAGTCGACATTCCTTCTGAGGTAGACCACCTCGAAGTTGGTCGACATGAATGTGAAGAGCTCGGCTTCGTGACCACCGAGTGTTGGGGGAGCGTAAGTGGCTTTGGAGTGTTGAATGGGCGAGAAGGGCACGTTACCGAAGGGCCCCTTCACAATGACAAATTTTTGGGGCCAATAATGACTCTTATTGACCGTCTCTTGGACCTTAGCATGTTGACTCAGGAAGAAGGCGGTCCCATCTCTGTTCGCTCGGAAGGAAAACAACTTGCGAAAGACAGGCAGACTGAACTCCACCCGCTCCTCCCGCAGGTAGCACGCGAAGGCTACCATCATCGCAACGACGTTGGGGGTCAGCTGACCCGGGATTACGCCGAAGTATTTAAGTATCTGAAGAGATCGCAATGGAAGGTTAGACAAGGACCCCCAAGCGAGTACCCAACGAGAAAAAGAAAAGAGGAGGAGAGTACCTGGCTGATCTCGGGCCAGAGGGGCAATCGCAAGCCCACCTCAAAATGAGCCATCGGAATGGCGAGCTCATCCGCGAGAGGAAAATTGATCGCGTCCTCGCCCGAAGGCAGCCGAGAAGCAAACCCTGGCGAAATGTAGTTCGCCACGACCATGTGATGTTCGTTCTCCGTAAGCGAGCAATTCATAAAGGTGTGCTCGCAAAAAGTCAGCGCGCACTTGGCCCGGCCTTCGGTATCTGCACTATCGCCGCCCATTGCTTTCCTGTAAAATAAGTGAGCGAGCACAAAGAGGGAGGTGGCGAGAACAAGGAAGCAGGCAAGAGGAAGAAAATGACCGGAGCGGTGGTTGGACATAAATGCCGGCCCTATTTATAGAAAAAGAAAAGGCGGCAGAGAGGAATCGAAGCGTCGGGGGTGCGGTTAGCCAAAGTGCATCATGATGATCCTCGATAAATGCACCCGCCTCCCTCGGACGGCCCGCCTGAACATAATAATATCGACTCGCGAGCCAGAAGAGCGATAGAACAGGTAGTTAAGGCGGGCTCTTGAAGATCGCGAGTCAGCGTAAAAAACAATGCATTGAACAGGCTACGCGAGTCCCCGCGGATCACGAGCTCGGGCAGCAAAAGGCAAAAAATAAGTAAAACTAAAAAAGCTAATTGAGCAGACATGCGCGAGTTGCACGACAGAACAACGAAATAAAGGCATCATTAATATAGAAAAGATATTCTGATAGCCCGCGAGAGCGGGAAAAGGAGTTCAAATTGCCACTAGGGCATAAATCGTCTAGCCGTCATAAAATAAGAGAAGCGAGTTATCTCGTGCGAGAAAAATAAGGGGGGGGGGGCCAGTACTGGATCCACTTCCACCGGCCTCGGCCTCTCGCCCCCGTGCTAGGTGGTCTCCTGGGATAGTGATAAGCATAGACGGCGTTGGACTCATGCTGGATCATGCGAGCATGGTCCACCATTCGCGCAATATGCACCCCCGGAGAAGTAACCTCCTCGAGAGAATTGGGCAGCAGTACGGCTTGAAGCCGAGCACATTCATCCTCGAGCGAGGCGATCTGCTCCCCGGCCGCCTCCCTGTCCTTCTTCGCCTGGCTATACAGACTTTGAAGCATTCGCCCCTGTTTCTGGAAAAGCTCTGAGGTTCGTTTCTTCATCGTCACCGGATCTAGGGGGCGCCGAGGAAGGCATCAATTTCCTCCGGCAAGGGAAGAGGCGATGATCCCTCCTCCCCGAAATCGAGGTCGTCAGAACTCTCGGGAAGGCCTACAAAAAGGGGGGGGGGGAGGTCAGCTGAAGGAGGAGAGATCGATAGCCAGACGGTTTAAGCAAGCAAGGCGAGTTAGGAGTCGTCTTACCCTGATTTGCGCGAGAAGAGTCGGGCCCCCCCTGGAAGGGTGTCCCGTGAGGAAGGGTCGGCAATTTACCTAAACCCGGGCGAGAAGCCGGGCCTTCACCATGAGCGGCGCCAAGATGAGAATTCTCAAGATTCACAGGGTCCAGCAGGATATGTCCAGGAACATAAACATTTGTCGCTGGTGGAGGCTGCGAAAGCAGTGGAACATCTTGCCCGCCAGAGGTTATGAGAGGGGGCGCTGCAAGAGACATGTTAACCAAAATAGTACAACGATACTTATCGAGGAATCACGTGAGAAGGCTTACTGCGCTGAGGCGACGAGTGAAGGTTGGAGGGGTCCAAGTCCATGATCTCCACACCATCCCCCCGGGGAGTAGCGGGGCGAGCGCCCACCCGGATTTCATTCGTCAGGCTCCCCAGAAGAAGCGAGGCGTGAAAGGGAAAATATATATCAGCAGGGGGAGGAGACGAATCAGCTTGTCGATCTAAATACCTGGTCCGCAAGCAGAAGGTCAGGCGACGGGTTTAAGGCCAAGGATCCCCCCTCCCCGGCTTGGCGCCGAACTGACTTCGCTTTCAGCATCCTTGGGGAAGATGGCTTCGGGGCCCAAGGAGTAGGTTTGGCGAGGGCCGCGTGCTCCAAGGATCGCGGCGCATTAATGCGAGCCCTGGTCTCTTCGGAAATAGGCATTTTCAAACAGCTACAGTACAGAGCGGCGAAGAAGGATGAGGAAAGTGAGGTAGACATCGACCGTGATCAACGATATTTATAGCAGGGGGGCTGGGCACCACCGAAAAGATTCCTGCCAGGTCAGCATCCTCCATGCGAACACTGAGGGTTGGACGATTCTTCGCAAGTTTAGCTTAAAACTCGCGAAGAGCGGGGATTATGTACAACCCCGGGTTCGCCTGGAGCGAGAAAGCCAATAACACTCGCGAGGACGAAATTGCCTCTTACCATTCCACTGTTCATCGCCCGCGGGAAGACGAGCGGGCAGGGCACTCGCAGGCCATTCGCGAGGAGATAGGCAAGCTGGAGTTTTAGTGGTCGCTAGCAGGAGGGCAGGCGAGCCGGGTACTCGCCGACCGCACACGAGAAGGCGGGCAAGCCAGATTTCTTCCGAGTCTGAGTGTTCGACGAACTTCGGCGGAGATCGACGAATTCAACCCAGCGTCCGACGAAGTGCCTTCTGAGTTCGACGAGCGGCACCTTCGAACCTGTCTCAGCGGGTCCGCTGGGACAGAGTGGTCCCAGCGGTTTTCTGCCTGCAGCTCAGCTTGGCGTGCTCAATCTTCATTCCATCTCCACGTTCTTACTGGGCAAAGGAGGGTACGCGGTAAAGTTGTGCGAGCTCGGGCAGGGCTCGCAAGAATATACGCAGACCAGGCCCAGACCTGAGATATCGGCAGGCAGGCGAGTAGGGTACTCGCGGGCCGCTCGCAAGAAGATAGGCGAGCAGGGCACTCGCAAGCCGTTCGCAAGGAAGATGGGCGAGCAGGGCATTCGCAGACCGCTCGGGAGGAAGGTGGGCGAGCCTGATTCTCGCGGCGGTCTTCTGGGCGAGTCAGCGAGATCCCAGCGGATTTCTCTTCAGTCTCAGCGGATTCTTCTCCACTCATCGCGTTCGACGAACTCACTCCTCAGCGTTCGACGAACTCGCCGCGTTCGACAGACTCGCCGCGTTCGACGAACTCACTCCTCAGCGTTCGACGAACTCGCCGCGCTTGACTAACTCGCCGCATTCGACGAACTAGCTTCTCGGTGTTCGACGAACTGCGATTTCTCGGCGTTCGACGAAATTACCTCTTTACCCCTTGAGGTCTGCCATTAGCTCCTCCAAACAGCGGAGCTTGGCTGTTAGCAGGCCAAATTGGGGTGCGTTTAGCAAAACCAAAAGGCGGAATTCTGCTATTGACAGACCACGAACAAAAAACTATAAATAGACCTTAAAGGGCACCTTGGGAGGGATTCCAATCTCAGTTCTCTGAGCTTCTTCCCCCTTGGTTACTTTGGTTTAGCTCTCTAGCTCTCCAAGGTGCCCGAGTCTCAGCTTTGACTTGGGAGGGGAAGCGCTCAACGATCTTTCGGGTGTGTGGTGGGACCTCCTTGCTGTGACTAAGGCCTTAGTCTACGTTCCAAGTCTCCAGTCTGTCCATTCCAAGGGATTAGTAAGGGCTAGCTGCCCCTCAACTTGTTGAAGGCCCGAGCTTCACAGGAGACCGAGAAATTGGTTTCAACAATGTGAAGGGTACCCTTGAGATGGGGTTACTCTATGGAGGCATGATTGGCTTCAAGCTGCATGGCTACACAGATGCAGATTATGCAGGTGACGCTGATCACCGCAAGTCGACATCAGGTTACGTATTCTTGTGTGGAGCCACCGCCATCTCATGGTGCAGCAATAAGCAGGACTCCATTTCCCTCTCCACCACTGAGGCTGAGTACAAGGCGTCGTCCTTAGCAGCTGAGGAGTGTGTCTGGTTGAGGAGGCTGGTGGAGGATGTGGATGAGAAGGTCAGCGGACCTACTGTGCTGCGTGGAGACAACGAGAGTGCTCTAAAGCTGGCAACCAATCCAGTCTGTCACGCAGTACAAAGCACATAGAGATCGAGCACCACTTCATCCGAGAGAAGGTGTTGGGTGGCTCGCTTGCGGTGGAGCACGTGCGGAGTGAAGAGAACCTGGTGGACATCTTCACAAAGCCCCCATCTGCGGGGCCGTTCAAGAAGCTTCGCGCTTGCCTTGGAGTTGTCCCCGATGCTCACTTCAAGGGGGAGTGTTGAAGTTGAAGTGTGCAAAGGAGTGGGGCGAGTGGTGGCTGTGCAAGGGGCGAGTGGAGGATGGTGTGTGCTGGCGAGTGGATGTGTGTGTGCTGGCGAGTGGATGTGTAGGGGGGAGTGCTGGGCTGCCGAGTGGAGCAAGATGGAGGTGGGCTGCTTGTTGTGTGCTGCCTTGGAGTTGGGCTGCTTGTTGTGGGCTGCCTTGTTGGGGGGCTGATTTGCATTGGGCTGCCGAGTGGACCTAAAGGGGGGCTGTCGAGTGGACCTAAAGGGGGGTTGAGTGTGTTGTGAAGTGGAGAGTGCGCTGACAAGCTAAACAGCACTAAGTGGAGAAGCGGACCTTGTCCGCGACAAGTTTATTTTTTATATATCTCAGCTGACGTGATTCAAGGTGTATGCACCTTGTAGTCAGCTTGTCTCTCGTTGTAAATTGTTTGCAAATTAATATAAGCATTCATCTTTGTCCATCGTTGGTGACCGTACTTGTGAGTAGCACAAAATTTAACAGTAACCCATTGGATGGGATTTTAATGAATAAGATACAAAGCTTAAAAACCTTTGGATGATGTTTTTTCATGGAAGTAATTGGGATGAATGAAGTTAGCCAAAGACTTGTATATGATTGTATAAACCACTATTCAGAAATTTCCTCGGATTAGTTCGATTTCTTAATTTATCCTAAACAATTCTCTCACTTCTCTCTCTCTCTCTCTCTCTTTTCTCAACAATACTATTTATTGCAAAGCATGGTACTTGTAGTTGTAGTCATAGATAAGAAAAATGTTAGCCTCTTATTGTTGAATTCAGGAAATCCTAGACTCCAAAATTCGGATCAATGCAGTCGGAGGTTACTTGCCCAGCGGTCCGACTAGACGGCTTGACTGGGAACTGTTGAAACCAATAAATTGGTCTCTTGTGGAGTTCGGGCCCTCAACAAGTTGAGGGGTGACCTCACACTTACTCCTCCCAAGGGAGAGCTCTAGGATAAGAGGCTAAGGAACTAGGAACAAGGCCAAGGGCTTAGCGAGGAGGTCCCACCACACACCCGAAAGATCTTAGAGCGCTTCCCCTCCCAAGCCAATGCTAAGCTTGGGCACCTTTTGAGGCTCTCTCTACCCAACAAAAGGAACTTAGGGGGAGAGGAGGCCAAAAGAGAAGTCCCCCCAAATGGTGCCCTCTTGGGCTTATTTATAGTTTTTTAGAAACGGGTCTGCAAATAGCCAGATTCTGGCCTACGAGATTACGAAAATCCCCCCCCCCGGATTTGGCCTGCGAACAGCCAAATCCCACTGTTCCGAGGCGCTAAACGCAGTCCAGAACACCTTCCCGGGGCCGGGTGAGAGGGGGCTGGCCTCCTTCCTTGCTCGCCCCCCTCACTGGGCTGGGCGAGCCGGGAGGTCGCCCACCTCTCTAGCTCGACCCTTGCTGGGGCGGGGCGAGCCGGGAGGTCGCCCACCTATCTAGCTCGCCCCCTGCTGGGGCGGGGCGAGCCGGAAGGTCGCCCACCTCTCTGGCTCGCCCCCTGCTGGGGGCGGGGGCGAGAGGGGGGCTGGCCGCCCCTCCTCCTCTCTCCCCCCTGCTTGGGCCTCCACCGCTCATCCCCCTCTCTTCCTATCCTCGACCGTGCTGGAAAATAATGTCTTAAAAAGACCTCTTGTGTCCCGGGAGCCCACTCGGCGAATACAGGGTTGTACACAATCCCCGCTCTTTTCGAGCAGGGTACACGCTCGGAAAGAAAAGTCCAACCCTGCATATTCGGCGAGTGGCGCTGAGTGAATTTGAGGAGACCCTACATCGTCCCGGTGAAAATTCACTCAAGCTTCCCTGAGAGGTCATCCAACCCTGCCGGCTAGCGAGAGCCCGACTAGCGGAGTCACCTCGGGGGAAAAACTCTTAGCCTCCCCGAGAGGCCTTCCTACCTCGCCGGCTAGCGAGAGCCCGATTAGCGGAGCCACCTCGGGGGAAAAACTCTTAGCCTCCCCGAGAGGCCTTCCCACCTCGTCGGCTAGCGAGAGCCCGGCTAGCGAGAGCCACCTCGGGGGAAAAACTCTTAGCCTCCCCGAGAGGCCTTCCTACCTCGCCGGCTAGCAATAGCCCGGCTAGCGGAGCCACCTTGGCGGAAAAACTCTTAGCCTCCCCGAGAGGCCTTCCCACCTCGCCGGCTAGCGAGAGCCCGGCTAGCGGAGCCACCTCGGGGGAAAAACACTTAGCCTTCCCGAGAGGCCTTCCCACCTCGCCGGCTAGCGAGAGCCCGGCTAGCGGAGCCACCTCGGGGGAAAAAACACTTAGCCTCCCCGAGAGGCCTTCCCACCTCCCCGGCTAGCGAGAGCCCGGCTAGCGGAGCCACCTCGGGGAAAAAACTCTTAGCCTCCCCGAGAGGCCTTCCGACCTCGCCGGCTAGCGAGAGCCCGGCTAGCGGAGCCAGCTCGGGGGAAAAACTATTAGCCTCCCCGAGAGGCCTTCCCACCTCGCCGGCTAGCGAGAGCCCGGCTAGCGGAGCCACCTCGGGGGAAAAAACACTTAGCATCCCCGAGAGGCCTTCCCACCTCGCCGGCTAGCGAGAGCCCGGCTAGCGGAGCCACCTCGGGGGAAAAACTCTTAGCCTCCCCGAGGGGCCTTCCCACCTCGCCGGCGAGCGAGAGCCCGACTAGCGGAGCCACCTCGGGGATTTCTCTTTTGGCCTCCTCCCCCCTAAGTTCCTTTTGATGGGTGGAGAGAGCCTCCAAAGGTGCACAAGCTTAGCATTGGCTTGGGAGGGGAAGCGCTCTAAGATCTTCTGGGTGTGTGGTGGAACCTCCTCGCTAAGCCCTTGGCCTTGTTCCTAGTTCCTTAGCCTCTTAGCCTAGAGCTCTCCCTTTGGAGGAGTAAGTGTGAGGTCACCCTCAACTTGTTGAGGGCCCGAACTCCACAAGAGACCAATTTATTGGTTTCAACAGGAACGATGAAGGGACTAGAGCGGTAACAATAGGACCCCAGGTGCTACAACAGGGAGGTCCCACCACGTACCCAGAATCTCGAAAGAGACTTCTCCTCCACAACCAAAGATGGCCGAGCAGGGTACGAGGAAGGCACCAACTTGGCAAGTATCTAGGATTGTTGGGAATTTGCCCTCAAATTCCCTTGATTTGAAGAGGGGTCACCTTGCAATGCTAAATGCAAGATGTATTTGATAAAGCCATATTTTTGTAAGATATACAGGCTCAGGTAACTCAAGAGAAAGGGCCAATCATGTCCTTAGATCAGGAGAAATCAACTCCTAAGAGATGAAGAATTGTCTCAGCAGAACCGCTGAGACGAAGGGTCAAATCCGCTGAGACGAGCTCACTGTCTCAGCGGATCCGCTGAGATGGGAAAGAAGCAGCAAATATCCGCTAAGACTTGGGAAGTTCGTCGAACGCTGAGACTTGGCGAGTTCGTCGAACGAAGAATGAAGTTCGTCGAACGCAGAGACGGGACAGAAGCAAACGCTGAGACTTGGCGAGTTTGTCGAACGAAGAATGAAGTTCGTCGAACGCAGAGACGGGACAGAAGCAAACGCTGATACTTGGCGAGCTCGTCGAACGCTGAGACTTGAAGTGTTCGTCGAACGAAGAATGAAGTTCGTCGAACGCAGAATGCAGTTCGTCGAACGCAGAAACTTCTCTGCAGATCGACAAAATCCGCTGAGAAGAGGAAGCCATCTCATCCCAACCGCTGAGACAGATTCAAAAGTAACCTGGCGGGTTCTGCCCTTGGCGCAAGCTGCGGAAAGGCATTGTGGGGTCCACCAATCACTCCCATGTCTATCAGAAGAACGACTGAGAGCTGTTGAAGAACAGAGATGTATAAAAGGGCTAAGTTAAGGTTGAGCAAATACCTTTGCTAGTTCTCCAGTACGCAAAATCCAGAATATCATTGTTCCATTGTCGGCAGTCAACAACTGAACATACACAAGGCTGCAAGGAGAAAAGAGATAGGTCATCTTGATTCATTTCAAGATAGAGCAGTAGATCCAGTCCCTCATCTGAAGGGCTGATCAAGAAGAACAAGTTGGAGCTGAACTTCTGCTCCCTGGTTCAAGTCTGCAACAGCAGCTGATAAGAAGAAGAAGAACCAGGCTTGACCATTTCTTCCTTCTATTTGTAAAGATTATTATTTCATTTGTAGGAGCCTTTGGGTTCTGAGTTTGTAGGGCTTCATTGCCTGAGTTGTAGAGCTGAGAGGTCAGCTTGAGGTAGGATCTGTGTGATCTGAGGTAGGGCTGTTTAGCCTGAGTTGTAGGGCTTCATTGCCTGAGTTGTAGAGCTGAGAGGTCAGCTTGAGGTAGGATCTGTGTGATCTGAGGTAGGGCTGTTTAGCCTGAGTTGTAGGGCTTTATTGCCTGAGTTGT
Source organism: Dactylorhiza incarnata (assembly GCA_033032865.1). Classification (NCBI taxonomy): domain Eukaryota; kingdom Viridiplantae; phylum Streptophyta; class Magnoliopsida; order Asparagales; family Orchidaceae; genus Dactylorhiza; species Dactylorhiza incarnata. The sequence goes on along the minus strand of JAWHQI010000309.1, from coordinate 2,315,536 downwards.
AGGAGGAGGATTCCTCCGAGGTAGGGCTGATTAGCCCGAGTTGTAGAGCTGAGAGATCAGCTTGAGGTAGGACCAACAGGTGGTCTGAGTTATAGGAGGTGGATTCCTCTGAGGTAGGGCTGCTGTGCCTGAGGTAGGGTTTGTGCAAACCTGAGAGATCCTGAGGGATCTGTGTTGTAAGCTCTTGGAGCTGAGTTGGAGGAGTTGGCCTTGTCTAACACATTGTTAGAAAGGTGAAGGGGGAAAGAGGACTACTTAAGACACCCTGTCTTGAGGAACCTCTATAAATGTTTGTGTGTTTTCTGTGTGTTTGATTAATCACTAATACTAAACCAGAAAACAGCTAGGCTAATTAGGATAAAATAAAAGAAACCTATTCACCCCCCCTCCCCCCCCCCCCCCCCACCCCCCCTCTAGGTGATTTAGACTACATCCTTTATAAACTTAAAAGTGGTATCAGAGCTAAGTTGGTCAAGAAGGACATAACTGTCTGGCCCAAATACTATAAGTTGGGTTGCCCAAATTATTACTTCTTGGATTTGGCCTTCAAGTAGTGTTAGGCCAAGATGTCTGAGCGCCATTTTCAAGTGGTCGTAGTGTTAATCCCATTTGAAATTATAGACGGTGGCATAATAGAAAACAACACAAGCTTACAAAGACACAATACGAACATGCCATTCATTGTCGACTATAGAGGTTTGTTGGTCAACCTAAAGGGCTCATATGACTAGGCCCTCATAGTGCCCTTCATGACTCCAAAAGAATGTGGTGGAGGACAAGCGTCTCACCTGCCTGCCACCCTACAACCTGACATCACACCCCGGCCCAGGGGTCCCACTGGGAGTCCACCCGATAGGCCTTATCAGGTTCACGACACGTACACTCCAACCCATCCATGGCCCCACCACATGGCAGATAGGTTGTTGAGGTCGGGGCTCGATCCCCTGACCTCCTTGATAAGAATCCTTCAGCGGAAGACTTATCACCAACTGAGCGTCCGCTGAAAGATTCTTATCAAGGAGGTCGGGGGATCGAGCCCCGACCTCAACAACCTATCAGCCCTGTGGTGGGGCCGAGGATGGGTGGGGGTGTACGGGCCGCGGACCTGATAAGGCCTATCGGGTGGACTCCCGGTGGGACCCCTGGGCGGGGTGCTATGCCAGGTCGCAGGGTGGCAGGCAGGGGTGCACTTTTATGATGCAGGACAGACGTCCCACCTGCCTGCCACCTTGCGACCTGACATCGCACCCCGGCCCAGGGGTCCCACCGGGAGTCCACCCGATAGGCCTTATCTGGTACGCGGCCCGTACACCCCAACCCATCCCCGGCCCCATCACAGGGCCGATAGGTTGTTGAGGTCGGGGCTCGATCCCCGGGCCTCCTTGATAAGAGACTTTTAGCAGAGCTCTCATCACCAACTAATCCGCGGCCAGTGCACTTTTATGATGCAGGACAGGCCACCAATATTAAGAGAATTTTTTAACATGTCTTTATAAATTTGTCTTTTGCACTAACTTAGATTATTTTTCTCATAAAATTGAGTTTATTTATAACCTCTAGATTATGAGATTGAATAAAAAAATAATTGAGCTAGAGTGAATCACTAATGTTATAAAAATTGCTCTCTCGCATAGAATTGTGGACGTAATATCTAAGATATATATTTAATTAATATTTGATTAAAGAGTGAGAAAATTTGACTGTGTGTTTATCAAAGTGTGTTTTGATCTAAAGCCTTAAAAATTAAATTATTTGTCCATGTTTGTTTATGAATTTCAATGTTCTCTTATTAAATATTTATATATTCACGTTCTTGCAAACTGAGGTTTGAATTTTGTGGGTGTAATTCACTAAAAACCCTCACGAGACGCAACTCGTCCACTATGGTAATCTAGGGGTTTAAAGGCTTATTGCACGTGCTAAGTGTAATCGTATATTCTACGAAAAGAATATTTATCTAGTTATTTTTGCTCGAGACGAGCAAAACGTTCAGTGTGGAGGGGTGATGAAATCACCAAAGTGCATTTATTTTATAGTATTTTATGTTAGATTTTATTTAAGAGCTATGTTTTTCACGGTATTTTATGTTTACACGTGCAGATTACAAAATTACACAATATGGAAATGACTGGAGCAAATACGTCAAAAAGACAAATTTCAGAGACTGCCAACCCGCACACTTGACCGATCCATTCGATCTCATTGACAATCCGTTGACACCGAAAGAAACGAGCACGCCGAGATGACCCGGACTTTGACCATCGAGGCAATACGGTGTTGATTTTACCAGCTAATTTAATTCAGCACCAAAGGTGGCGCTAGTTTAAAACCAGAAATTTGTTCTTAAAAACCAACGCCTATATTGGTGCTGGTCTAAAATCAATTGGGCGTTGACTAGTCAGCACCCAATAGGAGGGAGCTGAATTTAATTTTGAATTAAATTAAATTCAGCGCCAGCTAGGCACTGATTAAATTCTGTGCTGAATTAAAGCTGGGCGTTGAATTTAATCCCTTGCCGTGTGGGCGCTGGAATTTATTTCAGCCGTTTCATTTGATTCGAAACGAAAATGATTTTTTTTTGAAAGAATGTTACCCGCCCCTTTTTTAATTGAATTTTGGAGAAGTTTTTCTATAAATTATCCTCATTTGTGATGGAGGGGGATGAGAATTTTGAGAGCTGAAAGTGAGAGTTTACATGCGTTGTATTTGTGAGTTTATGTGAGATATTGTGGCGGAGGAAGGAGAAGATTTAGAGGGAGTTTGTACATGCGCTTCGCGCAAATTTGTAATTCTTTGTTTGAATCAATAAAATTATTATTTTTTGCTTCTATATTCTTCCATGATGATCTCTCTTATAAAATTTATTAAACAAATCATGCGCGAGTAATCTTCTTTTGTCTCGGGTGCAATGTAAATAATTATATGATTATATAATTATTATAATGATTCATCGCTTCATTCGAAAATATTTATGCCCAAAGATTTTATTAAATAACTTTGATATTTTGTGTAGCTTAAAACACATGTTACATTCCTACGAAAGTTCGATGTAATATGGAGTGAGTGCACACAAAATATTCTTAGCGATTTAAGCAAATATTTTTTGAACTCATTCTTGAATCTCAATCAAGTTTTATCACTAAATATTTTGTATTGATTTGCTCGCATATATCACATGCTTAAGAGATTTTGATGTAATATGTGGAAAGCAATATACAAATATTTTGATGACTTATATAAAAAGAATTTTTCATGTATAACTTCTATATATCTTGTATGCAGTGATGAATCCTTATTCAATAATTATTTATTAAACATTTTTAATAAAATTGCACCCGAGACATATTTATCAAAATTATTTTTCTCAAATTAAGATCTCATTTTTAAACAAATCAATCCAACCTTTTATTTATAATTCGCCTGGATTAGAGTAAAATTGAACTTCTCTGTGGATCGACCCGTACTTGCATTGTTATTACATTTGTACACCGTGCACTTGCGGTTTTTATTACTTGAAATTTTGTTTCACAATATCAACTTCATTCATAACTGCTTATCATAGTATGTTGTTATTTTAGCGCTTTGAAATTTCTCATCAAGTTTTTGGCGCCGTTGCCGGAAAAATTTTAAATTCTCTTTAGTTCTTCGAATTATTAGATTAGAATATAATTATTATAAATAGTTAATTAATTTACAATTTTAAAATTTCCTAACTAGTTGGTGTCAAGGAAAACGGTTAGGGGTGAGCTAGTATCCCCCGAAAGGAAGGTGATGTTTAACGGTACGTAGTGCGACCACTAACCTTACGTTTACCTGGCCGACAAATTTGTGAGATTTAAAATTTGTAAATTTCATCTTTATATTAAGCTTGTTTGTTGGTGTCTAGGAAAGTGGTTAGGGGTGAGCCAATATCCCCCGGAAGAGAGGTGGTATTTAACGGTACGTAGTGCAACCACTAATCTTACGCTTACCTGGCTAACGAATAGACGAGATATAAAATTTGGAAATTAACACAAAAAATAGTAATAAAATAAGCATTTATTGAAAAAATATATCTGAATAGTTTTGAAAAAAAAAATATCATTTTAGTTTTAATCACTTATCTTCATTCTTATAGTGTATGCACATTTGGACGAGAGATTCAACAAAACGCTTAGTACGATCTGAATTTAAAAGTTTAATTATGGCTGAAGTAAATCCTAATGTTGCATTACGTGATAAGTGTTATCCAATGAGAACATCATAACCTTCATGTATTAGATTACCTATATCTACTGCAAACAATTTTGAAATCAAACCTCACTATGTGAATATGCTTCCAAAATACATAGGAATCGATAGTGAAGATGCTTACATCTTTATAAGTGAATTTGAAGAGGTGTGCTCTATGATGAAATTACAAAATTTAACTGAAGATGCACTTAAACTTCGTTTTCTTCCATTTGCTTTAAAAGATTATGCTAAAAAATGGTTGCATAGTTTACCCGTTGATTCTATAAATACTTGGGATGAGTTTATTAAAATTTTCTAAGAAAATTTTATCCTAATCATAAAACTGCAAAAATTAGGAATGAAATAAATCAGTTTTCACAAATTCCTGGAGAAACAGATTTAAAAATTTATTAACATCATGCCCTCATCATGCTATAGAAAAATGGAGACTATGCCAAATTGTTTCTGAAGATTTGAACTTTAACACAAAAACTATGCTCGAATCTATGTGTCAAGGAAATTTTATGGATAAAAGTGAAGATGAGGCTTGTGAATTTTTTGAAAACTTAGCGGAAAAAACTGGGCAATGGGAAGAGAGTACTTATGATAGATCTAATAAATTGATTAATGAAAAATCAATGGCCTATAAAAATGGTATGCATGTTATTGATCCAACTACTGCATGTGAGGCTAAAATCGACGCAATTGTCCGTAGATTAGATGAATTAGATATTAAGAATAAACAAGTTAATCATATTTCTGTATGTCCTAATTGTCAAGATCCGACACACATAGGAGAAGAGTGCCCGTACTTAGAAAATAATTTAAATTATGAACAAATAAATGTTACTTTTCAAAATCCTAAGAATGATCCATATTCTCAATATTACAATCCAGGTTGGAGAAATCACCCACATTTCTCATGGAAACAAAATGATAATTCAAACTTTCATTCACAAAATAATAACAATAACAATAATAATAATTCTAACTCTAAATCCTTTAATCAAAATTTTAAAGAACCGCAATTTCAAAATTTTAATAATTTCAACTCTAATCAATAATCTCAACCTCCTGGATTTAATCATAAAATTTCTGATTTAGAGAAAAGTGTAGAAGTTTTAGTGAAAACAACATCACAAACATCCGATGCCCTTACCAAATTTATTCAAACATCAAGTCAAATAATGAGCACTAACTCACAATCCATAGCTAGATTAGAACAACAAGTTGGGCAAATTGCTTCTCAAATTAGCGAGAGAGGAAAAGGAACCTTTCCTAGCCAACCGATCACAAATCCAAGAGATCCTAAGGCTATAAATCATATAAAAGAAAGTCAAGTTAACGCTATAACTGTTTTAAGATCTGGTAAAAAAGTGGATAATAAAGTAGAACTTTATAATGAGAAGTCTGAAACCATAGTTGAAACAAATACAAATAATAAAATACCACTTGAAGAACCAATTGAAATATCATCAAATGAAAATAAAATTCAAGAAATAAAGGCTCCTTATCCACAAAGATTAAAAAGTAATAAAAATTCCGCGTAGATGGAAAAAATGTTAGAGGTTTGTAAGCAAGTAAAAATTAATATTCCTCTTCTTGATGCAATTCAACAAGTGCCAAATTATGCAAAATTTCTTAAAGATTTATGCACCAAGAAGAAACAAACTCATGTGCCTAAGAAAGTATTTTTAGCCTCTAATATATCAAATGTCTTACCTCGACAATTCCTGTTAAATACAAAGACCCTGGATGTCCTACCATCTCATGTAGTATAGGGAATAAATTTATTAATATAGCCTTATTAGACTTAGGAGCTGGGGTCAATTTGCTTCCTTATTCTGTTTATGAGCAACTTGATTTAGGAGAATTAAAGCCTACTAAGGTCACTCTTCAACTGGCTGACCGCTCTATTAAGATACCAAAGGGAGAAATAGAGGATGTACTAATTAAGATAGGGGAATTCATCTTTCCAGTAGACTATATAGTACTAGAAACACAACCAGTTGCTAACACTCGTTGTCAAATACTTGTCATTCTCGGACGACCATTTTTAGCCACATCTAATGCATTGATTAATTGTCATAATGGATTGATGAAATTATCTTTTGGAAACATGACAATTGACTTGAATATTTTTAATTTAAATGGGCAATCATGTGATCAAACATTAGATGTAAATATGATTCAAGAATTAGAAGATGAAGATTCAGGAGAATTAGACGAGGAAATATTTGATAAAAGTTTTGAAGAAATTTTTGAAGATGAGATTGCACTATTAGATAAACTTAATATGCATGATTTAATGTATGCTCATAAAGAACCACTTTCGGAACCCTTGAGTGAAGAGCTTAGAGCCCCTAACCTCCCTTCCATGATCGAAGCACCTAAATTAGAACTTAAACCATTGCCCGATCATTTGATATATGCATATTTAGGAGAAAACGAGACACTTTCTGTTATAATAGCAAAAGATTTAAATGAAGAAGAAGCTAAAAATTTAATTAAAATTCTAAAAACTAATAAGGAAGCCATTGGATGGACTATGGGGGACATAAAATGGATTAATCCAATCATAGTACGACATATAATTCATATGACTGAAAACGCGAAACCTAAACGTGACCCTCAAAGAAGACTAAATCCAACAATGAAAGAAGTTGTTAGACAAGAAATTATTAAATTGTTGGATAACGGAATAATATATCCTATTTCAGATAGTCCATGGGTTAGCCCGATTCATGTTGTACCAAAAAAATCCGGAATCACTGTAATCACAAATAATAACAATGAACAAATCGCAACTCGCACACAAACTGGATGGTGAGTCTGCATAGATTACAGGAAACTTAATGAAGCCACTAGGAAAGATCATTTCTCATTACCCTTTATTGACCAAATGTTAGAAAGATTGGCAGGACATAAATTTTATTGTTTTCTTGATGGATACTCTGGATATAACCAAATTCCCATCTCACCGGATAACCAAGAAAAAACAACATTTACATGTCCATTTGGAACTTTTGCATATCGTCGCATGCCTTTTGGACTATGCAATTCACCTGCCACTTTTCAGAGGTGCATGATGAGTATATTTTCTGATATGGTTGAGAGTTTTTTAGAAATATTCATGGATGATTTTTCTATTTATGGAGATTCATTCTCCGACTGTTTAAATCATTTAGAGTTAGTATTAATAAGAAGTAGAGAGAAGAATCTTGTGCTTAATTGGGAAAAATGTCATTTCATGGTAAAACGAGGTATTGTTTTAGGACATAATCTCCAACCAAGGAATAGAAGTCGATAAAGCAAAAGTTGAAGTTATATCAGGACTTCCTCCTCCTAAATCTGTTAAGAAAATAAGAGCGTTTTTGGGTCATGCGGGATTCTATCGACGCTTTATAAAAGATTTTAGCAAGATAGCTAGACCTTTAACTAAACACTTAGGTAAAGATGAGCACTTTAATTTTGATAATGATTGTTATAAAGCATTCCAATTTTTAAAAGAACAACTAACTTCTGCCCCAATAATTCATGCACCTGATTGGAATAAACCATTTGAAATTATGTGTGACGCTTCTGACTATGCCATAAGTGCCATTCTAGGACAACATGTAAATGAAAAGCCACATGTTATCTATTATGCCAGTAAGACTCTTAATGATGCACAACTAAATTATACTACAACTGAAAAAGAATTTCTAGCTATGGTATTCGCCCTTGAAAAATTTAGGTCATATCTAATAGGATCTCATATTATAATATATACTGATCATGCTGCAATTAAATATCTTTTAACAAAAAAAGATGCTAAAGCTAGGTTGATCCGTTGAATATTACTACTACAAGAATTTGATTTAGAAATACGAGATAAAAAAGGGTGTGAAAATGTAGTAGCTGACCATATTTCTAGATTAAAAAATGATGAGTCTAATATAATACCGATTAATGAGAATTTTCCAGATGAGCAAGTTTATATTGTTTCTCAAACTCCTTGATTTGCGGATATTGTAAATTACCTAGTCACCAAGAAAACCCCATCATTTTGGACGAAACAAGATAAAGATAAATTTTTCTCACAAGTAAAATATTTTTATTGGGAGGAACCTTATTTATTTAAATATTATCCCGATCAAATCATTAGAAGGTGTGTCCCAGATGAAGAGTTTAGAAGCATATTATCCTTTTGTCATGATCAAGCTTGTGGGGGGCATTTTAGTGCTAAAAAACATCATCAAAAGTTTTACAATGTGGGTTTTATTGGCCTACTTTATTTAAAGACGCATTTGAATATTGCAAAATGTGTAATAAATGCCAACACATGGGACGAATAACAAAACGAAATGAAATGCCTCAACAATCAATCTTAGTAGTAGAAATCTTTGATGTATGTGGAATTGATTTTATGCGACCATTCCCAAATTCATTTGGAAATTATTATATTCTACTAGCAGTGGATTATGTTTCAAAGTGGGTTGAGGCAATACCATCTAGAACTAATGATAGCAAAGTTGTGATTAAGTTTATTAAAGAAGGAATCAGATGCGGAGATGCCGCAACCAGTCATATATGTTGAGATGAGTTTGTGTATTTGTGTAAGCTAGTTGTAACTAGCATATGTATGTGTACGTTGTGAGTAGCATGTGAATGTGAAATCCTAGTCGCAACTAGGACATTGTAAGAGTTTGGTGAAAATTAATATAGAAGCTTGTTCCTGCACTTTTGTGTCTGCTTAGTACTTTATTTGGCCCATTCTACGTACGTTTACAACAGAAATTGTTTCAATATATCAACTTCATTCATAACTGCTTATCATAGTATGTTGTTATCTTAGCAGCAGCTCGCAAAGAGCGAAGATTATGTACAACCGTATTCATCGAATAAGGCACGTCAGCAAGATACATCAACAATAAAGGGCAACACAGTGACGGAGGGTTGATCCTTGACCATTAGAAAACTGGTACGAAGGTTACACGCAGCTCGTCAACAGCTCGCCTGGAGCTTGCGTCATCTCGCACCTAGCCATCATCAGCTTGTCGGAGACCTCATTCAATTCGCCTAACAGTAGATGACCTAAACAAATTTGCATATGAGGCCGATGCTTATCCATTTGCCACATAACCCGCACCTCATTGGCCCAATTTGAATATAAATAGGACTCCAATACACAAGGAAGAGAGATCCAATCATTCAATTCACACGCTTCTGAACTCACCAACCTCTTTCTTGTGCCTAGCTCAACTTGATTCGGGAGAGGGAGCTCCTATACACTCCTGGGTGTGCGAAGGGATTTCCGCGCTGCAACTCGTGCATGAGTCGTATTTATAGGCAGAGAGTTATTTACTTTCTCTGGATCGTCTTGTGTTTTGTGCTTGCCAATCTCTTGGCTAGTAACCTTTGGTCATAATTTCAGTCCAAATTTTGTGCGCCAAATTCCTGGCTCCAACAGGCATGATAAAGACATTGAATATGGTTTAAGTATATAATTTGAGTCTTCCTCCATATGCCGCAAAAGGTCTTGTAAATCTTGAAGTGGACCAGCAATTTCAAGTAAATAGATTGCCACGAGAGAGTCCAATTGATAATCTATCTTCCTCTATTGATCCTGTTCATTTGCGTTTGCCTCGTGATTTCTTGATTAAATGACTAGAATGTCCTTGACCAAAAAACCAAATCTCAGCGGTTGCTTGTCAATCCATGTAGTTTTTGCTTTTATCGAATGTTATGAAGGATAGTTGGATAATGTAAGTGTTGTGAGACCTTTGTTTATAGGCATTAGAGGAGTAGCGCTTGACATTTCAAATATGGAAGTCATACAAACAACTAAGAAACCCTAGCTATGGATCTCTTTACTTGGAGGTAATGTATATGAGTTGTAAGGAGCTTTGTATAAGGTTCTGGAGGAGTGCTGTGAGATAGGGCGAGCGTCCAGGAGCTAAAATGAAACTCTGGACGGGTATTACGATACACGAGCATTTGGGAGCAGAGATGAAGCTCAGTACGGGCGCTGCAAGACATGACGAGGGTTTGGGAGTTGAGACAGTCTTGCACAAAGCTCAGGATGGATGCGGCGAGACAAGATAAGTATACGTTGGTCGACGAGATCTGGATGGCGTTCTCTCCTAAAAGAACAGAATTGGATCGAGAGGTCTGCGGTTGGATCAACAAAATTGATAGAGATTTTGAAGGGATCGACAAAGTCTTAGAAAGCATCGTTGGTGAGGCATGCGACTAGATCGACGAAACTGAGGGAGGCCGCCTAGGAGCTGATAAATTAGATATCGAGCGAGAGAGAAGATAACAACGTCGAGTGTAAACCCCAACGCTCTGATACCATGACAAATAAGATGATTTCTGATTAATTAGATACAATATGACACCTATATATAGATAAAAGGTAATGAAAACAAAATATTAATCCAATGTGGGACTAAATACATGTTATATAATACATAACTTCTAACAACCTCAAACTTGATTTTGTTGATGACGATGTATTTCATCTTTTTGAGAGTTGAGAATGCCAAATGGAACCTAAGGGTCCGTTCGGCGCGCAGGTAATGACTTTCTGGAATTGGCTTTGGCCAGAAAATCAATATCTGCAGGAATTGGTTTTGTGCATAAAACCAATTCTGCTGTTCGGTTGCAGGATGGAATTCAGTGAACAGAATTGGAATTGATATATGTAAGTTGTTCGGCTGCACAATGGAATTAGCTTTCTGAAATTGAAATTTTTAAAAATGCGCGCTCGGGCGAAAAGCGCGCGCCCGGGAAAAAAGCGCGCGCCTGGGTGAAAAGTGCGCGCCCGAGCAAAAAATGGGCGCCCCGGCTAAAATATCGCACAAGGGCGAAAAAATCGCGGCCGGCGAAAAAAAAACGCGCACTGGCGAAAAGTTGAGCCCAACCTAAATAAATGCGCCACGGCGAAAAAATCCCGCCCGGGGGAAAAAATCGCGCCCGAGCGAAAAAATCGCGCCCGGACGAAAAATCGCGCTCGGCCGAAAAAATCGCGCCCGACCGAAATAAAACACGCCCGAGCGAAATAAAACGCGCCCGGGTGAAAATATGCGCCCGGGTGAAATAAACGCGCCCAGATGAAAAAATCACGCCCGGGCGAAAAAATTCCTCCCCGGACGAAAAAATCGCGCTCGGGGAAAAAAAATCGTGCCCGGGCGAAAAAATCGCTCTCGGGCGACAAAATCGCGCCCGGGCAAAAATATAGCGCCCGACCGAAATAAACGGGCCCGAGAGAAATAAAACGCGCCTGGGCGAAAAAATCGCGCCCGGGTGAAATTAACGCGCCAGGACGAAAAAATCGCGTCCGGACGAAAAAATCGCGCCCGGCCGAAATAAAACGTGCCCGGGAGAAATAAAACGCGCCCGGGCGAAATAAACGCGCCCGGGCGAAAAAATTGCGCCCGGGCGAAAATATGCACCCGGGTGAAATAAACGCGCCCAGACAAAAAAAATCGCGCACGGGGTGAAAAAATTTCGCCCCGGACGAAAAAATCGCGCACGGGCGAAAAAATCGCGTCCGGGCGAAAAAATCGCGCCCGGGCAAAAAAATCGCGCCCGGGCGAAAAAATCGCGCCCAGGCGAAAATATCGCGCCCGACCGAAATAAACGTGCCCGGAAGAAATAAAACGCGCCCGGGCGAAATAAATGCGCCCGGGCGAAAAAATCGCGCCCGGGCGTAAATATGCGCACGGGTGAAATTAACGCGCCCGGGCGAAAAAAATCCCGCACTGGGGAAAAAATCGCGCCCGACGAAAAAATCGCGCCCTACCGAAATAAACATGCCCGGGAGAAATAAAACGCGCCCGTGCGAAATAAACGCGCTCGGGCGAAAAAAATCGCTCCCGGGCGAAAAAATCGCGTCCGGGCGAAAATATGCGCCCGGGTGAAAAACGCCCGTCTGGGAGAAAAATGAACGTCCTGTCGAAAAACACGCGCCCGACCGAAAAACACACCCTGCAGGAAAACACACACTCGGGCGAAAAACCCGCGCGTAGGTCGAAAAGCTCTAGCGTAAACATTTGATTATTCCGAAAACCTATGGGCGGAGGTAAGAATTGCTATTTGATTTTTTAGTTCATAGTAAAAGCCATTGCTATTCACATGAAAGCCAATATCCGCTTAAATTTTGTTGCGCCGAACACTAAAATTGGATTTCTAATCTCCAATGCAAATTCCAGAAAGCCAATTCCGTCCAAACGAACGGACCCTATAATTGTTTTTCATTATTTATTTTGTATCAAAGGGTGCCTACATTGTCTACTTTGGGAGCCAATTAATAGTTATTAATAACAAGGTAGACAAAGTAAAGGATTGGAGGAAATGAACCTTCTCCGTTCATGTTTCTGCCAGATAGAACATACCGTCTTTGTTGAAAGCAAAAAAACTTATTACATGTTCCAAAATCCTTTCTCTGGTGTGGCAAAACCATATTCGAATTCTTCGAGCATGCCACCTTGACATCCAACATTACCATGAAATGGTGGACCCCACCACTCGCTATGAGCACTAAAGATAAATGCATTAAATAATTTTTGGAACATATAACATTATATATATATATATATATATATATATATATATATATATTGTTGGGAATCTTGCCCACATGATTCCTGATTTAAAGAAGACACCAAGTCAAGAATACTTCACTTTGTATTTGATTACTTCTCTAGCTTATAATCTCAGGAAGTTAAAGAAATATCGTCGAGAAGAATAGGAGATATCGTCGACAAAGTAGGCTTGTCAAGCAAAAGCTGAAGTGTGGCGAGTTCGTCGAACGCAGGAAGCAGTTCGCTGAACGCAGGATGTCGTTCGTCAAACGAACATTGGCGCGTTCGTCAACCGCTGAGACGTAGCGTGTTCGCCGACCGCTGGGATCTGGCGGAGTTTGTCGAACGAAGAACAAATTCGTCAAACGCTGAGACGGGATAGAAGAATGTTGTTCGTCACTCAGAAGGAAGTTCATCGACCGCTGAGACTCAGCAAGATCGTCGAACGCTGTGAAGATGCAGTATCGTCGACTTCATCAAAGAGGGCTTGTCGTCGTGAAGAAGCCTTGTCGCTGATAAAGCTAAGTATGACTGATGGCGAAGGGCATCGTCGTAAAGAAGACATGAAGGAGAACAGTTGAAGACCAGCAGAGCCTGTCGACATGTTATCACTCATGTCGTCGAGAGAACAACATGATTACGACGACAGACAACCAGATAGAAGATCTCAACGACACAGTCTGAGATAGCATATCGTCGTATATGCAGAATCGCCAGAATGTCTCATATCATCGAGATACCTACTTCAGAGACAGAAGCAAGAAGAGTTGAAGATCTTCCAAGGTCAAAGGGATCGACAATGTTCTGTCGTCGTGACAGTGGAAATATCGTCGAGACAAATTCAAATGTTTCTGACGCGTCGTCAGCATTTAATGCCGCCGCCTGATTGTCTAATCAGCGCATGCTCTTATGGAATGGACGTCTGACATTAAATGGCACCTTTTCATGACCGTTGAGAGGTTATTTTCGGAACTATAAAAGGGAACATTGGTTGCCCTAGAAAATGATCTTCGAAGAAAAAGAAAAAGAATGAAAAAGTATCCCGCCGCTACTCTTCAATAGAACAGTATTCTCGGCGGAGAAGAAGAAGATCAAGTAGAGAGCAAGAATCAAGTGCTCTCAGAAGAATCAGTCATCTACATCGACTGAAAAGTAGCCGATCAACACCAGACAAAGAAGTGAAGGCTGAAGAAGATCCAGTGCTGAATCTCCAATCAAGAAGCATCTTCTTCAACCTAAAGAAGTCGATCGTCATCAGGCTAAAGTTGCCGATCTTCATCCGGCAGAAGAAACGGTTTTAATCACTGTAATTTCGTGTAAGTCTTGCGAGCTAATCCGTCTAGCTTGAGGGCTGGAGAGCTGTGAGGCTTGAGGGCCAGGGCAGTGGACTTGCGGGTCCGACACCATCTAGCTTGAGGGTTGGAGAACTGTGAGGCTTGAGGGCCAGGGCAGTGCACTTGCGGGTGCGATTTGTCGAGCTTGCGGGCTCGGGGGCAGTAGGGGCTTGCGAGCCTAGGATGTTGGGACTTGCGGGTCCGTGCTGTAGGGCTTGAGGGCCTGAGTGTCGAGCTTGCGGGCTCGGGGGAAGTAGGGGCTTGCGGGCCTAGGCTATTGGGACTTGCGGGTCCGTGTTGTAAGGCTTGAGGGCCTGAAGTTTTTGGCGGAGTTTGCCGAGCCTAGCACACTGCTGTGTAGGCGCAGTGGGACAGAGGACTACTCAAGACACTCGGTCTTGAGGAACCTCTATAGATCGTTGTGTGTTTTCTGTGTTATGCTCTTTAATTCCTAGATCTATTAAACAGAATCAAAGAACACCATAAAGGGGACAGTTTAATTTGAAAAACCTATTCACCCCCCCCCCCCCCCTCTAGGTGGTAAAGTAGACACCCTATAAACAATAAGTGGTATCAAAGCGAGGTTGTTCAAACAAAAGCTCAACAGCTTGAACAGATCTGCCTTTGGGTGTCCAAGTATCTGACTATGGAATCAAGAATTGCTGCTTGCTCCAGGGAGAATTTTGCCCTCTGGAAAGTAAGAGCAAGAATACACATGGAGGCAGTGGATCCCAGAATGTTCTCAATTATCCAAGAAGGGCCCTCCATGACTACTACAAAAGATGGGTTCCTTCTAGCCAGTCTAGACAAAGAAGCCATAAGTATTCTAGCTAGTGCAGTTGATCCGCCAACACTCCAGATGCTGATTCATTGCACAACAGCAAAGGACATGTGGGACTCCCTAGGAGTCCTCATGGAAGGTTCGGAGGAAGATCTTTAAGAAGACACTTCCCATGAACAAGTATTCATCAGAGCACCACTAACTACTTCAGACATTGAATCAGATGATGAAGAATGCTCTGTAGCAAGAAAAAGAGTAAGAGCACCCTTGACTCTCACGGAATGTGACTCTAAGGAAGAGGAAGTCTGTGGGTTGATGGCTCTATCAAATGAAGAAAATCATGATGATTCACATCATGATCAGGTATGCATCACTCACACATCTTTATTGTCTGCATCAATTAAGAAAACTAAGAGTGCATCAGAAGGTTGTTCATCTTCTGAAGATGATGCAGAAGTCTGCTCATCATGCAAAAATAAGAATCAAACTGATCTGATAGAACAGCTTGGTGATGCCCTAGCTGCTCTGAACAAAAGCAAGAAGCTTGTGAGAAAACAAACAAGGGAATTAGAACACTCAAGGGAATTAGAACACTCAGACCTATTAAGGCTGAGTTAGAAGAGAAAATGGGCATGTTCCACAATGTGGGATCAAACTCCATTAAGCTCAAGAAGCTCATAGACATGCTCTATGATGAGAGAGTCCAAAGAGAAGAACATATCAAGAAACTTGAGAATGATCTTCTCAAGGAGAAAAGCTTAGTGGCCCAATTCTCTAAGCCCAAATTTATACTACCCATCATCAACACATACTTCTCCTCTGGAAATAGAGAAGGTTTGGACTTTAATGAAAGGACAATAGAGTCCGAGAATAGAGGAAAGAGCAGAGCTAAGAATGACTCCCATATTACCTTTCAGAAGGTAGTGCTTCCCTCCAATAAGTATGATCAGGATAGTGTCCATGGTTATTGGATGAAAGGGAGATCCATTAGTCTGGAAAATGCTCCTGATCATGAGAGGAGGAAGGGAATGAGAATGAGTGCCCTAAAGGCTTCCCATGAGGAAATCCAAATGGCCCATCATGGACCATTTGTGTTTGGTGTTCCAGCCCCCACACTCAAGGATAAGGAAGCACCATCTTCCAAACCCCTTCCAAACAAGAAGCAGACTGGTAGCTCCAGCATAATCAATTCTTACTCGATCATATCTGATGCCATCAACACCATGACAGCTACCAAGCTGACATCTGTTGATGACCAACAGGTAAAGTCAAGAAGAATCAATTATACTAGAGCAACTAGTCAGCTCTTGGCTGTGAAAGATTGGAGAAATGCTGCTGCCCTCTCTACTGAACACACTTCAAAAATTGTTCAGAAAAGAAGGTACAACATCTATGAGTGTTGGTGTTGTGGCAAAGTGGGACACTTTGCCATTAACTGTTGGCACAACCCTAATGTGTCTAGTGCAAAAAAGAGACCCTCTGGAAGGGCTGAGGTGAGTAGAAAACTTCCCTATTATGTTAACAAGAACCTAGGACTCAAGTCACCTTGGGTCCCTAAGGGATATTAGACTATGTTATGCAAGGAAGTCCATTTAGCCGATAAAAAGCAAACAAGGCTAATGGACATTAAGTGCTCCAGGTTCATCTCTGGACTAAGAAAAACTCATCATATGCCAAAGTGCACTTACCTAGGGGGAGCTAAGAATAACGACAAGTAGTCATCCCATCAAATTGGAGCTACTATCTCAAGAAGGCTTATCAGCCTAGGTAAAAGATGGGTGAGAAAAGACAACTCCCAAGCTGGGTGGAAGAATGCCTTAGGCAGTCATGTTAGGAAGAATTGTATCACTGATACAATAAGATGTCGCTAAGACAAACGAACTAGACAAGAAGGATGCATGTCCTAGACTTGCCCTAACGATAAAAGTATCGTCGGAACAACGTTTAAAATATATGAAATATTATTAAAATTGATATATCAGAGCAACTCGATGCCTTATTCATCGATTCCTCGATAAACTCAAAAAGGGATATGCGCCCATTCACTTACTCCCACTATAAAAGGAGAGAAGGCCTAGGACGGAAATTACGCTCTCGCTTGCACTAAGACATCCCCTTAAGAAACCACCTCTTCATCTCCGACCTTTCGTCCTCTCAGAAAAAAAATGTCAACAGAGAAAGGAAGCGTTGAGATGCCCTCCATTGTTACGCTCACCAACCTATGGGAGCAAATGGAAACCCTCCTAGAAAAGGGCATAAATAAAATCATAGATGAGATGAAGGAGGAGGTGAAATCCATAAGGGATGACATCTCTCAAAACCAAGCTCTACACGCGCAATCCACAGTCGCCATCCTAAACTGAATCACCAACCTCGAACAAACCCTAGACGCTCGTCTCCTGGAAGTCAGAAATGTCACCAACGTCGGAGATCAAGAAATACTGGAACAGCTATTTGAGCTTAAGGAGTCAGTAAAGGAAGAAATCCAAGACGGGGAGAGGATCGAAGAATGTTGGGAATCTTGTGTAACATCCCGACTTTTATTGAGCCACTAAACCCTAGTGGGCCCAATAAAAGTAGGCTCGTCTAGCAGACAGGACCCGATAGGGGTTATGTGCTACAAACCCCAAATTGACTTCTGTCAGTTCCATTAGGATCGTATGACCAATACGAGCACAACGGAATTCGTTGCGTCTCGATCCGAGGTCGTTTGGAGAAAACGACCATTTTGAGTATCGTAGCGCGCCACTACCTCATTATTTTGAATAGTGGTCGTACGAACCCCGAATTGACTTCTGTCAGTTCCGTTAGGATCGTATGACCAATACGAGCACAACGGAATTCGTTGCGTCTCTATCCGAGGTCGTTTGGAGAAAACGACCATTTTGAGTATCGTAGCGCGCCACTACCTCATTATTTTGAATAGTGGCCGTACGAACCCCGAATTGACTTCTGTCAGTTCCGTTAGGATCGTATGACCAATACGAGCACAACAGAATTCGTTGCGTCTCGATCCGAGGTCATTTGGAGAAAATGGCCATTTTTGAGTGTCGTAGCGCGCCACTACCTCATTATTTTGAATAGTGGACGTACGAACCCCGAATTGACTTCTGTCAGTTCCGTTAGGATCGTATGACCAATACAAGCACAACAGAATTCGTTACGTCTCGATCCGAGGTCGTTTGGAGAAAACAACCATTTTGAGTGTCGTAACGCGCCACCGCCTCATTGTTACGAATAGTGACTGTGCGAATCCCGAAATAACTTCAGATAGTCCCACTAGGTTCAGATAACCTAAACAGGTGCATTAGAACTTGTCACACTTCCACCCAAGGTCGTAGGGCGAGTATGCCATTTTGGGACTATGCAGATCGCCTCAGTGCAACGCACGAGATATAAAGCACACGAACCCGGCATCGGCCCCGACAACTCTTATTGGACCCCGGGGGCCAAGGAGGACCCCGCCCTAAGTTGACTTGGTCAACCCCCCCCCCCCCCCCCCCCCCCCCCCCAAAAAAAAAAAACTCGAATTTGCTAAAGAAAAGGGGGGGGAGAGAGAAAGCCCCCCCCCCCCCCCCCCCCCCCAAGGGAGGGGGCTGCCCATGAATGGGCAGCCCTATTTGGGCAAAGGGGGCAAGAGAGAGAAAAGGAGGGGGGGGAAGAAAATATCTCCCCCCACTCACCCTCCCCTTAAGCCACGTGTAAGGGAGGGAGAGGGGGGGGGGGAGACCTCCCCCCTTCCTATAAAAGGAAGGGGCAGCCCCTCTCAAACCCCCACCCCACTCACTCTCCCTCTCAGCCTCTCCCTGCCGGCAGCCCATTCTCCTCCTCCCTCATGGCCGACCGCCCCTCCACCACCCGAGCCCCCCACCCCCAGGTAGAAGACCTCCCCCTCCTCCTTCCTACCTCCGGGGGAAGACCCCCCCTCTCTCTGTCGCCAGAGCGCCGCCGGCCGCCGCCCCGAGCCTTGCAAGGCTCGGGGAGGAGGCCGGCCGTGGAAGTGTCCTCCCCCAGCGCCGGTGGTGGCGCTGGGGGGAGTGGGTCCCCCCCTCGGGGACCTCGGCGCCGGCACAGGGGAGACGGCCGGGCCGCCGGCGGACACGACCGGCGGCACCCGTGGCCTCCCCCTCCTCCCCGTTTTTCCTGTAGGGGGATA
The DNA here is from genome assembly GCA_033032865.1 of Dactylorhiza incarnata. Lineage (NCBI taxonomy): Eukaryota > Viridiplantae > Streptophyta > Magnoliopsida > Asparagales > Orchidaceae > Dactylorhiza > Dactylorhiza incarnata. Next base: position 2,296,483 of record JAWHQI010000309.1, on the reverse strand, counting down.
ACCCCCTCCCCCGGCGGCGGCCGGCGGCTCCAGGCCGCCGGACCACCGCCGGAGGGTTGCCCCCTCCCCGGCGCCCCGACCAGGGGCGGCAGGGAGGGCCGTGCACGTGGAGGCGGCGGCGCAGCAAGCCGGCATGGCCCGTGCCGGCTACGCCGCGCCTCCCCGTCCTCTCTGTCTCTCTTTCCGGTGGGGTCCGGCGGCGCCAGGCCGCCGGGACACCACCGGAGTGGGCGCCGTCCCCCGGCGCACCGACCGGGGGCGGCACCGGTGCCCCCTCAGCGGAGGCGGCGGCGCAGCGGGCCTGCATGGCCCATGCAGGCCACGCCACCGCCTCCCGCCTCCTTTATAACCCTCCCCCGGGGGTGGCCGGCGGCGCCAGGCCGCCGAACCACCACCGGAGGAGTCGCCGGCCCCCGGCGCACCGACCGGGGGCGTTCCCCGCACCCGCTGGCGGAGGTGGTGGCGCGGCGAGCATGCACGGTGCATGCAGGCCCGCCACCGCCCCTGTCCCCCTTCCTGTAGCGCTCCCGGCGGTGGCCGGCGGCGCCAGGCCGCTGGACCACCACCGGAGTGGTCGCCGGCCCCCGGCGCACCGTCCGGGGGCGACGCCGGCACCAGCCGGCACCAGCCAGCCGCTGCCGGGCGGCGGCAGCGGCTGCCACCCGAGATTAATCGGGGGCCGCACGATCTCCCCCGGGAGATCAAGCGGCCCCCGTAATCTCGTATCCCGCCCCGCCTCAGCATGTGCGCCCCCCTCAGCGGATCCCCCGCGGATCTGCTGTGGGGGCCGCGGGAGGGCGCAGGGTGCAAAACCCCTGCGCCTCTTCCCTGCCGCTATTCGCACCCCAAATGGGTTTTTCCTATTTTAATTTCCTGAGGCAAATCAGGGCAGTTTCAGAAAAAGTCTTCTAAATGAAAAATGTGCCCTACCCTAAGGGGCACCTACTGTATTTTTTTGGGATTTTTAGGAGGAATTTTACTATTTTTAAAACCCCCTATAAAGTTTATTTTAAGGGAATTAAAGCCCAAATGAGTGGGGAAAAATCACCCAAAATTCATAAGCCCTAGTTAGGACATATTTCACCTACCATCAAAATCTCAAGGGATAAGCCCTTCATTTGGTCCTTTAAATGCTTTTACAAGCAAAAATAAACGCCCGAAAAAGAGCGAAATTCATCGAAATGAATCGGCGTCCCCTCGACGCATATTTTTAAATGCCTATTAAAAATTATGCGTATCTATCCAAGGAATCGACTAAGCTCGGAATATCGACGCGAAAATCGGAACGAAATCGCGGCGCGACGCCGAAGTTTAACCCCGCCGCGACAATAATAAAAGAACGGAGTCGACAATTGAAGCCTCCTCTTATGGAGTGATTGGACTACTAACCCTTTCTTTTATGCTTTTACTGCTTTCCGTACTTTCCGTTAACTCCAGTCTCGTACTGGTCCCCCACATTTACTTTCTGTACTTTCCTTTAAATCCAGTCTCGCACTGGTCCCCCGCATTTACTTTCTGTACTTTCCTTTAAATCCAGTCTCGCACTGGTCCCCCGCACTTACTTTCTGTGCTTTTATTTAAATCCAGTCTCGCACTGGTCCTGTCATTATGGTCTCTGCTTTCGGCCTACTTTTCTGTTTATCATTATGGCCTCTGCTTTCGGCCTACTTTTCTGCTTATTACCATGGCCTATGCTTTCGACTTACTTTTCAGCTTATTATTATGGCCTCTGCTTTCGGCCTACATTTCTGCTTAGTGTTATGGCCCCTGCTTTCGGCCTAATTTACTTGCTAATGCGGAGCTGTCGTGGCAACCATGCGGTGCTTATCCTCCCTTCTGCGAGGCCTTAGTTGGGGAAAACCCGGAGTTGAGTCCCTCCTCCCAGGTTAGCCCCAAGCAAGGAGCCCTCATACCGCTAATCCTCCCGGTCAGAGGTCGTGTGACCGGTCGAGTAGAATTGCCACGTAACTTATGTGCTTGTTTTTATATAAAGCGGGTGAAGATTGTTTGGGAGTGGCGGGTTGGTCACGCTCGCAGACCGTTCGTACCGGTGCGGGTGGGTTGATGACTCATGGCGACAGGGAGATGTGCACAGCGGGTTATCACCCTCCGAGCCTGTCGTTTTGCCTCCACTGGTCGGCCTACAAAGTACAAATCGGCTCGCCGGATGTCGCTCACATCCAGTTGGTACACCAAGTTGTACAGGAGGGCCTGAATGATACGGTACGACTACATTCAGAAGTGGCAAGACTGGCCATTGTCACCGATGGCCACATCGGTGAGGCACGCAGGGTTAGCTCCCCTGCTTGAAATAAAGTGGTCTAAACTGTGTCGACACAGGGTCTTTTGTGTGCGTACAGGTTTGAATACCTGGGTGTGTGTATCTGCGCGTTATAGTGTTGTGTGTTTACTATACGGCGCAATTACGGGCTTTAGGGCAGGAGGCCCTATATATATACGTGGATATATATATGTTTACCTGCTGCTAACCATCTACCTTGCTTCGGCTATTTCATTTCTGTCCTTTAGCCGCCCCCCCCCACCCCCCCCCCACCCCCCCCCCCCCCACCCCCCCCCCCCCCCCCACCCCCCCCCCCCCCCCCCCCCCACCCCCCCGGATAAGGATCCGGGGAGGGGATGTATTTTTCTACTTAGCTCTGTGACTAATGGTTATTTCTTATAACCAATCACAGGAAACGGGACAGCGCGAAGCCCCCACCCCGCAGGATGAGTTACGAGCCTTAGAGATGGCCCGATCAGACACCCCAGCCTCTCCTCCTATCTTCAGAGACGTGAGTTTGAGAGTATAAGGACTAGCCTAGGGCTCCCTTTTGTTTTAGACTTTGTAGCCCTCGAGGCAATGTTTTGTAAAACAATAGGCCCCGGCCATATTTAAATATGTAATATAATCAGCATGCTTAGCTTTTCTTATTTCGATTGCTTCCGCTGTGCGTTCTGATGTGTTGTGATGATTCTTGTGCCTGACAAAGGGACCGCTCAGCGCTTGAGAGGGTGGGACGTCGCCACCCGGAAAGCGCTGGGTAGTCCTCTTTGGGCAGTAAGATCCCCCCTCCCTGAACCCGGTTCAAGTCTGGGGAGGGGGGGTCTTACAAATGGATCAGAGCCACCACGATCCGACCACATGGGGCAGTCTTTCGATTCTCCCTTCCCCGGTTCCGTTTCTTGGTTCGGGACGAACCACGCAGCGGAAGCCTGGTGTACCCTTTAGGTTTAAGGTTAAGGATTCGAGACTGCACGGTAGTACACTTACACGCTTTCCGCTTCCTTTTCTTTCAGTCCTACAAAATTCCCTTATTTTTGCAAGTTCTGATACCCGTTTGTTACTTCTCCAGATACCGGAGTCGAGTAACGGAAGGTCCTCCTCTCGGGACCAGTACCACCCTACCACTCCACCACCAGCCCCGGCCGCTCCAGCCACAGTTCCGTTCGGAGAGACAGAGCTCGGACAGACCCTGGTAGCCCTGTTAGCCGCCTTCCAGACAGCCACCTTACGACCACCCCAGCTGGCCACCGTACCCACCGATCTGCTGACGACATTCCGGGGGCTAAGGCCCCCCACCTTCCGAGGTACCGAGTCAGCCATCCAGGCCGAGGAGTGGGTAGAGAGGGTAGAGGAGCTTCTAGTAGGGATGATGTGCCCCGCAGTAGCCGTAGTGTCCCTGGTGGTGACCATGCTGGAGGGCTATGCCCGGGACTGGTGGAGGGCAGCCAGCCGCTCCACTTTTAGAGGGCGACCCCTTAGCACCATCCTCTGGGGGGAATTCTCAGAGGCCTTCCTGGAGCACTTCATCTCGGACGCAGACAGGATCGCGCTTCAGGAGCGCTTCTTACAGATCCGACAGGGAGAGAGGACAGTGCCAGAGTATCAGCGGGAGTTCATCCATTTGGCCCGCTTTGCTGGGACTTTGGCAGTTACGGACAGGGATAGGGCGACGAGATTCTACAGAGGACTACGAGATGACCTCCGACAGGCTCTGATCACGATCTCTCAGGCTTCCTTCCACACGATCGCTTCGCACGCCGCAGCCTTGGAGTTAGATCAGAGGATGGTAGCCCAGCAGCGGAGGGGACACGTAGGTGTCCCCCGGACTCAGGGCCGAGAGAGAGGAGTAGGTCCTCGCAGGCAGGGCCGAGACGGGAGACAGCGTCAGCGTCACCAGCCATATAGGCAGGCACACCAGCCCCGACCAGCACCCCCAGCCCCAGCACCTCAGGTCGTCCCAGCCGCACAATGAGATGTTCCCTTCCCAGGGAACTGCTACCTATGCCAGCAGCCTGGGCATATACGAGCCTTCTGCCCGCAGGCTACCGGGAGACCCGGTTTAGGAGCAGTACAGAGAGCGGCGGAGAGAGGACGAGGTGGACGCAGAGGACGTCCCGCAGGCAGGAGGGAGCCGGCTAGGCAGGGCAGAGCAGCACCGCTCGAGGCATACGCGTTGGATCTTCAGCACGGTCCTGCTCCTGACGTAGTGATAGGTATCCACTTCCAGTAGTACGATATCCTAGGGGATGTTATAGCTTTATATATTAGGACTTTTGTATATGTCGTCCCTACTCCTGTATATCTGTAAAAATCTTATGAGCATAGTATATATATGTTATCAGGTTTACTTTTGGTAGAAGGTCATCCCGCTAAAACACTGTTCGATACCGGCGCCACACATTCTTTCGTTGCACAAAACTTCATCGCTGACAAGGAGGACACGGTGCGATCATCCGGGATGTCAATTCGAATACGACTCCCGGATGGATCAGATATGACTTCCACCGAAAAATGTTCCTTCCAAGCAATGCTAGGAGGCATAGAATTCGAAGTCAACGCAACCGTCTTGGCGATAACCGGATTCGACATCATTCTGGGGATGGATTGGTTGGCCGAGCACAGTGCCCAAATCAATTGTTCGACTCGAGAAGTCCGCCTCCAGAATCCGAATGGGCAACTTATCACGCTAGCAGGTATACCCTCTGTCACCCGCATTATCTTAACATTTGCACAAACCGTCAAGGCAGTTCGACGGAAGGACAAGGTGTACCTAATCTACTTTGAGATGGAAGACACGACACAAGTACTCGCTAAAGTGCCTGTGATCAGGGACTTCCCAGATATCTTCCCAGAGTCCCTTCCCGGGTTGCCCCCGCAATAGGAAGTGGACTTCCAAATCGAACTTACTCAAGGAGCCCGACCATTATCCCGAGCACCGTACCGGATGGCCCCGAGGGAACTGGCCGAGCTCAAGATTCAACTACAAGAGTTAGTCGACGCAGGATTCGTACGTCCTAGTACTTCGCCCTGGGGAGCCTCAGTACTGTTTGTTAAAAAGAAGGATGGATCTCTGCGTCTCTGCATTGACTACGGAGAATTGAATAAACTCACTGTCTGGAATACCTATCCCCTACCCCAAATAGATGAATTGTTCGATCAGCTGCAAGGCGCGTCCGTCTTTTCCAAGATGGATTTAAGATCCGGCTACTATCAACTCAGAGTGCGAGAAGAGGACATTCCCAAGACCGCCTTCAGCTCCCGCTACGGACTGTACGAGTTCATGGTAATGCCATTTGGGTTAACCAATGCCCCGTCTGCCTTCATGGCTTTAATGAATACTGTATTTAAACCCCTCCTGGATCTTTTCGTAATAGTCTTCATAGATGATATCCTCATCTACTCGAAGAACAAAACCGATCACTCCAGGCATCTCCAAATGGTTCTGCTTAAGCTAAGAGAGCACTCGCTTTTCGCCAAGTTTAGCAAATGCGAGTTCTGGATGGAAGAAGTCGGTTTTCTGGGACACACAGTTAACAAGAACGGGGTAGCAGTGGATCAAGCCAAGGTACAAGCGGTACGAGATTGGCCGCCACTTAAGACAGCGGCAGACATCCGAAGTTTCCTTGGCCTCGCCGGCTACTACCGTAAGTTCGTCGAAGGATTCTCCAAGATTGCGTTACCGCTTACCTCCCTCACCAAAAAGGATGTGACATTCCAGTGGTCTCCCGAGTGCGAAGCAGCGTTCATCGAACTGAAGAACCGGCTGATATCGGCCCCGATCCTGACTCTCCCCTCAGGAACTGAGGGCTTCCAGATCTATGTTGATGCCTCTCTGAAAGGATTGGGAGTCGTGCTTATGCAACATAGCAAGGTAGTTGCCTACGCCTCACGTCAGCTCAAACCGCACAAACTAAACTACGCCACCCACGATCTGGAACTGGGGGCGGTAGTTTTCGCATTAAAGGTTTGGAGACACTACCTCTACGGGGTACGATGCGAGATTTTCTCCGATCATAAGAGCCTCAAGTATGTCTTCACCCAGAAGGAGCTGAACCTCCGACAACGCCGGTGGTTGGAATTTCTCTGCGATTACGACTTCGCCCTTCAGTACCACCCCGACAAGGCTAATAAGGTTGCAGATGCCTTGAGTCGGTAGCCTCCGAGGACCGGGAGTTGTTTAGAAATGGTACCGAAGGAATTAGTCGAATCTTTGGCGGAACTGGATATTATCCTCATCACCCGTAGGAATCCGATGGAATACCAGGCCCAACTCTATTGGATGGAGATTCAGTGCGACATCAGGGACAGGATAAGAGAAGCACAGAAGATCGACGTAGAAGCAGCCCCGATTATTCAGGCCTTGCAACATGGTGCACAGGAGGACTACAATTTATATGACGGCATCCTGCAGTTCAGACACCGCATGTTCATCCCCGCAGCAGAGGGAATTCAATACACCCGGGAGTAGTGAAGATGTATACAGACCTGCGGAGGATTTTATACTGGCCAGGAATGAAGAGGGACGTCACCAACTATGCTGCGCACTGCCAGACCTGTCAACTGGTCAAGGCAGAGTGTCGAAGCCCAGGAGGCCTACTACAACCCCTGCCCATACCAGAATGGAAGTTCGAGGATATTTCCATGGATTTTGTCCATGGCTTACCCCGATCTCGTACAGGTAACGACTCCATATGGGTTGTAGTAGACCGCCTCACCAAGGTAGCCCGATTCATCCCGAACCGGCAAGGCGACGGTGTCGACATATTAGCCCGACTATTTATTGAGCAGGTAGTCCGATTTCAAGGAATACCCAAATCGATCGTCTCGGACCGCGACGGGCGCTTTACATCGAAGGAATGGAGAAGAGTGCAAGCTTATCTAGGAACCAGATTGGCATTTAGCATCGCCTTCCACCCCCAGACCGATGGGCAGACGGAAAGAACGAACCGTACGATGGAAGACCTTCTCCGATTATGCATAGTGGAACACAACGAGCCATGGGAGCAGTTACTACCTCTGGTGGAATTTTCATATAACAACAACATTCAGGCAAGCATCAAGATGACACCTTACGAAGCCCTCTACGGAAGACGTTGTCGGACCCCACTATCTTGGGCACAGGATGAGGACCCCGAAGCCTTGGGGGTCACCTACATAGACGATACCACTGCCGCAATAAGGTTAATCCGGGAACGTATGCTAGAAGCGCAGAGCCGGGAAGCCAAATATTACGACGCACGTCATCGGCAAGTGGAGTTCCAAGTAGGAGATATGGTTTTCTTGAAAATTAAGCTGATGCACGGGATATCCCGAATAAAGAAGCAGAAAAAGCTGGACCCCCGCTATCTAGGCCCATATCAAGTCATCGAAAGAATTGGCCCGGTGGCCTATAGATTAGCCCTACCGGCTGAACTAGGGAACCTCCACGACGTGTTTCACGTCTCCTCGCTGAGACGCGTACTCCGCCAACCCGAGCAACATCTTCCCGTACCACCGACATCAGTACAAGCTGACCGATCCGTACAACTCGAGCCAATAAGGATAGTGGATTCCAAGCTCAAGGAGTTACGGAACAAGACCATCACGATGGTCAAGATATTGTGGTCAAACGGAGGACGCGGAGAATTCACCTGGGAACCAGAAGTCCTCGTTCGAGAAAAATACCCGGTACTGTTTCCCCAGGTATGTCGTCCTAACCCCTACTTTAAGCAATTTTCGGGGACGAAAATCCCTTTATTTTTATTAGATTGTAACATCCCGACTTTTATTGGGCCACTAAACCCTAGTGGGCCCAATAAAAGTAGGCCCGTCTAGCAGACAGGACCCGATAGGGGTTATGTGCTACAAACCCCAAATTGACTTCTGTCAGTTCCGTTAGGATCGTATGACCAATACGAGCACAACGGAATTCGTTGCGTCTCGATCCAAGGTCGTTTGGAGAAAACGACCATTTTGAGTATCGTAGCGCGCCACTACCTCATTATTTTGAATAGTGGTCGTACGAACCCCGAATTGACTTCTATCAGTTCCGTTAGGATCGTATGACCAATACGAGCACAACGGAATTCGTCGTGTCTCGATCCGAGGTCGTTTGGAGAAAACGACCATTTTGAGTATCGTAGCGCACCACTACCTCATTATTTTGAATAGTGGTCGTACGAACCCCGAATTGACTTCTGTCAGTTCCGTTATGATCGTATGACCAATACGAGCACAACAGAATTCGTTGCGTCTCGATCCGAGGTCGTTTGGAGAAAACGACCATTTTTTAGTGTCGTAGCGCGCCACTACCTCATTATTTTGAATAGTGGTCGTACGAACCCCGAATTGACTTCTGTCAGTTCCGTTAGGATCGTATGACCAATACAAGCACAACAGAATTCGTTACATCTCGATCCGAGGTCGTTTGGAGAAAACAACCATTTTGAGTGTCGTAACGCGCCACCGCCTCATTGTTACGAATAGTGACCGTGCGAATCCCGAAATAACTTTAGATAGTCCCACTAGGTTCAGATAACCTAAACAGGTGCATTAGAACTTGTCACACTTCCACCCGAGGTCGTAGGGCGAGTATGCCATTTTGGGACTATGCAGATCGCCTCAGTGCAACGCACGAGATATAAAGCACACAAACTCGGCATCGGCCCCGGCAACTCTTATTGGACCCCGGGGGTCAACGAGGACCCCGCCCTAAGTTGACTTGGTCAACCCCCCCCCCCCCCCCCCCCCCCCCCCCAAACTCGAATTTGCTAAAGAAAAGGGGGGGAGAGAGAAAGCCCCCCCCCCCCAAGGGAGGGGGCTGCCCATGAATGGGCAGCCCTATTTGGGCAAAGGGGGCAAGAGAGAGAAAGGGATGGGGGGGGAAGAAAATATCTCCCCCCACTCACCCTCCCCTTAAGCCACGTGTAAGGGAGGGAGAGGGGGGGGGGAGACCTCCCCCCTTCCTATAAAAGGAAGGGGCAGCCCCTCTCAAACCCCCACCCCACTCACTCTCCCTCTCAGCCTCTCCCTGCCGGCAGCCCATCCTCCTCCTCCTCCACCTTGCCGGAGCAAGCCACCCAGCCGAGCCACCTCCTCCTCCTCCCTCATGGCCGGCCGCCCCTCCACCACCCGAGCCCCCCACCCCCAGGTAGAAGACCTCCCCCTCCTCCTTCCTACCTCCCGGGGAAGACCCCCCCTCTCTCTGTCGCCAGAGCGCCGCCGGCCGCCGCCCCGAGCCTTGCAAGGCTCGGGAAGGAGGCCGGCCGTGGAAGTCTCATCCCCCAGCGCCGGTGGTGGCGCTGGGGGGGGGGGAGTGGGTCCCCCCCTCGGGGACCTCGGCGCCAGCACAGGGGAGACGGCCGGGCCGCCGGCGGACACGACCGGCGGCACCCGTGGCCTCCCCCTCCTCCCCGTTTTTCCTATAGGGGGATAACCCCCTCCCCCGGCGGCGGCCGGCGGCTCCAGGCCGCCGGACCACCGTCGGAGGGTTGCCCCCTCCCCGGCACCCCGACCAGGGGCGGCAGGGAGGGTCGTGCACGTGGAGGCGGCGACGCAGCAAGACGGCATGGCCCGTGCCGGCTGCGCTGCACCTCCCCGTCCTCTCTGTCTCTCTTTCCGGTGGGGTCCGGCGGCGCCAGGCCGCCGGGACACCACCGGAGTGGGCGCCGTCCCCCGGCACACCGACCGGGGGCGGCACCGGTGCCCCCTCAGCGGAGGCGGCGGCGCAGCGGGCCTGCATGGCCCATGCAGGCCACGCCACCGCCTCCCGCCTCCTTTATAACCCTCCCCCGGCGGTGGCCGGCGGCGCCAGGCCGCCGAACCACCACCGGAGGAGTCGCCGGCCCCCGGCGCACCGACCGGGGGCGTTCCCCGCACCCCCTGGCGGAGGTGGTGGCGCGGCGAGCATGCACGGTGCATGCAGGCCCGCCACCGCCCCTGTCCCCCTTCCTGCGGGACCACTATCAGCCCTGAGTCTAGCACAATTTATTTGTGTCACTTTTAGCTTTTTGTAATTTGTGTAATTTGTATTTTTTTTCTTTTGTGTGTGAAATATATATATATATATAATATATATATATATAAATTTAAGAAAACAAAAAAAAAAGTTATGTTAAAATATATATATATGTATATATATAATACCTCTGTATATATATATATATATATATATATATATATCTAACTGCTTGAGGCCCGTCCAGACGATCAGGAAGATCCGCCGCTCCTTCTCCCGGTTGAGTCCGCACGCGACAGTTAGGGCTCAACCGCGCTGCTTCCGCCTGTGGCGCTACACCAGCTGGAGCCCCGTTTCATTCAGACGCACGCCCACGTCCGCCGTCTGCGAGAGCTTCCCCCGGCGGTTACGACAACTCCCGGCCACGTTGCTTTTAGTTCTCTGGTTTGCGTTCTTCCGCTGCTACCCTATAAAAGGGGAATGTTTTGGCGTCCTGAAGGTGAAAAATGGAAGAAATCCTGTTGCTGTTTGCCTCTGGTACGAGTCCAGTTGATACCATTTGAATAGGAGATTTCATTTTGTGTGTTTGGGTGAAGTTTATTCGTGATTTTCTGTTTAGGAGTAGCCGATAGATAAGAATCTTGTTTGGAGCTGCTGCTTTCCATTTGTTAGAGATGATGAACAGTCCTTTGATATTACTGTTAGAACATTGCTCCTTAATGGAAATTTGATGTTGATGTTTTTTTTTATTGGGATTCGTGCTGTTGAAATTTGAAGGCTTCGGCTGGGAGAGCAGGAGTGAATGCTGATTGCTGTAGGAGGGTAATTGAATGTATGAGTTTGGATTCCAACTATCATTCCTTGCTGGATGTTGCAATTGAAGTTTCCTAAAAAATAGATTAATTAATTTACATTTGTGTGAGATTTCGTGGATCCACCTTGGGTGTGAGAGCGAGTGAGAAGTTAGGTTGTTTAGTTTGCGGCCTCCTTACACTAGTGAGTGTTTGAGATTCCGTGGAACCACTTAGTGTGAGAGTGAGCGAATTTATTCCGTGGTGCCATTGTGCGATAGCGGCCGACCTCGGAGCGGGAGATCGGAGGTGACGAGGAATTCCTCGCGGGATCGCCGTCGACTTCTATTGCGGAAAGATGCCTCTTTCCGTGGGTAACTTGTTCCTTTCTTTTTCTTTGTGTGCGTCTACATTTTCTCTTAAGTTATTAGATTCATCGTTGGATTTTCGCTCGGATTTTGTCAGCGAACGCTACGTCGAAAACTCCAAACGGAAACGTATTTGGAGTTCACGATTTCTGTTTGCTACAACAAGAGGGAACGGAACGAAAGTTGCAAACTTCCTTCCCCGGATTTAGAATTGAACCATAATTTCAAGACAATTCATTTTGAACAAAAGTAGTGATTTTATGCTTTACAAAATCTAGTTGCTTAATTTCTTTAAGTTCGTGCACGCCCGCTCAAATTTTAATTTTTTAATTACATGCATTTAGGGTTTCCTAGAATTTGCCGACAGGCGCGCAAACCCTACGCGTCGTCCTGCATCAATTTGGTATTAGAGGCAGGTTCCGAAATTTTCCTAAGTTTCGAAATCCGCCCTGCGTAGGTTAGGAACCCCGCATATCATTTTTTTTATATTTTGTCCAAAAAAAAAGGTTAAAAAAAAGGTTAAAAAAAAGGTTACAAAAAAATAGCATACTCATACATTTGCATTTTAAATTCTGAGATGCGTCCAGTTGAACGTGGTCACCCGAGTTATGGAGACGAAGGTAATGAGCCACCCCCGTGGTTTCTACCCTTCGCCCACCAAATGACAACGTTAACTGAGAGTGTCTATCTAGTGCGAGAAGGATTTAAAAACCTTAGTGGTAGGAAGAATAGTCTAGAAGTACCACCAAGAGGTTCAATGTCACCTCCATTCGAGATTGGCATCCCACACCACTACCTAGAAAGGCCTACACTTTGGAGAAATCCTTTATTTGAGGATTACGAGTCCATTTACACCCACCCCCATGGAGCCCACACTCGAGTGGATCCTGTTGATCCATCGACACCATATTATGAGGGTAGAGTTCAGTATCACTCCAGTTACCGACACTACACGTCACCTTTATATGAGGAAACTGAGTCGTTATATGCGCGATCACCCCCACACGTTCGTAGGACTCACGTCCAACCACGAGCACGACATGATCATGTTATGGACGATCATCACGATTACCCTCAAGAATCTTGTAGAGGTCACCCTCGTCAAGATTACATTACACGTTATGATCCTGCTAGTGTTCCGAAAATGAACATGATGGTATCCATTAAGGGTCGACGAGAGCACTCCTCTTCCCAAGGCAGGGAAACTTCACCCACTCTGCCTGATATTCTAGTACGGGATGTGTGGAGTCAACCCCCACGAGAGGCCTGCCCCACTTAGTGAGACCACCATAGAAACTATATCTACATTGAGTGAAAACTTTTCACATACTTCACCCGATATTCTAGATTCTCTATTGAGTGAAGAATTTTCGCACACTTCATCCGATAGCACACTGAGTCACATCACGATTGAGAGTCGAGAGCTTTGTAGTGAGGGTGTCACCTCTCCTTTTTCCGGGAGCACAACCCCTTCTGATGGTTTACTTCTGGAGGACCATCACTCTACTGATGGGATCTTTGACGATCTTCCTATTGAGCCTCCAGATGAACCACCTCGACCACATATAGTTGAGATACCTGTGAGTAATACGCTTATGAATTCCAAGACATGGATACCTGCTCCATTGTCGCCCTTGATGTCACTAGTGCTCCAAAGAGATGGTTTTGAGTGTGACATTCATATGGTGAGGCTTGATCGTAGACATCTGGTCACTCGCACTCTAGATAAGTTATGTGACGTACCACCCACTCACTTCATTCTAGAGTCACGTCTTATTATCAATGCATATGGTTATCACTTTGAAGACCATCATCTTCGCGATGAGTTTTTATATGTCCCACCTGGTGAGCCACCTGATGCCACACAGTTCCTTAGTACATTTATCGCACTCCCTATATTTTTATAGTTTACACTGGTATTCGTCACATTTGTGATGAATTTTATTATACCCCTCCCGGTGAACCCCCAGATGAACCACATATGGGTGCACCAAACATTTGGGATGTACCTATCCTTAGTTGCACAGTCGAGTTTGAGGGTGCACTCACTGATTCGTTGATTTTATGTTTTATCACCCGCACTTGTGGAGACAGTTCGCGCACCATGTTGACACATCTTATCATTGATGTCTCTGATGTTCACTTGAGTGTTCATCGCCCCCGCGATGAAGTCTTTTATGATCCACCTTCGGAGCCTCCTGATCATGTACCTATCTCAGGAGTTGTTGTTAGTAACTAAAACCTTCGGTTTGTGGAGTCAGACGTGTTAGTAGTTCATTCTTTGCATTTGCATGATTTGCGTGAAAACTGAGCGGAAATTGCATAGTACTTTTGACTTAAATGCAACTCAAGTTAACAGGCATAAAAGAGCTACTAATTTCAAAATGAATGACTTGGTAATTGTTCGGCTAAATCCGGAACGATTACCTTCGGGTACCGTAAAGAAGTTAGCTAACCGTAGAACTGGACCCTTTAGAGTGGTCAAGCGGATTGGGCAAAATGCGTATGAACTTGAAATGCCTTCCGTTTGGGGAGTAAATCCGGTTTTTAACGTAGCTGATCTGACTTTATTCCACGAATATCCACATGAGTCTCTAGATTTTCCATTGCCTTCTCCTCCATTTGATTCTTCTGGGTTGGTGAGTGTTAGTAAGGAGCCACATTCAGGACACACTGATTCTCATTCAGTTTACTGACACACCACCAGCAGTTCTACCGTTTTCCGTTGACAGTTTTCAGAGATACTTGGTTCGTTGGCATGGCAGACCAGAGACCGAAACCAGCTGGGTTTTGGCCGAGGAATTACAACGTTTGGATGCTGAACTTCTACAGCACTACCGCTCGGAGCACTCACCAGAGATGAGTGATTTCGAGAGGGGGACAATTGGTGGAGGCCAGCCACGATCAGGTCGACGCAAAAGTACCCGATGCCGCACCCGACCGGACAACTATCAGCCCTGAGTTTAGCACAATTTATTTGTGTCACTTTTAGCTTTTTGTAATTTGTGTAATTTGTATTTTTTCTTTTGTGTGTGAAATATATATATATATATAATATGTATATATATATAAATATAAGAAAAAAAAAAACAAGTTCTGTTAAAATATATATATATGTATATATATAATACCTCTCTCTCTATATATATATATATATATATCTAACTGCTTGAGGCCCGTCCAGACGATCAGGAAGATCCGCCGCTCCTTCTCCCGGTTCAGTCCGCACGCGACAGTTAGGGCTCAACCGCGCTGCTTCCGCCTGTGGCGCTACACCAGCTGGAGCCCCGTTTCATTCAGACGCACGCCCACGTCCGCCGTCTGCGAGAGCTTCCCCCGGCGGTTACGACAACTCCCGGCCACGTTGCTTTTAGTTCTCTGGTTTGCGTTCTTCCGCTGCTACCCTATAAAAGGGGAACGTTTTGGCGTCCTAAAGGTGAAAAATGGAAGAAATCCTGTTGCTGTTTGCCTCTGGTACGAGTCCAGTTGATACCGTTTGAATAGGAGATTTCATTTTGTGTGTTTGGGTGAAGTTTATTCGTGATTTTCTGTTTAGGAGTAGCCGATAGATAAGAATCTTGTTTGGGGCTGCTGCTTTCCATTTGTTAGAGATGATGAACAGTCCTTTGATATTACTGTTAGAACATTGCTCCTTAATGGAAATTTGATGTTGATTTTTTTATTGGGATTCGTGCTGTTGAAATTTGAAGGCTTCGGCTGGGAGAGCAGGAGTGAATGCTGATTGTTGTAGGAGTGTAATTGAATGTATGAGTTTGGATTCCAACTATCATTCCTTGCTGGATGTTGCAATTGAAGTTTCCTAAAAAATAGATTAATTAATTTACATTTGTGTGAGATTTCGTGGATCCACCTTAGGTGTGAGAGCGAGTGAGAAGTTAGGTTGTTTAGTTTGTGACCTCCTTACACTAGTGAGTGTTTGAGATTCCGTGGAACCACTTAGTGTGAGAGTGAGCGAATTTATTCCGTGGTGCCATTGTGCGATAGCGGCCGACCTCGGAGCGGGAGATCGGAGGTGACGAGGAATTCCTCGCGGGATCGCCGTCGACTTCGATTGCGGAAAGACGCCTCTTTCCGTGGGTAACTTGTTCCTTTCTTTTTCTTTGTGTGCGTCTACATTTTCTCTTAGGTTATTAGATTCATCGTTGGATTTTCGCTCGGATTTTGTCAGCGAACGCTACGTCGAAAACTCCAAACAGAAACGTATTTGGAGTTCACGATTTCTGTTTGCTACAACAAGGGGGAACGGAACGAAAGTTGCAAACTTCCTTCCCCGGATTTAGAATTGAACCATAATTTCAAGACAATTCATTTTGAACAAAAGTAGTGATTTTATGCTTTACAAAATCTAGTTGCTTAATTTCTTTAAGTTCGTGCACGCCCGCTCAAATTTTAATTTTTTAATTACATGCATTTAGGGTTTCCTAGAATTTGCCGACAGGCGCGCAAACCCTACGCGCCGTCCTGCATCACTAAGTGTACATATCTTGAATTGTAACGAAAAATAATTTACTAAGATACAACATAGACCATACATATGAAAACCGAAACTTCAAACTTATATTATACATCATTGGCATGTCACATATAGTGCTATAAATAACATTTCATATAATGCTATAAAAATATAAAGAAGATTCAAGGAAACAAACACCATAAAGAACAATATACCACATGTCCATATTATTACATCAATTGATCAATGTTTTTTTACATTCACATGCAAAGTATCCTAAAACTCAAATTATATCAGGCGTGAGGCCTGAGTCGTGAACCCTAAAACTCAAATTATATCAGGCGTGAGTCCTGAGTCGTGAACGTCGTGCATGACGCGTGAACGAGAAAAGCGGGAAACGCGTATCCGCAAGCGGGATACGCGTTTCCCAATTAAATTTTATTATTTAATTTAAATATTGTGTTTCCTATGTTTCGGAAACGCGCCCGTATCCGATACGCGTTCGAGCCGATACGCGAAACATTTTTAAGTATCCGTGCTTCGTAGCTTTTAGAAGTATGAGTACCTAAATCAACGACCACCTCCATTGAAGCTCACAGCTCCTCATCTGATGTGGTTACTATACATTCTAAGTTCGAGGAGTTTATTCGTAGTCTTCATGGAATGCTTTCGACACAACCAACTGAAGCTCATGTCTCATCTGCTTCTATGGAAGACATATCTTGCCTATCTAATGGTACATTTTGAGTTGCAGAATCTGGAGCTACAGTTCGAGTGACACCCCGTGAACCACAAAAATATACCAAAGCCACTTATCTCAGGTATATTACACTAGCTAATCGTGTCACCACACTAGTTTTGGCTCTATAGTAGTGCCTCTTACTCCCACCATCAACCTTCGCTTGATTCTCCATACCTCTGGCCCTCATTTTAATCTACTTTCTGTTAGTAATCTTACTAAATCCAATATTTGTTCTATAATATTCTTTTCATCTTCTTTTGTCATAGAAGAACTTTCGTCATGGAGTACCATTGGTAGAAGGTAGTTGGAGAATGGGCCCTGCTACCTAGGCATCCCCACCCCTATCCTCACTTCAACAACCACAGTTGATTGGCATCGTCGTCTTGAACGCCCTCCGCTTCTAGTTCTCAAACGTGTCTTGCCCGATGTATCTTTTTCTAAATCTTGTATTTATATGGAACATCATCATTCTTCCTTTCCTTCTCAAAAGTTGAGAAGTGGTATATTTTTTTTAGTGCATTCTAATATTTAGGGTCCTTATAAAATTCATGTATCTGATTTTAAATATTTTGTAACATTTATTAATGATCATTCTAAATTGACGAGATTTTACTTTATGCATGATTGATATGAGGTTCTTCCAAATTTTTCGTTCCTTTATGTTTCGTACAATTACTAAAGTTCACACTCAATACTCCACCATTGTCGCCCTTCGTATCAACAATGCCCATGAATATTATGTTTCACTGAATTGGATAGCACTAGAATAGAGAAACAATATACACTCGCAAGATATGTTTGTGCAAAGATCTTGAGGGTTGGATAGAGCAACACCAAGACCTCTTCATGATTGAACGTACATCCTCAATCAAGTTCCCATGCGGGCGGAAACTTGTATCAGCTGTCAAGATCAAATCCAAAGTGAACTTTGAATCAGTACTACACTGAACTACCTTGTAACCATTCCTCCAGGCAAGCAGCAACCCCAACCTCAGGGCTTGGATTTCAGCCACATTATTCTAATAAATTCCTAACTGGCCATGAAAGCCAGATCAGAGTCCAGATCGGGGGAATTGAGTGCATTCTTCGGTATCTACAGTGCCCAGATCAGGGTCACATACATCAACTACCATATACTCTCTCTCTTGTCTTACTTTGATGCAGATTATGATGAATCTATAAATGACCATTGATCCACTAGTGAATTTTGTGCGGACTTTGGTGGGAATCTCATCACATGAAAGAGTATAAAACAACTTAATGCTGCTCATTCTACAACTGAAAATAGCTTATGAGGGAGTATAAAGTATTATTGTGTAATGTAATATTGTTGTAAATACTTACTTTATTTTCGTTCCCATCATATTGTTATTAGTATTGAGGGCACTTTTGTAAAAATAACTCCTTTTTACCTAAACTAACGAATCAAGAAAAAAAAATCAAGTCTTTGTGCAACTCAATTTAACTTGCACATAAAAAGTATAGCTCTTTTTCAAACACAAATAATTGAAACTTGCTATTGCATAAATAAAATAATTTTTTTCTAGAATACCTAAAATAATTCCAGCGACGGCAAATGTCCAATGACCCTCAGCAGACAAGTCAAGCATTTTTTGATTCCATCCACTAAAAGTTGTAAGACTTCCCATGTAACCTGTTGTTATTCCGACCACTAAGTGTTCAGATACATAGCGTAAATCGGGCTTGAATACAATGCCAAACCAACCCATAAGGAAAGAACCCAACTGCAAATGACATGCGCTCTCAATTAAACTAAAGATGGTGATTAGATTTGATGAGTATATGTAAAAATGGAAGTGAAAGAAGGTACCATGTTAGAGGGGAGATCAAGGTAGAGAGGTGTAGTGTCCCCGGTAAGGGCCAGAAGATTAGGGCCGAATAATTTTTGGAGTAAATATCTTGTCAAAACCTGTGAGTTAGAATGAGCATGAAACAAAATACGATTAGCAAAGACTAAGGGTCCATTTTGGGGCAGCTATGCCATTTTATAAAGGCTCTATCTAGGACGACTGAGGCAGCGGGAAAAGCATTGATGGGATTGGAGCTATCATGAAAAATAGTGGTATCACAGGTAGCAAAAGAAGAAGGAAGATGTTGATCTACGGGAAGAGAAGCGTGCACACTTGAAAAGCTCATTTTAGATTTTCTAGACGTGGGAGGATTCATGGCTTTCCAAAAAGACATAAAAACACATTTTTGACACAAGCACTTTTCCCCCTGCCGGGAAACCAAATACCTCAAAAACAGTGATGGTGGTGGAACTAGAACATCTTCCACCGTATCATCGTCCCAAACAAAGCCAATGTTAACTGATGTGGGGAAAATTGAGCTCATAAACAAAATTGAGAAGTGCAAATATCAAAACATTGAGAACTCTCAGGCACACTTGGTCCAGTCTCATTGTGAAATGAAGTTATGGGACTGCTGTGTTTGAAAATGCATAGGAAAAGTACCCACAAAACAAACATTGACAATGGTGCAACAATGGTCCAGAAAATTAAACACCCAAAAAGAGTCCTGTCTACTCATGGATTTAGATATTAGCAAAATTATTGATGTGTGACACAAAATGCAGGGCATTAAGTACTCTAAAAGTATTCAATTTCTAAATTCACGGGTTGAACCTACAATCTCAAGTAGTACTTTCTCAAAGGGGCAATCCTCCAGGACATAAGAAAATACACCAATACATCCTCTGCATTGCTTCTCAAGTTTTTCTCTTTCCTTAGAAATTTGAAATGAATAAAAACATTAATATGCCAATATTATTCTGCTATTAAGTATCATGTTTCTTCTTCAGTCCTATTTTATGTTTCATTTGCTTAGTTTATTTTTGTTTCTAAAAATAGTTTCCTACCATGAAAAAAGTGTCGGCATAATATTGATGCTATTTGAACAAATACTAAGATCCTGGAGATTATAAAAGACATGACATTTGACAATGTATGCTTATTACAGTATAAAAATTTATGTCCAACTTGATTTCAGTCAAACAATGGTATCATCTCAAATTGTTATATTCATATATTTCTAAAATTATAATTTCAATTGAGAAAATAAAAACAAAGAACAAATGTTAGTAATTTACCCCAAGAATTCCCAAAACAGCTAAATGCACCAAGTATGAAATATAATCTAAACTTGGAGACAGTCTATCCAGTTTACCCTGCAAAAATATTGAAAGGCAATTTGTGAGTCATTATGTATCTATGTTTTCTCTATCTTCCATTACAAGACAATGTAGCACAAAATATTTTTTTGGGTGATTTTCCATAAGTTGTATTATATATGATCATGAATTCCTTTTTTCTAATTTAATTTCTCATATTTCCTATTCATAGTAAAATCGCAATAGAAATAATATAATCATTATTTTCACTAAAAAAATTAGGGAATCAAAATCTTTTAATTATCCTAAAAAACAAGAAATATATTTCTGTAAGGAACTCACCTTTTGTGATGTAAAACGCATGTCATGTATCTTATCTTTCTTAGAAGAATGCAACATCAAATCTGCGGGTGGGGGAAACAATCTATCCGCCTCAAGAAGATAAGCAGGTGAAGCCGCCTTCTCACCGGAAGGTTCAAGCATAATTCCATCTGATGAGATCTCTGGATCATGAGATGAATACTTGAATCCATTCTCAAAATTGTTCACAGGAATTCCCCAATTCTCATTATCATCTTCCCAACCACTTACAACTACGCGATCCCCGGTATCTCCTGTTTGTGCTAACAAAGAACTGTTGACCCCCGCAAGTATCTGACCAGCTAGTTCCCTTGAAAGACTGATCGAATCCAACACTCTATCTCCCAAATCTCTTCGAAGACTACCTGAACCTCTCCTCCGAGAATCTCTACCACTAATCCGACCGAGCGAATCTTGTAATGATTCATTTGTGATACCTGAAATAGATCTTCCAAGAGAAGAACTACTGGAGAGTGTTCTAAAGGAGCTGGGGATGCCCACCCTACTGGATGAAGTACTCAAAAGCTGATCATTGTTGGCGGAATCCATGATTTGTCGAGTACCCCCATGCTCCATTCTGCAATAATGAATGATGAGTCTATAAGAATAAACAAAGGTAGGCGTTCGACATCACAAATCATGCAGGGATTCAAATCAAATAATCCAATCAAACAGTATGCAGAAAAGTTTTCTAAAGATTTTAAGAAATTGAAATAGCAAGCATCAACCAAATGGATATAAAGTTCTTCATAGTTTACAGCACTGGCCGATCTTCTCCTAGATGTAAAGATTCTTAGGAAGTGAACTCATCGATTACATTGAAAATATTATCACTAATTGGAGTAAGCAACCCAACCGATTGAAGACATAAGAGGATAAAAATCTAATCACATTATAGACAAGGGGCTACGAGATGAGCTCACTTTCCATGGAAATTCCTCATGGCACCATATGCACGGCACTGTTCTCGCGTCGAATAAGTCGTCTTCGAGCTTCTCGTATAAGCGCCGGTGATGGAATAAAGGAAAAAAGAATCGAAGAGAAATGGGAGACGAACCGTGATAAAGGGTAGAAGAGGCGCAAGGAAGCAGAAATGGAGATCCAGTGACCGTGCTAATGGCGGGATGAGAGCTAGAAACGATTGAATCGTTGGACTCCGGTTACCGGCGGTGAACGCGCCGGAGATTGGTGGGTGGGGGCGAGGGAGGTGGAGAAATTAAAACCGGAGGCGAGAGCTGGCTTCGTCTCGTCGCCGTCATCGTCGAAAAACCGAACTTTATTTTGAACAGAAATTGTTTTTTCAATGGGATTGCCACGTGTTAGAATCTCGGTGGTCGCATGGGCTTTATTTATTTATGTTTATTGGTTTGACGGCGACGGATGTGGCTATGGTCCTTTGGAAGACTTATTAAGATCTAAGGCTCCCTTTGGCACGACGGTGGCGATCGTAAACACGGTGGTAAAACTGTCATTCGTGAACGGGCACCTAAAGAACTTCATCCACTTTTATGTTCAAGTGGATGAAGTTCCTTAGATGGGTGTTCATAAATGACGGTTTTACCACCGCGTTCATAACCGCCACCAGTGTACCAAACGGTGCCTTAGTCTTCAAAACCAATAGGAGGGAGAGAGAGAGAGAGAGAGGGCAAGCATCCCACCATATTTTGAAAGTAAAAAAAAAAAACATACAGTGCAAATCCGAGGAGTTGGAGAGGAGGGGATAGGTGGTCGGCGACTGTGATCAACATGCCGCCAACCCAAAATCGGTGACAATGGAGCATGTGGCGGTGACTTACGACAAAATGGAGCGAAATTGGGCATCGCTAAAATGCTACTTGATGGTAAACCACAACAATCAAGGAAATGAGAACTCTCATAGTATTCATCTTTGATACTGTAGTTGGAATTGATATGGAATCAGGATATAAGATAAATCCTATGCGCTGCATAGAAAGGTTCTTTGCTGAGATAAATGAAGAGATGAGATAATTGGTGGAGGTATTTTTTTCCTCAAGGAAACAGGAAGATCATCATGATTATAATCAAAAATAGGATCATAATTAGGTAGAGTAGTATCCGAAGAATTTCTTGTCTGCTCAGTATCTATTGGAGGTTGAGACGGTCTGAGTTCCTTAGGTGAGATCAGCATTCACATAATCACCGCATTCATGACAGCCACCACCGTATCAAATTAACGGATCTTTAATCTCACTTTCCTTTGCATGCAATTGCAACCTATATCGAGCATCATCATCATTTACAACGCTTGTTGCCTTTTTAATGAAATTCTCTATCATATAATCATTTTGACGCCCCCTTCACTTCTCTGTTCCTTTTAATAAACCCACTTCACTGAAGTATCTTCGAGATAAAATAAGACTTTTGTAACAACGCCCTACAGTTTGTTACTAAAATCAATTATTAATGACAAATTAGGTTTTCATTACAATTTACAATTCTTGTTGTGCATCCACAGTGCGGAGTTTACGACGGCAAGCACACTCATGTGCTATATAGAACTTTACCTGTTACTGATCAAGTCCTCTGATCTGAAACTCGTAATAAGCTGATTCCATACTTGAGCAAACTTTGGAAGCTCATCTCTGTGAACTTCTGTATTCTGAACACCATGGGATATTAAGTTCAGTATAATGTAAATCTGATATCAATTCTGAAGTATGTTGTACAATTTAACATAAAAGAAAACTGCTTTTAGTACCCTGCAAGTGTTGTTCTTGAGGATATCTTTGAAGATAATCCTTTTTTTAGTTGTGAAGAATGAGCAACAAGAGAAACATTGAACATGGATGGAAAGGAATAAAAGCGACTTCTAACCATTCCAATTGCTCTAATCTGTCATTATTTATGAAATTCAACCTTAATATTATTTCGTACACACTGTTCGTAAGCAGTTTAGTAAAACAACGACTATATAAATCTGACCTCACCAAGGTGATGAACAATGTTATAGACTCCTTCAAATATAGAACAGAAAATAGAATACCAAATTTGTGTGTCCATAAAATAGACCTACACCACAAAACAAATGAAATAATGAAATTACTATGTAGATGTCAACAAGATGCAAAAACAATCGCAGGTTCACAATTCTTTAACTATACGTCTCACAAGGATGATTGGGGACCAAACAGCACAAATTGCACCAGCATTGTTTTGGACTGAAAAAGGACAGAAGTCATTGTGAGGAAATAATCAATCATACCGCAACAAAAAATTTAATCCAAAGACAAGAAATACCTTATGGGAAAAACTCATGCCAATCATAACTATTTATAATATGCTTTGTTGGTTCAATAAGAGGCTTAATCTGCATAGATCAGAAGAAAACAGAGGTAGGGTACCAAAAAAAATCAATACATTTGTGAAGGATAAATAATGGCTAGAGAAGTACGAAAGCATGAGAAAATCAAGCAAAAATAAAGACCTGAACATAATTTGATTAAAGACATGTGTTATGAGCCAAACTGGGGGATGATAATGAATAAAGACCTGACAAGCAGTTTGGAGGAAACAGGAAGATATTGAATAATGAAACCAATCTGGGGGAAGAATCCGTTTGCGGATAACTGTTGAATTAGGGCTTCTTATTTTCTCATCTGAATACATACACATATATATACCCTTACACACTTCTATATGCACACCACTACTCCTAAACGCACACCCCTATACAAATACACGCCAACACTCCTCCTCAAGGTGGGCGAAAGATATTGACTAAGCTCATCTTGTCACAATTCCTTATCATATCATTTGAGCTGAGCCCCTTCGTCAAACAGTCGGCAGCTTGATCTTTGGTAGTAACATAGCTGAGCTCCAAGATGTCACTATCCAGCTTTTCTTTAATAAAAAATCTATCAATCTCAATATGCTTGGTCCTGTCATGCTGAACCGGATTGTTGGCAATGCTGATTGCTGCTTGGCTGTCACACCACAACTTCATTCTGTCTCATTGGTCCAATTTTAGCTCCATGAGCATCCCTTTCAACCAGAGGAGTTCGACAACCCCTAGAGCCATAGCTCTATACTCTTCTTCCGCTGTTGATCGAGCTACAACTGACTGCTTTTTACTTCTCCATGAGATCAGGTTGCCTCCCACAAACACACAATAGCCTGAGGTAGATCTCCTATCGTCAGCGCAGCTCGCCCAATCCGAATCGCAGTATTCTTCGATCTTCGTGTGCCCATTCCGTCTAAAGAGGAGCCCTTTTCCTGGAGCAGACTTCAAGTACCGGAGTATTCGGTACACGACATCCATATGACCCTTCCTGGGATCGTGCATATAACGACTCACCACGCTTACTGCAAAGGAGATGTCCGGACGAGTGTGACTCAGATAAATCAATCGCCCAACAAGTCTTTGATATCTTTCCCGGTCAACTGGTTCCCCTGCTTCAGCGCTCACCTTCTCTCTTGTATCGATCGGCGTTGCCGCTGGCTTACATCCCAGCATCCCTGTCTCAGTGAGGAGATCCAGGGCATACTTCCGTTGAGACAGAACGATGACTTTCTCCCCATAGGCGATCTCAATTCCAAGGAAATACTTAAGCAAACCTAAGTCCTTTACATCAAATGTCTTCCCCAAATCACGCTTAAGACGCGTAATTTCCTCCTTGTCATCCCCTATAATGATCATGTCATCCACATACACAGCAAGTATGGTGATGTGATGTTTCTCACTATGTCTGAAAAACACAGTGTGGTCGGCGTTGGTTTGCTGATATCCCATCCCGACCATGGTCCTTCTAAAGCGATCAAACCATGCACGAGGGGACTGTTTCAGTCCATACAGTGCCTTCTTCAACCTACACACTCTGCCCTCCGTCATGGTTGTACTAAATCCCGGTGGCACCTCCATATATACTTCCTCAGCAAGATCACCATGCAGAAAAGCGTTTTTCACATCCAGTTGGTGC
Organism: Dactylorhiza incarnata; assembly: GCA_033032865.1. Lineage (NCBI taxonomy): Eukaryota > Viridiplantae > Streptophyta > Magnoliopsida > Asparagales > Orchidaceae > Dactylorhiza > Dactylorhiza incarnata. The sequence goes on along the minus strand of JAWHQI010000309.1, from coordinate 2,271,461 downwards.
ATCTTCCATCCACCATTAGCCGCCAAGCTGATTAGGGTACGAACCGTACTCATCTTTGCAACGGGTGCGAACGTCTCATCATAATCGATGCCGTACGTCTGGCTATACCCTTTTGCAACCAATCGGGCCTTGTAGCGCTCGATTTTGCCATCAGGGTTCTGCTTTACAGTAAAAACCCACTTGCACCCAACAGCCTTCTTTCCCGTCGGGAGCTGTGCTAGTTCCCACGTCTTATTCTTCTCCAGAGCCCGCATCTCCTCCTTCATTGCTGCTTGCCAGTTGTGGTCGGCTTTAGCTACCTGCCAACTGTTAGGTACAATAATACTATCCAGGGATGCAATGAATGCTCCGTGAGAAGAAGAGATAGAGTTGTAGGAGACAAAAGAAGCAAGATCCCAACCATAGCGATCAGGAGGATTACCCGCATTGCTGCGAGTGCTCCTCCTGACAGAGGTAGTCGGGGATGTGTGAGAGATAGACTCACCTGGAGGTGACAGTGGTTCAGACGAAGGTGCTTCCGGGATTGAGACGGGCATAGACGAGGGACTAGGCACTGTCGCTGTGGGTGCAGATACGAGGTCAGGAATTCTCTTTTCTCTCCTCTGATATGTGACAAGCTCCCCTGAAGTTGTGGGTATCACGCCCCTCACCTCCTCCTGCCCTTCATCCGTCCCTTGCTCCTCAATAGGTTTTTCACTGTCTTTGCCTAAATCTGTCACTAGGTTCTCCCATTCTCGGCTTCCATTCCCAAGATTGGGTTTAAGGTTCTCCCATTCTCGGCTTCCATTCCCAAGATTGGGTTTTTCAGGTACAAGTAAAGTCTCCTTCTGTGGGTAGTACTGCTCGCGATCTCGGAAGTGGACATCCATGCTCACGAAACACCTTTTTTCGACTGGACTCCAACATACATATCCCTTCTGAGTACCAAAATATCCCACAAAGATACATTTAATCGCCCTTGCATCAAGTTTACCAACGCATGTCCTATTATCCTTCACAAAGCAGACAACCAAAAACCTTAAGTGGAAGTATCCCTTCATTATGCCCTTGCAACTCCTGACACGGGGATCTCCACCCTAGAATCTTCGATGGCATTCTATTGATTAACTGTGCTGCAGTTAATACTGCATACCCCCACAAGTGTTGGGGAACCTTCATATGCAGCATCATGCTTCTTGCCACTTCCATCAGATGTCTGTTCTTCCTCTCAGCGACGCTGTTCTGTTCAGGAGTGTATGCGCAAGTGGTTTGGTGCAGTATCCCGTGAGATGACAAGTATTCTGCAAGGATCTTATTGGTATATTCCGTCCCATTATCCGACCTAAGTACTTTGAGTACTGCACCATATTGTGTTTGGACATACTTGTGAAAATTTTGGAAACACGTGGGGACCTCACTTTTAGCTTTCATTAAATATACCCACGTGACACGAGAAGCACAATTAATAAAGGTCACAAAGTATTTATAGCCACTAGAGAAATTAACTGCACACGACCCCCAAACATCAGAATGCACAACATCAAACACAGAGGAGTTTCTACAACCAGAACTAGCATAAGAGTTTCTTGTGAGCTTACCAAGGTCACAAGCATCACACACAAGTTTACTTTTACATGTTTTTTCAAAAAGAGTAGGAAATAATCGTTCTAAAACGCCAAATGAGGAGTGGCCTAAACGTTGATGGTGCAGCAGAAGTGTCTCCTCTATACTTGTCTCCAGGTTCCCTTCCTTCATCTTCTCCGTCGCAGATACAAGTGCAGTGTCCAATCCCTGTTGATCCAGGTACCACAACCCATCACGCCAGGTCCCAGTCCCAAGTATACGCCTCGTCCCTTTCTCCAGGAAGGTCACCTTGGGAATATCAAAGGAAACAGTGCATCTTAGTTGGAGTATAATAGTGCTGATAGACAGAAGACTAACAGGAAATGACGGAGCATGCAAGACATTGGACAGTTTTACCGAACTTGTGCAATCGACCGTACCCTTACCGACCACCGGCTGAAAGGTCTCATCCGCTGTCTGGATACCATCTGGAGATGCAAGGCGTGAGTAGGAAGTGAACTTCCCCGAGTCCCCGGTCACATGTCGGGATGCACCCGAGTCGACAATCCACTCCGTCGTTCCAGAAGGATGAGCATACATAGCGTGAGATGGCCCCTCAATGATGTCTCCGGCTTGCCTCCTCTTGAGGCCCTCCATCTTGCTCATTAGGCTCAGAAGATTTTGCTCCTCCTCAGTGTAGATCTCATCAGCCTTCTCATAGCATCCACTAATGCCGAGATTGACACGATAGCCACCTCTGCCACCACGACCCTGGCCATGTCCACGACCACGTCCACGACTGATACGGTGAAAATGAGTGTTACGCAAGTGCACGTGTCGATTTAAGTAATAAAGTGTAAGTAAGATCGTCTCCACAGGGAAGTATTAATTTAACGCTCACAAGTACTAATATTATCCTTTTCTTTGAATCCAAGTAAATAATTCAAAAGTTGGTTGCGTGAAGAAAAATTAAAATAGGAAAATAACTTTAATTAATTAATTCAACGGATTTTTATTTTTATTTTTGAGAAATACCAATTTTTAGAGAAGGCTTTGCATGTGGATTTCCTAAGTCTATGTGATATGAAATTTCAAAAGATTTAGTTAAATATTTGTAAAATTATTCTCCTGACGCAAATTAAATGTAGGACTCATTACCTCTCGGTCTTCGAAATCCATACACAGCGACTAATCATGAAGAAAGTGAAATCTCTTTCTACTTCCAATGATTAAATTAGAATATGCGAATTACTTTCGTCACTCCTCTCTCGAATTTCGCGACGCAGTATTTGGATGAAAAATTTTTGGTTAAAGATTTATGTGGTTCCTCTCTCGATTTATTCCACATAAGAAAATGGTTTGTATAACCTTGCGTGCAACTCCTCTCTCGATTTATGAATACACTCCAAAGAGATATACAAAGCTTGACACAAAATCTTCAAAATATAATCGCACACTTAAAACGGACAAAGAATTGAAGCAAATAATTTAACAGAATTGTGTTCTAATACATATCACAAAAGACAGTATTTTTCCACACACAAAGCTACAGATTTTAGTTCATGCTAATTGGAATAAAATAACAAATAAGAACATCCTTACAAGACATGCTCAAAGACATGGTTGAAGAAGATAAGTTTTTCACTCCAAAGTTGCAATATCTCTCCCGGATTGGAATGGTTCGGCTCTCCAAGTAGGAAGAATTCTCCTTGCCGAAAATATCTTTTCTCTCCTCCTCAATTTCGTTCTCCTTCCAATTTCCTTCTCCCTCTATTTTATAATTCAAATTAAGTAACTCCCCGGTTTTTAATTCTTGTAACCGCCATCTTCTATATTTAATTCTCCTCTTTAGAATCACATAATCAACCTTCTAATTCCGTCTCCAGCCAGTTGTCCGCCTGGGCATAACTGCTGCCACCTCATCATATGGTTTTAAATAGTCGCGCCATTTATGCCATGCTGGCAGCCCGCGCTTGTTGTAACCTTGTTGTAACCCTGTTGCGACAAATCCGCCTGCATTAATTATTCCTCCATTTCTTTTCTTTCCATCTTGAACACTCATTTAATTCCTGCATATTAAACTCGAATTTAAGCAGAATCACCATGAAATAATTACTTTGTAATTTATAATTAATTAAGTTTATTATATCCAAGTTTCATATTAATACTCATCATTTCATAGTGCAAAATGTGTTATTCATAGACCAAATAACTTCCATTTTGGGAAGTTATCAACGACCACCCAAATCTCTCTCCTTTGGTGGTCTGGGGCAAGCATACAACAGATGACCTGTCTCCCCGCAGTTGTAGCACTGTCGTGTTTCCTCTCGGGGTCTTGGAATATTCGTGCCAGTAGCCGCTAGTGCAGATTTTACGACAGCAGAATCTCCCGTCCCTGCCTGGAGTTTAAACCGGGTCTCCTCCTGAATCATGGCCGAGATGGCCTCTGCCAGAGTGGGGATCTTCGTACCTGACAGAAGTAAGGCTCTCCTCTGATCGAACCGTTCATTTAGCCCTTTCAGGAACCTCATGGTCCTCTCTTCTATTATTAGCTTGGAGGCCTTACACTGTGGGTCACTGCAACTCATACCACCCGAAGCGTGGTCATAGTCCACCCATAGCCTTTCTAACTCTGATGCGTACTCCTGTACGGTCTTCTCACCTTGAACCGTGTCATCAACTTCGCCCTTCACCTGGAAGACCCTGAGAGTGTTCCCCACTCCATCATAAGTGCATCGCAGCCTGTCCCACACCTCAGCGACTGTCTCTAGGCCATCGACCGTGGCAGCAATCGACGGGACAACCGAGCTGAGAAGCCACATAAACACCGTCATGTGTGTTGATTCCCACTCATCTCCTGCAGCGGGGTTCTCCGGCTTCTCCAACTTCCCTGTCAAGAATCCTCCAACCTTCTGTGCCGTAAGGGTCTTCCTGACGCGGCGTGACCAACCCAGATAGATGGTTGGCCCTTTGAGCTTCAGGTCACCCGGTGGAAGGTCCAACTTCACCGGTCGGGGTGATGACCCCAACAAATTCAACAAGGTCGCCACCTCAGCCGGATCTAACTTCTTGAGGACCTCCTCCATTCTTCCGTCGCTACAACAATTCGACTAATGGCAGTCACCACATTCGGCTAAAGGTAGTCGCAGAATTCGGCTAAAGATATTCACAGAATTCGGCTAATGGCATTCAACGATCGGCTAATGGAAATCAACGATCGGCTAATGGCAATCATCGATTCCTCCACTGCGCGCTGACTTCGAACGACAGATCCGAAGAGCCTTCGACTATATCCTCCACTGCGCGAGCCTTCGACTATATCCTCCACTGCGCGCTGACTGCAGTCGTCGATGTTGCGATCCTCCCTGACGAAACTCTTCCAAGTCTTCTGCGCGGCGACGGAACTGTCTTCTGCGCGAAACTCCTCCAAGTCGTCGTCGTCGCTATCCTCCCTCCAATGTCGCAGTTCGACGGAGCTCCTCCGACGAGAGCACGGAGAGGTGAACCCCGCAGGATATAGCTGCGACGAGACCTCCGACTACGAGACCGCCGGTGACAGGGAGGGGAGAGGCCGTCGCGCTGCGTCGAGTTCGCAGCGGATGCTGGATCGCATCTTCCGCCCTAGCTCTCGCCCTTTGGCTCTGATACCATGTTGAATTAGGGCTTCTTATTTTCTCATCTGAATACATACACATATATATACCCTTACACACTTCTATATGCACACCACTACTCCAAGTGCTCTTGCCTAGAGAGTTAGCTCGAGAGAAGTAGGTGTGAGACCACCCCTTTTTGGGACCCCGAACTCCACGGAGACCGAGTTGTCGGTTTCAACATTTTTGGTGCGGTGAGCGTGGAGAGTGGTCAGCACAGAAGTTCTTGAACCAAATCTCATGGCAGGAGACCTCGGAGGAGGAGACGATGAGGGGTCTCACATCCCAAGTGAGGTGGTAGGAAGGGGAGAGTTCATGACGGCCATCAAGGGAATCATGGAGCTGCTCCAAGGCATCACCAGGGGAGGTGACTGCTCGGCTCCCTCCCCCCAGACACCGCCTTCTGGGTCGCAAGGAGTGCTCGCCCAGGGGGGGTCAGGAGAGATTGCCCCAGGGGGTCGGCCAGGCAAGGAACCAGTGACTGAGAGTGGCGAGCGGGACCTCGCCGGACGAGTGCTTTTTCCTAGCCCGGTGAGTGGGGTCTCGCTCGGAGCAGGAGTCGCGCAAGTGGAGCTCGCGAAGCCCGCGAGTGGGGGGTCACCCTTTAGCGAGCTGATCATCTCGGCTCCCATCCCGGAAGGATTCAAGGAGCCCAACATGACTTTCTATACCGGGAAGGATGATCCCGTCCAGCACCTGCAGTGGTTCGAGGATACCGTCTCCATCAGGCCCATGACGGACGCGTTCAAGTGTCGTCTCTTTGCCATCACCCTGAAGGACAAAGCTAGGGACTGGTTCCACCAGCTCCCGGTTGGCTCCATTTACAGCTTCGAGGACTTGGGCCGAAGCTTCCAGTTACGCTTCTCCACATCCAAGAAGAGGAAGAAGAATGTTGAGTCCATTTTTCTGATCAAGCAGAGGCACGATGAGACGTTGGCCCAGTACGTGGACAGATTCCAGGAGGAGATCCTGAACATCCAGGAGGTGCCAGGGTATGCCCTCCAGATGGCTTTCACCGTAGGGCTACGAGAGAGCCTCTTCAAAATGCGCCTAACTAGGAAGGCTCCCTTGTCCTTTGAGGAGCTGATGGAAAAAGCTGCAAAGGAGGTAGCCACCGAGGAGGCAAACCCGGGGCTGGCAAAGAAGTTGACAAAGTTGGTGGAGGCCGAGCCAAGAGAGCAAGGTGGCCTCAGGCAGCAGGAAGGAAGGAGGAGGGAAGAGCAGAGGGGTCAAGGGTACCAGGGACCCCAGGGGGGTCAGGAGCAAGGGAGGGGTTTCGCCCAAGGAGGGGGAAACTTCTACGGAGGCCAAGGGAGGCCCAACCCTCCTCCTTGGAGGCAGGCCCCTAGGCAGCTCCTACCCCCACCAGCTCAAGCTATGGCGATTCGAAGAGGAGGAGGAGGAGTGGAAGCAAGAGACATCACAGCCCGTAGGAGAAGGGGGGGAAGGGCGGTGCCATACTGCGACTACCACCAAGCAGAGGGGCATGCAACAACTACCTGCTCAGAGTTCTTGGAGGTGAGAGAGGCGAGAGGTCAGACACAACAGCGGCCGCCGGTGCGGATTGAAGAAGTTCCACCTGGAGCAGTAGTGGATGATGACATCTGCGAGGACCGAACTGACGTAGGAGCCAAAGGACAGGTCGCGGTAATCCACAGGGGGGGTAGGGATCGAGGCCACTCATAAGGCAAGCCTCCACTCCGTATTTCGACGCAGCGTCGCTTCAACGTCACAGGACCCACCTCCCGAGGAGAAAATCACTTTCTCAAGCAAGGACATGCCAGATCACGAGGATCCATTCTGTGATGCGCTAGTCATTCAGACAGCCATCGAAGGTTACACTGTCTCTCGGATCCTCGTTGACAACGGGAGCTCTGTCAACGTCATTTTCAAGCAGGCATTTGATGAGTTGAAGGTGGAGGCAAGGAGGGTGCTGGCCTCAGATGGGCCCTTGTTTGGATTCTCCGGAGAAATGAAAGAGGTAGAGGGTGGAGTTGGACTCCAAGTGACGATGGGGGGAGGTTCAAGGAACTGTCGGTTCGTCATAGTTGATTCTCCTAGCAAGTTCTATCCCTCGCTGGTTGGGCCAGGAGGTTTTGACAAGGGAAATCCCCTCATTAGATGGATGAAGTTATTTTGCTTATATGTTTAGTAAGTTGCCATCGAGATGTCCTCCTCACTTCAGGCTCTCACTAGCTGGGTGGGTCGAATGATCCTCGGATGGGTAAGTTCAACGCCGAGATGTCCTCCTCACTCCAGGCCCTCACTAGCTGGGTGGGTCGAATGATCCTCGGATGGGTAAGTTCAACGTCGAGATGTCCTCCTCACTCCAGGCTCTCACTAGCTGGGTGAGTCGAATGATCCTTAGAAGGAAGAGCTTGCCATCGAGATGTCCTTCTCACTCCAGGCTCTCACTAGCTGGGTGGGTCGAATGATCCTCAGAAGGAAAAGCTTGCCATCGAGATGTCCTCCTCACTCCAGGCTCTCACTAGCTGGGTGGGTCGAATGATCCTCGGATGGGTAAGTTCAACGCCGAGATGTCCTCCTCACTCCAGGCTCTCACTAGCTGGGTGAGTCGAATGATCCTCGGAAGGAAGAGCTTGCCATCGAGATGTCCTCCTCACTCCAGGCTCTCACTAGCTGGGTGGGTCGAATGATCCTCGGATGGGTAAGTTCAACGCCGAGATGTCCTCCTCACTCCAGGCTCTCACTAGTTGGGTGAGTCGAATGATCCTCGGAAGGAAGAGCTTGTCATCGAGATGTCCTCCTCACTCCAGGCTCTCACTAGCTGGGTGGGTCGAATGATCCTCGGATGGGTAAGTTCAACGTCGAGATGTCCTCTTCACTCCAGGCTCTCACTAGCTGGGTGAGTCGAATGATCCTCGGAAGGAAGAGCTTGCCATCGATATGTCCTCCTCACTCCAGGCTCTCACTAGCTGGGTGGGCCGAATGATCCTCGGATGGGTAAGTTCAACGCCGAGATGTCCTCCTCACTCCAGGCTCTCACTAGCTGGATGGGTCAAACGTGCCTCGGGAGCGAGGTTCTGCCCCCCTCGATGGATATTTGGGCTTGGACTTTTCTTTCCAAGGTTGTGCCAACATCGCAAAGAGCGGGGATTGTGTACAACCCCCATATCCATCGAGTGAGGCCCAGCGTGGAGGGCCGCCGAGACGTGTCAACTAGACCCAAGGGGTTTTTAGACCTTTGAGTATCGCCCGACGATACCCCCGTAGCTCTCACCCAGCTTGGTTAGGTGTAGGGGTGGGCGGGTGCGGCGGCAAGGTCGGCACCCGCCCCGGGTCCGTCTTCTGGCAGAGCTCGCCCAGGCGAGACCTCTCCTAGGTCTCGCCCGGCGGGATTAAGCCCCCAGGGAGGGGTGAGGTGCGACCTCCTGCCGCACCCCCCCCCCCCCCCCCCCCCGGCCCGAGAGCCCAGCTCGCGCGGCGAGCTGGGAGGCGTGAGGTGCGGCCTCCTGCCGCACCCCCCGGCCCAAGTGCCCAGCTCGCGCGGCGAGCTGGGAGGCGTGAGGTGCGGCCTCCTGCCGCACCCCCCCGGCCCAAGTGCCCAGCTCACGCGGCGAGCTGGGAGGCGTGAGGTGCGACCTCCTGCCGCCCCCCCCCCCCCCGGCCCAAGAGCCCAGCTCGCGCGGCAAACTGGGAGGGGTGAGGTGCGGCCTCCTGCCGCACCCCCTGCCCGAGGGCCCAGCTCGCGTGGCGAGCTGGGAGAGGCGGGGTGCGGCCTCCTGCCGCACCCGCCGGCCAAGATCCCAGCTCGCGCAGCGAGCTGGGAGAGGCGGGGTGCGGCCTCCTGCAGGCACCCGTCCCGGGCCTCCAGGGGTAGTTTTGTCTTTTGCCCCCAAGGGTGGAATTACCATCTTGCCCCCAGCTTGACGTTTTCTATTGGTCATGGGCATTTGGTCCGAAGGGTCTTTTCGGCATTTCAGCGTTGGGACTTGGAAAACCTATAAATAGACCCTAAGGGGCACCAAAGGAGAGGGGGTTCTGGATTTCCAAATTTCGGATCTTCTTCCCTGAGAGCTCTTGACTTTTTGAGCTCTCCTTTGGTGCCTCTGGTTCAGCATCGGCTAGGGAGGGGAAGATCTCTCAGGTCTTCCGGGTGTGTGGTGGGACCTCCTCGCTGTAGCCTAGGGTCCGTTTCCAAGTCCAAGTGCTCTTGCCTAGAGAGTTAGCTCGAGAGAAGTAGGTGTGAGACCACCCCTTTTTTGGGACCCCGAACTCCACGGAGACCGAGTTGTCGGTTTCAACAGTGGATACAATCTCAAAGAAGATGTAAGTAGGAAGACTCTTAATTAGAATCTATTCAAGTATTACAAAAGACAAGAAAAAGAATCAGAAGCAGCATACAATGCTTGTAAGCATGCAGCTACCTGGTGAGGATGCAGGAAGGTTAATAACAAAACAAATAATGCATCATGCATCAGCATGACAAAACCTACACATGAATGGTAAAACCGTTACTTAATTTCTGTCTGAATCCATTGAACGTATTTGGATGGAAATATGTTACCTGCTTTATGTAAAACAAACACCTTAAAACTGCAGTGAGAAATTTTTCTGATAAATATCAACAGTTGCCAGAAAGTGGTCAAAAAGAAGCCGCAGGAAATTCAAGAAACTCAAAAATACTCCTTATTCCACACTTGTTATCACACGGTTTCCAATATGACCTATTAAAAAAGATAGATAATTTGATCCAAAGGATCTTATTTATGGCATCTAATGAAGATATATATCAATCCAAGCCCATGTGGAAGCAAATTTACACCAAGATCTTGTAGAGACCTTAACATTACAAAAAAGAATCATTCTTCAACTAAATAGCTAAGAAATTCTTAGTCATTAAAAATATATTCTGATCATTTGAAAAAATAAAATTAGCAGTAGTAAATTATCACATGGCTTCTAAAATTTGTAGATTGATAATACTTGAATAAATATACCAAGGCTATATTAGATATATTACCTTATTTTTCAATGTAATGCCACTTTATGTAATTTGTACTCTTCCTAACCTATGCACATATGCGGGTAGGAGTTAGTAAGAAATTAATCTAATACAATGTGATTTTACTTGGTAACCAAGCGGAAAAAATCTCTTATCACGTCTCTGCCGTCTGATCCCATCCTCCTCCTCTCATCTCACTCAATTCGACTTCGCATGACTCAATTTGCTCTCGCTGCCCTCACCAGGGTCCTCGCCTAGGTCGTCGCTTTCCACAAACATAAAATTGGGCACTATGACCTCTCAAATTGGACATAAAAAATGGGCATTATCAACTCAAATAGGGCTTTATCACAGATTTGCAAAAATAAAAAAATTGGGCACTATGACCTCTCAAATTGGACACTATAACAAACATATAATGTGCAGAAATCTGAATAACAAAGCAATGTTTAGAAATCGCATATAAAACCAATGCGCTGTTTAGAAATCAAAATCATTGTTGTATTTTGTCACAAAATCATTGTTGCAAAAAAAAATCCCGCGACAGAATCGTAAAGTGACGTGTAATTTTGTCACAAAATCATTGTTGTATTGTATCTATCTGAATTTTGAATTTGAATATTTATATTCGAATATTTACGTGAAAATATTTAATCTTTATCTATTTTGGATAAGTGAAATTGCCTCAAAAGGTTGAATTTTGGCTGATGAACAGGGTATCATGGTTGATTTGTCTATTTTATTTATCATGACTAAGCTTATGCAAATTTCGAGGGGTTACTTTAGTGGGTGCTTTAATTTTTGAACCAATTATGAATTTTTTTTCCAAAAACAAATCGATGTACAAAAATAACTATGGCTCTGTTTTGTGCGGCATTTTTGCTCCAGTGATTTTGAACAGAAAAACTACAGTAATAAAATGTATGTTTGACATGATAATGGTTATGACTGCCGCCAAGAAAAGAATACTAGTTTTGAACATAAAAGTGAATGAAGTTCGTTATATTAGGTTGAGCATGTTGGATCTTGTGGCGCCCTTAGAGGGGGGGTGAATAAGGGCTAAAATTTACTTTGAAATTTTTCTAATATATTATGATAATTTTAACGGATAAACAAGTAGATTTTTAGACAACCCAAATAAACACTTAGAAAATCATAAGAAATTGGAAATCAAATTTATTTCCACAAGTGATGAATATAAAGGATTGTCGATCTTAATAAAGCTTAAAATCAAGGCTATAATAAAAATAAACTTTTAACAATTTGTGTTTACCAATCCTTCTACCAAGGATCGGAAGGCTATCACTTGTCTCTCTCTAGACCAAGCCCAAGCCTATCCTCTAGATCTTCCCAAGATCTAGACGTAGCACACAAGGCCACGATTTCCCACCAAGCCACGCAAGGACTTGGATGCTCCGCACAAGGAAGCGATTTTCCCCTAAGTCACGCAAGGACTTAGACGCTCCGCACAAGTAAGCGATTTTCCCTACCAATACAAAGTAAAATGTATATAAATGAAAATACAAGATAAAATAAGAACTCCCTAGAAATTCAGATCTCTGAAAGGAAGGTTGCAGCCTCGAGATGATCGTTGATGTAGAAGCGCGTCCGATCTCGTCTTCAATTTCAAACCTTCTCAGCATAAATGAGAGTTCATGAGGTTCTGGAGCTCTCTGGATGGAATGCACTCAGGAAGGGACTTAGAATCTTCAAAGCTTGCTATGCACGAACAGAAAGAACCATTTTATAGATTTTCACTGTCGCCTGGGCGACATCACTGTCGGAATTCCGACAGCGCAAAACTGTCGCTCGTAGTGCGCTGTCGTGCGGGCAGTTGCGGTAACTTCCGAGCTGTCGCCTGGGCGACAGTAGCTGTCAGAAAATTCCGACAGCGCCAAACTGCTGCTCGTCGTGCTGCGGGCAGTTGTTGTAACTTCTCTGCTGTCGCCTGGGCGACATTGACTGTCGGAAAATTCCGACAGCTCCTCTTCATTTTTGTCGTCCGAAACTTCTCCAGACTGTAGATTGAGTCATTCTCATCTCCGAAATGGGGTGGCACGTTCTGTAACTCTTCCTGGATTGAAAGTTATGGCCATTTTAAGATCAGCACACAAAACTCATCCTTTTGATTTTTCTAATGTGTACACACTCTTGGATCATGCCCATGAACGAGGACTTGTCTCCTCATTGAACCTGTACAACCTGGACACTATAAATACACAAAAGACTAGATCAAATACATCATGGTATTTGTTATTCTCAAACCAAGAGATGCGGAAAGCAAGCTCCAACAATCTCCCCCTTTTGATAATAACAAATACCCATATGAGAAATTAGTGAGTTTATAGATAAGTGCGATAAAAGATATGCATGAATAAAAGGTTTACTGCGTGATATATTTTACTCCCCCTAAATATCTATGTCACTAGATTTCTCATTTTATTCTCCCTCTTTTGTTATTACCAAAAGTGGGTTGTCATGATCGAGCAATATCACTCCCTCTACATAGACGCTTTCCATGAAAACTTTTTAATATACTCCCCCTAAATTGTATTCTCCCCCTAAATGTATGCTCCCCCTAAATGTTATAATTAATTGCAATGGTGCATTCTGAAAAATTGAGATTAGTAAGAGATTTCTTGAATTTATATTTCTCCCCTTTTTTGATATTATCAAAAGTTATTTTGAAATAAAGAATGAATAATTATGAAGAAATAATAAATATGGGAGTATATAAGAGTAATAGATTTTATGTCGAGAAGAAAAATAGGATGCAATCAAAAGCTTGTTAAATACTACTTGTTGAGAAAAATATAAGCATGATGTAACATAAAGTAGTAAGCAACATAGCTAACATGATAAAGTAAGCATTCTATTTTAAGATACCACTTGCTTAAAGGAAAACACAGTGTTAAAAATAATAAGCACTCTTAAACATAAACATCATTTTAGAAGATAAAACCATATAAAGGATAATGAGTTTTAAATTTGAAAAGTTGATGTTTGAGTTAAATATTGAAGAGATGCTATTCCATTAAGAAAAAAAATTGCAAGCATGATTTCATAATATCAAGAAAAAATACACAAACTACAATGTAATAAAATTTTCATTTCAAGTAAACATAAACATTGTAGCGATCATGCTTTGTTATCTAGTGCATTTACTTAAGTTTGTAGAGATTTGAGTAGATGAGCATTAAGATCCAATTCTCATGAGTAGAAGTTTTATGAAAGATAATGATGTGTACAAAGTAGTGTTTTGATAAAGTATACAAGCGAATCAATCAAAAACACATGACATATATAATGAAATAACACAACATTAAAATACACAAATAATATTACTTCCACACTATTTCAATGCACATGAATAAATAGTACAACTACCAAGGTGCTCTGCATACACAATGCTTATTAAGACTTATCAGGGTGCAAAGTAGTGCTTGGGGGATCACTTTTATACTTTTTAGCTTTATTTTCAAAAAAAAAATTTTGTGATCCGGTGTACTAAAGAGAAGTGGTGTATAAATTGTTTGCTGCAAGACACTTTACAATTCTTAGCCAAGGTGATCAACCTCACAGTGCTCATTAAGACTTATCAGGAGAGTGAGTAGTGCTTGGTGGAGTTTTCCTTGTCATTTATTATTTGCTTTTTAGTTTAGTGACTAAGGACTCTGAATTCACTTGTTTTGCAAACATAGCATTTTAAACCACATTTCTCTAAAGAATAAGTGCATGGAAGACAAAGAATTGTAATAACCAATTCAATGTTGTGTAGGTAATCTATTTAGACATTTTAATTATTTATGTTATTACACTACACAATCATGTAAGAATAAGATTGTAAACACATGTAGGTTATCAAAAATAAGTGAGTGAATGAATCATTATCAAACATAATACATTACTCATACTTAGAGGCATGCTAAACATTTCTACACATATCTACAATCAATTTCATTGCACATAACAAGATAATTCTGAAGACATGACAAATACAAAACAATGTTTTTAAGAAACTTGAAAGTTAAATTAAACATTGTATTTAATCTTTAATTGATATAATTAATCATCCATCCTTGACAATGGCAATGAATAACAATCAGTTTTTTTATATATATTCTCTGGAACTCATAGAAGTCTTTAATAGCCCTTTCAGTAAATGATATTCTATGCCAGAGAAATAAACAAAAATAATGTATGAGAAAATACATATATATATATATTTTTAAAAGAAATAAAATTTTGTTTTAAAAGGAATAAAAAGATAAACTTTTTACAAACACACAAAATATTAAAAAAATACCAGAAATAATTCAAAACACAAAAAAAAAAAATTTTGGAGCAAAGGAGCTAACGCCAGGCATTAACTTCTTAACGCCAAAACAGAACTGCATTTCTTGATGTTTTGAAAAATATTTTTCTCAATTCATTTGTATTATAAAGAGACATTCCTTCAGTTGAAATTTCAGAGTATATTGATTAGATTTGAAGGCTTTTTAGCATGTATTTGGTGATTTTTCAAATACTTGTGTTTGGTAAAATCATTAAAGCTCGAAATATTAAAATATGCAAACACATGATGTAATTTAGAATAAAAAAAATATGCATGATTTATGTATAAAGAGTGAGATAATGTTCATGCAATGAATATAATATAAGTATATCTAAGATCAAGATACCTTAACTACATGACTACACTCTAGCCCCGTACTAAATGACGGATGGCATGATGAGCTGCACACATGCCGTAGGTTGGGGTGTTAATCCCATATGCATACAAAAGACGACGCTCAACCTAGCACTCTTTCCCCCCAGTGCCTCTCAAGGCCCCACTGGAACCCTCCCCGGTTAAGGACAAGACATGACTTAGAGGTTAGGTCTCTAATGCACACAATCATACGCCCTCGCTATTGTGAGACACATGTCATATGTTTATTGATTATAGACATACTAAGCGTGTAAGCCTTAAATATATTAACTGTGTTATAATTTCATGATTAGTTTTGGATTTACAATTTTATCGAAGATTGTTGATTTTAAATCCATTTAGAAAAGTTTTATTCATGCAAATAACTACAAAGGAAAATAAGATTTTCATATTTTAATGATATAATTTACTTTAGCATTGCAAGATATAACTAGCATGAGCATTGATTTCTATCTATGGTACGTGATAGTGCTAGTATGATGAATTAGGACAACATGGTGCAAAGCTAAGTAAAGATGGACAAATATAAGATTGAGTTGCATGTATTCAAACATAGAGTTTTGAATTTTCATAGACCTAGAAAGAAGTGACAATTCTATTTGATTTCATCTTGTTGATATCAAGTTAATTCATAGGTCTAAAGATAATGAGATTCATGCAAACAATAAAGATGCACATCACACACACAAAACAAGATATGAAACTATAATACCAATTGCAATCATATATTTCATAATTCCCAAGGTTGATAGAATTAGTTGATTTAAGATAGGTCTTGATGGATCATGAATTATGATATATGATTATAGTGAATTTTAGCATAGGATATTAATAGATCATGGTGGTAATTGTGAAATCATATTCATCATTTTTGTAAATTTTCTTTTTGATTTTATTTTTGGAAATTAGACAAAACAAATACAAGGTATTTGACAACAATGATAGTAAAAATAATTTTTTAGAGAAAATCAGAATTTTTAGGAAAATATGTTACCGTCAGCGTTAGTGATAACGCCTGGCGTTAGCAACAGAGTTACTATATTTGATTTAAAACACATTGTTTTTGATATTATTTGATTCTGATTTTTCTCGATTATGATTTTCAATATAGGGGCTATTATATGCAGCAACGAAAAATAGACAAATATGCAATTAGTTGCGCATTTAATATTTTAGCCTAAGACCCCTAAAAATCCATTTAAATCCAATTTTGAAAGTAATTTCATTAGTCTTGATAATATCATTTAGAAAATTTAGCATTCAATTTATAATGATAATATAAGACATTTATAGGCAAAGGATTTAAAAAGGATAAAACAAAAAGAAAAGATAGATCACTTAAAAATTATGACTTTATGTTTAATTTAATTCAATTTTGAATTGATAAACATTAGGCTTAAAATGTAAAAGTCATATTTCATAATATATCTAAGTGACCTTAGTGTGTTGGCTCAAAAATAAGAAAACAAACAAAAGAAAAAACAATTAAGCATATCATGAAGTAGAGAATTGATATTTCATTTTTAATTGTTTCTACTTCATGCAAATGATAGGATACTAATGAATAAGAGATTTAGGTATCCAAAGGGGACCATGAGGGATGGTTCCTTTGGGTACCCAAATACGACATGATGATTTTTTAGGAGACAAGGATTAATGAGCCATTTCTATTAAAGTTGTTGTGTCATTTTTCTTTAAGGGTCTCCATTCATACCTTGGTTGTTTATCTTTAAAATTCATATTATGATTATGTGACATCTTTATATGATTGTATTTGTTTGAAAAATAATTCATTTGAGATTTATGCTTATTCAAATTATTTTTCAAAATAGATTGATGTTGATAATCATAATGAATTTTATTATATGGATTCTTTGAAAAATTATAAGAGTGATTGTCTTTCTTTAGAATTGAATGTTGAAAGAGTGAGTTACAAAATGTTTTAAATGATTGGTCATTATTTAGATGATTTTCATTTCCACTCTTTCTTATAGACATACTCTTATAATATGAAGTTAAGCTTTTAGACTTTTGAAAATTTGATAAACTAGAAAAAAGAGATTTTTCATTATATGAAAATTTTTGAATAAACATTTTTAATGATTCTAGTTTATTCTTTAAATTATCATTTTCTTTTATCAAATTTTCATTATGTTCTTTTGAAATTAAAAGTTCTTTTTCTAAAACTTTGAGTTCTTCTTTAAAAGAATTATAATCAAAACAAGGTTTAGCATTTTCAATTAAAGAGCATGAACAAGAATTTGAAACATCAATATAAGATTCTACTTTAGTGTTTGCTTTTAAAGTTTTATTTTCTAAACGTAATTTGGAATTAGCATGTTTCAACTTTGAAATTTTACGTTTTGCAAATTTAAGCACACGAAATGTAGAAATAGAATTAGTTACTAAAAGAGAAGATTTAGATTTTCTTACCTTGCTATAGTTTCCGTCTTCTCTTTTGCTTGATGTTTTGCCATCAACTGAGTCCAATATTGTGACGTTATCTTCTTCATCTTCCTCTTCCAAACAAGAGTGTCCATCATCCTTTCCGCTTGATGAGCATTCTATGGATCCATCCTTTGTGTAGCTTTCTTGAATATTTGCATAGGCTTGCATATTCTCCGGTTCTTGTGAATGTTCCGTACCTGTAGAAGGAGAATCATAAGTTCTTTCAAGAAAACTCCAAATTGCATATGCGGTAGGTAAAGTATAAATAAGTTTGAAAATATTTTGGTCTAACGCACAAAATATACTATTCATAGATTCTGCATTTAAAATAATTTCGTTTCTAGTTAGTACGCTAGATGGCTTTTTAATAGTAATATTCCAAACTTTTTCATCTAAGGCCTTAAAAAAATTTTTCATTAATATTTTCCACCCTTTAAAATTTTTGCCCATAAATAAAGATGGTGATAATATTTTTTCATTTATATTAAAATTTTCCCCACTAGTAGAAGCGAGATCATGATCAAGAGACGCCATTATTCCCGGTTGTTAAGCCGATTTGGAATAACCTGCCTCTGATACCAATTGTTGGATCTTGTGGCACCCTTAGAGGGGGGGTGAATAAAGGCTAAAATTTACTTTAAAATTTTTCTAATATATTATGATAATTTTAACGGATAAACAAGTAGATTTTTAGACAACCCAAATAAACACTTAGAAAATCATAAGAAATTGGAAATCAAATTTATTTCCACAAGTGATGAATATAAAGGATTGTCGATCTTAATAAAGCTTAAAATCAAGGCTATAATAAAAATAAACTTTTAACAATTTGTGTTTACCAATCCTTCTACCAAGGATCGGAAGGCGATCACTTGTCTCTCTCTAGACCAAGCCCAAGCCTATCCTCTAGATCTTCCCAAGATCTAGACGTAGCACACAAGGCCACGATTTCCCACCAAGTCACGCCAGGACTTGGACGCTCCGCACAAGGAAGCGATTTTCCCCTAAGCCACGCAAGGACTTAGACGCTCCGCACAAGGAAGCGATTTTTCCTACCAATACAAAGTAAAATGTATATAAATGAAAATACAAGATAAAATAAGAACTCCCTAGAAATTCAGATCTCTGAAAGGAAGGTTGAAGCCTCGAGATGATCGTTGATGTAGAAGCGCGTCCGATCTCGTCTTCAATTTCAAACCTTCTCAGCATAAATGGGAGTTCATGAGGTTCTGGAGCTCTCTGGATGGAATGCACTCAGGAAGGGACTTAGAATCTTCAAAGCTTGCTATGCACGAACAGAAAGAACCATTTTATAGATTTTCACTGTCGCCTGGGCGACATCACTGTCGGAATTTCGACAGCGCAAAACTGTCGCTCGTAGTGCGCTGTCGTGCGGGCAGTTGCGGTAACTTCCGAGCTTTCGCCTGGGCGACAGTAGCTGTCGGAAAATTCCGACAGTGCCAAACTGCTGCTCGTCGTGCTGCGGGCAGTTGTTGTAACTTCTCTGCTGTCGCCTGAGCGACATTGACTGTCGTAAAATTCCGACAGCTCCTCTTCATTTTTGTCGTCCGAAACTTCTCCAGACTGTAGATTGAGTCGTTCTCATCTCCGAAATGGGGTGACACGTTCTGTAACTCTTCCTGGATTGAAAGTTATGGCCATTTTAAGATCAGCACACAAAACTCATCCTTTTGCTTTTTCTAATGTGTACACACTCTTGGATCATGCCCATGAACGAGGACTTGTCTCCTCATTGAACCTGTACAACCTGGACACTATAAACACACAAAAGACTAGATCAAATACATCATGGTATTTGTTATTCTCAAACCAAGAGATGCGGAAAGCAAGCTCCAACAGAGCGTACATGAACTTGGTTCATAACTACCGCGTTCATGTCCGCTACCACCGTGCCAAATAGAGCCGAAGTTATTTGGGTGTATCTGCTTTCAATTTAAAATATTAAAACATAATATGAAGTAGATTAAAATTTTTGTTTTATAATTAAAGGTGTTGATAAATGAGTCAATTGATTTCAAATAAAAAAATTCCCCAGGCAAATTCTAGTTATCTAGGCTATCTTTGTTTCAATTAATTAAAAAAGCAATTTTTTTAAATTGAAACAAATTGAATGTTGGGTTGCGAATAGAGGGATGGGGGTGCGAATAGAGGGATGGGGGTGCGGATAGCTGTCTTAATTTAGGGTTTTATTTAAACCCCCCCGAAACAATCCCCTCGCCATTTCCCCGATCCCTCTTCCTCTTATCGCTCTCGTTCGCACAACCCAGCCGCAAAGCCCCTCCCACTCGATCCCGCTCTCCCGAGCCTCTCTCCCTCTCGTTCGCGTAAAGCAGCCCGCACAGGAAGCCCCGACTTCCCTCTCTCCCGATCTCGCCCTCCTCCTCTCCTCTCTCTCGTTTTTGCACAGGGAAGTCGAGCACCTCCCTCTTCCCTCCCTCTCCCGAGCTCCCTCTCTTCCCCGTCGGCCTGGAGCTAGGGCAGATGTGTAACGCCTTAATTTCAAAGAAAATGATTTTGGTCTGCGAATAGCAGAGTTTGGGGTGCGGATAGGAGCATGATCTGCGGATAGCAGGGCTGTGCTAGGGTTTTAATAAAACCCGTAAAAATCCCCTCCCTCTCACTCCCGATCCCCCCTCAACCTACTTTCCCGATCCCCTCCCTCCTCTCGCTCTCGTTCGCATAGGGCGCCGCAGCCCCCTCCTCTCTCTCGATCCCTCTTTCCCGTCGGCAAGGAGAAGCAGCCCCCTCCTCTCTCTCGATCCCTCTTTCCCGTCGGCCAGGAGAAGCAGCCCCCTCCTCTCTCTCGATCCCTCTTTCCCGTCGGCAAGGAGAAGCAGCCCCCGAGCCCCCTTCTCCCTCTCTCTCCCCGTCGGCCTGGAGCAAGGAGGAGCCGCCCCGAGCTTCCTCCTCCCTCTCTCCCCGTCGGCCTGGAGCAAGGAGGAGTCGCCCCGAGCTTCTCTCTCTCTCTCGTTTTACTGTTGGAAGGAGAAGCCCGAGCCGAGTCCTTTCCTCCTCTCTTTGTCCCGGCCGCCACCGATCTGTAGGAGGAAGGCCGCAGTCACAGTGGAAAGTTATTTTGGAGCTAAAATCGGCGCGTGGAGAGCAGATTTCGTGCGCGGACAGCCGCTACATTCGCTAGCCGTCAAATTCCGGCGCGTTCCCATGGCTCCGAAGCGCACTTCAAGGGTAACGACTTTTCTTCTTGGGCAGGTGAAGCCCTTAATTAGCATATTTGCATGGAAGCCCCTCTCCACCGACAGGTGGGGAAGAGTGCCCTCCGACGGGTCGATGTTTACATCCCCGCGTTTAATTGCATTAGTATCTGGAAGCGTGAGTACGAATTAGGCATGCTGTGTGAAGCCCATCCGGACATGTTGGCTGGATTGGTGATGTTTTGGGGTTCCCAAAGAAGACTTCGTGGAATGTGTATGTTTGGATCGTAGACGTTAGTTCCCGGGGAACTTATGTTGCGTTTGTGCGAAGCCCGTCTCTCGGAGACCGTTGGGCTAGTGTGTGGAGTTGTGCGCCTTGGGTGCCCAACTTAGGTGGCCGCGAGTGCCACCCTCGTTACATAACAAACGATTATGTAGGCGATAACAGGCAAGGGGAGGTTGACCCGCGTCGTGCGTGTTGGGTACGCCGAATTGAGCAACGGGCTTAGCTGAACTGTACCTGCCCTTTGTGGTGTAGCTCGACTACCGAAGGTATCTGACATGTCGCTACAGGCATAGGAGAGAGCCGAGGCCATTGAGTCTCGGTTAGCGAATGCTCAACTTTGGGCCATCCAGTCTGGGACTGAGGATGGTGGTGGGACCGGGAAATCCGGTACACCGTTAAGGTTCCCTGAGTGCACGAGACGTTGGAGCGATCGAACCAACGTTTGTGATGTTTGGTGCTTTTACGGCACACTCTAGCTCTATGTGATTATGCTAACTTGCTTGCAGGGAAGAAGCTCCGCCACCCCGAGAAAGGGGTGGGGTCGTTATAATTTGGTCAGCTGTGCTGACCGTTGCTTTGTTTGCTACCGCTTGGTGGAATGTCCTTTGCAGGAGCAGGTGAGCCGAGCGGGAAGTAGCGGGCTGAAGCCCTTGTGCTGAGCCGGCCCTCGAAGGCCGAATGTTTTGTTTAGCTTCTTTCATGTGTTGCCGGCCTGCGTGCCGATGTATGCAAAACGCTTCTTTTGTTTAAACAATATTGATGTAAGGCCTTAAAGCCAGACTTTGGTTGTGCGTCTTTTCAATTAGAGTTTTCTATGTTTAGTGGACATTCTTTGTTGGGTGGTTATTTCACCTCTTTTAAAAGCTTCCGTTAGAATGCAACTCTGAGTTAGGGTACGTTTTGAAAATAAAAGAAATTATTTGGTCCCATTTAGTAATGCGTTCGTGTGTCCGTATAATATGGCGTAGGGCCCCGGCCGGACCTTCGGCTATATTATTGGTGACGGATGGGGGTGTTACAAGCCGCCCTTCCCTCCCTCTCCCGAGCTCCTTCTCTTCCCCGTCGGCCTGGAGCTAGGGCAGCCGCCCTTCCCTCCCTCTCTCTCGAGCTCACTCTAGGTCTGCCGCAAGGGGAGACCACAAACCGCGACGGTGTGCGCCCGCTTGGAGGAAGAGGAAGCTCCGACGTAAGCTTGGAACGTCGATTGGCGGCTCGAATACCCGAGTGGAGGCCAATTTCGTGGAAGGGCAGCCGTTACGACCTTTCACCGTCAAGTTCGTGCAAGTCAAAATGCCTCTGAAACGCGCGTCATGGGTAACGATTCTCTTCTTGGGCAGGTGAAGCCCTAATTTTAGCATGCTTGCATGAAAGCCCCTACCGATTGGTGGAGGAAATGTGTTTTCCAACGGATTGATATGTTCTATCTCCGTTTATTAATTGCATTTAGAATCCGGAAGCGTAAGTACGGAATATGCATGCTGTGTGAAGCCCATCTGGACAAGTTGGTCTAGATTGGTGATGTTTGATGTGCTTGCCGGAGAAGACTCCGTGAGAATTGTGTGGTTGTGGAGTCTGGGGGTTTGCACGGTGCTGCAGGTAGTACTGGAGGTATGCTCCGGGAAACACCCTGTTTGTTTTGTTATTGTGCGAAGTCGGTCTCTCAGAGACCGTTAGGCTAGTACGTTGAGTTATGCGCATGGAGTGCCCAACTTCGGTGGCCGCGAGCGCCAACCTTGAAACATAACATGAGTTATGTCGCGTACGGGAAATGAGAGGCTGACCCGCGCCTCTGTCATTAATTTGCACGGTGATCTGAGCAACGGGAAAGAGCTGACCTGTACCCGCTCTACGTCGTTTGGTTAAATAGACCTAAAGCACGTTATTGTGAAGCAAGTTTTCTGAGAAAATTTTGAATCAAGAATACATCATGAAGTTTATTCGTTACTATAGTTATTACATAAATAGCTCTGATTTTTATAACACGCGAATTGAAGCGTCATTTTAGTTAGTAATCAATATATTGTGCAACTCTCTTAAAATGCATCTTTCTCTCTCTTTTTCTCCAAAGGATGCTTCTGAACCAGTTGATCAGATTCAAGAAAAGACATATGATAATGTTCTTCCAAGCGATATGACGTTAACTCTTGATGCAGAAGGTAATCTAAATAAATCTCTACAAAAAAGTAATAATCTACTTTTGGCATATCCTAAATGTGTCATTTTCTAGGATCACCCCCCTCTAACTTAGCATAATTACAGGAATATCCTATCTAATGTTCAAATTATTAAAAATATCTTCTCTTAGTTTACAAAAACAAACTCCTTAGCATTTTTTTTGTACATGTACATTAAGAATGTAAACATAGAGGGGAGGTTTCAATGATTTTGAAAGATTAAGGAGGAGATCCCTGTAATTATGCAATGTTAGAGGGGAGTCTTTTAATTGTTCCTATCATATAATGATGATTCTTTCCATTTTTGTAGGTTCACCAACATTACGCGAAACCTTTACTGAATTGTCGAGTAAGCTTAAATTCGTGATCTCTCGGGTCAAGGATTTAAAACTTGATAGTTCAACACATGAGGGTGTGGAGCATAAAAATCCAAGATCTGAGAGGTTTGCTAAGGTAAGTCCTCTGCTAAAAGTACTTATAACTGCTAAGCTCCGTTATTTTGGAAGGTTTTGGTCAGGTGGAATTGATTTTGGTCTCCCAATTCCAAAACCTATGGTTTTTGGTTTTGAACTTAAACCAATTCCTCTCTCCCAAAACCCGCCAAACGAACATAGACTTATGTTTTTTTATTGATTTCATTTTACAGTTAATGTCTACTTTATATTGTTTTATGGCTAATGATTCACTTGTATTTCTATGTTCTCTAGATTTCAGATTCACTGGTGAAGGAATGTTTGGATTTCCTTAACAATGCTAGCATGTGAGTTTTCTCATCCTTAGTTTAACTTATTTTATGTGGTATGGTGTATTGTATATTGATAGTGTTTTATTTTGATGCATTATATATACTTTCATATTGTTTAATAGAAAATATCTAAATGAAACTTTTGATGTTGGGTTGTCCATATCACGCACTATCATTCTCATTCATTTAAGTTGGTCAAGATAATTTTGTGCTAAGACAATACCAGAACCTTGTATATTGATGGTACATTTTTTTTAAATAAAACAAAATATTATATATAGCTACATATATTCCCCCCTATAATTGTTAAATAAATTTAAATAAAAACTTCTTTCATGCCACATAAAATTGTCCTTTACTTGAGGCTAATCTAGACATATATTGCCTACTATGTAATTTTTGCATGCTCTTTCATATTTTCACTAAAAATTTCTTCATCTAAAAGGGATGACCACGATCTCTCTAAAAGGGGAGGTGCCGCGGTCAATAAAAGTGGTGACCGCGACCTCTCTAAATGGGGAGAACCACATGGTCGAGGTGGGCACCTGAAGCGGTTGCCTCGGAGGAGGTGATTGCCCACTTCAGGGTAAACAGGGGTGGCCATTCTTCCACCATTTTTTCTTAGCTTTTGACTTAAGTGGTGGTAGCCGTGTGAGTCACGAGGAGGAAAAAAAACTCAAGCGCTATGCAATTTTCTTCTTCCTTTTTAGCTTATCAATCACGTGTCAACGAATCATGAACCCGTTACGCACGAGTCCGGTGGTTTTCTCTGCATCGGATGCGAACCACACCCCAACAACGTTTTTGTCGAAACTCACCAGAGCAAAAACGCCGCGCCAAACAAAGCCTTAGTTGTGTAACATGCATTTAGTTAGCTTTCGTAGAAAAACATCATATTGACAAAGTTGTCTTTGTTTTCATTTAAAAAAAACTAACTTATGTTTATTATTTATGAACTCTTTATTGGCAGGGAAGAGCTTAAGAATTTGGAGGTCAGTCAAATTCCTTTATTTTAAAGTATTATCTTTATGTGTAGTTTACTATGATTATTTGTTTGAGATGTTTTTTGTGTTGTAGTGGATTGGGGAAAAAAGAGCACATAATATTCTTAAACTGCGTGAAGAGTCCTCTGCCCCTTTCAAGAATGTAAGTAGTTTTCAATGAGGGGCATTTACTGAGGCCTCTCTTCTAATTTTTTTAAATTACAGGTTGCACCCCTCTTACTTTTGAAATTACAAAACTTCCCTTGTAAGTTTATATTTGATAACATTCATGCACAAAAATACCCTCTTGAAGTAAATTTACAAGGGGGATTTATTTAATTATGCTAACTTCCTGGGAAAGTTTGGTAATTATTATTTTTTAACGGTAACATTTGTTTTGCCAACATATTCTTCTTACAAAAATGTCTACTTACTCATACACCTAACTGAACATTGTGTGTCCATTGTTACCCAGATTGATGATCTTAAAGGGCTAGGTCTTTCTGTAAATCAGGTAATCTTTCTATATTTATGATTTTTTATTTCAAAATCTGTTGCTTTGATCTTCAAAACTATTATTAAAAATTCTTCGTTTACAGATCAAAGCGATGATATCACAACTAATCGATGATATCACAAATAATTATATCGACGCTCAATAGTTCAACATGGGATTTCAATAATTATCAAGGATTTCATGATCCAAGGTGGAGACTTTGAGCGTGGCAATGTAAGTTCCTCTAAGTAAATGCAAAAAAATTCTCTGCTTGTACAGTAAACATGTATGGCGTGAGGCAAATTATTGCCAAATGCCAAGTGAATGCAAAGAGTTTTGATATGGAAATGGACTATGAAGTGAAAAAATGTGTCCATTAACATTATTTTGAACTAACTCAAAGAAAAGTTACTTCAAATGTGGAACTTTGCTTCATGATTTAACCAAACCAAAAATTCATTTGTTTAGTTTTTGTTTAATTCAGGCAAAGAGCTTTAGGGTCCTTTTGGCGCGGCGTTTTTGCTCTTGTGAGTTTGGACAAAAATGCCAATGTCATGAAATATGTAATTGACATGACAACGGTTATGACCGTCACGAAGAAGAAAAAAAAACTAATTTTGAACATAAAAGTAGACGGAGTTCCATAGGTGAGGTAGATCGTTCACGAACGACGGTTCTCAACCACAACGTTCAGGACCGCTAGTGCCGCGCCAAACAGACCCTTAGTATAATGCTCCAAATAAACATGTGCCTTGAAAAGGCAATCGTTTATGTGATCCATGGCATAATATAATTTTTGTGATCCTTATTTCCTTATGGGCATTGGCTGTTTACTGAGAACACAAATTAAATCATCATCATCAATATTGTTACTAGTAGTTCCCAATCATTTGGGTCTGCTTTATTAATTTTTATTTTTCATTCGTTCTTTTTCTTGTGCTTAAAAAATCTTGAACAACCTCATTCATGTTACTTTTGGTCTGCCCTTTCTCCTAACTATTCCCTCAACAATAATACTATCTGCTCATTTAATTGATGTATTTTTTAACCTTAGTTTTATAGGCCTAAACCATGCAAATCTTTTATCTATTATCTTATGTATAATAGATGACTTTATTATTTCTCTAATATAATTATTCTTTAATTTATATCTTTTTAATTTTACCACATATCCATCTTTGTATTATCATTTCTGTCAAACTCAACTTAGATGCCATGCCTTTTTACTGTCCAGCGTCATATTACTTCATGATTTTGTGCATCCATAAAGCCAATTTTCAGTACCACTTTGGCTCCGTTTAGCACGGCGGTAGCGGTCGTGAACGCGGTGGTTATGAACCGTTTAGCACGTCGTTGGTGAACGCCTTACGTGACCTAAGGAATTTCATTCACTTTTAGCACGCCGTTCGTGAACACCTTACGTGACCTAAGGTATTTCATTCACTTTTAGCACGTCGTTCGTGAACGCCTTACGTGACCTAAGGAATTTCATTCACTTTTATGTTCGAAACTAGTTTTCTTTTCTAGGTGGCGGTCATAACTGCTGTCATGCCAAACATACATTCTATGATAGTGACCTTTTTTTTGAAATTCACCGGTGCAAAAACACGGCACCAAACAAAGCCTTTGTTTTTGCTCTCACATACAACTCGCTTGCTACACAACTTTAATTATGGATATCGTCCTTTTCTGTTGGACGAAGTTTTTTCCCTTCTTTTTAAGTGTATTGAGCGAATAGTTTTCAAATGATAGTTTAATAAGTTTAATATCTTCAAATTAATCCATTACTGTGTGGATGGTATATTGGGATCAATCATCTTCTTTTCTTTTCAAACATCATCATCATGTTGTGTCGTGCTACAAAAATCATCTTGAACGACATTCATTCATGTTAGCTTTGGTCTACTCCTTCTCCCGCCTAACCCTTCAACACTAGTTCTATCTATTCGTCTAATTAATGTATTTTCTAACCGTAGTTGTACAAGCCTAAACCACTCTATTTTCTATCATCTTATCTATAATAAGCACCACTTCGTTATTTCTCAAATATAATCATTCTTTAATATATTTTCTAGTTTTGCCACATATTCATCTTTGTATCATCATTTCATCCGTAAAATCAAATTTTCGGGTCACTTTGTTTTTTGTTCTCCCATAGAACTCGCTTGCTTCACAACCTCTAGGGCTCTGTGTTATGTGTTACGGTCCTCCGCTAGTTATCGTATTATTTCGTTGTGTATTGAGTCATCGTTATTAGACTCGTCGTAATGTTTTAGCATTTTAATATTTTATGCATCTTATGTAATTACGGGTATGCCACACGGGGTCCAAAAAATAGACCCATCTCATGTATTTGGTAATCAAGCAATGAATTATGAAATTTTCTCTATCTCTCTAAAGTTTCTCTCTCTCTCTAAGCTCTTCTCTCCTTTCCCCACCCTCTAGGGTTTCTTCCTCTCTCTTCTCCTCCACCATTCTAGGGCTTGCCCCTTTTTATCCCCGCCTCCAACAATCCGCAACCAAGCCCATAACAACTTGGTATCAGAGCCCTCTTTCCTCGGCAAGACACTCCGCTGTCATCTCCTCTTCCTACGAAGCCTGCCAACTTCGGCCGTTGTTTCCACTCCGACACCTCCCAGAGGATTCCTCTCCTGTTCCCCTCAACGGCCTCCAGCCTCAACAGCTATCCACGACACCAGAGGCCTCCTTCCGCTGCCAGCATCGCAGCCAAGCTTCATCTCCCCGTCATTGACGAAACCAGTCGGACGCCCTCATTTCTCCAGCCGGAAGCCCTCGTCTATGCATCATTGACGAAACAAGTTTGCCGCTTCCTCCAACTGATTTCCCATCTCCAGTCCGCTACTTCCTCCGATCGGTCCTCACGTCGCGATTGTCTTCCTCCACCGACGTCTTGTCGTGCGCCCTTCGTCAAATCCATCGCCATCTTTCTCGAGCCGCCAGCTGTTCGTTCCTGCCTTCATTGAGCCGGGCCTTCCGCAGACCGCACACGGCTTCTCCCTCTGTCTGAGCCGCTCCTTTGGGGAACTGTGCAGACCATCTCCAAATCCAGAGGGACCTACACCGAATTGAATTTTTAATTAATTCCTCCTTGAATTAATTAATTCATTCCTCTTTGAATTAATTATTTCATCAAGTACTTTTGATGAACATTCATCTTAGTGCCGCGGATGCGGGCGTCCTCCACTCGATGCTGCTGAAGTGGTCGACGACATTTCAAGCCTCCATGTCTCGCATTGAGGCCAATCTTGATCAATTGGAGCACTCAGGATACTTTGACGTTTCGCCACCGGCTGTTCCGCCTCCTCCGCCACCGGCCCCTGCCTTGTCGGTCCCACTCTCCAAGCCCGCACAGCTTGTGCTGCCTCCGCCGTCACCGCCTCCGCCATCGTCGCCGTCCCTGCCGCCTCCATCGACGTCGTCACCGCCTCTGTCTGCTCTTGCTCCGCCGACCCCTTCCTTGTCTCCCCCTCCAGCTTCGTTGCTTTCTGCTCTGCCGGCCGCCTCACAGCTGGTTTTCGCTTGGCCGCCTCCGACCACGCCGCTGCCTCTGCTGCCGGTCACTACTCTGTCGGCCCTTTCAGCCGCCTGGTCGTTGCTGCCTCGCACCACACCGTCGTTCCCGCCGGACCCCTTCATTTTGCCGACCGTTGTTCCTTCGGTTGCCCTGCTACTCCGGTTTCCCGCCGCTCCGCCAGACCAACCGGGCCCTTTCCTTCCGCCACTCGTCCTCCCAAAGGCGCCGCTGCTACTCCTCGCCGCCACTACCACCGCGACGGACTACCATGCGCTATTTTGGCGCGAGATCAAGGAGCCAAAGAAGCTGACCATCTACTGGAGTTTGAGCTTGAGGTCAAGCTCAAAATGAAGGACATCGACATGATGAGCCGAGCGAGGAGCTTGGACAAACTGACTGACAAAGCTAACTGCATATGCAATGTCAGGCCTAGTCATAGTAAGATAGATCAGCATCCCGACAAGGCGGCGATAGCGGGAGACATCCGGGAGTGGTTCACCGTCAGTTGGGAGAAGTTGTAGATTGAGCTCGATGGGAGTATCAACTATGCGGGTGTCAGTGAGAGCGGCAACAGAGAGGATGTTAGAGATAAACTTCTGTTGAGACAAGGATGCAACATTTGGACCGGGAAATCATTGCGGTGAACGTGCGATAAACAGTTGGTATTTCAGATCATTGTCGAAGAAGATAAACTCAAGAGCAGCGGGAGAAATCATCAATAAAACTCACATAATACAAATAGCCAGAATGAGAAGCAATCGGGGCCGGACCCCAAACATCAGAGTGAACTAAGTCAAAGGGGGTTATTGTTTGAGAAATACTGCTGGAAAAAGGTATATCAAAGTGTTTTGCCAGCAACAGAGGGGGGGGGGGGGGGGGGGGGGGGGGAGAAGAGACCCGACCCAAAGCTCCTGAACGGATAATACTTCGGAGTCGGTCATTAGACAAATGACCTAAACGTCTGCGCCACAAGTCGGCATCAGAGGTAACAGAGAGAGCATAAGCTGGCGAAGATGAGGAGGGTGGAACGTGAAGATACTCCATCTGATATAGGCCACCAGTCCTACGACCATGTCC
The DNA here is from genome assembly GCA_033032865.1 of Dactylorhiza incarnata. NCBI lineage: Eukaryota > Viridiplantae > Streptophyta > Magnoliopsida > Asparagales > Orchidaceae > Dactylorhiza > Dactylorhiza incarnata. The sequence continues at coordinate 2,241,672 of JAWHQI010000309.1, read as the reverse complement.
AATCCTCTGAGCCGTCCGTGAATCCTGCACAACACAAGCAGAGGAAGAGAATAACATAGTCAGGCCAAGATCACAAAGAGAGCTGACAGAAATAAGATTCATGTGTAGGCGAAGGGCATGGTGAATGTTTGAGAGGGTAAGGTGACCGGGAGGGCCAGATGTCGGGGTACTGATCGATCTGGACTGCAAAATAGGGACAGAACTCCCATCAACAGTGGTGACCTGAAGGTGAGTGGGGGTGGAGGTACAGTTGGTGAGGGTGCTGGAGTTGGAGGTAAGATGGCAGGAGGCCCCAGAGTCAAAATACCAAGGCCAGTTGGTGAAACCCGAACAACAGTAGTACCATAGGCGACTGACAGGCTAGTGGCGGTAGAAGAGCTGGCGGGAGTGGCGGGCTGAAGCAGAGGAGACTGAAGGAGTAACTCCTCTAGTCGTTGAAGTCGATCTGCAGCCGCAGTTGTAATATGAGGAGGCGTAGCAGGTGATCCGGGGCCACGACCACGTCCCCGACCACGGCCGTCACGGCGGTTGTCACGCTGTCTGTGCTCATCAGGATGTGGGGGACGAGTAGGGCATTCAAACTTCATGTGCCCGCCTTCTTACAGTAGTTGCAGGTAACAGGGCCATCGCGTGGTCGGATAGCAAGAGCAGTGTCGATCCCAGGAGCAGGTGGGAGGACCGTGGGAGGACGAAGACGGGTCTCTTCATCAAGCAGGGCAATCAAGGCTTCATCCAAGCTAGGAAGAGGAACCCGATGACGGAGCTGGGCTGCAAGAAGTGCAAACCCGGGACGCAGAGCAGCGAGGAGCTGATGGAGATGGCTCTCAGAGAGGTGGCGCTGAAACTCTAAGGAACGAGGACAACCGCATGGGAGGGGGATCATGGAGTCCAATTCGTGTCAGAGAGTGCTCATCGTGTTGAAAAGTTCTGAATGGATCGCCCTTCCTGTCGAGCAGACTGAGAGCCGCAGATGAGACGATGACGTCGACATTCTTATCATGGCGTCGCCTAGGCGTCCAGTCGGCCGATTGGAAACATGGCGACGGCCGCTTTATTGTCACTTGACAGACACTATAGACAGCGGTTATTATAATAACCGCTGTCTATAGTGACTGTCATGTGACTATAGACATCGGTTATTATAATAACCGCTGTCTATATCTTCATTTGTTTAAAAAAAAAAATAATATTGTCGCCTTGCATTTGCTCGCCTTGTTGTCGCCGAGGCGTCCGCCTTGTCGCCTAAGCGTCAAGGCGGTCGGGGCTCGCCTTGGTACGCCTTGACGCCATGATAAGAATGGACGTCGAGCTCCACCTCGAGGGACAAATCGATCCCGAAGATATTCTCACATGGCGCGGGCTGAGGACAGCCGGTCGATGGAGGTGAGGAGTGGACGAGCATAGACTCCAGGATGTAAGCCCGAATAGCTTGATCACGACGTCGCCAAAGGGTGCTATCATCTGGAGTGGTGGTGGGTACGATGGTGCTATCAGAGCTGGCAGTAGTGGTAGAGGTCGCAGCGGTGGGAGGAGCACCAGTGATATGAGCCCAGAGATCACGGGAGGAGAGTGCGGCTTCGATAGTGAGAGCCCAGTCCGACCAGCCGCTGGCAGTGGCGAGTTGGAATGGCCTTCAGAGGTGGTGAGATCAACGGGGCAGCCATGGAGCCGGGCGGTTTTGCGACTGGTGGACTGGCGGTCAGGACACGGAAGCAGGTCGGGCAGGTCGCAGGAGGTCGTTGGCGTCTGGCGGGTGCTGGCGGTCTGGGCGGCTTCGCGAGCAGGGGTAGGTCACACGAGCAGGTCGTGCGAGCAGGGGCAGATCGCGGTATGGGCGGCTTCGCGAGCAGGGGCAGGTCGCGCGAGCAGGCCGCGCGAGAAGGGACAGCTCGTGGTCTGGGCGGCTTCGCAAGCAGGGGCAGGTTGCGCGAGAAGGGTGGGCAGGGCAGGTCGGACAGAGCTGAGCAGGTCACTGAGGTGTCGAACAGCGGGCAATGGGCAGTGGGCAGAGCGTGGTTTAGATGCGAGCGAAAAAAAAATTAGGCAGAACCTAGCTGCGAAAATCAAGTAATTGTATTAAAAAAGGGTGTGAAAGAGGGACCCTTGGGGTCTTACATATAGTGCAAGAGGAGATTCCGAAAACACCACAGGCGGTGTGGGACTAAAACATAATATAAAACAATAATATTAATTACATTAATATTAACAAAAATATTGCTCCCTAATCACTAAAATTTAGGCCAATATGAGACATGATAAGATTCCTGATTTTGTTATGTATAACTTAAAAGATTCACGAGCCTAATATAACATATAGTAGGACCTCCATTCTCCATTAATATTATGTACGCACACTAGCAAATTGTGCATGAGTCTCACATGCATAATTAAGCAGCGGCTATAGCACCTCTTGTCATACAAGTATACAACACACACAAAATTATTATTTATCACAGGGAGACACCGAGCCACAACCAAAGATGATATTGTTAAAAATAATCATATTAGTGTGTCAATTATGTTAATGATGCACATTATTACTTTGTTGTTACTATTGACCCGATTTAAGGAGTATGATTAGCATAGCTATATATATGTTTGGTATTGTACGAATGGTTTGTATTATGAGTGGTTACCAAGTGTCATTTTGAAATCAGATCTACTGCTCGTGGGCACCACACTCCTTGTTTCTTACTGCATTGACTGCATGCCCTTTCTGATGAGCAATATTTAAGCACGTGTAACACGCGATTCTTACCATGCCCTTTCTGTAAAATCCAGTCTTAGGATTCATAATCCCACGATGGAAAACCTGATCGAAAATTTGCCCGGAATTTCGAAACAAAAATCCAGTCAAATTTTTGAAACAAAAAACAGGTTAAACTTTCGAAAAAAAAACGGGACAAAATGTTGATTAGTCATGCATCAAAAATTGCGATTGCAGAAAATGCACGGTCAGATTTTCACTCGCACTGCATGTAGAGAGAGCGTCTTCCAAAAACAATAAACGAGGAGTAATGAACATTAAGAATATGATCATTGGTTTCAAAGCAGAATTAATAATAATTTTGACATCAATTTTTTTTTCTAAATTAATAATTATCTATTCATTTCAAATCTCGGGTTAAATTAAAGCCTAACTTATATTTAACTCAATATGATCATTCTTTCTATTTTAATACATTTATATTACATTGAAAATGACATTAATCTTATGATTACTACTAGGTTATAAATTCCAACGTGTTCGTTCGATGAAATTGAGTTTTAAGTTGTAATCTTAATTCCCGAGTTATTTAATAGGGTGCTACTACACACACCTAAGATTTACCAAAAAGCCATAAAAAATGGGCCTCACTCCTCACAAAAACACTCGATTCCTCTAGGGTTTGACTGAAAATAAAAAAAAGCGGGCCCCACTCGGCACAAAAACACCCGACTTTAAGGTTTGGCGCAAAAAAACTCTAAAGTCGGGTGTTTTGTGCTGAGTGGGACCCACTTTCTGTGATTTTAAGGTAGACTTTAGGTGAGCATAGTTTTATTCTATTTAATATATGCAAGAGAAATTTATATTGAAGAAATGTTTTTGATGCATGTGCGGATAGCAAAATAGTCTGCAAATAAAATTTCGCAGTGCGTTAATATTAATGGTATCCATCTATAGAAATGTTTTTGAGTTGGGCTAGGTTGTGACCTTAGGACACATTGAGTTGAGTGAACGCATATGTGGTCAACTATAGGATTCAAGTCAACTTAGGTCAAACTAGCTCAATGTGAACTCACACTTGCAAATTGACTCCACCAATAGATGATAAACACTTAAAGGAGTGTCATGGACCCAAAAGCCCCATCATGGGGTCTTCAATTAGTCCAAATTGACCAAAGTCAAACTTGGGTCAACATAGGCCAATCCTTCCCTAAAAGGTTCAACTGACCACCAACACATGAAATTGACTTCACACCTACCCTTAGGGCATCATAGGGGACCCAATTGACCCAAAAGCCACATCATGGGGTCTTCAATTTGACCAAATTGACCAAAGTTAACCCTTCCCCAATTTTGGTCAAAATCACACATATTGGCCAAATTAGCTCACTTTGGTCTTCACTATGACCCAACCAACCTTGGGTTGTGTCCTTGGACTCAATGTCAACACCTTGGACCAGTCAACCCACCCAATTGACCAAGTCAACATCAAAAGTCAACATTGGTCAAATAGGCCTAAATTGGGCTTAAATGAAATTAAATCAAATCCCCATGGACTAAGGCCCTCATCCAAAGCCCATTCTGAAGCCCAAGTGCACAATTACCTTGCTTGCCCCCCTGAAATTCGAAAGAGGTGACATGCAAGGGCCAAAATGGGGTTTTTCCCCAAAGCACCATTAAGGCCAAGAGGAATTTGAGGAATGGAGGCCACTTGGCACTCCATTCCTCTGCCCAAAGCTCATTCTTGAGCCCTCCATCACTCCCCAGCCGGATTTTCTCTTAGCTGATGCCACTTGGCAGCTGGGAGGAGCAAATAATGCATGGCCGAACCATGGCTTAATGGTACTCCCCATTAGATCCCTCCTCTCCTCCATTTGAACACACCAGCAGCTTCAGAAGGGTCCAAGTAGTCGAGCTAGTGCCTTAGAGCAGAGAAAACGGTGAGGAATCGAGGAGTTGAGCAGGATCGCCGAAATTTGCTGCCACTATGCTGCACCACCACAACACTCGCCGTCAAGCCCTCTTACAGGTCGGTTTCTCCCCCTCCCTTCGTGCTAGAATCTAGATCACAATAGGAGTGATATCGGGCTCAAACAAGCTCGATCCCATGTGAAAAAGGGAGAACTTTCTGAGCTTTTTCTCCCGCTCGGAATCGTCGGAGAGGCTGTCTCCAGCGGCCATGTCGCCGCCTGGCGATAGCCACCACCTCAACGGAGGTGGTGGAGGCGGTGGCCGGCGGTGGTGGGCCGGAGGTGGCCGGGAAATGAAGATTGAAGCTGGCCCAGGCGGGATCAATCTGGACCGTTGGCTGGAACTAGGAGACGAAATCACAACCATTGATTTCAGTGACAGGCTATATGCAGACCAATTTGATTAAAAGAAATTAAATGTCACATTTTCTCTTGTATATTCATGCTGAAATTTGAGGCCCTTGGAGGCCTTTTTAAGAAAAGTTGCCTGATTTAACTATTGTAGGCCTTGATGTCTACTATCATTTGAAAGTTAAATCAGACCATTTGGATCACTATAGGACCCACAACACTCACTTTAGTGAGGCTGGTCAAAATAGAAACCAGAAATTATTTGGTGTATATATTCTAAAATATAAGTCAAATTGACTTGAGATTTTGGCCATGCATGCATGTGACATGTATCTAGCTTGCACCCAAAAATCAGATTTTTAGGTGATGATTTTTCTAAGGTTTTATCTAAAATATGTAAAATCAAATAAGTGATATTTTTGGATGTATATAGCTCCAACTGACCCCAAACTTGGGTGTCACATTTATTTAGCCAATAGTAGACTATGGTTAAAATTTGAGACCAAATGGATCTCTGCATGTAAGGTAAATTCCCATTGCATGTCTCTACCTAAAGGGGAAAATGTGTGCCAATAGCAAAAAAATGGTATTTTGTGTATTTAGCCCAAATGGCTTGGAATTGACTTCTGAAATTTTGCACACACCCTAATTATGATATAATGCATCCCCCTCGAAAATTTTAGGACTTCTAGCATCAAGAATCTCATGACTTCGATTATTTTGCCATATGTCACACTTATGTATTTATGAAATTTTCATGATTAGAACTTGGAGATAAATTATGAAACTCTGGAAAACCACTTGTTATGCCATTTAAAATCTCTGTAAATTTTGGTAGAAAATTTCAGGGATTATTTCTCAAAGAATTAGCAAGATTACCTTATGTCTCAAATCTGAAAAATGGAAAGTTTATTAGGCAAAATATTTGAGGAAGTGCTGAAACCTGATTATACTTAGGGAAGCGATTATGAAACTCTGTGCATTAGACATGAGAAAAATTGAATCCTTTTGGATAGTGCATCAGCAGTTGTGTAGGTTTTCCTGTGGTTTCAGGACCTACATTTGCATCCCCTGGAAGTCCCTTTGGACAGCTCCTACAACCCACCTTGGCTGAATTTTCTCTGGTCAAAGCTAGGCTTGTGCAGAAAAACTGAAAATCACACCAAACTGATAAACCGCACAACACCTCATTTCAAACCGCACAACTCGGTTGCGGTGCGGTGCGGTTTGTTGTGCTTGCAAGCTGGGAACTTTTTGGTGTGGTGCGGTTATCGACTACTCAAAGCCGTGCAAATCGCACCACACCAATTTAAATTATTTCAAGTATTCATGCGGCCTTAACTGCCAGCTCTTATGCAGTTGTCCTGCACGCGCAAACCAAACCGATGATCATAATTCATAAATAGTGATTCCTAAACCCTTAAACCGCAAGGTCCGCAATAGTTCTCAAACCGAACACCGTATTATTTATTTCAGGTATCTAAATAAAAGACTAAATATCTAATATTATACTTTCTAATATTTATTAGACATTTAGATTGCAGACTTATCATGTTTATTAGACGCAATAGTTCTCCTAGAGTGATATTTATGAATCCAGATTATCAATTTATCATTCCTATTTCTTAATCTTAGACTTAGATCTAGTCAATATATCATTTATCATTCTAGAATCCAGATTATGTGTTCAATAGTATTTTTTATTTTTGAATAATATAATCACAATTCAATAATATTAATTTAAGTGGAGTTGTGTGTTTGATTTATCGGGTTGATAGTTTACTATTAATTCATTTTGTTTTGATCATGACGCAAATTTATTTTTTTATTTTAAATTTAAAAGCATTAAAATAGTACTTCATAATTTTTATTAATACATCTATATTGTCAAGTAAATCGGTTTAAGCAACATCCAATCAAAGTGGGTTCTCCCATGTAGATCATTTGTTTTGCAATTTCAAGATTTGAGGAGGTGCCATTAAGGAGGGGGTCGGCCACACCCATTTCTTTTCAATTCTCTGCCATCCACCCAGCTGCATGGAAAGTTGGGCAACCTGCAGGAAAACCTGACAAGAGTCCTTGGGAGGGAAAATTGGGTGTCAATTGGCACTCATTCCATGTTTCCCTCCTTGTATTCTCCTAAATTGGGGGGGGGGGGGGGGATTCCCAATTTACCCCTTTGCATGTAGGTTTCTTCCTCATTTCAGGGGATTTCCAAGGTAGATGGCATAAGGCTGCAGCAGGATGGGCCCTCAAATTGAGCCCATAGCCCATGGGCATTAAGCTTAATTTCTTCTTGAATCCAATTTTAGGCATATTTGACCAAGTGTTGACTTTTGAGATGACTTGATCAAATTGATTAGTGAGATGGCCCCCACATGATGGTCATGGGTCTATGTGCACCATTGATGATGGATTGGGCCATGGTGGGCCCCATAATGAGTCAATTGAACCTACATAGGCTAATTTGAGCTAGTTTGACCCAAAGTTGACTTTGGTCAAAATCATGAATTTTTGTCGAACCCCATGGGTCAATAATGACCTAATGACCTCCATTATTGTCTTGGAGAGTCTGGGTTTGATCAATTTGATCATTTGAAACCTAATTGACCCTTAATAGGGATGATTGACTTATCTCAAGCTAGAGTTGGCTTTTGATCAAAGTGACCAATTTGGTTGACCCCAATGGGTCCTTAGTGACCCAAAAGACTCTCTAAGGTATCATGGTGGTTTCATGTAGTCATCTTGGGGTTCATTTTGTCAACTCTAAGCTAGTTACCAAAAATTGCTATTCACAGACCAAAATAGGTTTTGGTCAATTTGGCCTCTTGGGTTGACCCTAAAGGGTCCTTGGTGACCCAAGGGACTTCTTAAAGCATTTGGGGAGTCCTGGTGGGGTCAACACATCATTCAAAGGCCTATTGGGCAAACCATAGGTAGGTGACTCAAAAGTTGTTATTTGCAAACCAAGGGTTATTCACCTAGTCACTTAGGTTCCTAAGGTTGTTTCTGGCTAACCTATCCCATTGTCATGACAAAAGCAATTTTATGGGTCTAGTTGTTTCTGGGATGTCACATGAAAAACCTTGGAAAGGGATGAAAAATTACGTAGCCGGGACGATGCCGACCGAATTCACTATTTGATGGCTCTTTACAGGGCTTGTTTGAGAAATCGAGGGTGACAGACCGCGCCTTGTTTGAGAAATCGAGGGCGACATGCCACCACTCACGAAGCTAAGTACTTTCTTCGGCCGCAGGGGGGAGCACCACTCTCTGGAGTCTGGATGGTCTTTTGCGCGCCCCGGGAGTCTGGAGCTTAGTGTTCTGAACGTTCGAACGTCTTCACCATTCACTTGTCCGGGCCCAGAGTCTAACGTCTCCTTGGTGGTGATGACCACTGCGATAATGCAAGGAGGCAAACTTGAAGGAAGTTGGAGAACTCTAAGCAATCTTCGAAGTTCTTGAAGGATCTTTAAGTGCGGCTTCGAAGATCAGGGAGATCTCCAAATTAGGCTTTCTTTTTGCACTTAGGAGGGAAGGAGGGAGAAGGAGAGAATCAGAATGAAGAGAGCTCCGGGGTCCTATTTATAGGCCCCATGGGTGGTTACGGTGGTTACTGCGGATAATCGCAGACCGTATCTACCAAAAATACTAAACGCAGACCGATTTCAAAGGAAATATGACGCGTATTAATTAAATATTATTCTAAATGCAAATTAAGATAATTTTGGATATCCGCACACGCCCACTACGAGTGGTTACGTCGGCGGTTACGCGGGTGGTTACTTGTCAATCGGAGGGCGGAGAGATCGCACGGAGGATCGGGCGGTGGTGGTTGAGGACCTGACCGGTGGTGCGGGAACCGCCCGTCGGCCGGCGAGGAGGGGAGCGAGGCCGCCCCGGCGAGGGCGGTGGCCTAGATCGGGCGGCCAAACGACCACACGACCTGGGTGAGAAGGAGGCCGCCCCCGGGGGGGGGGGGGGGGGGGGGGGGGGCGGCGGCCGGTATTGGGCGGCTGAGTGGCCGCCCGACCCGGGCGAGGGGGAGGCAGCCCCCGACGAGGGCGGGGGGGGGGGGGGGGGGGGGGGGGGGCGCTCCCGGCGAGGGCGGTGACCTAGATCGTGCGGCCAAATGGCCGCCCGACCTGGGCGAGAGGGAGGCCGCCCCCGGTGGGGGCGGCCGCTGGGATCAGGCGGCCGAGTGGCCGCCCGTGCTGGGCCAGGCGGAGCCGCGCGCAAGCGCACGACCAGGCAGGGCCTCGCGCAAGCGCTCACCTGCCCAGGAAGGGCCGCGCGCGAGCACGCGCCTTCCCAGGCAGGGCCGCGCGTGAGAGCGCGCACGGTCAGGCCGGGCCGCTCGCGCGCGTGTCCAGGACCGCTTGCAGGCGCGTGCACGGCCAAGGCCTTTTACGCGGCTAGGTGCGCGTGCTTGCTCACGCACGTATCTAACGGTTTGCGCTTAAAGGATCTCTGGTTCGATCACACCCATTTTGGGGGAACCCCATCAAGAATAATGATCAAAATACCTCTATGCATATGATGTAGATACTTGATTTAAACTGTAAGGCCTGAGCTATAGGGCTTTTTACCAACTCTTTAGTTTTACTCCATACAAATGACCACTACACCCCATTAGTGTTCTGAAAACTAGCGCCATTTAAGCTCCACAAAGAAATCAAGAACCTATCTTTTATGCTCATGACTTTTAGTATACCCTGTACATTTGTCAATTTTTAATGCATTCATAAATATCTCTTGATAATTATGATTCTAGCATTTTTTTAGAGTTCCTTTAGTTCTTAAAATTCTAGTAACTCTTAGAATAAAATAAAATATTGTTAACACTAATCCTTCATCTCATTAGTTAAAAAATGAATGAGATGTACACAATAAAAGAAACTAACAGGTAGTGATTTAAGTCAGGATTGAACATCAAATCTCCAGTGGAAAGAAGAAAATTGTCAATCTCTTTAGTCAATAATGTTATAATTCATCTCATGTGGAAAAAACATAGCCATTTCCTCGTTCTAGGATGTTTTTGACTTTTCAATAAGTTAAAATTTACACTTAATTTTGTCTGGTCATCACGTCATTGGTTAAAAGATATTTATGATCTAGTGCTTTAATTGTTCACACTATATTATAGCTTAAAATTTACGCTTAAAAGAATATACCAGCAATTCCATCCATGCGTGTGCGCCCGCACGCGCGTGTGTGTGTGCCTGCGTGTAAGAGAGAGAGAGGGTACACCTGTAAGTGGTGCTTTAATAACATGCATGTGAAACAATATAGAAAATGTTGGTGTCTGTGGCTGCAGCACTCCATGTCTCCATGGCTGCTGCTTCACCGTCCATCATGCTTATGAAGCTGTCATCACAGCAGCTACGCATGTGCTCCTCCCATATTTCTGCAGATTCTGCAGGGAATCAACAAATACTCTCCCCCCACCTTGGAGATTATTTCCTTCCCGATATATATCTTTATATTATAAGGGAGCCCAAAAGTAGCCATGGTGTAACTTTCGGCTCCCTAAAATACCCTCAATAAATCCTCCTTTTTTTTTAAACCTGCAATTAATTGGTCATTTACTAATTCCTGCCCATTTCCCTCAACAACGCGTATCTTCTCAGAATTTAATCCCCTTCACGTCCGCCGAAAGCAACGCCCCTAAATAGTCTTTTCCATGCTCAGTTCCTTCTTCCCCTCTACTCTACCCTTCTCTCCACATGCGGCGGCAAGGTGCCCTCTGTTCTCTCCCAGTTCGAGCGCTCCATCAGCAACATTCTCCATCACCAACATCAGTCAGCGGCAAAGCTCGACTCTCACCTCGATCATTCACTCAGGAAATCCTCTCCCCTCGATCGTTCACTCAGGCAAGCCCTCTTTCTTCTTCTTCTTTAGTTTCTTCTGCTTAAAACATCATCAAATAATAAATTTCGAAAGCTTGCGTGAGTTTTGAAATCTTCCACCAGTTCATGCTTTGCCCTCAAACATTATCCAAATGTTCATTAACTTTGGAACATTCAGATTTGTTGCTGCTCTCTCTTCATCTTCATCTTCATGGCAGAGTGGACCAAGAGGCCCGACACTTGCTCTGGTTTTTCTGGAACTGACGGATTGAGGTATGAGTCTCACTTCCCACTTCTGCTGCTTCTCTTTATCTCCCCATTATTTCCAATTTTCCATCTTCACACTTTGAATCATTTAGATTTTCCCTGGATTTCATTCACATTTACTCTACTGATGCGATGCAAGTAAGAAGATGAGGAGGAAGCAAAGATGGTCTTGGACTACTTCATCATCAGTAAGGTGATGCCGCCGTAAGAGGTATCAGTTCACTCTTCCTCCCTCTCGCCACCGGCCTCTCTCTCTCTGTTTTTCATCGCCGGTGCGCCTCCCCCTTCTTCCCAACAGAAACATTGCCCTTCACATGTTCGATGAAATGCCATGTTTTACCTTTCTTTTCATTTCGCCCGTTTCTTTTTTGCTTTAGTTCATTCCATGGCTGATTCTTTCTTTTTAATATGCAACGGCGCATGTTATAATTTCAACAGTTGCATGGATTTCGTGATAGTAAAGAGATCAAGTGAGCCTTCTTATCCATTCTGTTCAAGCATCTCAGCCCCAATCCCTTCTCCGGCTTATTTATTAGTTAATTGAAACTTATTTATTTTGCTTCCTTTTCTAGGAATTTGATCTGCACTCCTATTGTTCTGATGCTTATGTTGAAATGTTGGGTCTTTCCTTCAAGCTTGGAGACGTACACACATCTAAAGGAAGTGCTGTCCATCTCTGGTCGTGAATTTAAAAATCCTAAAAATTCAAGAATGCTCAATATTATTTTTGTTGCAATTTGAAGGTAGATTTGAATTAAAAAGTTTTTTTTTAGATTTGAATTAAAAAGTTAATACACTAACAATTTAAATTCTAAGGAGCAGAAGGGAAAGAGGGGAGAGTTGAGAATAGAAAACAAATGAGAATTCTTATTGTTTTATGAGCTCTCTTGGATTCAAACTGTTTCTGTTTTGCAGTGATAGGAAGAATTGGATTGGGGAAGCTTCCTGCAGGATTTGTCAAGAGAGCTTCAGTATGGCAACTAATGGTATGGTTAACTAATTATTAAGCAATGTTTCTTGAGAATTTTGATTCTATTTTTTTTCATTTTGAAAAATATGACGCATTATGCAAGTACAACTTTTACTTAGTATAATGCATGAAATTAATTTTTATGCACATCATCACAATAATTGATATGAATGCAGACATGCATGCATTAATGAGTCAATATGAATGCATACATAGATATATCAATCTTCTTCCACACATGCATGCATACATGCACATGTTATTAATCTGGCTCAAGCTACTTGGATCGATCGATCCATAACTTGGACGGAGTCAAAGTTCAATCCGGCCCAATGTGCTTGAGTCGACTTTTGGCTGTTGATAGGAGATTCTTTATCTTTTAACTAACATGAAGAGAGAGAGAGAGAGAGAGAGAGAGAGAGAGAGAGAGAGAGAGAGAGAGAGAGATATAGAGAGAGAGAGAGAGAGAGAGAGAGATAATTCTATTTGTAAATAAGATTGTGTGTGAATTGTTTTATATATATGAAATCTGTATGGTGAATGATTTGTTTTAATAGTTTCATACAAATGCATGAAATGTTGACGTAAAATGTGGGATTAACCGAGAATTCCATTGGCTGACAGGATGGATTCTTCCAAACCTGAAATGGCTTCTATCGGTAACAGGCTCCTTGGATTTGGAAAGGGAGACAACCGTAAAGTGATGGCATTCGAAGCTAGACGAACTTGAGATTTTTTCCCTTCTGTTTTATTCTGGTTTAATTTTTTATGTTTTATTCTGGTATAATTCCATTAAGGCCTCTTGAATTGAACTCTTCTTTTTTACTTCAGAAACTATTGATATATTTTGATTCTGAATGCATAAAATAAAATGTTCAAATTTGATGGTCATTATACACCTAAATAATGCTCAGGCCCAGTTGAGAGGGAGGCAAAATTTTACTTTGTTTCTGTATTTCCTTCTATCTGCTCTCTTATTTCTACTATAATTATATTATCTTAACTTTAGAAGTTCTTGGATAAAGACCCGGTAGGATGGTTTAAACATTAAAACCTTATTGCACTCATATATGGATCATGAATTATGGGATTGGTATTAATACTTCTTAGCCAAGATGGGATGAAGCCCTAGAGAAATCAGTCCGGGAGGAGGATCCGTGGTGGATCAAATAATTACAAGGAGGTGAAGACACATTAAAAAAAATTACTGCATCATGCCGCATATATGAAAGACCCCCCCCCCCCCCCCCCCCCCCCCCCCCCCCCCCCCCTACTAGGAGGGTTACCCGGGTCTTATGCCTAGAACTGCCGTCTTCCGGATGACACTAACACACGGATTAGTCACCACCGCAAGACGCATATTCTGCCGGCTAATACAATCATTTAACTTTTAGGCCAATAGAGAATAGAATAAGAAATAGCAATAAGCAAGTTCACAATCACAATATTCACAAATGAAACATAATAGTCCAGCAATGAGCACAAAAAGAGAGTACAACAAAATAAACTCTCTCGAAAACTCTGCGCGGAAGCTAAACACTCTCATCATCTAGCATCTATCTCGTAGTGGAAGTGATGCGCGACACCTGCTCCTCAGTTCCTGTCACCTCGTCCGGCTGGTCGTGCTGGTGCTCCATCCCATTGGGCTCCTATGGTCACAACAGATCGTTAGTCATAAAGACTAAGCCAATTATTGTATAAATAATAATATTATTGTATACTCTAATATATAAATAATACAATATACTATACTACAATATTATACTAATAGTTTAATATAGTTGTGTAGACTATAGTACATAATAAATTATATAATATATTATAATACTATATATACTTTAGACTATACTATTAGGCTATTAGTATATAATATAGTAATATACTACAATTGAATATATTACTATATACTATTATAGCTGATATACTATATACTATTGTAAAGTATTTTATTAGTATATTATTTATAATGTATAATTGTATAGTGTATAATAATTTAGGTTTATTTGTGTATTACAATAATATACTGTACTATTATTATAATATACTGTATTATAACAATATATGTATATTACAATACTAAAGTATACGATAGTTTATTATATATAGTATTATAGTATAGTATATTTTACATTATACTAAACTATATATATATAATATACTAAAGACTATATTATAATAGTATATTACTATATAGTCTATAATATAATATATTATATAGTAATATACTATAGTATATTACTATATTATAGTATACTAAACTATAACATTAGTATATATACTTTACTAGTATTCACAATAGACTATTATAATACTATACTAGTCTATTATAGTTTCTATAGTCTATTGTTTATAGTACAGTATATACTATATTATCGTATAGTCTTATATGCTATTATATTATACACAGTATGTAAGACCCTCTTTTTTTGCAATCTTTCTCGGGTCTTATTGTCCAGAACCGCCGTCTTGCGACGACACCATTTCACCAAATGGTCGCCGCCGCAATACGCCGATCATGCCGGCTATTCGTCACCATCCAGGCCAACCATAATCACAGTAATAGAAGCATTAAATGAAGCAAGTCCACAAAATCACATTATATAAATATTATATGTCCAAATGAGATAAGCATAATAAGCATAGTTCTAATCAGAGTGCGGAAATAAATAGTAAAAATGAGTACAACTAGGGCTTAAGCCCGATCTAACTGTCTCTTCTTTGTCTCTCTCCTGGAAAAGATATAGCAATCTAAACAGCCACACGGCTCGATGCCCTCGAGAGCATATAACTCCTTCCTCTGTCCGGAGTAAATATGGAGGGTGGGTAGAGAAAGGTTGTCGCTCACCGGTGCTCTTCCAGCGGCAGCTGATAGTCCAACTCCTGGCCTGGCCATAGTCTCATGTACCTCCCTTTGGTGGATGTCCTACTCTACCTGGTTCTCCTGTAATTATGAGGTTCACCGACCGTCAGCCTATAAGACTCAGCATATTACTCACCGCCTCCACCCGCGACTCCTAGGCACCGTGCGGGAGGAGGAAGCAGAGGACATCAAGGGGTAAGAACAAGCAGGTGAAAAGTGGCGGGGCTATCATGGTATATATAATCAAGGGCTAACAAGAGTATAGTATATCAAGATTAAGTAAAAGACAATACAAGTAAAAGAAGCAGGTATAGTAGTAAAGAGTTTGTGACCAAAGTTTTGGAATATTTTATAAGAAAATATATTTTGATGTCTCAGATAAGATAATATTGACGATTCCTTTTTAAAGCAGAGAAACAAATCTTTTTGTTAACTGTTGTTAACGTCTGACGTTAAGTGTTAACGCTGGGCGTTAGCTTTCCAGAAAATTTTTCTTAACACAAAAAGATTGCCACGGTGTTTTTACTTACGAAATCATAAATGAAATACAATTTCAAAAAATCAGAGATAATGAAAATGATTATTGTATTTCAAAGATAATTACACAAATGTTAATTTTAATACTTTGATGAAAATATAAATTAAAATATTCTCGAAGAGGAAATAAAATCAATTGAATAGAACATTAAAAGACATGATTTTATTTCATAATAAATTGAATACACAAATGTTTGATTTCTATAACGCTAGAAATCAAGGCAATAATATGTAAAAACACTTTTTGTTGATTCACCGGTCTTTCTCCCAAGGACCGATTGACTATAGCCTATCTTACCCCAGATAAGGCCTCTAGCTACCCCCTAGATCTAACATAGACCTAGTCGCCACGCATAAGGCGACGAATTACCCCCTAAGCCGCACAAGGACCTAATCGCCAACACAAGGCGAATTACCCATGAAATCCTTCCCGAAATCCGACGTTCTCCCCGAACGATTTCTCCACACCAATTACAAAAAGGATAAAATAAAAGATTACAAAATAAAGTAAGAGAAACTCCCCAAGAAATTCTAAAGGTGAAGACGAAGGCGATGTAGACGTTGACGTTCTTGAAGCGATCGTCCTTCGTATAGAATATGCGTTGTAGACCTTCTCCTTCAAAATCTTCTTTAGATCTTCATGTTAGCCCAAGGGAGATCTCTTAATTGTTGTAGACGAGCCTCTCTTAAAATTATAGGAATTCTGGAATCATCACATGTATAATGAGAGGAGCTGTCTTTAAATAGACACGGGAGTTAACGCCCGGCGTTAAGAGTTAACGCCAGCGTTAGCTTCACGTGTACGACAGTTGCTGAGATCGTGCAAACCGTTGGGATCGTGGCAGATCGTGACTCAACGCGGGCGTTAAGGGTCAACGCTGGCGTTGTCTCTGGTTTCGTCGAACGACATCTCATTTCGTCGAACGGAATTAAAGTCCGTCGAACTCCAATTCGTCGAACTCAATTTCGTCGAACGGAATGAAAGTTCGTCGAACGCAATTTCTTCAATTTTCGTCGGGCGCAGTTTCCTCAAATTTCGTCGAACGGCTAGCGCCCAGCGTTAAGACCTAACGCCTGACGTTGTCGACCTTCTCATTTTGTCGAACGACATTTTTGTCGACCGCAGATTTTCGACGACATTTCTTCTCGACGGATTCCTTCTTGACGGAAGTTAACGCGGGGCGTTAGCTCTCTTTCCAGAGAGTCGTCTTCATTCAGTATACTACTCATAGGGAAGTGTAGATATAGTTCATGTACAACCTGCACACTATAAACACACAAAATACAAGATCAAATACAACACAGTATTTATTATTCTCAAACCAAGAGATGCGGAACATAGGCTCCAACAATCTCCCCCTTTTGATAATAACAAATACCTGTATGAGAAATTAGTGAGATTAAGACCATTTGTGTTTATAGATAAGTGCGGTGATAAGATATGCATGAATAACAGGTTAAAAGCATGATAGATTTGAAAGCTATAATGCATACTCTTTCTATATGAAGTCCTCCCCCTACATAAGTGTTCTCTTATAATTTACTCCCCCTAAATATCTATTTGACTAGATTTCTCAATTTCTTCTCCCCCTTTGTTATTAGCAAAAGTGAGTAGGGATGAGTGTATATCTACTAAGTTTGATTAGGAACCACTTATTGAAGGATTGTCATGATCGAGCATATGAATGTGTATGCACCCCCTATATGATTACTCCTACAAAGATACCCCATTTTTTGAGTTTAATATTATTATAATGTACTCCACCTAAATATTAGAATTATGTAATTTATTCTCCCTTTTGGTAGTATCAAAAGAGGGTTTAGGTGAGAGTGTGTAATAAGGAGTAATATCATTTATGTCGAGAAGAAAAATAGGATGCAATCAAAAGCTTGTTAAATACTACTTGTTAAGAAAAATATACGCATGATGGAACATATAGTAATAAACAACATAACTGTCATGATAAAGTAAACATTCTATTTTAAGATACCACTTGTTGAAAAAAAATACCACGGTGTTAAAAAAAAAAATAGACATGAATGAGCATAAGTGGTAAACGTAGTAGAAGAATATAATAAGCTCTCTTAAACATAAACATCTTTTTAGAAGATAAAATAATATAAAGGATAATGAGTTTTAAATTCGAAAAATTGATGTTTGAGTTACAGATTGAAGAGATGCTATTCCATTAAGATAAAATTGCAAGCATGATTTCATAATATCAAGAAAAGATACAAAAACTACAATGTAATAAAATTTGCATTTCAAGTAAACATAAACATTGTAGCGATCATGCTTTGTTATCTAGTGCATTTACTTAAGTTTGTAGAGAATGGTGTAGGTGAGCATTAGGAACCAATTCTCATGAGTAGAAGTTTTATGAAAGATAATGATGTGTACAAAATAATGTTTTGATAAAGTATACAAGTGAATCAATCAAAAACACATAACATAATGACATAACACAATATTAAAATACACAAATACTATTACTTCCACAATATTCCAATGCACATGAATAAATTGTACAACTACCAAGGTGCTCTGCACACACAATGCTTATTAAGACTTATTAGGGTGTAAAGTAGTGCTTGGAGGATCACTTTTATACTTTTTAGTATTTTTTTTAATCCGGTGTACTAAGAGAAGTGGTATAAAAATTGTTTGCTACAAGACACTTTACAATTCTTAGGTGGAGTTTTTCTTGTCATCTATTTTTATGTAATTTTGATTTTTATGACCAAGGACTCCGAATTCACTTGTTTTGCAAACATAGCATTTGAATTTGAAACCACACTTCTCTAAAGAATAAGTGCATGAAAGACAAAGAATTGTAATAACCAATTCAATGTTGTGTATGTAATCTATTTATGCATTTTAATTATTTATGTTATTACACTACACAATCATGCAAGTATAAGATTGTAAACACATGTAGGTTATCAAAAATAAGTGAGTGAATGAAACATTATCAAACATAATACATTACTCATACTTAGAGGCATGCTAAGCGTTTCTACACATGTTTATCTACAATCAATTTCATTGCACATAACAAGATAATTTTCAAGGCATGATAAATACAAAACAATGTTTTTTAAGAAACTTAAAAGTTAAATTAACATTGTATTTAATCTTTAATTGATATAATTAATCATCCTTGATATAATGTTTTTTCAAGGCAATGACAATTAATAACAATCAGTTTTTATAAATTTTTGAATTTTTTTATATATGCACAAAACAATAAACACACACAAAGAGAAAAACATATTTTTGTTTTTTGAAATTGTTTTGTAATTTTGTATTTTTTTATATATATTCTCTGAAAAACATAGAAGTCTTTAATAGACATTTCAGTAAATGATATTCTATGACAGAGAAATAAACCCAAAATAATTCATGAGAAAATACATATATATATATATATATTTTAAAAGAAATAAAATTTTGTTTTAAATGAAATAAAAAAATAGAAAACTTTTTTACAGACAGACAAAT
The DNA here is from genome assembly GCA_033032865.1 of Dactylorhiza incarnata. Lineage (NCBI taxonomy): Eukaryota > Viridiplantae > Streptophyta > Magnoliopsida > Asparagales > Orchidaceae > Dactylorhiza > Dactylorhiza incarnata. The sequence continues at coordinate 2,222,659 of JAWHQI010000309.1, read as the reverse complement.
AAAATACACGCAAAACATTAAAATAATACCAGAAATTATTCAAAACAAACAAAAAAAATTTGGAGCAAAGGAGCTAACGCCAGGCGTTAACTTCTTAACGCCAAAACAGAACTGCATTTCTTGATTTTTTGAAAAATATTTTTCTTAATTCATTTGTATTATAAAGAGACCTTCCTTCAGTTGAAATTTCAGAGTATATTGATTAGATTTGAAGGCTCTTTTAACATGTTTTTGGTGATTTTTCAAATACTTGTGTTTGGTAAAATCATTAAAGCTCAAAATAATAATATATGCAAACACAAGATGCAATGTTAGAATAAAAACAAATATGCATGTTTTAAGTATAAAGAGTGAGATAATGTTCATGCAATGAATATAAAATGAGTATAGCTAAGATCAAGATACTTTAACTACATGACTACACTCTAGCCCCGTACTAAGTGACGGATGAGCATGAGGAGCTGCACGCATGCCGTAGGTTGGGGTGTAAATCCCATATGCATACAAAAGACAACGCTCAACCTAGCACTCCCCCCCCCCCCCCCCAGTGCCTTGCAAGGCCCAACGGGAACCCTTTCCGGTTAAGGACAAGACATGACTTAGAGGTTAGGTCTCTAATGCATACAATCCTACGCCCTCACTATTGTGAGGCACAAGTCATGGGTTAATGATTATGGATATACTAAGCGTTTTAATCTAATGGAAACACAATTTATAAACTATGGCTTTTATGCAAGATTAATTTCTCATTATATTTGTTTTTAAAACACATAGTTAATATGAATTTTAACTTCCAATTTTTCAGATTTTGGTTAAGCATGATAGGGGCAAACAAATGACGCAAATATATTAAATAAATAAGCAAAACGTGTGCATTTTATAAATTTGGCCTAATACCCCTAAAATATTTTTTAAATCCATTTTGACACTTATTTCATTTAGTCTTAATAATATCATATGACAAATTTAGTTTTTCAAATTTTACAAGACTTTTAGGAAATGGATTTAGAAGAATAAAAATAAAAGATAATCAGATCACTTGAAAATAATATGACTTTTTATTCAATTGTGTTCAATTTGATTTATTAATGAATTTAGGTTTAAAATGTGAAAATCATATCACAAGTTATATAAAGTGATCTTTATCATGATGACTCAAAGAAATAAAAGCAAAAAATAAAATAAAAATAAAACATAACATGAAGTAGAGAATTGATATTTCATTTTTAATTGATTTCTACTTCATGCAAAACAATGATTCCTACTGAAAAAGAGATTTAGGTATCCAAAGGGGACCAAGTGTGATGGTTCCTTTGGGTACCCAAATACATCGTGTTGACTTTTGGGGAGATAATGATGAATCGGCCTTTACAAGTGGAGTTAGTGTTTCGTTTTTATCTTTGGGCCTCCATTCATACTTTGGTTGTTTATCTTTTAAATTCATATTATGATTATTTGACATCTTTTTGTGATGATAATTGTTTGAAAAATAATTCATTTGGGATTTATGTTTATTCAAATTATTTTTCAAAATACATTGATGTTGATAATCATAATGAATTTTATTATATGGATTCTTTGAGAGTTTATAAGAGCGATGATCTTTCTTGAGAATTGAATGTTGAAAGAGTGGGTTACAATATGTTTTAAATGATTGGTCCTTATTTTGATGATTTTCATTTCCACTCTTTCTAATAGACATACTCTTATAATATGAAGTTAAACTTTTAGAATTTTGATAATTTGATAAACTAGAAATAAAAGTTTTTTTATTATATGAAAAATTTTGAATAAACATTTTTAATGATTCTAATTTATCCTTTAAATTATCATTTTCTTTTATCAATTTTTCATTATGCTCTTTTGAAGTTAAAAAATCTTTTTTCAAAACCTTAAGTTCTTCTTTAAAAGTATTATAATCAAAACAAGATTTAGCATTTTTAATTAAAGAGCATGAAGGAGAATTTGAAACGTCAATATAAGATTCTACTTTAGCGTTTGCTTTTAAAGTTTTATTTTCTAAACGTAATTTGGAATTAGCATGTTTCAACTTTGAAATTTTACGATTAACAAATTTAAGCACACGAAATGTAGAAATAGAATTTGTTACAAAAAGAGAAGATTTGAATTTTCTTACCTTGCTATAGTTTCCGTCTTCTCTTTTGCTTGATGTTTTGCCATCATTTGAGTCCAATATTGTGGTATTGCATTCTTCTCTCTTAGATAGATCTTCCTCCAAGCATGAGTCCTCATCGATTTCTTCTCCTGGATCCATAAGGAATTGCTCTTGTTCATTATCTGTGGACGGAAGACTATAAGAATTCTCAAGAAATTTCCAAACTTCATAAGCAGTAGGAAGTGTATAAATAAGTTTGAAAATATTTTGATCTAATGCACAATATAAACTATTCATTGATTTGGCATTTAAAAATATTTCATTTTTATTTAAAACATTTGGGGGCATTTTAATTGTAATATTTCAAACTTCAATATCCAAAGTTTTAAGAAATTTTTCCCTAAGTGTTTTCCACCCATTATAATTTTCACCCATAAATAATGGTGGACATAAGAATTTTTCATTTTCATAAAGATTATCCCCTCTAGAAGATGCGAGATCATGAAGCGTCATTATTCCCGGTTGTGAAGCCGTATTGAAAATTTCTTGAGAATTTAGGTACTTAATCAACAAAAATATTATAAATCCTGAAAGAAGACCTAGAAAACGATGTAATTATTTTCATACCAAGATTAATAAGAAAATGTTAGGATTTATCAACTCAAGACCAACAGCAGGCACGATTCATCTTCTAATTAACACCTAATGCATGCCATCGAATAACTTGACTGATTTCTCAAAATTCTAATGCAGTATCATAGCAGTTCAGGAAGGTAAGGTTTAGGTATACCTCAAATCAAGCAGTAGAAGAGGAGAGGGAGAAGCGAATTCGACAAAGACCACCTTGAAATCCAAGTAATTCAACTTCCCTCAGTTCTCTTCCCCGGGAACCTCCTCCGAAGACGATCGCTCTACCAAAAAAACTGATGCTCGGTAATAACACTGTCTTGCTCCTCCGCTCCCTAGCTGATCGCTGGCCCGTCCGCTTCGCTCTGCCAACTGTCCTCCCACACCGCTAGCAGCCGGTAGCTCCCGTCGCAATCCCTCCCGTTCGCTCGTCTACGGCGATCGCGTAGTTCAATTTCGCCCTCGGATCTTCACAATTTGGGAAAAGTTGGTGTCCCGTGGGAAGTTAGCAAGGGCCGTCCAAAGACTGGAAGCGGTCGGGTTTGAGCGGTCGAGCAGCTGAACCGACTCTTATAAACTCCTTTTAAATTATATATATATATACTAGCATCTTCGAACGGGCTAAGCCCGTTCTCGATGCGTTGCTGCGGGCTTCGCCCGTAATCAAGCGGGCTTCGCCCGCTTGGCAATCAAGCGGGCTTCGCCCGCAACCAAACGGGCTTCGCTCACCCAAAGTGGGCTTCGCCCCCTCCCCCTCTTCGCACGTGCATATTTCATGAAATCTGCCAAGGTTTATAGGAGATGACAGATTTGCCAGTGGTTTTGGCCAGCACTCCGGGGAAGATGTTGCCAATCCATGGCCGTGATCCTTTATGTAATCTATCTGCTTCCAATCTTCCTCCTGCAACAATGGCCCCTTCTTCACCCATGTTTCATTGCAGCAGCATCAATTACTTGCTTAAAAGTTCATTGCATTAATGAACTTGAAAAATTAAAAATCAGGACACTATTGATGAGAATATGAAAGCATATACACTAATTACTCCCCAACTGAAAGACCCAACCTGAATGTTTTGAATCTAGGTAAGATAAGAGGTGGTTGCACCTAAGAAGCAAACAGACCTGGACTACAAATATAGCCGTAATGGACTACAAATATAGCCGTGGGCGTAGAAGGCAAAATTGGAGAATAAAGTTCAAATATTCGTTGTTATCATGTGTATATAAAATAATTGCAATCATATTTCTTGTAAAGCATAATAATTTAAAAAGCTATGGGAAATACTCATGCTTTTGTGATTCAAAATACTTGAATGGTGTTAATTCTGTGGTGAAAATAAACACAGAAAAAGAAAGCAATAGGAATTAAAAATAAACAGAAATTAATGAGAGACAGTAATAAGAACAGAAATCTGTGGTGTTAATGTGTAGAGCAGAAGATGAAAGGAACTAAAAAGAGGAAAAGGAAGTAAAATGGAACAGAAAAAATGAAATTAATAAGAACACCTCATGCTTTTGTGCTTCATAATACTTGAATGGTGTCACACCCACATGCATTGGGATTTTGTATGCAGATGTCAACCAAGTTGAGTAGTGTATTGAACCGGAGCCATCGACCAAAAACAAACAGAAATTAAAAACCAATTAATGTTAAGGGGACAAGGGATGAATAAACCCAAAAAATGAACAGAAAAAGGAAGTAAAAGGAACTAAAAAATATGATAGTGATAATTATTGAGCTTAGAATTATGTGTGCTAAACTCATCCACTAACAGTAATATGTGTGCTAAAATCAGCCAGTAACAGTAATATGTGTGCTAAAATAAGCCACTAACAGTAGTTTGTGTTAAAACCAGATGAAGAGTTGTATGCTGAAAAACACGAAAAACTGGATGGCAGAATCTAGTAAGAACAAACTGAATGGAGGGTGAAGAAGGGAGAAAGAGGGATCGACAGGGAACTGAAGGATATTGCTCATAATAATCATCTCAATTACTCAAAATTTAAAAAAATGATTCTTGAAAGATACCTTCCGAGCACCACAAAATCGTGACTAAACAGAAAAGAACAAAAAAATAAAAAGAAACAGGAAGTAAAAGGAACTAAAAAATATGATAGTGATAAGAACACCTCACCATAATTATACAGTCTCATTGAGAGAGCCCGGTAATCATCATAATAACTGAAGCCCAAAAAACCCCCAAAAATAAACAGTAGAAGAAAGTAGAAGGAAGTAAAAACAAACATAAATTAATGAGACGAGGGAGAGAGTCGATCGGGAGAGATGCTTTGAGGCGATTTCCGGAGAGGTGTAGCAGTCGAAAGAGAACACTGTTAAGTGAAGCACAGAAAGAAACCAAAAAATAAACAGAAACAGGAAGTAAGAGGAACTAAAAACAAACAAAAAATGACAGTGATAAGAACACCTCATATAATGGTGTTACATGCATAGAAATTACCTTATGCAGATGTCAACCAAGTTGAGGAGTCTAGTTGAGGAGTAGTGTAGTTGTGCCATTGGAAAAGAAAGGCTGAAGCCAGACAGTCAGAACATACACTGAAAAATGATTTGAAAATAAACAGAGTATGAAGTTAAAAGTTAACTGAAGCACAAAAAAAAAAAAAAAAAAACAAATAGAAACTAATGAGAAACATAATCAATACAGTTGAAGAAATATTTCTTCATGGACATGAAGATCTCTGCGGTGTTTATGTGTAGAGCACCAAAAAAAGGAAACAGAAAGTAATATAAAGCAAGTTGAGGAGTCTAACATAAATGAAATATAAAGGATCCAACAAACCAAAAAAATAAACAAAAAAATAGAAGAAGAAAGTAAAAGGAACAAAAAACAAACAGAAAAAATGATAGTGATAAGAACACCAACATGCATTGGGATCTTTAATGCAGACGGTAGTGAACCGGAGCCATAGACCAAAAACAAGTAGAAATTAAAGATCCAGTAAAGCCAAAAAAGAACAGAGAAAGAAAGTAAAAGGAACTAAAGACAAACAGAGAAAATGATATACGGAAGAAAGTATGAAGTTAAAAATTAACAAAGCCCAAAAAAAATACAGGGAAAGGAAACAGAGAAAGAAAGTAGAAGGAAACATAGAAGATGCACATATTCTGATATATAAAAATAAAGAGAGAGGAGACGATGGGTAGAAGTATTGATGCCCATGGGTTCAGGCAGACGGTGGATTCAGGCAGCGTAGTAGATGTTCCGGATGTGAAGAGGCGAGTTTATCTGGAGAGCTTCTATCGGCCAGATTTCCGGAGACGGGGAGTAGTCGAAGAGGGAGAACACCGATCGCGAGAGTTGCAGAGAGGAGATTTCCGAAGAGGGGGAGCAGTCGAAGAGGGAGAGCGCCGATCGGGAGAAGATACAGAGAGGGCAGAAGGCAGGGTGCGGGAGGTTATAATGATTTTAAATAGTGGAGGCAGAAGTTGCGGGTATTCGGGCTGGCGGAGGAATATGAGTTAGGGTTGAGTTTTTTTGTCTCGCAATCCAACGGTAACAGTTCTTTGTAGCATTTTGATCAAACGGTTAAGTTTGAATGTATGGTGTGACTTTGAACATATGTATATTGCTTTATATATTAAAGATATACGAGTGACAGGCACGGGCCTCCGCCACGGTCCAAGGTGGCACTTGTCATAGAGGCGACATTTATCGTGGGGGTGAAATTTGTCGTGGGGGCGACATTTGTCATGGGGGCGACATGTGTCGTGGGGGCGACATTTGTCGTGGGGGCGACCTTTGTCTTGAGAGGCAACATTTGTCGTGGGGGCGACAATTGTCGTGGGGGCGGCATTTGTCGTGGGGGGCGACATTTGTCGTAAGGTGCAAAATTTGTCGTGGGGGCAACATTTGTCGTGGGGAGGCATTTCTCGTGGTGGGCGATATTTATCGTGGTGGACAACATTTGTCGTGGGGGCGACATTTGTCGTAGGGGCGACATTTTTGTATATTTGATATAAATCTATTGCATAGTTTTAACAACTTAAATTATTAGACAAATACAAAATTGATTCAAAAGTTGTGATATTTTCTGCAAAATAGCGGAGCTGGCAACAGGAAGAGAACCGATATTTTTTAAGGAAAAGCAAAACCATAACTGAGCAACCCTATAAACAAAGTATATAAATAAAACATGAAAACATTGCAACAAAGTATATAAATAAAGATCTATTTGCTCCGCTTGACCCTCTACCGGCCAATACTACGGAACAACCCTATAAACATTCATCACAGAGTCTATCGTGCTTTGCTTAGCCACTACTTGATTAATACCTCAAAGCACACCTAGAGTACGTGCATTTAAAATAAAATATAAACCTTGAAGAGTGTAAGATGATTTTGAAATGATAATGTACCTCGGTCGCAGAAGATTGAATGTATGAGTCTAGACTTTTTCAGTTCCTCCAAGGAAACTCCTATTAAGATTATTTAGAAACATATATTGGAATATATTTGAAGAAATAGAGAGTTGTTCCTTAAAAATGTTTGTATGCAGCAGCTGTGAATTTAATCACTCTAAAATTTCTATCGAAAAACTCACAGAAATAAGTAATCATCATAAAATAACAGAAAAACTATGCAGCAACTGTGAAGTTTTAATCATCATGTTTTGTTTCCCCTTCTTTTTGTTTCTAAGTTGAAGAGGAACACATAACGGTAATGAGAAATTGTGCAGGTATATGAGAAATTGTTTTTTGAAGAACTAAAAGAAGAGGAACAGAGAACTGCAGTCTAGAGATTGTTCAAGAAATAAAAATCGGAAGGAGTGTGCGACCAGCAAGCAGGGAACGCATGTAACACTGATTGGGAGAATAGGAAAAGTAAATGCAAGAAGGAATGAAGAACGATGGAGGAGATAGCAACCGTAAGCAAGGGTAGAGACGATCTGGTTGCTTACCAGCGATCCGTTGATTGGGAGCAGCGAGTTGTGGTTCTTTGCTTGGGAGGTGGAGATCCGACGGCTAGGTCGTCGGTTGCGGAGGAGGCGAGCAGGCGTGGAGTGCGGGATGCGCAGAGAGGGGATCCCGTTTGGATCCCAGCTGAAATCAAAGTGATATCATTAACCAAATGGCTTACAGTTAGTGCACTTGTTGCGTTATCAACATTCTGTGACAATGGCAATGGAGAAAATTTTCTTCGTCTTGTGCATACTCAAACTCAATAATAAAGTAGCAGACAAAATTTATATATGAAATATATTCCAGACAATATTTATTGGTTCTTTTATATGTAGACGTTACCTCTAGTTGTTAAAAAAAGTAGATGAAGAAATAGGCATTATATCAATCTTTAAGAAATTGCTACTTCACACCTTAACCGTGAATGGACCCATGTTCTGTATAGCTCCTTCTCAAAGTGAAGATTGAACTCGAAACGTTTACATTTATGTCTTTCTTGCATTGTTATTTTCTCCCCTGCATCTATAAGTATGAGATCAGCAATGTAATATCAGTATTATGAAATATGAATGGATGAAAGCTTTTGTCTCCTCCCTATGTTCTCTCTTAGTTTTCACTACTTACTTCCGTGGATCCACCTCAAATATTGAACATTATTTACATGAAGGAGATGAAAATGAGAGCAAGTCCAAACATTTTGTTAAGATAACATCAATAGAACCTGTTTTCCCTTCACCTTGCCTCCCATAGGACCAGATTTGCAAACTGGGCATGCATTCTTTATAACCAGCCATTTCTTGATGGCGTTTACATGGAAATCATGCATGCAATTAAGCCCTCCAATGCTCTGTCCATTCTTACATTCAGCCTAACACATTTAAACGCCAATACTATCATGCATACTATCATGATAAATAAACCATGCATACTATTTAAACGGAATAATTTATCAGCAGTTTATATAACCCTCCTCTTTTATTACTCCTACTATCCTACAGGGCCTGGATAGAAGTTTGTGTAACATATAGGTGTTTTTTACAGAATTTGAAAAGGGTCGAGTATGCAATTCCACAGAAGTTATTGGAACTGAGAACCAATGACAACATTGAATCTAAATTACTATGTAGCTGTGTGAAATGATAGATTAAAAGTTATTGGACCATTCAAACAAACACATAGTGGGCACTGGCCACCCATGCGGGTGGAGGTATTCAGCAAGGTTGGCGGCATTCGGCGGGGGCGCCGGCATTCGGAGGTGGCGCCGACATTTGGTGGGGGCGGCGACATATAGAAAGAGGAGAGGAGATGGTAGAAACAAAAGCCTAAAGTATAGATCTAAGTATATAATTGTACCTCCCTACCCCGTACTCATCACAACTACGATCAATAGATATGTTCTCAATCTCAAAAATAAAGAAATAGATCAGAGTAATGCAGTTATCACAAAGGACAGTTTTTGAAAAGAGCCGTCAGTTTAATGTAAGAAAACATGTCCAAAGCTTACCATGCAAAGAAATTATTTATTCAATAAAACTCTAGTTGAGTAATACCATTGCAGCCTAGCATACATTACAAATAAATTGGAGTAGAAGAGTTGCGAGTCGAACTTTCAAGGTTTGGCAGTTGAGTGTAGGTGGGAGTCGGGGCTTGCAGGAAGAGCAACTATTATTGTGGGGGGCGACCTTTGTCGTGGAGGACAACAATTGTCGTGAGGGGCAACATTTGTCGTGGGATGCGACATTTGTCGTGAGAGGCTATATTTATCATGGGGGGCATGTAACAAATTATCTGATCTTCATTAAAAATCATTGTAGATTAGCAAACAACAGGCTGATATAAGAACATAAAATCATTAGAATCCAAACCCTCTATCAGTGAGCAAACTCTCTCCAATTTGTCTCCAGTATTAAAACTCTTTTTTTAAAAATGAAGGGCTTGACATCTCATCCAAATCCTTGAAAGCTCCAACAATCAGTCCAATATATCTCTTGCATAATAGTTGCAAAACATAAAAGCTCTCTCTACTTCCTGCAACAAATTGAGATGCAACTCTATGACAGATTAGAGTGAAAGAAATAAAAAAAAAAGAATATAAAAACCAACACAGCACAATAATTTGCAAACTAACACAAAAAATTGTGATACCTTCGATCGAAGTGGATTCGAAGTTTTTAGGATAATTCTAATATTGTGGAACGAAATTTTTTTGAACAAACCATTTCAAAAAAATTTCAAGACAATTCAAATTCTATTTAGCATATATTAATTCTATTCGAGTGTTTAGCAATCAAAATTCTACTATTTGATGTCCTTGAAAATACTACATCATATAGGGGATACCTTGGAGGAGACTAAAATCTTATCGCCTATTCCCTGCACAAAATAAATTAACATCAAACCATAAAAGTAAAACAATCAGCTAATGCCAACATGGACCTATGAGAGATGTCCTCTCCATGAAATCTATTGTTGTACCCTCTCCATCAAATCTATTGTTGTACCCTCTCCACTGTTAATTATTGAGAGTCATGAGAAGAAAAAATCTGGATCAGACGCATTATCGGCCTACACGCATCAAAGGTATAACCTGATTATTTATATATGGTGTGTTGATATAAATATATCTACCCTAAATAAACTAATAATGTATCAAGCGGATAAAAATGCAGTATACAACCTGAATATATTCAAGTACAAAATCCTTATTTAGCTGACAATGAATCTATACAATCATCTTCTATTTAGAATTTCTCTTCTTCAGTTCCCCTGCTTTTGAGAATAATAGAGGACTGCCCTCGTCATTTATACCTTCAACATAGATTTGAACTTATAATCACTTTTGGATGCTCATACTCAGTGCTAGTTAACCAATAGAATTTTGGATCTCATAGTAGGCTCCAAAATATTTTAGATTAATTTAGTATGATCTAGCCAAAACCAATCCAATTAACATGTAAAATTGTTAACCCTACACACGTGGAGTTACATTGCATGCATAAAAGAGCACTTGCATATATGCATCAATACATGAATGACAGATATGCACACAAATAGACATACCACATTATATTTTGAACCCAATTTTTCAATCTTTGGAGTAATGGTTTAGGGTTGGAAGACATAATAGAAAAATGCGGACTAAACCAAATAACACATCCCTAAAGTAAAGTTAATCGCATAGAAGAAATATTCAATTGAAAAGGTCAATTCATCAAAATATTCAGTAACCTAAAACACGGATTATGGAATTCTAGGATATAGTAAATTAACCGTCATTTTATCAAACACATGTTGTGCACTGTTGACTGAGATGCATTTTGAATACAAAATTTCACTAAACTATGGCTTTAATCAGAGTTTGGGGACTCAATATTTCAACATATGATGACAAAAGATGATAATTTCATAGTGTAAATCTATTTTTTTGCACAACCTTACACTTGTAGAGGGAGAAATATCGTCAATAACTCTGGCTGGTGGTGGAGGAGCCGCAACGCAACTGTGGATGGAGAAATAGAGCCCAACGGTTTTTTATGGAGAAATAAAACTATGTATTCGAAAGGGGAACTGTGGATTGAGAGAAAATGAAGGAGAATACCTATTTATATCGTCGATTGGAGTCGTGGTTTGAGTTCTTTTAAGATCAAATCAGAAATCTGAGATTGGAAGGTTAGATGGAGTATTATCGAAAGCGGAGAAGAGATAAGACGGACGGTGGGTAGGCGGCGCTTACCAGCAGGCGCAGATCGGCGAGATGGGTTATGGACAGCGGTCACCAGCCGGTAGAATGAAAGCTTCAGACGATGAGGTTAGGCTGCGGACACACGTTTTCCTGTGATGTCGTAGTCGACCGGAGTTAGGAGAAAGAGAATGCGTGATGTCGAGGCGAGGAAGAGGATTACCTTTGCGGTGCGGAATGAGGATGAAGGAAGAGGTACGGCTTCGCCGTCCGGAGCGAGGAGGGGAGCGAGGAGGGGAGGCGCTGTGCGAGGCGCTGGAACGGCAGAAGGGCAAAGTGGGATATCGGGTAGGGTGCGGGGTAGGGTGCGGGGTAGGGTTTTGGGGAGGCCGGCTCTTATTAGGTTAGCATGTTAAGATGAACGATTGTGGAATTACGATGCCAAATCTGACGGTCCAAATTTTTTATGTAATTTTTTACTCATGCTATTCGCAGATCATCATATTTCTTTTTAATATAGTATAGTGTACAACCCCGATATTCGTCAGGCGAGGAAACGGAGCTCGCCGAGGGCGAGCGAGAAGGGTCGGCGAGACAGACGTTCGACGGAATCACCTGAGGTCGACGAAGAGTTATATGCTCATTAAGGCCAGAGAGACGGTCTGCGAGATCCAGACTTCGCCGAGATCGGCCCTCAGCAGACAAGACCTCGGCAGATACCGCCAAAATGGGTCAGCGAGGTCCTCGCAAGGCGATCGCCCAGAAGAGGCGTCGCGAGCAGGGTCCGCGAGAAGGCCCGCGAGAACTCGGGCAGTAAGGCCCTCACAATCCCTTATCCATAAATCAATAGGGTCAACTTACCCTTTTACCCTTGGTGGTCTGTGTACAACCCCGATGTTCGCCAGGAAGCAACCAAAGCTCGCGCTCAAGGAGGCGAGCCAAGAGGGGCGAACCCTGATCTCCGGCGAGGCAGGCCAAGGAAGAGCAAGAGACTGCGCAGGCGAGCGAGCCCAGCGAAGGGAGGGTAACCGGCTCTTTCGGAGCTCGGCGAGGGCAGTGCATGAGAGCCCGACCAGCTGAGGAGGGAGCTCGCCAGGCGAGCCCGGAACCTCGGGGTACAGTTAGCCACTCTTGGGGTACAGTTAGCCATTTTGGGGTGCGGATAGCCATCCTGGGGTTAGCCGACCCAGAGGCTCGCGAGGGAAGTGCATGCGAGCCCGACCAGTTGAGGAGGGAACTCGCCAGGCGAGCCCGGAACCTCGGGGTACAGTTAGCCACTCTTGGGGTACAGTTAGCCATTTTTGGGGTGCGGATAGCCATCCTGGGGTTCGCCGACCCAGGGGGTCGCGAGCTCCGCTCGCGAGGGCAGTCGGCTTGGCCGGGTCGCTATGAGCGAGCCCAACCATCCGAGGAAGGGGTCTGCTAGGCGAGCCCGCCTAGAATGAGTGCTGATAATACCTCTGGGGTTCGCCGACCCGGAGGCTCGCGAGCTCCACTCGCGAGGGAGGTCGCGAAGCGGGCTGGCTCGCCCCGTAAAAGTCCTGGAAGGGATTTTTTTTACCAAGAGGCCCACGGCGGTCTGCACTTAGCCTCTCCAAACAGCGGGGTTTGGCTGTTGGCAGACCAATCCGGTGTGCAGATAGTAAGAATGGACAGCGGGATTTGGTTATTGACAGACCACAAAACTAAAATCTATAAATAGACCTCAAAGGGCACCTTGGAAGAGGACCGGTTCATTATCTTTGAGCTCTTCTCTCCCTAGGTCGCTTTGGTTTGGGCTCTCCAGCTCTCCAAGGTGCCCGAGTCTTAGCTTTGGCTTGGGAGGGGAAGCGCTCAACGATCTTCCGGGTTAGTGGAGGGACCTCCTCGCTGAGACTAGGGTCTTTGTTCTTTGCTCGAGTCGTCAACCTTACCTCTCCCGAGGGACCGGTAAGGGCTAGCTGCCCCTCATCTCGGTGAGGGCCCCGAGCTCCACACGAGACCGAGAAATCGGTTTCAACATTTTGGTGCGGTGAGCGTGGAGCGCGGCTGGTTCAAGAAAGTCCCAAGGAAGAGTTATGGCTGGGGATGAAGAGCAGGGCGAGGAGTTCGGCGAGACCCCTCAGGAAGCAATGGCTAGGATGTTCGCGGATTTCAGGAAGGAGGTGCTCGACACCTTGGGGTTCACGGTCACGGCTCTGCGAAGTGAGTTTGCGACCCCGGCACCTCAGGCGACCACTCCCCCAGCAGCAGTCGGTGAGAGGGCACCAGGAGGAAGGGCTGGAAAAGAAGTTGCCATTGAACCAGGACATGACAGGGAAGGGCGAGTGCTGTTCGCCAGTCCGGCGAGCCCGGTGTTAGCGAGCTCCGCGCCGGCGAATTCGGTGCCGACGAGCTCTGCCCCAGCGAGCGCGGCGCAGGCGAGCGCGCGCCAGGAAGATGCGACGACAGTCGGGGTGGTTCAGGCGAGCGTCGCCCTCGCGAGTGCGATCCCAAGCTTGGCGAGCGAGCTGGGTCCGCGAGCCGAGCGAGAGAAGATGGTAGGAGGGGGAAGCCCCTTCTGCGAATTAGTGTTGTCTGCACCCGTTCCAGCGGGATTCGGGGAATGGGATAGAGTTTACTACAATGGCAGAGATGACCCAGTTCAGCATCTGCAGTCTTTCGAGGACTCGGTCTCCATCAGGCCGATGTCCGATGCCTTCAAGTGTCGGCTCTTCGCCGTCACTCTCAAGGAGAAGGCCAGGGACTGGTTTCATTCACTTCCGGCAGGCTCCATCTACGCGTTCGAAGACCTGCGCCGAAGTTTTTTGTTGAGATTTTCAACTTCAAAGAGGAGGAAGAAAGACGCTGATTCCCTCTTCGCGGTGAAGCAGGAGTCCAGGGAGACGTTGGCTCAGTACGCGGATCGGTTCCAGGAGGAAGTGCAGCTCACTCAGGAGGTGCCCGGGTTTGCACTTCAACTCGCCTTCACGGTCGGGTTGAAGGAAAGTTTCTTCAAGATGGCATTGAAAAGGAAGGCCCCCGTCTCCTATGAGGAGCTGATGGAGAGGGTGGCGGAGGAAGTAGCAAGCGAAGAAGCCAACCCAGAGCTCACCAAGAGGCTGGCAAAGCTCAGTGAGCCGGAGATGAGGCAGCAAGAGGTCAGAAGAAGAGAAGAGCCCCGGGCCCCGGAGGGGGGATGGAGGCCGCAGGGTGGAGGAGTGCAGGGGCAAGGAAGGGGTTATGGCCCGGGAAGGGGTAACCGTTTCGAAGGACAATGGAGACCCCCCCAGTTGGGGTGGAGGCAGGGCCCGATGCAGTTGCCTCCCCCACCTCAACAGGCCATGGCAATTGGCCGGGGAAGAGGAAGGGGAAGAGGAGGAGAAGCGGAGATGGCGGCCGCTAGGAGAAGAAGGAACAGGATAGCAGAGACCGGGGCAAGGGAAGCGGCGGTGCCCTATTGCATCTTCCACGATGTGGAAGGCCACTCCACGGACACCTGTCCGGAGTTCCTGGAGGTGAAGAGGGGCCGAGCACCCGCGCCACCACCGCAGCAACCATTAAGGATTGTGGAGGTGGAACCTCGGGAGGAGGAGGAGGAAAGATGTGAGGATAGAGCAGATCTGGGGAATAGAGGAGGGATCGGAGTGATCCATGGGGGGGTAGGGGTGGAGGCGACCCGCAAGGCTAGTCTCCATACCATCTACCGCCGGAGCGTAGCGTCAACATCCACCGCTCCACCCCCGGCCGAAAAAATTATTTTCACCCAAAAGGACATGCCGAGCTACGAAGACCCGTTCTGCGACGCGCTGGTCATCCAGACGGCGATCGAGAACTTCACCGTCTCCCGAATCCTAGTGGACAATGGGAGTTCGGTCAATGTCATCTTCAAGAAGGCATTCGACAAGATGGAGGTGGAGCCCAGAAGGGTGTTGGCCTCGGATGGCCCCCTGTTCGGATTTTCGGGAGAAATGAAGGAAGTAGAAGGAGGGGTAGGGCTCCATGTGACCCTGGGTGGGCAGTCTCGGAACTGTCGCTTTGTCATAGTGGACGCCCCGAGCAGTTACAGCGCCATCTTTGGACGGCCACTCATCAGCGCGTTCCGTTGCGTCCCTTCCACTTTCCATCAGTGCCTCAAGTTCAACGACGGAGGGGTCCAGGTGCGGGTCAGGGGGGATCCCAAGGTAGCAAGACAGTGCTACGTGACGGCCGTCAACACCATCTCCTGGATGGGAGAAGCCGAGGAGTGGGATAAGGTGATGGAGGAGGTAGCCGAAGCCGGGGGTCTGGAGGTGGCTGAAGAGAAGAAGGGAGGTGAAGTTCATGCCCAGGAAGGGGTGGCTGAGATACCCCGGGCGGAGAGAAAGGAAGAAGAGGAGAAGGCCCAGGAGGAAAGGGCGGAAGAGCTGATGGTGTTAGGGGAGGGAGTCGAGGAAGAGATCCCGGCTCCCGCTTGTGCCGAGGAAGAGAAGGCTTGGGGGGAGCAGTCCCGGTTGGAGGTCGTGGACGAGGTCGTGGAGCTCGAGGTCATCACCCGGCTGGGGGTGGTGGAAAAAGTCCGGGTCAGCGGAGGACTCAGCCCAGGAGATCAAGCGGAGATTCTAGCTTGCGTGCAACAGAACGTGGACGTCTTCGCTTGGAGCGCCGCCGAAATGCCCGGGATCGATGCAGATGTGGCGTGCCATCGCCTCAACCTCGACCCCGGTGCCCGCCCCATCCGCCAGAAGAGGAGAGCCGTCGCAGACAAGCTAGAAGGGCCCATCCGCGAGGAGGTGGGCAAACTCCTGCAGGCCGGATTTGTATCGGAGATCCAGTATCCAGGCTGGGTCTCCAATGTCGTTATGGTGAAGAAGGGTGGAGGTAAGTGGCGTATGTGTATCGATTTTTCACTTCTTAATAAAGCATGCCCGAAAGATTGCTACCCCTTGCCCAGAATCGACGCGCTGGTTGACTCAGCCGTCGGTTTTACTGTAATGTCCTTCTTAGATGCTTTTTCAGGTTACCATCAAATCCGCATGCATCCCCCGGACATTAAGGACGTTTCCTTCATCACGGGGGATGGATGTTATTGCTATAAGATGATGCCCTTCGGGCTCAAGAACGCAGGGGCAACATACCAAAGGATGATGGATAGGGTCTTCCGCGAACAGAAAGGAAGAAATTTAGAGGTCTATGTCGACGACCTCATGGTTAAGAGCCGAGACCTCGGGACCCACCTCCGAGACCTCGAAGAGACATTCGGGACCCTGCGGCGGTACAAGATGAAGCTCAATCCCTTGAAGTGTGTCTTCGGGGCAAGCCGAGGGAAGTTCCTGGGCCATTTGCTCACCCCCACGGGAGTGGAGCCCAACCCGGACAAAGTTAAAGCGGTGATGGAATTAGAGTCGCCGAGGAACCCGAAGGAGGTCCAGAGCCTCACAGGGAAATTGGCTGGGCTCAGTAGATTCCTCTCCAAGGCGGGAGAAAAATGTGCACCTTTTTTCAAAGTACTGCGGGGAAACAAGAAGTTCGAATGGACCCCGGAATGCGAGAGGGCCTTCCAAGCCCTGAAAGAACAGCTCACTCAAACCCCTCTGCTCCAGGGACCGAGACCAGGAGAGGACCTATCTCTATACCTAGGGGTAGGATCCGAGGCAGTAAGTTCCGTGCTAATCCGGGAGGAGGGGAAGAAACAGTTCCCAATCTACTATGTTAGTCGAGTGCTGAAGAAGGCGGAACTCCGATACCCAATCCTAGAAAAGTTAGCCTTCGCCTTGGTGGTATCGGCCCGGAGGCTCCGGCCTTACTTTCAAGCCCATTCAATTAAAGTAGTGACCGACCATCCGCTCCGCAAAATCATGGAAGGGGTGGAACACTCAGGAAGGTTGGCAAAGTGGTCCGTGGAGTTAAGCGAGTTCAATATCACCTTCGTACCCAGGACATCCATCAGGGCTCAAGCAGTGGCAGACTTCATGGCCGACTACGCGGCCGAAGTGGGGGAGCACGAGCCACCTCCCCCGGAAGCATGGAAGATGTTGGTGGACGGAGCGTCGGGAAAACACTCCTTCGGGGGGGGGGGGGGGGGGGGGGGAATAGTCCTAGTGAGTCCTCAGGGGACTCGGATTGAGCAAGCCTTAAACATCCGTTTCCCGATCACCAACAACCAGGCGGAGTACGAAGCAGTGATAGCGGGCCTTCGGCTGGCCCGGGAACTGGGTTTGCAGGACGTGGAGGTCTCCACAGACTCCATGGTGGTGGCATGCCAGATCAAAGGCGAGTTTGAAGCAAAGGATCCAACCCTCCTACTATACCTGGAGAAGGTTAAGGGAGTCATCGGGCAGTTCCGCACCTTCTCAATCAAACATGTGCCGAGGGAGGAGAGCACCCAGGCGGACCTCCTAGCCAAGTTCGGTCCTCGAGCGGGGGGAACGACTTCGGAACTCTTCCGGCCCTCCATCGAGGAGGGAGAGTCGATGGAAGTGGATCAGCAGGCCTCATGGATGGATCCATTCATCACCTTCCTATCCTCCGGACAGTTCCCTGGAGAGGGTGAGGAAAAGAGGCGCTTCAGGTATAAGTCCGCATATTACTCTTTGCATGCAGGGGGGCTATATAGAAAGACTCTCTCGGGACTCCTGGCTCGTTGTGTCTCCGAGAAGGAGGTCCCGAGGGTGCTGGAAGAAATCCACTCCGGGGAATGCGGCAGTCACTCCGGGAGTCGGACCCTGGAAGGGAGGGTGTTGAGACAAGGCTACTTCTGGCCCACTCTCAGCAAGGATGCAGCAGAGTTCACAAGAAAGTGTCAGAAGTGCCAACTCTATGCTCCGCTCCAACTCCTCCCCGCTCAGAGGCTCCGGACCATCACGGCTCCCTGGCCTTTCGCCATATGGGGGTTAGACCTGGTCGGCCCCTTTCCCCAAGCCAGCGGTCAGAGGAAGTTCCTGCTAGTCATGATCGACTACTTCTCCAAGTGGGTAGAGGTGAAGGCGCTAGCTAAGGTAACCTCTCAGGTTGTAAGGAATTTTGTGTGGGGGGAAATAATCTGCAGGCATGGGCTCCCTCTAGCCATAGTAACGGACAATGGGCCACAGTTTGCGAGTGAAGAGTTTGTCGACTTTTGCACTCAGCTCGGCATTGACCTCAGGTTTGCTTCAGTCCACCACCCGAGGAGCAATGGGCAAGTGGAGGCGGCGAACAAGATAATCGTCAACCTGCTAAAAAAGAAAGTGGAAAACCTACGAGGAAGTTGGGTGGAACAACTACCCTCCGTCCTCTGGGCCATGAGGACTACTCCGAATACCGCCACCGGGGAGACTCCGTTCAAGCTCTCCCACGGGTCCGAGGCCGTTCTCCCCATAGAGTTCGAGGTAAAGACCCCCCGGGTGACCGCTGCATGCGAGGGGGATGAAGAGTGGCTAGAAGGTAACAATGCCGAGCAGAGGCTATCCTTGGACCTGGTGGAAGAACTCCGGGACTTGGCCACCATCAGGCAGGAAGAGGTCAAGAGGCGGATGGCTCGATATTTTGACAAACATATCCGGGTCAAACACTTTCAGAAGGGGGACCTAGTCCTGAAGAAGGTCGATGCGGCCGGCAGAGGGGCCACAGTGGGTAAGCTTAACCCCAACTGGGAAGGCCCATATATTGTAAGCGAGGTGCTCAAGTCGGGGGGGTATCACCTCCAGGATGTGGAAGGGATGCCCCTTGACCGGGCTCGGAGCGGGGATGATTTGAAACGATTCTACCCTTGAAAACTTTTTTTTTGTTATCCAATCAACATCTTACTTTCATCTGTTATGCTTTCAACTGCTGTGGTACTGAGGTTGGAAATGTTGGTGCTGGATTGCCCCAGATCGATTCCGCTCCCGGGCTCTCACCTAGACGGGGGGTTCTGGTTGATCTCTGGAGAGGCTGGCAAGGTTGGAAATATTGGTGCTGGATTGCCCCAGATCGATTCCGCTCCCGGGCTCTCACCTAGACGGGGGGTTCTGGTTGATCTCTGGAGAGGCTGGCAAGGTTGGAAATGTTGGTGCTGGATTGCCCCAGATCGATTCCGCTCCCGGGCTCTCACCTAGACGGGGGGTTCTGGTTGATCTCTGGAGAGGCTGGCAAGGTTGGGAATATTGGTGCTGGATTGCCCCAGATCGATTCCGCTCCCGGGCTCTCACCTAGACGGGGGGTTCTGGTTGATCTCTGGAGAGGCTGGCAAGGTTGGAAATGTTGGTGCTGGATTGCCCCAGATCGATTCCGCTCCCGGGCTCTCACCTAGACGGGGGGTTCTGGTTGATCTCTGGAGAGGCTGGCAAGGTTGGAAATATTGGTGCAGGATGGCCCCAGATCGATTCCACTCCCGGGCTCTCACCTAGACGGGGGGTTTTGGTTGATCTCTAGAGAGGCTACTAACAAGGGTCAAGGGCTATGCTGATTGGTTGAGGTGTTAGAGCCAGAAGGGCTTGAGTCCAGGCAGGCGAAGCCTAAGATAGCGGGTTGAAATGCTATAACCGAAGAGGTTCAGCTCGCGGGATGCCTGTGTCCATGCTCGCCAAGGTTAGGTTCGCCGGGTAGCAACCGCGGGCAGCGACAACCCGAGTTCGCGTAATCCGCGAAAAGGGAACCTTGGCGAGGCGAGCCCAGACATGCCTGTTCGCGAGCCCTCCGAGAACACTACCGCGTAACAATTAGCCAAGAGAGGTTGAAAAGAAACCCAATGCGAGGAAAGAAATGAACACAAGCATGATCATAAATGTTAACAAAAGAAAAACTATCACGAGATCCTTCAATGTTCGGCGGCGATCTCACCAGCCCAAAAAGAATAATATACATTCACAAGAAGGGAAGGAAAAAGGGAAGTCATTCTGGAAGGTCCTCGCCGTCTTTGCGAGCCCCCAACCAGGGGGCCAAGGCGAAGAGGTCTGGGCAGACGTCTTCCGCTGTGAACTCCATCGCGTCTTCGGCCAGCAGGCTCGCATCCTTGAGGGTCGTGAAGACAAGGTTGGCGACCTCCTGTGCGTCTCGCCGCCTCTGCTCCTCACTTTCGGCAGCCTTCTGTTGGGGGCCGACTCGCCCAGGAGAGGGGGGTAGCACGCTGCGAACCAGCTCATCCACTCGAGCCTTCAACATCGTATTCTCCAACTCCAGCTCGCCGTTGCGAGCGAGAAGCTTGGTGGCAACGTCGGCATCCTGAGCGTCAAACGAGTTAGGAGAAAGCTAGAGGTCGCGAACGGCAAGGAAAAGAGACCCAAGGATCACTTACCATCTTGCCCTGCATCCCGGCGAGAAGGCTTTCCGTCACCTCCTCCTTCTCTTTAAGACCTTTGATCTCTTCGCGAGCTCTCTTGAGCTCCTCCCGGTACGCGCGGATATCCCTATCCGCCTGCAGATAGCGGCGCCCCGCCATGTGCGCGAGTTCCGTTGAACGGAACTGGGCTCGCATTTCTTCATAAACCAGCTGCCGTGGTCCCATGTCTTTGTAGGCAACGGCGTCCTCGCGGCCATATAAGCCGAAGGAGAGAGAGAACGCCTCCTCCCCGGCCTTACCGAGCTCCACCCAGGAGGGGTGAAGGGTGGAGCAGGAAATCCGGTTGGCAGTGGGGTCCCAAGCGAGCAGGGGTTCGCCGAGGACGTCGGAAACTTTCTCGCCCAGACCGAAGTTTCTGTGGCCTTTGGGTTGGGGGGTCACGGAAGAACTCCCAACACCCTGGTCCGCCGGGGGGTCAGGTTTTTTCGCAGGGGAAGGAGGCGAGCCGTCGGTCTCGCTTAGATAAACGACCGCGCTCCTATCCTTGGTAGCGATGGTCTTTCCCTTCAACTTCTTGGAGGGCCGCGAACCCGGTTGACTCGCAGAAGGAGGCCGCTTCTTGCCGGACCCGACGGCGGGAAGGTCGCGGCAAGCCTCTGTCGCTGCGGTTGCGAGAGTGTCCGCCGTGAGAGTGGCACCTTGCGCGTGCGGGGGGTTGACAGGGATCTCGCGCTCGCCTGTAAAGTAAGAGTGTTATTCAGCGAAGAAAGGAAAGGAGAGTGGGGTGAGATCGAGCCCTACCTTCCCCTTGAGGAACGGCGAGTAACGAATCAACGTTGCGCCGCAGATAGACGACTTCGAAGTTTTTGCCGGAGAGGTACTGGAGGAGTTTAGCGTCGGCGCCGCTCAGCGAGCTCGGAGGGCGGTAAGTGGCGTCATCCCGCTGGAGGGGGGTGAAGTGGAGATTGCCGAAGGGTCCCTTCACTAGAAGGAACTTCTGAGTCCAATAGTGACTCTTATTCACCGCCTCGCAGACCGTGACGTGCTGACTCGCGAAATAAGTAGTCCCGTCTCGGAAGGCGCGGAAGGAGAATACCTTGCGGAAGACGAGGAGGCTGAATTCGATCCTCTCCTCCCGCAGGTAACTGGCGAACGCGACAATATCCGCGATCGCATTTGGGGTCAACTGGCTCGGTAACACTCCGTAATATCGCAACACCTACAAAGAACGATGAGAAAGTCGCGATAGCGAACGTGAAGCGGCAAGAAGGCCAGGCGAAGTACCTGACGAATTTCAGGCCACAGAGGGAGTCGCAACCCATTCTCGAAGTGCGCGACGGGGATCGCGAGCTCGTCAGCCTCGGTCTCGTTTAAAGTAGAATTCTCGCTTGGACAGCGGGCTGAATAGCCCTCTGGGAGATAGCGGTCCACGGCGAGTTTATACTCCTCGGCTGTGATGTTCGCACAATAGAACTCGTGGGCCTGAAACGCTGAGGCGCACTTTGACCGCCCCTCGCTCTCGCCATCCGCTCCCAGTTGCTGATTCGTCCGCATCAAGTCAGGAAGAGGCAACCTACAAGCAGCGAGCGCGAACACGATCTTGCGAGGACGGAGATGAGCGTAGACGCGAGAAGACGGGAGAAATAAATGCGACGGGTAGGAGAATGAATCCGAGCTATTTATAAGAAATTCGGGTGGGCACAGGAATCGAAGCGTCGGGAGTGCGGATAACTGAAATAAAGTAGTTTTCTGCTCAAAGGGACTGCGGTCTTGCGAGCCAGGGCTCGCCATCGCGCGATAATTGAGTCCCACCCAAGGCCGGCCCGCGAGAAAAAGGGGTCCGGGCATAGCGTGGCACAGAAGCTCGCAAGCGCTTTGCGAGGGCGATCATATCAAACACAGCGGACGAGCCGAATAAATCACATGCACACCACAGAAATAAAGGGAAAAGTTAAAAATGGAAAGCGATAAAAGGCGAGTCACGACAGACTCGCGAATATTACCATACCGGTTATTGTTCAACAGACGTCATAAAAGAAATACAAGCAAAAGAGTAGCAGAATTAAAAACCCACTGGAGCCTCAGGGGTAGGGAAGCCATTTCCAGCGACCCCGACCCCGCTTGCCCGCACGCGGCGGCACTCTCGGATAATGGTATTCGCGAAGCGCTTTAAACTCGCGCAGGATTAGGTGCGCTTGATCCTCGCCCCGCGAGATGTGCACGCCGGGCGAGGTAACATCGGCGCGAGGCACCGGCTCCGCCTCGGCGATTAAGCGCGCATTCGCGTCTTCCAACACGGCGAATCTCTCGTCAAAAGCAGCCCGGTCCGCGTCATACCGCTCCTCCAACTCGCGTAACATCATGCCGTGCTTCTGAAGCACCTCGGACACCCGACTCTTCATCCGCACGGGGTCGCCAGGGTCACCCAAGAAGTCTTCGATCTGGCTAGGCGAGGGCGGTGGCGACATCTCCATCCTCCCGTGCTCTGACTCAGGGGTGGCTCCTGGGATTTCAACGAAGGGTCAGAAGGGCCCGAGGGCGGGCAAGAGTTGGGAGCTCGCGAAAATATGCTGACCTGGCGAGGAGGGGGATTCACGGCGGGGCTTGCGCGAAGACTCCGGCCGACCCTGGAAGTTTTCGCGGAATCCCGAGACGTGGGGTTTCCCCAGTCCAGGAGGGTATACCACTCTCTCCGCGACTTGGGCGCCGTCGAGAAGCGAGCCGCCCGGACTTCGCTTGCCCATCAGACCGAAACCTGGGGTCTCCACGGTAACCTTAGGCGGGACCGGCGAACTCGCCGGGGTGGAGACTTTCTCCTTGGGACTCGACGATGGAGTATCTGCATAGGCCACCGACGTGTGGGTATCACGGACTTAGGCGGAGATAAAGTAGGATGCGAGTGACTTACGAGGTTGCGAGAGAGGTGCCTGTTGGGACGAAGTCCCGACCCCAACGTCTAGCAACCCCAGCTTCGCGGGGGACGGAGCGCCGAAAGTCGTCAGCGTAAGGCTTGCCAGGCGGTCCTCCGGAGGAGGATTCTGCGAGAAGGAAGGGAATGAGCAAGGGGCCGAAGTAAAGAATTTAGACTGAGGATACCTGTTGTGCGAGCACGGTGTTCGGCGGAGGTAGGGAATCAGGAGGCAATGTCATGTCCTCCCCCGGCGACCTCCTAATCGTCATGGCTCCCTTGGTCTGGGGAGAGGTGGCAGGGTTGAACATCCAGGCGTTGCGCTCGGCGGCCCGAGCTTTCGCTATCTCCCTAGAAGCCTTCAGTCGTTCCAACGCGCTCTGCTTGGTGGACATCCTGAAGGAAGAACGATTTCGGCGAGAAAGGAACAAAAGGGAAGGCTTGATCACCACCCTCGGTGGGCAGTATTTATAGCTTCAGGCAGGGAACCCACCAAAAGATTCCCGCCACGTCAGCAGAGTCGGCGAACACCAGGGGTTGGATGTATCTTCACGAGCTTAGGACAACCTCGCGAAGAGCGGGGATTGTGTACAACCCCGATGTTCGCCAGGAAGCAACCAAAGCTCGCGCTCAAGGAGGCGAGCCAAGAGGGGCGAACCCTGATCTCCGGCGAGGCAGGCCAAGGAAGAGCAAGAGACTGCGCAGGCGAGCGAGCCCAGCGAAGGGAGGGTAACCGGCTCTTTCGGAGCTCGGCGAGGGCAGTGCATGAGAGCCCGACCAGCTGAGGAGGGAGCTCGCCAGGCGAGCCCGGAACCTCGGGGTACAGTTAGCCACTCTTGGGGTACAGTTAGCCATTTTGGGGTGCGGATAGCCATCCTGGGGTTCGCCGACCCAGAGGCTCGCGAGGGAAGTGCATGCGAGCCCGACCAGTTGAGGAGGGAACTCGCCAGGCGAGCCCGGAACCTCGGGGTACAGTTAGCCACTCTTGGGGTACAGTTAGCCATTTTTGGGGTGCGGATAGCCATCCTGGGGTTCGCCGACCCAGGGGGTCGCGAGCTCCGCTCGCGAGGGCAGTCGGCTTGGCCGGGTCGCTATGAGCGAGCCCAACCATCCGAGGAAGGGGTCTGCTAGGCGAGCCCGCCTAGAATGAGTGCTGATAATACCTCTGGGGTTCGCCGACCCGGAGGCTCGCGAGCTCCACTCGCGAGGGAGGTCGCGAAGCGGGCTGGCTCGCCCCGTAAAAGTCCTGGAAGGGATTTTTTTTACCAAGAGGCCCCCGGCGGTCTGCACTTAGCCTCTCCAAACAGCGGGGTTTGGCTGTTGGCAGACCAATCCGGTGTGCGGATAGTAAGAATGGACAGCGGGATTTGGTTATTGACAGACCACAAAACTAAAATCTATAAATAGACCTCAAAGGGCACCTTGGAA
This sequence comes from Dactylorhiza incarnata, assembly GCA_033032865.1. Taxonomy (NCBI): domain Eukaryota; kingdom Viridiplantae; phylum Streptophyta; class Magnoliopsida; order Asparagales; family Orchidaceae; genus Dactylorhiza; species Dactylorhiza incarnata. Next base: position 2,197,805 of record JAWHQI010000309.1, on the reverse strand, counting down.
GAGGACCGGTTCATTATCTTTGAGCTCTTCTCTCCCTAGGTCGCTTTGGTTTGGGCTCTCCAGCTCTCCAAGGTGCCCGAGTCTTAGCTTTGGCTTGGGAGGGGAAGCGCTCAACGATCTTCCGGGTTAGTGGAGGGACCTCCTCGCTGAGACTAGGGTCTTTGTTCTTTGCTCGAGTCGTCAACCTTACCTCTCCCGAGGGACCGGTAAGGGCTAGCTGCCCCTCATCTCGGTGAGGGCCCCGAGCTCCACACGAGACCGAGAAATCGGTTTCAACAGTCTGCCCTTAGCCTCTCCAAACAGCGGAGTTTGGCTGTTAGCAGACCCATTTGGGGTGCGGATAGTAAAATCAAAAGGCGGAATCCTGCTATTTGCAGGCCACATCAGAAAATCTATAAATATGACCTTAAGGGCACCTTTGGAGAGGACTTCACTTCAGCTTCTCTCTCCTCAGGCTTTCTTTGGTTAGCATTCCCAGAGCTCTCCAAGGTGCCCGAGTCTCAGCTTTGGCTTGGGAGGGGAAGCGCTCAACGATCTTCCGGGTTAGCGGAGGGACCTCCTCGCTGTGACTAAGGTCTTAGTCAATCTTCCTAGTTTCCGGTCTACCTTCTCTGAGGGATCAGTAAGGGCTAGGCGCCCCTCATCTCGGTGAGGGCCCCGAACTCCACAAGAGACCGAGAAATCGGTTTTAACATTTTGGTGCGGTGAGCGTGGAGTGTGGCTGGTCCAAGAAAGTTCCAAGGAGCAGGCATGACAGGAGGCGAGGATCAAGGCGAGGGGTTCAGCGAGCCACCGCAGGTGGTAACACCGAGGATGTTCGCGGACTTCAGGAGGGAGGTGCTCGACACTTTCGGGCTCGCGGTCGCGGCGATGCGAAGCGAGTTCGTGACTCCAGCACCCCAGGCGACCCTTCCCCCAGCAGCGGTTGGCGAGAACGCCCCGAGGGGGAGGGCCGGAAAGGAAGTCGCAGGAAGTTCAGTTCAAGACATGGAAGGGCGAGTACTGTTCGCCAGCCCGGCGAGTTCAGTGCCGGCGAGCTTTGTGCTGGCGAGCGCTGTGCAGGCGAGCGCACGCCTGGAAGGCATGGCGACTGTGGGAGCGGTTTAGGCGAGTACCGTTTCCGCGAGCGTGATTCCCGCGAGCGCGACTCTCGCGAGCCCGAGTCTGGCGAGAGAGCTTGGAGGTCGCATGGAGCGAGACAAGGCGGCAGAAGGGGGAAGCCTTTTTTGCGAGTTTGTACTTTCTGCACCTGTTTTGGCGGGATTCGGCGAGTGGGACAGGGTGTACTACAACAGCAGGGATGACCCCGTCCAACATCTCCAGTCTTTCGAGGACTCGGTCTCCATCAGGCCAATGTCGGATGCTTTCAAGTGTCGGCTCTTCGCCGTCACCCTCAAGGAAAAGGCTAGGGACTGGTTCCATCAACTCCCTACAGGGTCGATCTACGCCTTCGAGGATTTGCGCAGGAGCTTCTTGTTGCGATTCTCAACCGCAAAGAAGAGGAAGAAGGACGCTGAGTCCCTCTTCAAAGTGAAGCATGAGCCAAAAGAGTCGTTGGCTCGGTATGCGGAGCGGTTCCAGGAAGAAGTGCTACTCACTCAGGAGATGCCTGAGTTTGCACTCCAGCTCGCCTTTACGGTCGGGCTGAGGGAAAGTTTCTTTAAGATGGCTTTGAAGAGAAAGACCCCCGTCTCCTATGAGGAGCTGATGGAGAGGGTGGCGGAGGAGGTTGAGAGTGAGGAGGCCAACCCGGAGCTCACCAAGAGGCTAGCAAAGCTCAGTGAGCCGGAGGTCAGGCAACAGGAGGTAAGAAGAAGGGAAGAGACCAGGGCCCCGGAGGGGGAGTGGAGGCAACGTGCCGAAGGGATGCAAGGTCAGGGAAGGGGTTACGACCCGGGAAGGGGTAACTTCTATGGAGGACAAGGAAGACCCCACCAGTTGGGGTGGAGGCAGGGTCCGAGGCAGTTGCCTCCCCCGCCTCAGCAAGCCATGGCGAACAGGCGAGGAAGAGGAGGAAGAGGAAGAAGAGAAGAGGTTAGAGAGGAAGCTGGGGCAGGAAGAAGGAGGAGGAATAGGGTGGCGGAAGAAGAAGCGAGGGAGGTGGTGTTGCCGTATTGTGACTTCCACGATGAGGAAGGTCACGCGACGGCCACCTGCCCAGAGTTCCTGAAAACCAAAAGGGGGCGAGAGCCCGCGCCAAGGCAACCTCAACAGGTGAGAATCGAAGAGGTCGAGCCTCGAGGGGAGGAGGAAGAGAGATGTGAAGACAGAGTTGATGTGGGGAGTAGAGGAGGGATCAGAGTGATCCACGGAGGGGTGGGGGTGGAGGCGACCCGCAAGGCTAGCCGCCACACAATCTATCGGCGGAGCGTGGCCTCAACATCCACTGCTCCACCCCCAGCGGAGAGGATTACTTTCTCCCAGAAGGACATGCCAAGCTATGAAGACCCGTTTTGCGATGCGCTGGTCATCCAGACCGCCATCGAAAACTTCACCGTCTCACATATTCTAGTTAACAATGGGAGTTCGGTCAACGTCATCTTCAAGAAGGCGTTTGACGAGATGAAGGTGGAGGCCCGGAGGATGTTAGCCTCGGATGGTCCCTTGTTTGGTTTTGCGGGAGAGAGGAAGGAGGTAGAGGGTGGAGTGGGACTCCATGTGACTCTCGGAGGACAGTCCCGGAACTGCCGCTTCGTGATAGTGGATGCCCTGAGCAGCTACAGCGCCATCTTCGGACGGCCTCTCATTAGTGCGTTTCAGTGTCTCCCATCCACTTTCCACCAATGCCTCAAGTTCAACGCGGGAGGAATCCAGGTCCGGGTCCGGGGAGACCCCAAGATTGCAAGACAGTGCTACGTGACGACTGTCAACACCATCGCCTGGATGGGAGAAGCGGAAGAGTTCGATAAAGTGATGGAGGAGGCGGCAGGAGCCGGAGGAGAGAATGGAGTCAAGGAGAGGATGGAAGAAGAGGAAGTTCAGGCCCGGGAAGGGGTCGCTGAGAGGCCCAGGGTGGAGAGAGGAGAAGAAGAGGGGAAAGGAGAGAGTGCCCGGGAAGGAGGGGCGGAAGAGCTGATGATGGTAGGAGAGGCAGAGACGGAGGAAGGAGCCCAAGCACTCGCTTGCGGTGGGGAGAAGGAGAATGCTTGGGGAGAACAGTCTAGGCTGGAGGCCGTAGATGAGGTCGTGGAGCTAGAAGTCACCACCCAGCTTGGGGTGGTGGAAAAGGTCCGAGTCAGCGGAGAGCTCAGCTTGGGGGAGCAAGCTGAGATCCTGGCCTGCGTACAGAAGAATGTGGACGTCTTCGCTTGGAGCGCCGCGGAGATGCCCGGGATCGATGCGGATGTAGCTTGCCACCGCCTCAACCTCGACCCCGGCACCCGCCCCATCCGCCAGAAGAAAAGGGCCACGACGGACAAGCTGGAAGGACCAATCCGCGAGGAGGTGAAAAAACTCATACAAGCAGGTTTTGTATCGGAGATCCAGTATCCAGACTGGCTCTCCAATGTAGTCATGGTGAAGAAGGAGGAGGTAAGTGGCGTATGTGTATCGACTTTTCACTTCTTAATAAATCATGCCCGAAGGATTGCTACCCCCTGCCCAGAATCGACGCGCTGGTTGACTCAGCCGTTGGTTTTTCTGTAATGTCTTTCTTAGATGCTTTTTCAGGTTACCATCAAATCCGCATGCACCCTCCGGACATCAAAGATGTCTCTTTTATCACGGGGGACAGGTGCTACTGTTATAAGATGATGCCATTTGGGCTCAAGAATGCAGGTGCTACTTATCAAAGGATGATGGACTGGGTCTTTCGCGAACAAAGGGGGAGAAACTTGGAAGTCTATGTCGATGACCTCATGGTAAAGAGCCGAGACCTTGGGTCTCACCTCCGAGATCTCGAGGAGACGTTCAGGACCTTGAGGAAATATAAGATGAAACTCAACCCCTTGAAGTGTGTCTTCGGGGCTAGCCGAGGGAAGTTTCTAGGTCACTTGCTCACCCCGGCAGGGGTGGAGCCGAACCCGGACAAGGTCAAGGCGATAATGGAGTTGGGGTCGCCTAGGAGCCCGAGGGAGGTCCAAAGCCTCACGGGGAAGTTGGCCGGGCTCAGCAGGTTCCTCTCCAAGGCGGGAGAGAAGTGTGCACCCTTCTTCAAGGCGCTAAGGGGCAGCAAAAAATTTGAATGGACTTCAGAATGCGAGGGAGCCTTCCAGGACCTAAAAGAGCAACTCACCCAAACCCCCTTACTTCAGGGGACGAGGTCGGGAGAAGACCTATCCCTATACCTGGGAGTAGGACTTGAAGCGGTAAGTTCGGTATTGATCCGTGAGGAAGGAAGAAAGCAGTTCCCCATCTACTATGTCAGCCGAGTGCTGAAAAAGGCGGAGCTCCGGTATCCAATCTTGGAGAAGTTGGCTTTTGCGTTAGTGGTGGCGGCTCGGAGACTCCGACCCTATTTCCAGGCACATTCAATCAAAGTAATAACAGACCACCCGCTTCACAAGGTCATAGAAGGGGTGGAACACTCGGGAAGATTGGCAAAGTTGTCCGTGGAGCTAAGCGAGTTCGATATTTCATTCGTGCCCAGGACGTCAATCAAGGCCCAAGCAGTGGCCGACTTCATGGCCGACTACACGACTGAGATGGGGGGACATGAATTGCCTCCCCCTGTGGCATGGAGGATGTTGGTGGACGGTGCTTCAGAGAAGCACTCCTATGGAGGGGGAATCATCCTAGTGAGTCCCCAAGGGACAAAGATCGAGCAAGCCTTGAACATCCATTTTCCAATTACCAACAACCAGGCAGAGTATGAGGCGGTAATAGCAGGCCTGCGGTTAGCTCGAGAACTGGGAGTGCAAGATGTGGAGGTCTCGACAGACTCCATGGTGGTAGCATGCCAAGTCAGGGGAGAGTTTGAGGCAAAAGACCCGACCCTCCTACGGTACCTGGAGAAGGTCAAGGGAATCATCGGGCAGTTCCACACGTTCTCCATCAAACATGTGCCAAGGGAAGAAAGCTCCCCCGCGGACCTCTTAGCCAAGTTCGGTCCTCGAGCAGGAGGGATGGTTTCAGAACTCTTTCGTCCCTCCATCGAGGAAGGGGAACTGATGGAGGTGGATCAGCGAGTCTCGTGGATGGATCCATTCATCTCTTTCCTATCATCAGGGAAGTTACCTGAAGGAGGCATAGATAGGTGACGCTTCAGGTATAAGTCGGCTTATTACTCTTTGCATGCCGGAGGGCTGTACAGGAAGACTCTCTCGGGACTCCTGGCCCGTTGTGTTTCAGAGGAGGAGGTTCTGAGAGTCATAGAGGAAATTCACTCAGGGGAGTGCGAGAGTCACTCCGGGAGCCGAACCCTGGAAGGGAGGGTGTTGAGACAAGGCTATTTCTGGCCCACCCTCAGCAAGGATGCGGCGGAGTTCGCAAGGAGGTGTTCAAAGTGTCAGCTCTATGCCCCACTCCAACTCCTCCCAGCTCAGAGGCTCCGAACCATCACCGCCCCCTGGCCCTTCGCCATATGGGGATTGGACTTAGTTGGCCCTTTTCCCCAAGCTAGTGGCCAAAGAAGGTTCTTGCTGGTCATGGTCGATTATTTCTCCAAGTGGGTAGAATTGAAGACGCTCGCCAAGGTAACATCTCAAGTTGTAAGGAATTTTGTATGGGGAGAAATAATTTGCAGGCACGGCCTCCCCCTAGCTATAGTGACGGATAACGGGCCGCAATTTGCTAGCGAGAAATTCGTTAGCTTCTGCACCCAGCTTGGCATTGACCTCAGGTTCGCATCGGTCCATCACCCAAGAAGCAACGGCCAGGTGGAAGCGGCAAATAAAGTAATCGTTAACCTGCTAAAGAAGAAGGTAGAAAACCTCCGAGGGAACTGGGTAGAGCAACTGCCATCCGTTCTCTGGGCCCTGAGGACCACCCCCAACACCGCCACCGGGGAGACCCCGTTCAAACTTTCCCATGGATCCGAAGCAGTCCTTCCCATCGAGTTTGAAGTAAAGACCCCCAGGGTGATCGCCGCAAGGGAAGGGGATGAAGAGTGGCTGGTAGCCAACGATGAAGGACAAAGACTATCCTTAGACCTTGTAGAGGAACTCCGAGACCAGGCCACCATCAGGCAGGAAGAAATCAAACGACGAATGACCCGATATTTTGACAAGCACATCCGAGTAAAACACTTCGAAAAAGAAGACCTAGTGCTAAAGAAGGTCGACGCAGCCGGGAGAGGGGCCGCGGTTGGCAAGCTAGATCCCAATTGGGAAGGACCGTACATTGTAAGTGAAGTGCTCAGGTCAGGGGGATACCACCTCCAAGATGTGGAAGGGGTACCTCTTGGCCGAGCCAGGAGTGGAGATGACTTAAAAAGGTTTTATCCTTAGCCATTTTTATATAGATAATTTCTCATATTCCCTACTCAACACATGCATTTCGGAGCAATCCTTTGGCAGGTCTCAAATAGTATTGGTGCTGGAATGCCCCAGATCGATTCCGCTCCCGGGCTCTCACTAGACAGGGGGTTCAGGTTGATCTCTGGAGAGGCTGGCAAGGTGACAAGTATTGGTGCTGGAATGCCCCAGATCGATTCCGCTCCCGGGCTCTCACTAGACGGGGGGTTCAGGTTGATCTCTGGAGAGGCTGGCAAGGTGACAAGTATTGGTGCTGGAATGCCCCAGATCGATTCCGCTCCCGGGCTCTCACTAAACGGGGGGTTCAGGTTGATCTCTGGAGAGGCTGGCAAGGTAACAAGTATTGGTGCTGGAATGCCCCAGATCGATTCCGCTCCCGGGCTCTCACTAGACGGGGGGTTCAGGTTGATCTCTGGAGAGGCTGGCAAGGTGACAAGTATTGGTGTTGGAATGCCCCAGATCGATTTCGCTCCCGGGCTCTCACTAGACGGGGGGTTCAGGTTGATCTCTGGAGAGGCTGGCAAGGTGACAAGTATTGGTGCTGGAATGCCCCAGATCGATTCCGCTCCCGGGCTCTCACTAGACGGGGGGTTCAGGTTGATCTCTGGAGAGGCTGGCAAGGTGACAAGTGTTGGCGCGGGAATGTCCCAGATCGATTCCGCTCCCGGGCTCTCACTAGATGGGGGGTTCAGGTTGATCTCTGGAAAGGCTGGCAAGGATGACAGGTCGTTGTGCTGGAATACTCCTTCTCGCTCGGCAGGCCGGCTCGCTCGGTGGAGAGAGACCTCGCACGATAGTAGGCGAATGACAAATATCAACCCTAGGCGCTCCAGGGTTCCTGGCACTCGGCAGAAAGGTCGCCGACAGGGAAGGATGCGAGCTCTGGCCGAGGAGGGTGGTACCCTGCGAAGCCTAGAGAAAAGCGGAAGCCTAAGAGGGTAATAATCCTAAGACAGATGGCGAAAGGCGCGAGAGGTAAAAGTATCCTAGGCCTATCTATTCGATAAACGTGAGTGGCGAGAACAACTATCGCAGGAATAACCTCCGCGAAGGCGGACATCGAGACAAGTGAGAACAGGACATCCAACACAGATAACAAAACAGGAAAGGGATAACACAATGAACAAAATAGAATTTGCATTCATTTCAAGGTTTGATTACAATTCATGGCGATCTCGCCGATCAAAAATTACAAAAAGGAAAAGGGGGGAGGGGGGGGGGGGGGGGAGGATGACGACGAGCTTCAGGAGTCGCTCGCATACCCCTCCTCGTCGTCGTCGCTACTCTTCACTGGCGGAAGAGGGAGGAAGAGCTCGGGGACGATGTTTTCCAAAGTCAGATCGGCCGCGTCGACGATTAGGAGTCCGACCCCCTTCATCATCTGGAAGATGTAGCGAGCCGAATCCGTAGACTCCAAGCGAACTTCTTCATCTCGCGCTCGCTTCTCTTCCTTCAGACGGCGAGGTGAGGGAGGGACGACGGCGCGGGTGAGCTCACAGTTTAGGGCCTTCAGCCCAGCCACCTCGCCCTCCAAACCCTTGATGCGAGCGTCGGCTCTCTCGGCGGCCTCGACATCCTGCAAGTAGGTCCAATTAAAAAAGCGAAACGACCAAAGAAAAGGAAGATGAGAAAGTCAAGTAACTCACCACACTACCCTCCGTGGCAAGCAGCTTCTCCTTCAGCTGCGTGTTCTCGGCGAGAACCCCCTGGTAGGCTCTCGCGAGCTCCACATTCTGAAGCTCCAGCTGTAAGCAATGCCTCCCCGTCATGTGGGCGAGCTCGGCGGAGCGCAGCTGAGACCTCGCACTCTCGTAAGCAAGGGTTCTCGCGGTCTCATCCTTATAAGACCCCGCGTCCTCGCGACCATAAAGAGCGAACGCGAGGTCGAAGGCATGACCGCTGACGGTCTCCTTCTCCACCCAGGAGGGGAGGATGGAAGAGATATCCACCCTGTTGGTCTCCGGCTTCCAAGTGACGAGGGGCTCGCCAGTCTCGTCCCGGCGCCTCTGACCAAGGCCGAAGTTGTAATGGTTCACCGGGATGGGGAGGACGGAGGTTCTGACCACCTCCTGGCAGGGCTCTTCTTCCTCACCCCCCGAGAGGCCGGTAAGGTCAAACTCGTCAAAGGCGGCCTCGCGGGGCTCCTTGCCCTTCGAGGGGGCGAGCGAGGCCGCGCTCTTCTTGCTCTTCTTCTTTGGCGGAGATTTCGAAGGGGCGACATGACTACCAGAAGCCCTCGATCTCTTACGAGAAGAGGGCTCAGCCGGAGTGACGACGCCTCGGCAAGCTTCCGCCCCCATGGTAGCGAGGGCCAGGGTGGCGTCAGTTTTTCGGTTGCTCGCGTAGGGGGGAAGGAGGGGCAGATCTCGCTCGCCTAGAAACAAACATTAGAGTTTTGATAAGTACGATATGGTAGCGAATAAAGACGTAGGCGTAGGGCGAGATCTTTACCTTCCCCGACGAGAACCGGAGGCAGCGAATCGAGGTTGCGGCGGAGATAGACGACCTCGAAGTTCTTCTTGCAGAAGAACTGATGGAGTAGGGCGTCATGGCCGCCGAGGGCGGTGGGTCGGTAGGTGGTCTCGCTATGCTGAACGGACGAGAGGGGAATGTTGCCGAAGTTCCCCTTGACGACGACGAACATCTGGGCCCAGAAGTGGGCCTTGTTGACGGTCTCGACAACCTTTGGACCCGTGCCCACGAAGTAGGCCGTCCCGTCCTTGAAGGCGCAAAACGAGAACAGCTTCCGGAAGACCGGGAGGCTGAACTCGACGCGTTCCTCGCGAAGATAACAAGCGAACGCCGTAATCACCGCCATGGCGTTAGGCGTGAGCTGGCCCGGAACGACGCCATAATGCTTGAGCACCTGGCGAGCAGCGATAACAAGATTAGTCCACCTGACGAACGAGACTTGAATAATAGGAAATAGGAAGCAAGCGAGAGTGATTGTTACCTGGCGAACTTCCGGCCACAGGGGAAGGCGCAGACCGACCGCGAAATGGGCAGTAGGAATGGCCAGCTCGTCGACCAGCGGGTCGTTAATCACGTCATCCTCGCCAGGACGGCGTGCCTCGAAGGGAGGGGTGACATAGTCGACGACCGCGCTGAAGTACTCCTCGTCGGTCAAGTTGCAGTGGTAGAAGGTGTGCTCGACGAAAGCCTTCGCGATCTTTCGCCGACCCTCGGACTCATTAGCGTCGCCGCCCATCTTAGCAACCTGCGAGAAAGGAAGAAATGCGAAGACGAGAAAGAGCGAGAGCTCTGAAGCAGAGGAAGAAGAAGGTTGAGAGTAAATGCGGTAGTTGACTCCGTTATGACCGCCTATTTATAGCCAAAGCAAAAGGGCAGGAAGAAGTCCAAGCGTCGGCGAGCACAAGTATCAACAAAAATATCACATCACGTACGCGGGCGAGGGAGACCTGCGGGGGTTAGTGCAAACAACATTTCGGCAGGACACGTTCAGCGAGAACAGAGGGTCCTCGCGAGCACAATATAACAAAAGTAAAAATAGATCTATTAACAGCGAGCGAAAAACCATAAAAGATAATGATACTTATTGTCGAGAGAAACAAAAGCCAGCATAAGTGGAAAATACGCGAGTCACGAAACGTAGCGAGATTGTTCAAAAAGCGACGACCAACTGTTATGAATAATTTCACGATATAACCTCTAGCGAGAATCGTGGGGTAGCCATTTCCACCGGCCCCCACCCCGCGACCCGGACCTCGGCGGCACCCTAGCGTTGTAATATTCCTCGGCCAGGCGACCCTCCCGGTCCATGAGGTAGGCGTAGTCCCTCATCCTAGCTATGTGCACCTCCGGCGTCGTGGAGTTCTCTTCCCGATCACGCTGTCTCGCCTGCCGGAGCCTCGCGCATTCTTCCATCAGGACCGCGTGTCTGTCCTCGGCGGCTTCTCTATCCCGTCTCGCCTGCACGTTGAGATCCATCAGCATCCGCCCATGTTTCCTCAGCAGCTCCGCGGCTCGTTGTTTCATCATTTCAGGATCTCGCGGATCTCCTAAAAAGTCCTCCACCTGGTCAGGTAGAGGGGACATCTCGTCGTCGCCCAATTCGGAATCAGTGGGAGGAATTTCATTAGTATCTGCGAAACATCGTGAAAAAGTTAGACGGCGAGCTTGAGTTCGCGCAGGGTTTCAGCGAGATCAGAATGCCTACCAAGCAGAGGGCGAGAAGTCGAGGGACGGCCCTCAATAATAAGGGTAGAGAGATTTGCCCAGGCCGGCGGGATAAGTTGTGTTGTTGGTCGGGGGAATCTTTGGCGGCGCGGAGCCACCGGTCTCCTCGCTCGTCAGGAGCTGGAACCCGGGCTTATCTATGATTTTGTCTGGAGGAGGCGGAGACGGCGGCCGCGACGCCTGGCGGACTGGCGACTTCAGGGGCGAGACTGTAAGAAATGAGGAACGGAGGTCATGTATAGTTGACAAGAAGTATTACGGTACGCGAGATTAAGATCATACCGGTGACATTTTTCCCAGCGAGGTTCAGATCCGCCTGCGGACTCTTGTGAGACCTCTCAACGGGTTCTCCATTGTTCTCGCTCGGCAAAGCATCCTGCGAGTAGAAATGAATAAAGAGCAATTCATTGACGTGAACTGGAGTAGCTCATACCTTCTCAGGTTGGCGATCGTCCGGAGAGGAATCCAGCAGCACGGAGTCGTCCCCGGTGCGACGAGCCGCTTTCGCCTTCTTGACTTTTGGCGACTGAGCAGGTGGCAGGCGATTCATCCAGGCGGGGACCCTGGTCGTGGAGGGAAGCCCGCCGGCTCTCATCGCCTTCAGGCAAGCCTCAACTTCTTCGGAAAGAGGCATCTCCAGGCAGCTACAGTATCGAACAAAGGGAAAGGAAGAAAAAATAACGGCGCACGCCACCGGAGGCTCGGGACGATATTTATAGCCCACATGGTGGGTCCCACCAAAGATTCCCGACGGGTCATCCATGAGCGGGCGAATACCAGGGGTTGGATGATTCTTCGCGAGCACAAATGTCCTCACGAAGAGCGGGGATTGTGTACAACCTTGATATTCGCCAGACGAGGAAACGGAGCTCGCCGAGGGCGAGCGAGAAGGGTCGGCGAGACAGACGTTCGACGGAATCACCTGAGGTCGACAAAGAGTTATATGCTCATTAAGGCCAGAGAGACGGTCTCGCAACAGGAGTTGCGAGATCCAGACTTCGCCGAGATCGGCCCTCAGCAGACAAGACCTCGGCAGATACCACCAAAATGGGCCAGCGAGGTCCTCGCAAGGCGATCGCCCAGAAGAGGCGTCGCGAGCAGGGTCCGTGAGAAGGCCCGCGAGAACTCGGGCAGTAAGGCCCTCGCAATCCCTTATCCATAAATCAATAGGGTCAACTTACCCTTTTACCCTTGGTGGTCTGCTCTTAGCCTCTCCAAACAGCGGAGTTTGGCTGTTAGCAGACTCATTTGGGGTGCGGATAGTAAAATCAAAAGGCGGAATCCTGCTATTTGCAGGCCAGATCAGAAAATCTATAAATAGGACCTTAAGGGCACCTTTGGAGAGGACTTCACTTCAGCTTCTCTCTCCTCAGGCTTTCTTTGGTTAGCATTCCCAGAGCTCTCCAAGGTGCCCGAGTCTCAGCTTTGGCTTGGGAGGGGAAGCGCTCAACGATCTTTCGGGTTAGCGGAGGGACCTCCTCGCTGTGACTAAGGTCTTAGTCAATCTTCCTAGTTTCCGGTCTACCTTTTCTGAGGGATCAGTAAGGGCTAGCCGCCCCTCATCTCGGTGAGGGCCCCGAACTCCACAAAAGATCGAGAAATCGGTTTCAACATATAGATTTATATATATATATTTATCAATAAATGCAAGACAAAATTATTTAAATTATAAATACTAGTGTTAGCACGAATACTCATGCACTCAATTGTTCCTCTATATATACCATTTTTTATCTACTATATATCATAGTTTTAAAAAAAAATCTATCATTATGTCGTCAAATTCAAATCAAATATGTTACAAAAAAATATTTGTTTAAATAATATTTTTTTATATATTATAGCCTACATTGAACTATTTAAAAGTTCTTAAATACTTGAAATTATGATTATTGATCTTGTAATCCGATCATTTTATTGATTATTTGACTACCACGAAAAAATTTAAAGAACTTCAAAAGTAGTTTGCATTTATGTGCTCACTGCTACTATTATCTTAGTTATTCCGACACTATAATAATCATCTCTGATAAGCGCTACACTTCATCAACACAATCAAATATTATCAACCGAGCGTCATCCATCTTGTCACATAGTTCAAAACCAACTCTACATAGAATATATCGTCAACACATCTACGAGTAGGGGTGTTCGAGAACTGAATTGAATCGAATAGCTCTTCAATCGAATTTAAATTTGTCATAGAATATAGAGTTCGTTCAAAAATTCACATCACGAGAATCATAAAAATAAGGCAAATTGATATTGGATAATAACACCAACTATAAAATTCATATCCCTCCCATCTCCTAATCAGTATCTTCATTATTCTAACCCTACATGTAGCTATCGGTCGCTCGGCGGGCCAATCAGAAACTGGCTCCACGTTACTATGGACCCTTCAGAATCATCCGGCGAGTGGGTCCAGTTGCTTATACCTTGGCACTCCCAGAGGGGTCGCGCATTCACCCAACTTTCCACGTCTCAGTGCTGAAAAGAAAACTTGGGGACTCAGTCCAGGCCGACCCCGTCCTTCCGGAGGCCACTAGCAGCGGGGAACTGCGTCCGTTACCAGAAACTATCTTACTTACCAAGTGGAAGAAGCGGGGCTCGGAGTACCGCCTCGAAGTACTCGTCAAGTGGAAGCACCTCTCCGATACGCACAATTCTTGGGTCGATCTTTTGGAGTTCCGGGAGCACTTTTCAGATTTCCATCTTGAGGACAAGGTGACTCTTGATGGGGGAGGGGATGTAATGCCTCCGCATCCGTTACAATTCGCAGGCCAACAATATTCAAGACGGCGCAAGGAAATACAAGACAACAGGGCTGAACCATCCGGTTCAGCCCCCTCTCAGCAATAAATAAAGAATAGGGGCTGAACCACACCGATTCAGCCTCTACTGGGGGGCCGGCCAGCCCCCTTGTCCCCGGGTATTAATAGGCCCGGGGACCCTCTTTTGAAGGCATGCAATATTCATCTCAGGTATCTTCCTCTCTCTTTCTCCTCTCAAACCCTAGCCGTCTTCCTTCCTCCTAATTTCCCTTAGATCCCCTTCTCTTCTCTCAAACCCTAGCAAGTTCATATCAATTGGTATCAGAGCATCGCTCCTACGGCCATGGTTACCACACGCACAGAAGCCGAAATCGCTCGCCTCGCCACCATCGAGGAGAACTACGTCGCCTTGGCGGATTCGGTGGCCGGCATCGAGGAACAAGTCAAGACCACCACCAAAAATCTGGAAGAGCGGATGGAAGGACGCTTGGATGAACTAAAAGCGTTGTTAACGCAATCCCTCCGAGGAAAATCGAACGGAAACAGTGAATACACGGGAGAAACCTCAAATCCAGCGTCGACGAGCATCGGAGGAGGCACGGGGGGGTCGGGCGTGATGCCCTATACCCACCCCGGCCCGGAGCCAGGACGGACGGGCGGCCACGGGGCGCCAGCAGCCGTTCCGAGCCCGCTAGGGCCGACGACCCTGTTTCCGCCCAGCGCCAGGGCGGGCGCTGCTGCCGCCAGAACGCCAGTCGGACCAGCCTCCACCCCCCACCAGCAGGTCGCCGGGGGGTGGTCCGGCCCTGGAGGGGTGGCCGCCGGTGGCGGGATCGCCGGAGGGGCTGCCGGACGTCAATTCGGAGCACCGGAGCAGAATTTTCGGCTGCTGCCACCTATGGGAGGTCCGATTGGAGTTGGAAACGGACTTTTACCCATGCCGCCACCCCTTGGGGCCCCGATGCGGATGGGGCAAGGAGAACCATGGCGGGAAAACCCTCCAAGACATGTATATGAGGAGGATGACCCTCCAATGGGACTGCAACACGATTACTATGGGCGACCAAATCTTATGGCGGAACCATTCCGGCATGGAGGTCACGAGCCGGATCTCGGGAGGAATGGAGGGGCTAATCAGCGGGCGTACATGCAACCGAAGAGGACTCAGATGAATTTTCCGAAATTCCGGGGCGGCGACGCCTTGGAGTGGGTGCAAAAGGCCGAGCTTTTCTTTACCTACCAGGAGATTCCCAAAGATCAATGGGTGCAGCTGGCCTCGTTTCACTTGGAGGATGACGCATACCAGTGGGCGCAGTGGTTTGTCCGCAACCAGGGCTACGACCCATGGGATTATTTTGTGGAAGGGTTCACGGCCCGTTTCGGGCCCCTAGAGTATGAGGATGTGGAGGCGACCTTGCAGAAGCTCAGGCAGAAGGGAATTGTCATGGAATACCGCACTGAGTTCGAGCGGTTAGCAAATCGGGTCAACTGGGGAGAAAAGACCCTTCTCAGTTGTTTCATCTCTGGACTGAAGGACCATCTGAGGGACGAAGTCCACGCATACATGCCGTCCAGTTTGAGCCATGCCATTAGTCTGGCCCGGATACAGGAGGAGCGGTTCAACCGCCAACGAAACCGGGGGACAACACGGGCAGTTCCAGCAGTACCAGCAGCACCAGGAGCCGGACGGCGAGACCCGCCACCGGCAGGACGACCGACTGTGACTCGATTGACTTGGCCAGAGCTACAGGCCAGGAAAGAAAAAGGGCTATGTTTCAATTGCGACGAAAAGTACACCCTCGGACATCGATGTCAGAAGGTGCAGGTCTTTATGCTATGAGAGGAGGATGACGAGGAAGAGCCCATCAGTTGTGAGGAGGTGGAGGAATTAGACCTGGCAGAGTTCGGAATCTGCCTGCAAGCCATGGAGGGATGTCCCGCACCGCTCACATTACGCATTGCAGGGAAGCTGGGACACGAACGGGTGACCATCTTGATCGATAGTGGAAGCACCCACAATTTTATCACCCCCACAGCAGCACTGAAGGCGGGGCATGCAGTTGACAGAGGGGCTTCCTTCCAGGTCATGGTTGCGGACGGCAGCAAGCTGCATTGTGAGGGGGCCCTGAAAGGGGTGGAGCTGCGGATTCAGGGTTATGTGTGCCAGACGGATGTTTACCTCTTGCCGATTCGGGGGTCTGATATGGTTTTGGGTGTGCAGTGGCTCCGCCAGCTCAAGAGGGTCACGACGGACTGGGAAAAGATGACATTGGAGTTTTCGCATTCGGGAACAGAGCATTGCCTTCGTGGCATTAGATCACCGCCGCTCAAGGAAATTTCCCTTCGGGGCTTACAGAGGATGGAGGAGGAGGGCAGTACTATTGCCATGATTTTGGGGGTCGAGGCCCTGGGGCCGGGCACAGCGGCAGAGCCAGAGCAGATACAGGGGTTGCTGTCACAGTTCGAGGATGTTTTTCAAGAGCCGTCCTCTTTGCCACCCTCTCGGTTCCGTGATCACCAGATTCAGTTGAAGGCCGGATCGGATCCGACCAATATCCGACCTTATCGCTACCCGCATATTCAGAAGGCCGAGATCGAGCGTAGTGTACGAGAGATGTTATCCACTGGCATCATCCGTCCCAGCACTAGTGCTTTCTCCTCACCGATCATCCTTGCGAAAAAGAAGGATGGATCGTGACACTTTTGTGTGGATTACCGGGGCCTGAATGGCTCTACTATTAAAGATATATTTCCTATTCCGATGATTGAGGAGCTGCTGGACGAGCTGCACGGAGCTAGCTTATTCACCAAGCTGGACCTCCGGTCTGGATACCATCAGATTCAGACGAAAGAGGAGGATATCCACAAGACGGCCTTTCGCACCCACGACGGTCACTACGAGTTCCTGGTGATGCCGTTTGGGCTGGCCAACGCCCCATCTACTTTCCAGGCAGTGATGAACGAGATCTTCCGGCCACTACTCCGTCGGTACGTTCTAGTTTTCTTTGATGACATACTGATCTATAGCAGGAATTGGGAAGATCATTGGGAGCACGTCCACCACGCCCTGAGCATTTTGAGGGAGCACCAGCTGTACGCCAAGCGCTCCAAATGCTCTTTTGGGCAGGAAGAGGTCGAGTACTTGGGCCACCTGGTGTCCTCCCGAGGCGTTCAGGCGGACCCAAAGAAGATCGAGAGCATGGTGACCTGGCCACAACCCATGACGATACGGGCCCTACGGGGCTTTCTCGGGTTGACTGGCTACTATCGCCGGTTCGTGCAGGACTACGGGAAGATTGCCCGACCCTTGACCCAGCTATTGCAGAAGGACGCCTTCGACTGGACGGCAGAAGCAGAGGCGGCATTCCAAGCCCTGAAACGGGCCATGACGACCACACCGGTGCTGGCACTGCCGGACTTTTCCAAAGATTTTGTGGTGGAGACCGACGCTTCAGGAGTCGGAATCGGCGCGGTATTGATGCAAGAGGGCCGGCCGATAGCTTACTTCAGCAAAGCTTTAGCGCCCCGGACTTTGGGGCTATCTACTTATGAGAAGGAGATGCTCGCCATCCTTCATGCGGTGGCTATGTGGCGGCCTTATTTGTTGGGGCGGCATTTTCAGGTCCGTACGGACCACCAAAGTTTAAAGCATTTTTGGAACAGTGCCTGGCCTCTCCCCTCCAGCAGAAGTGGCTGACGAAGCTGCTAGACTACGACTACGAGATTGTTTACAAGCAGGGGAAGGAGAATGTGGTGGCAGACGCCTTATCTCGTTTGCCAGAGGGCTCCCTAGCCCATATTTCCGGACCGATGATTGATTCCTTAGATGAGGTTCAGGTGGCAGTACAACAGGATCCAGCTCTCCGTGACATTGTCGAGGCACTACAGCACGGTCGTCCCACCGAGGCCGGCTATCACCTACAGGGAGCGCGGTTGTACTACCAGGGCCGACTCGTCCTTCCCGCCACGTCACCTTGGCGCACCATCATGATACAGGAGTTCCATTCTTCTCCTACCGGGGGCCACGCCGGTATCTTGCGGACCCTACAACGGGTCAGGGCGAATGTGTTCTGGAAGGGAATGCGGCGAGATGTTCAGAAGTTTGTCAGGGAATGTGACATCTGTCAACGACAAAAATACGAGACGACGTCCCCAGCCGGGTTGCTCACTCCCTTGGAGATTCCGCATCAGATTTGGGATACCATCTCTTTGGACTTCATCGACGGCTTACCCAAGTCTCAGGGCAAATCGGTGATTCTCGTAGTGGTCGACAAGCTCTCCAAGTACGGCCACTTCTTGGCCTTGAGCCATCCTTACACAGGCGAGTCCGTAGCGGATCTTTTTGCCAGGGAGATAGTGCGTTTCCACGGGATTCCTCGAGCCATCATCTCAGACAGAGACCCGGTGTTCATCAGCAAGTTCTGGAAGGAGTTATTTCGCCTACAAGGCACCACTTTGCGCATGAGCACGACCAACCATCCTCAGACCGACGGGCAGACAGAGGTGCTCAATCGCGGTGTTGAGACCTACTTGAGATGTTTTGTGATGGATGAACCGCAGACTTGGACCCAGTGGTTACACTGGGCAGAATATTGCTACAACACATCGTTCCATACCGCGAGCAAGCTCACCCCTTTTGAGGTGGTCTACGGCCGCCCACCTCCCACGCTGAGTTCCTATGATCCAGACAGTACATCTCTTCCAGCAGTAGGCCGGACGCTTCAAGAGCGGGACCAGACGCTCACCCTTTTGCGGGACAATCTTCGGACAGCACGGGATCGCATGAAAGCCCAAGCGGATAAGCATCGTAGGGAGCGGGAGTTTGCAGTGGGGGACGAAGTTTTCCTCCGTCTCCAACCCTACAGGCAGCTATCGGTCGCTCGGCGGGCCAATCAGAAACTGGCTCCACGTTACTATGGACCCTTCAGAATCATCCGGCGAGTGGGTCCAGTTGCTTACACCTTGGCACTCCCAGAGGGGTCGCGCATTCACCCAACTTTCCACGTCTCAGTGCTGAAAAGAAAACTTGGGGACTCAGTCCAGGCCGACCCCGTCCTTCCGGAGACCACTAGCAGCGGGGAACTGCGTCCGTTACCAGAAACTATCTTACTTACCAAGTGGAAGAAGCGGGGCTCGGAGTACCGCCCAGTTCTCAAGAAAGCTCTTCCTGGTGTTTCACTCCAAGAGTTCACTTGTGAATCATGTATCTACGGCAAGCAACATCGTGTTTCTTTCTCTCCTTCTTGTACCTGGAGTGATACTCCGTTATCTTTAGTTCATTCTGATGTATGGGGACCATATAGGATCCCCAGTGTATTTGGCTATCGCTACTTTATTACTTTTATTGATGACTACTCGCGTGTTACTTGGCTTTATTTTCTTCATGATCGCACTGAGATAACTTCTGTGTTTCGTGCATTTATTTCTGAAACACGTACGCAGTTCTCGACGCCTCTTAAAATACTTCGCATCGATAATGCCCGCGAGTACACAAGTCGGTCCTTCTCCGCCCTCTGCTCCGAGTTTGGTGTTATTCACCAAACCTCCTGTGTCTACACACCTCAACAAAATGGCGTGACCGAACGGAAAAATCGTCATCTCCTCGATACCGCTCGGTCCCTCATGTTCCAAATGCAGGTCCCAACAGAATTTTGGCACTTTGCTATTGCAACTGCTTGTCACCTCATCAATCGCATGCCCTCATCCGTTCTCTGCTTTGCCACTCCTCTAAGCCTTCTTCTTCCAGCCACTACTCCTTTTCCTCTCACACCCCGAGTTTTTGGGTGTGTTTGTTATGTTCACAACCTAGGTCCACCAGCAGACAAACTTGCTGCTCGTGCTACCAAACAGATGTTTGTTGGCTACTCTCGCACTCAGAAGGGCTATGTCTGCTACTCTCCTACAACAGGGAAAGTGACTGTCTCGGCCGATGTCACTTTTTGTGAAGATCAACCGTTCCACCTTTCCTCCTGTCCCCAATCCATACCTTCTACTATTACTCGTCCTATCATTCCAGTCACGCGTTCCTCTCCACCGTCACCTCCATCCCCGCCTTTGATCCATCCGCCCATTCGCTACGTCTACTCTCGCCGTAAATCCAAGGATATTTCCATACTGACGCCGTCAGCCACTGATGACACACCGCCCGCGGCTGATCCTGCATCTCCCTCTACGGCTCATCCAATGGCCAGCTATGTGTCTCTACACACTACAAGAAAACAGACTTAGCGGCGATTATTAGCAATTATTAAGAAGAATAAGAGGGGGAGAGGAAGCAGAAGAGTGAGAGAAGCTCACAGTGGGGAAGTTTCAGCCCAAAGCTGCCGAAAATCGCACAAGTCTAGCTGCAGAAATGCAGCAAGGAGAAGGTACCACCTTCTAAACTCCCTCAGCACCGACTAGCAGGAGAAGAAGCAGTCGTCGAGCGAGAGGAAGAAGTTGTAGCCAAACCCTAGCGTTTCCCCAGCCCGTCGAGCCCTCCGGAGAACGACGAGAGTGAGGGCTCCGATGTTCTAGCGTCAGCGGCAGAGATAAGGGCTTTGATGGCAGCAGAGCGAAGAGCCCCGTCCTCGGCGTTGGAGAGGGCTTTGATGGCGGCGAGTGAGCAAGAGCGAAGGGGAATGACGTCTGAGAGCGCTATCGGGAATAAGAGCGGGATTTAGGTTTTCCTCGTGAGCGGGATTTAGCGAAATTTTAGGCGCGTGGATGAAAACCGTGGTTAATAGTGATGTATTAGCCACGAATTATAATTTTTTGTGGCTAATACTATAGTATTAGCCATGAATCTCTTATTCCCTAGCTAAAATATAATTATTTGCCACTATTTTAATGGTGTGGCTAATACATGAGCATTAGCCACGATGTTTACTCCGTGGCTAAAAAAAGTGTAGCTAAAACCTAATTTTCTTGTAGTGACACCGGCTCTCTCCACCCCTCCACCAGTTTGCTACTTCTCTTTCCTCTATATCTATTCCTAACTCTGTGCAGGAGGCGCTTCAGCATCCGGGGTGGCGGGCAGCAATGGAAGAGGAGATGAATGCCCTCTGGGCTAATCACACCTGGGAACTGGTTCCCCTTCCTCCAGGTCAACATTGTGTTAGTTGCAAATGGGTCTTTGCGGTCAAACAGAATGCGGATGGAACTGTTGATCGTTTAAAAGCCCGTCTTGTGGCCCGGGGCTTCACTCAGCAACAAGGCTTAGATTATGAGGAAACCTTTTCTCCAGTTGCAAAACTCAACACTGTTCGTGTTCTTATCTCCGTTGTTGTGCACCGGCATTGGCCCCTTCTTCAGCTAGATATTAAAAATGCATTCCTTAACGGCGATCTGAAGGAAACTGTGTTTATGTGCCAACCTCCCGGGTTTGAGACCACGGGGGAGTCTCGTACACTTCATGTTTGTCGCCTTCTAAAGGCTCTTTATGGTCTCAAACAGTCACCACGAGCTTGGTTTGATAAGTTCTGCAAGGTTCTCTTAACTCTTGGGTTCACTCGGAGCTCCGCCGACTTCTCTCTATTCACCAAGCATGGACCAACTGGCACTGTAATCCTTCTTGTCTACGTTGATGATATCCTGATTACTGGCGATGACCTCTCTGGGATACAAAAGCTCAAAGAACATCTGAACTCGGCCTTCCAGACCAAGGATCTTGGAAATCTTAGATATTTCCATGGGATTGAAGTCGCTCGATGACCCGATGGGTTGGTTTTGTCCCAACGAAAGTACTGCATCGACTTACTTCATGAAGCAGGATACTCCGGGTGCAAACCTGCAGATACTCCTATGGATGCTAATCAAAAATTGTGTGCTGCTGGGTCCGACTCTGACCAGCTTCTTGAGAATCCAGAATACTACCGACGATTGGTTGGGAAACTGATCTACTTAACGGTTACTCGACCGGATATCTCGTTTGTTGTTGGTGTTGTAAGTCGCTTCATGCATACTCCGCGCACCTCTCACCTTCAAGCTGTTGACCGTATTCTCAGATATCTGAAGACCGCTCCGGGACAAGGCCTTGTCTACAAACCATCCAACTCACCATCTCTTCTTGCATACTCGGATGCTGACTATGCCGGGTCTCCTGATGATAGGCGCTCCACGACTGGTTTCTGCACTTACTTTGGTGGACACCTCATAACATGGAGAAGCAAGAAACAGACTGTGGTCGCCCGCTCCTCGGCTGAGTCTGAATACAGGGCTATGGCTGCTGTTGTGTCAGAATTAACATGGCTTGAGAGACTTCTTGGTGACTTGGGTGTCACTCTTCCTTCTCCAATAACACTTCGGTGCGACAGTCAGGCTGCAATTCATATAGCCAACAATCCAGTGTTCCATGAGCGAACAAAGCATATTGAGGTTGACTGTCACTTCGTCAGAGAAAAGGTTCAAGCAAAGAAGATAGAATTGGAGCATGTTTTTGCTGCGAGACAAATTGTTGACATCTTAACAAAAGCTCTTCCTCGGCCACTATATCTCCAGTTCTTATCCAAGCTGGGTGCCTACGATTTGTACGCTCCAGCTTGCGGGGGAGTGTTAGCGAAATCCACATAAAAAGACCCATGTACAGGCCCATTTAGGCCTTCTTCTCTTTAGTCCCACACCATGTATAGATTTTTTTGTATCACTCTCTCTCCTATATATATATGTATTCTTCCTTTGTATTTACACATGAGAAAATATATAAAAGGTTTTGGTGATTTTTCCTACAGATAATAACACCAACTATAAAATTCATATCCCTCCCATCTCCTAATCAGTATCTTCATTATTCTAAATTTTCACTTAGCAAATATACACATGCTTTTATGCAAATTGGAAATGAACATCACAGGTGCAAAAAATAACTAAAGAATCAACCAGAAACTCATGAATCTATCGGTTAGTGTCCAAACCATCAAAAACAGGAAAAGTATTTGTATTCAGAAGTTTGAAACTTTCTTACAATATTGCTGTTGCAGCATCTATTGAAGAACTACTATTTATACACACAAGAGGGCATGCCTGGATCAGTGGTTAAGTTGGCTCTATCGTCATCTGAAGAGCCCAACAATCCCTCAGAATGCCATTTTCGCTGTTAATAGAAGCGAAAATGGCTCTGTCTATCATAACAATGACGATGATCGTGGGATCGAGAACGACAAACTAACTGTAATGCTTCGTCCATACCGGTATAGAGTATATGAGAATTCCTGCAAGAAATGAGGGAAGGATGGTGAATATTGTATAGGCTAGAGCTTTCCCAGATTGCCTGCTTTGCCTCATGGCATATACTTCAGCAACAAAGGTAGACACAGTGCTCATGCAACCCAGGAAACCAAACTGGACTCCACTTACAATGATCTGGCATCTTTTAGTGTTCACCTACACAAAAATATCATTGTTAGTATTAGTAAACAAAAATTAAAAGTTATAAGAAATGAAGGCAATGATCATGATATGGTGCAGTTAAATGAATATATATAATGAAGAAATATTAAGTTCAACTATTAAAAAAGGGTAGCACGGTGCACATGTAACGGCCCCCTTATTGGCTACCGCTACAATTTAGCATATATATTTCATATATTCCATCAGAGGCGCAAGGTAAGAAATATTCAGTGCAAAACATTATAAAAGAGAGTACAAAAAGGAAAGTGCATGACAAAATAAACCCATTTTATTTCATATAAGATCTGATACAAGGTACACCAGTACAACAGGTAGCCCGATACATACATCAAAAGGGGCTTACCAAACACTGTACATATAAATATGACCTACTCATAACGTAGAACTACCATGTACAGACACGCATGTCATGAAGGAAAACTACAGACTCTACATAAAGTAGAATTGAAACTCCTCATGTGGACACTCTAGGTCTTTGCATCTCGCCCTGTGAGCGTCTAGGATGACGAACACTGCTGTAGAAACTTCAACCCATAAACGATACCTCTTCTCCTGGCGAGGAGAACATGGTCGACGCTGACTACTGGTGTCTGGAACCGTCTCTCCTTGACATGTTTAGTTTCATTTTCTAATTAGTTACAGGACTATGTGATTCTTAAATTTCCTTTCTTTTTCCTCATCTAATTAGTTAGCCGGTCAATTTGTCCTGTTTTTATTACTTAATCGATCCAATCCTTTATCCTCCCTCTACCACTAATTTTAGTACTCAATATAAACCTATATATTTATGCTAAGTATAGAATGTCTGTCCTACACATTTATTCGCATAAATTATTACAATTATTAATAGCTGTACAAATGACGGTGTCACAGCACAAAGCATCCCCGCGCAGCGAGGGTCCGGGGAAGGGTCCCACCACAAGGGTGAAATGTAGGCAAACCTTACCCTGCTTTTTTGCAAGAGGCGGACTCGAACCCGTGACCTTAAGGTCACACAACAACACCTCAACCAGTGCGGCAAGGCTCCCCTTCTACACAATCCATGCGAGCAAAAGAGAACTAAGGTCTTATATATGAAACATGATTAATTAATTAAAAGTAAAAGAAAATGTTAACCCTAAAATTATATTTTTAAATGTTTTGTAGTAATGCAAACTTCTGAAAGTAATAATATGAAAATTCTCAGTCCACAACAGCCCCATCCCCACCAAAGCTCAAAATCCGCAAATTTCTAAACCATAGAAATCTCATTGACTCCCTCGCAAAAATTGGAAGATCAAATCCGGGCATCCCTCCTCCTACCACCCACATCTTTCTGCCACACCTGTCCAGCAACCACCCTGATCAATTCATGAGTTTTATTTCAGTTTCAGATCTCTTTACATTATGCATGTATTTATCCTCACACCTAGTGAGATTCGGCTCATATTATTTACATAATTTTTTTGGAAACTTCTAACATAATTTGATTCATACTTGAAGCAGGAACAATCAAAAGTGAGATATGATCTAGTAAAATTCTCATACCGCCTTGCTAATTGTGGACAGAGCTGCCATAAGGAATGCTGCAAAAAAATTGGCCAATAGTGTCCCAATAGGGAGCCATTTGAGTGAGCCCTTCTTTCCTAAGCCCTGGCCATTAAGCCTAGAAAGGTACCATCGAGACCAAACACCAAAAGGCCCTAACAGGCAGCCTAACCAAAGGACGGCACCGTTGGTTAGATTGTCCATCTTTTTTACTGCCAAAGTACCACTCAAGCCCCATAATGAAACCCAAATTACTAGCATGAGTATTATAACCATCAGCTGCAACTTCAACGTATCCAGTCTCAGGCTCTGAAGCCTGCCTTTAGTTCTTTCTGGACAATTTTCAATCCATTCCGAGAAACATCTGCGAAGAGACTCCGCAGATTCCACCCCAATGGTGACACACTCATTCACAATAAACATGCCTGCAAAGGGAAACAAGTGTCAAAAGAATGAGGTATCACTTCAATAATGGGAAATAATGTATGTGCTCACATTTGCTACTCTTGTTGAATCCTGTAATGACTTTGAATGTTACTACCTAATTGAAATGCTGTCCATAATTCTCTGAGAACAGCGGGATAGTAAAATTAGAAGGAGTGTGAACTCATACACGTAGGAAGCAGAGTTATAAAATTAGCTCTTTGTAAAAAAAACTCCAAATTTGCTCCCAATCCAACATAAGAAAAAATTGCTTTTAGCAGAATGATTGCTGGATAGTTTGCATGCAAGAAATAGCATAACCTTCAAAGCTGGTATGCAGGTCTTGGCTGCTTTTATAGCCAACCCTGCTTTTAGAGATGTCATTTTAAAACCCTTTCACACATGCAAGCAGCACAGAATTCTGTCATGTTCAGTTTTAACATATTTTTGGTTTACATGTAAAACCTTCAGCATTTTAAATCGATGCACAATACAAATTTAGTATTGTTTTGATTTCTCAAACCCCAGATAGAACCAGTCAGCTCATGTAGAACCCATAATTGAAATCGATCCATATAACACTGAACTATACCAAATTAATCGTTTATCTTGGTCAGGACACTATACCAAATTAATCGTTTATCTTGGTCAGGACAAACGTTTATACTTACACCACTTTTTTATGTATTTGTACACTCCTAAGTAGTTGGAATAAGTCTACGGATAACAATGATGATAACACTCCTAGATACTAAGAAAGATTAAACTTCAGTTGAGCTGAGATTGTGTAATCAGAAAAATAGCTTGAAAAGTGTTATTGTGTAATGTACAATTATTTATTTATTTTATTTTGTTCCCATCGTATTGTTATTTGTATTGAGAATACCCTTGTATATATAGGTCTTTTTGACCAAAGCTAATGTATAAAGAAAGCTTTTTCCAAATCCCTATATGGTCCTCAGCCCCTTCCAGCAGCATCGATAGTCTCCTCCCTCCATTGTCAGCGTTAAAGCCCTCAGAGATCTCCTTCGCAGTTCCATCTTACAACCATCATCTTTCTATGTAACATAAAGTGAGTCGTATTCCATCAATCTCTACATTGCTGAGTGTGTCTCCCAGGTGATTTGTCGAATACAAATCAATTGTTCAACACATGATTCTTTCTGTATTTTGATAGTCACCGTCCCGCTCATTCATTCTTAATTTATTGGGTACAACCTTTCAGTCGAAGCCCTTGAGCAAAGCAGCTTCTCAACTTTCTCACAGCTAGCACCAAATGATGGGGAGCAACCCGCCCGACCTGTTCGGGTCTACTCACGACGACCACGGGCGCAGTGATGATCGAGACCGCTTATTTCGAGCGGCTCGACGAACTTTGTATTTTTGTCTCTTGTCATTTTTTATTTTGAGTTGTAATTTTATGTTTTATTTGAGTCATAGTGTTCGGCCAATCATAGCCGTTCATTTGTACTTAGAAAACTATAAATAGAGGGTGAGGGCTCTCATTTTAGGCATTGAAGATTGGATTCTAGAAGCCCAATCCTTGATCACTTCGGTGCCGAAGCCGACTCCGAAGCCCGGACTTGTTCTCCCTTCCCTATCGCTGGCCGGCCAAGCCATATACCCCCCTAGTGGCCGGCCATTCAGCCCCTCCACAAGCAGCAGCCCTCCATCTTCCCCCTCCTTGCCGTGGAGCCTCCTTCACCAACAGCCCCTCCTCCACAAGCAGCAGCTCTCCATCTTCCCCCTCCTTGCCGTGGAGCCTCCTTCACCAACAGCCCCTCCTCCTCCACAAGCAGCAGCCCTCCATCTTCCCCCTCCTTGTCGTGGAGCCTCCTTCACCAACATCCCCCCTCCTCCACAAGCAGCAGTCCTCCATCCCCCTCCTCCCTCACCTTGCCGTGGAGCCTCCTTCATCAACCCACTATCCTCCTCCACAAGCAGCAGTCCTCCATCTGCCTCCTCCCTCACCTTGCCGTGGAGCCTCCTCATCACCCACTACCCTCCTCCACCTTCTAGCAGCAGCCATCATATTTCCCCTCCAATTTTCCTCCAAAACAGCCCCAATACTCCCATCAAGACATCTCCGGCGATCATCGGAGTTCCTTTCCGGCCACCTCCGGTGGTTCTCCCCTACCTCCTTTACCTATTTCCATCATTTGGAGTTTTCCGGCGATCGCCGGAAAACGTCTCCGGCAACCACCACCGCCACCGGCAACCATCACCGCTACCGGCAACCACCTCCGTCCACCACCAGCCACCACCTCCACTGCCCATAACCTCCATAACTCCCCACTACTCCCATATTTCCACTCTCCTAAATTTTAGGAATTAATTCCTAAATGTGAGGATAACCAACCCCTACTTCTCAGCCCACTTCCCACCCGTAACTGAACCCCCACTCCCCTCAATTCTCTAACCTCCCCATTCCAGCCGGCTCTACCCCCTCTCCCCTTTCCTATTTCCCACTCGTGGAGCCACCACCTCTCCCCTCCTTCCATCAACAAATTTCCCCTTCCCTTCTGCTACCATCCTGCCGCCCAAACTCCCCCTAAGCTGCTGTATAATTGCTGTCCAGACACTCTACAGCAACCTAGAACCCCAACCAGGACACTCCCCATCTCTTCTCCACATCCCCACCACCTGGAAGCCCACTGCCGGCCACCCTAAATCCCTCTAGCCAAGAGCTAGGCTGCTGTCCAGCTTTCAGGACAGCCATATCTCCCTACAGCCTGCAGGAATTGCCTCCCGGCACACCTCATAGTTACTGTCCCATTTTCTGGACAGTGTCATACAGCATCTGAGTACTGAAAACAGCCACGAACAGCCCTCAGTGAGCATCCCCAGCCCTCCCCTCTCAATAGTTGTTGGTAGACAAGGTGTGTTGTCATTCCTTTTAGCATTGAGTTTTGTGTTTATTCTCTACTTGTAGAGATAGTGGTTTGTAAGTTTTGTCTTCAATCATTTTGGTCTTTGTGATTTCCCATTTAAATAGTATTTGTTTTCGCGCACTCTCGCGCTCATACGCATCTCTTTGTTACCTTGGTTTTAAATTGCTTTAATTCAATTGTGAAAAAATCTAGTTATATGATTTATAAATATTGTTTTGCAAGTTTGAATTCGCCGGACATTTGCATTTGCGCTTGCATCTAACCTTAGGTGATCATTAACGCCTTACCCTACGTCACCAAACCTCCGCTCATCCTTTTTCTTCTCGTCCACATTTGTTGCACTGTAGTTATGGGCACCCATTGAACGCATCCTATAGTATAGCTCCAACGTTGTCTTCTACATCTCCACATGGGACTTGTGAGGAGCTTCGTATTGTCATCCTCAAGCACACCAACCGAGATAATTATCTCCAATGGGCTAACTGATTTTGTTGGGCTCTTCCATGCACGGTCAATTCCATATAGTTAATGAGATTCATGTCACTATCTCGGAATAATGGTTTCGTTACGATGGATGCAATTAGGCTTAAATGCTTCTATGGAGAAATTCAGAATAATCTTGTTCAAGATCATACTCACCTCTTTTAATGAGACGTGCAACGATAGACGAGGAAATGCAAGCTCTATGGGACAAGCGTGCATGGAAACTCATCCAGTTACGCTCATGTCACTCTCGCGTTGGCTGCAGTTGGGTGTTTGGGAAATACAAACCCAATGGTTTGGTAAGCACCTCAAAGCGTCATATGGCTTGTAACTTTACTCAACACCGGGGAATAGATTATGAAGATACATTCTCACCGGTTGTAAAATTGAATACCATTTGGGTCTGATCTCACTTATTATACATCATGGTTGGAAATTGCATTAATTAGATATCAAAAATATCTTTCTTCGTGGAGATTTGGCTGAGACAGTATAAGCGATTACATGGGAGTCTCTTATAAGTTATCTTTGGAAATCTCTATGATCTCAAGCGGTCTCCTCGAGTTTGATTCAAGAAATTCAGTCAAGTGGTTCAAGAAATTGGCTTTAGATGGAGTTCATCCGACTTCTCGTTAATTATCCATCAACCCTATGGGGCGTAATAATCTTCTTGTCTAGTTGACGACATTATGATCACCGGTGATTGTGCAATTTTCAAAGCTAAGCTTCACCTAGATAGATATTTTCAAACAAAAGACCTTCATCCTCTTCGCTACTTCTTAAATATCGAGGTGGCGTCTCGAGGTTATTCCTAGATTCTCTCCCAAAGAAAATATTACACGTATCTCTTAACAAATGCCGAATATTTGAGATGTAGACCTACTGAGACACGTGGAGGCAAATGTGACACTCTTTTATTGCCTCTAGTTCAGATCTTCTATTGCCCAATCCTATTATTAGTAGCTAGTTGGGAAGCTAATCTATTTCATAGTCACACGACACAGTATCTACTTTGATGTGGGCACTGAGAGCCAGTTCATGCATCCTGCGACATTTTCTCATTTACAGGAAAAAAATTGGTTATAAAGGAAAGAAAAAACAACTACATCCTGTATCGCTTAGGAAAAGCAACTCCTTGAGCATCTGCCATGAGAATAGTGACGGCGCGCGACCACCCACACACGTCTATTCCCGCAGGAGGCGGTGAACCGTCGCTCAGACGATCGATCCGAGACTACGGATGCGTCCGGAACATCGTTGCGAGTCAAATTACTATATTTATTTATGTTCTTATGTTGTATTTG
The DNA here is from genome assembly GCA_033032865.1 of Dactylorhiza incarnata. NCBI lineage: Eukaryota > Viridiplantae > Streptophyta > Magnoliopsida > Asparagales > Orchidaceae > Dactylorhiza > Dactylorhiza incarnata. The sequence goes on along the minus strand of JAWHQI010000309.1, from coordinate 2,168,406 downwards.
GCGCCCGATCGGACCGGGCATTATGAGCCGTCCGTTTCGGGACTCTTCTCCGCGCAGGTGCGACGCCGGCGTTCTCCTCCTCCCATTGGTGTGACTCCAAGGGTAAGCCTCCCTCCTCTCCTCCTCCCCTTCCAGCCTCCCTACCCCGGCCCCCTCCCTCCTCCCGCCTGAACCCTAGCCCTCCCAACCACTCGCAGCCCCTCCTCCCTCCCAGCCACTCGCCGCCAAGCCTCGCCTCCCCCTCCCAGCCCGCCGCCGAACCCTCCCTCCTCCAGCCAGCCCACCGCCAGCCTTTCCCCTCCCTCCTGCCGCCGTCCAGCACGCCCCCTCTCCCCACCTACATATATCCTGCCACCTCACTACTCCTCCAGCAACAACCTCCCGCCCCGCCTCCCCTTCCCCCTCCGTGACTCCACTTTCCAGTCCTACGTCCTGCAGCCCCACCCCCAGTCCCAGGCCAGCCACCTTCCCCTCCCCTCCACGTCTTTGGGCCACTAAACCCTACCCCTCTACATATACGACCCGTCAACCGCCGCCGTCGCTAGTTTTCCAGCCTTCCGCTTCCGTGGAACCCTCCGTCAGCCCAATCAGCCCCCGCTTACACGTGTAAGTCTAGTTTGGAGTTAATTTCTTTTGTTCTTGAACATTTGGCGCTTGTGCTTGTAGTGGATGTTAATCTTGTCTTGCTATTAGTGTCGCCCTCTGTATAACTTGCAGGGTTTATTCGGCGTGTGCTTAAAATTATTTGCAACTCGTTCGTTTGTGAATCACGCTAGCTTCTTTAAATTAAAATTGTGAACGTTCATGCTTATGCTTGTTTCTCTATAATAATTAATTATTGTTGCTGATTTTTGAACGGACCGTTTTGCATCATTCGCATCTTGGCTCGCACTTAGTGTGTCCATTTTCGAGGCCTACCACTGCATCAAATAGGCAGCAGATTATTTGGTGGTGAGTGAAGCACTACAAAATCATCATCCCTACACAACAACCAGCTTTAACGAGATAGTCCGCACAAAAGTTGTCTTCTCTGAGAATGTGTTGGATAGAGCAACACCAAGACCTCTTCATGATTGAACGTACATCCTCAATCAAGTTCCCATGCGGGTGGAAACTTGTATCAGCTGTCAAGATCAAATCCAAAGTGAACTTTGAATCAGTACTACACTGAACTACCTTGTAACCATTCCTCCAGGCAAGCAGCAACCCCAACCTCAGGGCTTGGATTTCAGCCACATTATTCTAATAAATTCCTAACTGGGAATGAAAGCCAGATCAGAGTCCAGATCGGGGGAATTGAGTGCATTCTTCGGTATCTACAGTGCCCAGATCAGGGTCACATACATGAACTACCATATACTCTCACTCTCTCTTGTCTTACTTTGATGCAGATTATGATGAATCTATAAATGACCATTGATCCACTAGTGAATTTTGTGCGTACTTTAGTGGGAATCTCATCACATGAAAGACTATAAGTTACAATAAGTGAACCGTAAAATCTCATTGGGGCAAAATCAAGTGGCTATTTATAGCCTACAATATTTAATATTACAACACTCCTCAAGATTGGCGAAATATATTCACTAAGCTCATCTTGTCACAACCTGATACGATGATGCATCCGCCAACGCACACCAGCTTGCAGGAGGCAAAAGAGCGCATGTGAAAACCTCCTTAGTTAATTAGTGTAATTAATTGGTATTAATTAATTAATTAATATTAATTAAGTATTTTATTATTGTTTATTGTCATGTGAGCCCCCTCCTCCCTATATAAGGAGGAGGTATGTGAGTGTTTTAGGCATCTTTTGATTATTAGGGTTTGACCCTCATTTGAGAGAGGGGTCTTAGGAGGAACCAGCCTCCTAGATCTTGGCCGGAGTCCGCTCCGGATTGTATCTGCGTTCTTGTTTATTGCAATCATGTATCTTGATTTGTTCGATACTCTATCAATGTTCCGACCTGCCGGCCCCGCCCGCTCGTTCCAAGCCGCTGGGGATCAAGCCACGGTGAACACCCGCCTCACCGCCATCTCCGTCTGTGCCGCGCTCAATCAGCGAACAGAGAAGCTCGCCAACATTCTGGCCATGGCGCAACGCCTCCACGATAAGCTCGATCGACTCCGACCACCAGATTCCGTCACGCCTCCGCAGATCCCGCAGCTTCCGCACCGCCAGCTTCCAGCGGATCCTGCACCGCCGATTCCAGCGGATCCTGCACCGCCGATTCCAGCAGTTCCCGCACCGCCCGATTCCAGCAGATCGTGCAGCTCCTGCATCGCCGATCCAACAGATCTCGCACTGTCAGCTTCCAGCACCACAGATCCCGCACCGCCGATTCCAGCAGCTCCCGTACCGCCCGATTCCAGCAGATCGCGCAGCTCCCGCACCGCCAATCCCGCAGATCCCGCACCGTCAGCTTCCAGCACCGCAGATCCCGCACCGCCTCCGGCAGCCCGATTCAACACGGCTTCTGCCCACCACAGCTCCAGCACCGCCTCCGACCGCCAGCTCCAGCCCGCGCCGGTTCTGGCCGCAGCACCAGAAGGCCACGCCTCCGGCGCCCTCGTCCGCCAGATCCAGCCCGCGGCATCTCCTGTAACGGCAACGCGCGACCGCGACCGCCCCTCTCCGTAATCGTCATCTTCCTCCACCGCATGCGTCGACTCCTCTTCTGCCGCCTGCATCCGTCTCCTTTCCCGCTCGGCCGCTCTTCCCCTCCTTGAGTCGCACGCCTTCTATTTCTTTTTCCTTTTACTTGGGAATTCGCACTGCCCCTTTCTTTTTCTGCCTTCTGCCGCCTCCCCCACTCACCCAAACCGCCAGCTACAACCCTTCACTCCAAGACAAAACCTTAGCCAGACCCCCCTCTTTTCTCTCTCAACCTTTTATCATTTCGCCGTTTTATTCCCATTCTCGCTACCCCACGGCGACAAGTTGTATGTCCTTCTCGTTCTTAAAGACCCCGACAAAATTTTTAGCCTTGATCTTGGGGACAAGGTCAATTTTCAAGCGCGGCCTATTGTTACGATGATGCATCCGCCAACGCACACCAGCTTGCAGGAGGCAAAGGAGCGCATGTGGAAACCTCCTTAGTTAATTAGTGTAATTAATTGGTATTAATTAATTCATATTAATTAATATTAATTAAGTATTTTTTTATTGTTTATTGTCATGTGAGCCCCCTCCTCCCTATATAAGGAGGAGGTATGAGAGTGTTTTAGGCATCTTTTGATCATTAGGGTTTGGCTCTCATTTGAGAGAGGGGTCTTAGGAGGAACCAGCTGTTATGTGTTATGATCCTCCGTTAGTTATCTTATTTACCTCGTCATGTGTATTGAGTCATAGTTATTAGACTCGTAGTAATGTTTTAGTATTTTAATATTGTTTGCATTTTATGTATTTACGGGTATGTCATCCGGGGTTCTATAAATAAACCCTTCTCTTGTATTTGGGGATTATCAAATGAATTATGAAAGTTTCCTTCTCTCTCTCTAAATTCCTCTCCCTCTCTCTCTAAGCTCTTCTCTCCTTCCCCCACCCTCTAGGGTTTCTTCCTCTCTCATCTCCTCCTCCACCACTCTAGGGCTTGCCCTTGTATCTCCTCCACCAACAACCCGACAACGACCTAAGCCCATAACAACTTGGTATCAGAGCCATCCTTCCTCGGCTTCTTACTTCCGCTGTCCGCTCAGTTTGATCATTCTCAGCCGACTATCGAAGCAGCACACCTCTGCTTCCCTAGATCGAAACCCGTCGCAAGCCTTCCGACCTTCCGCCGCTGCTTCCGCACGCCAAGCCACCCCGCTCTGTTCACGGTTGGCTTCCGCACGTCTCCTTCCAGCGCGCGTCCGTGCACCCTCCAGCGCTCTGTCCAGCGCACCTTCTGCTCCTATTCCGCCGCACCTTCCTGCGCTCCTTCCAGCGCGCGACCGTATCACGTCCGCCAGCCGCCCCTGTCGACGCTCGTCTGCTGCGACTTCATCGACAAGCACGCCTCCCCAACAGACGCATCTTTTCAGTGAACCCTGCGCCCCTATTCTGCCTTCTAATTAAAACCTGCAGCACTCCTCTGCGGCTACATCTGCGCCTGTTCTCCAGACCGCCTACAACGCACTCTGTCCGTGTCCCGTGACATTTCTGTGGCCCCCCATCTTCATCGAGCCACGCCCCAACTCTCTCGGGCTGCACGCTACCGTCTGTCCCCTTTGCTCTAAATTAATTCCTCCAGAATTAATTCTTTTTTTTTCACTTCCCTAGTCCCCTTTTCTCATCAACATCATTCCTCCAGAATTAATTCTTTCCTCTTGGAATTAATTATTTGCCCATTACTTGATGGACATGCAACTACGTGACATAAAATTAAGTGCCGCGGACGAAGCCGCCCTTTGTTCGAAGTTGTGGGAAATGTTACTGTACAACCCGGGGTTCGCCTGGCTCCTCCCATAGGTCTCGCAGAAGGTTGTTGGGTTAACATAGGCGAGATCACTGAGAACAAGATCTCGGCAACTAGAGTAAGGCGAGATCGGCTAGTGAATCCGGATCTCGCCGAAATACTTGCAGTAGGCGGGGTCTCGCCCTCCCCGCGTCTGGTGGGTAGGCTGCGTTCCTCAGGTTCAGCGAGACCCTCGAGCTCGCAGAAGCAGCAGGGATTCTCGCATGCGATTTGGCGAGACCGAGAAACAAGCAGATCTCGCAGACCCCTCTTCCAGGGGTCTGGAGGTTAGAATTACTTTTTGCCCCTGATGGTCTGCTCATAGCCACTTGGAATAGCGGAGTTTGGCTGTTAGCAGACCAAATTGGGGTGCGTATAGTAAAATCAGGAGGCGGAATTCCGCTATCCGCAGACCAATTTAGGAAAACTATAAATAAGACCCAAAGGGCACCTTGGGAGGGGACGCATCTCTTGGCTTCCCTTTCCTCTGGCCATCCTTGCCGAGACTCCCCAGAACTCTCCAAGGTGCCCGAGCCTCAGCTTTGGCTCTGGAGGGGAAGCAATCTAAAGATCTTCCGGGTGAGTGGTGGGACCTCCCTGCTGAGGCTAAGGATCTGTGTTAAGTTCCGAGACCCCGACTTGTTTTCCCCGAGGGACGAGTAAGTGCTAGTCACCCCCCAACCCGTTGGGGGCCCCGAGCTCCACAGGAAACCAATTTCTGGTTTCAACATTCTTGGTGCGGTGAGCGTGGAGTGTGACTAGTTCAGGAAAGTCTTTAGGAGGAAGCATGGCGGGCGAGGACGAGCGAGACGCAGGGTTCGGAGGCTCGCCACCCACAGGAACATCGGTAACAGTGGAGATGTTGGCCGAGCTCAAGAGGATATGCTTGGGGCTTTTCAAAGCGTCATCGCATCGGCGCTTGGTGGTTTCGCGACCCCGGCCCCTCAGATGGCTCCTCCATCTGGGGTTGGCGAGAACGCCCCAGGCCAGTGAGTAGGAAAGGAGACGACAGCCCAGGAGGTAGGCCGAGATCTCGCTGGCCGAGAACTCTTCCCCAGTCCAGCGGGAGCGAGCGAGGTTCCGGTCAGGGTGATCTCGGCAGAAGGGGTCCCGACAACCGTGTACTCGGCGAATCCAAGGACAACAGGGGAGACGTCGGCAGGAGGTTTCGCAGGAAGAGTGGAACAAGTTCAGAGGGTGAGTGGGGGAAGCCCTTTTTGTGAGTTGGTGCTCTCGGCACCACTCCCCGAGGGGTTCAGGGAGCGACCATGATGTTGTATGTTGGAAACAGCGATCTCGTTCCCCACTTGCAGTGGTTTGAAGATATGGTCTCGATTAGACCTATGTCGGACGCCTTCAAGTGCCGACTTTTCGCCACCACCCTGAAAGAGAAGGCGAGGGACTGGTTTTACCAGTTGCCCTCGGGATCAATTTATGTCTTTGAAGACTTGCGCAGGGATTTCCTACTGCGCTTCTCTACTTTGAAGAAGAGGAAGAAGGACCCAGAGTCCCTTTTCGGTATCAAGCAGAAGCAGGGGGAGTCGCTAGCTCAGTATCTGGAGCGGTTCAGGGAGGAGGTCCTCCTCATTCAAGAGGTGCCCGGGCATACTCTCCAGCTGGCCTTCACGGTGGGGCTGCGAGAGGGATTCTTCAAAATGGACCTCAAGAGGAGGGCCCCTCTGTCCTACGAGGAGTTGATGGAGAAAGCGGCGGAGGAGGTGGACGGGGAGGCAGCAAACCCCGAGTTCACGAAGAGGTTGGCACGGCTAAGCGAGCCGGAGAATAGGCAACCGGAGGGAAGGAGAAGGGAGGAAGTCAGGGCCCCGGAGTTGGGGTGGAGGCAGCAAGGTGGTGGGATGCAGGGCCCGGGAAGGGGGTTCCACCATGGAGGAGGTAACTTCCAGGGAGGACAAGGGAGACCTCATAAGCTGGGGTGGAGGCAAGGCCCGAGGCCGCCTCCTCCCCCGGCTCAACAAGCGATGGAGATCGGGAGGGGAAGAACAGGAAGAGGAAGGGGAGTGGGAGCCGGAGGAGCCGGTCCCAGGAGGAGAAACAGAGGAGCAGGAGGCGAGGGGAGGGTGGCGATGTTGCCATATTGCGACTTCCACCAGGAGGAAGGTCACGCAACAGCCACCTGCCCGGAATTTCTGGAGATGAGGGAAGCCAGGGTCCCAGCACCGCAGCCGCAGCAGCGCCCGGTGAGGATCGAGGAGGTCCTAACTCAGGAAGACGAGGAAGAGAGATGTGAGGACCGGGTGGATGTGGGAGCCCGAGGGGGGATCGGGGTGATCCATGGGGGAGTGGGGATTGAGGCGACCCGAAATGCGAGCCTCCACGCTATGTATCGTCGGAGCGTAGCTTCGACATCCCAAGCCCCGCCCCCAGTGGAGAGGATCACCTTCTCCTAGAGGGATATGCCAGGTCATGAGGACCCGTTCTGCGATGCGCTGGTCATCCAGACCGCCATCGAGAACTTTACCGTCTCGCGGATCTTGGTGGACAATGGAAGCTCAGTCAACGTCATCTTCAAGAAGGCGTTCGACGAGATGAAAGTAGAGGCCCGAAGGGTGTTGGCCTCGGACGGCCCCCTGTTTGGCTTTTCAGGGGAGAGAAAGGAGGTGGAGGGTGGAGTAGGGCTCCATGTGACCCTCGGGGGGCAGTCGCGGAACTGCCGTTTCGTGATCGTGGATGCCCCGAGCAGCTATAGTGCCATCTTCGGACGGCCCCTCATCAGCACGTTCCGATGCGTCCCTTCCACCCTCCACCAGTGTCTTAAGTTCAACACAGGTGGAATCCAGGTCCGGGTCCGGGGGGACCCTAAGGTGGCGAGGCAGTGCTATGTGACGGCTGTCAACACCATCTCCTGGATGGGAGAGGCGGAAGAGTGGGATAAAGCGATGGAGGAGGCGGCCGAGGCCGGAGACGAGAAGGAAGACGAGGAGAAGGCGGAGGAAGGAGAAGTTCATGCCCAGGAAGGGGTTGCTGAGGGACCCCGGGCGAAGAGAGGAGAAGGAGAAGGGAGAGAAGAGAGGGCCCAGGAGGGAAGGGCGGAGGAGCTGATGGAGATAGAGGAGGATGAAGGAGCCCAAGAGCTCGCTTGCGGTGGCGAGGAGGAGAAGTCTTGGGGTGAGCAGTCCCGGCTGGAGGCCGTGGACGAGGTCGTGGAGCTAGAGGTCATCACTGTACAACCCGGGGTTCGCCTGGCTCCTCCCATAGGTCTCGCGGAAGGTTGTTGGGTTAACATAGGCGAGATCACTGAGAACAAGATCTCGACAACTAGAGTAAGGCGAGATCGGCTAGTGAATCCGGATCTCGCCGAAATACTTGCAGTAGGCGGGGTCTTGCCCTCCCCGCGTTTGGTGGGTAGGCTGCGTTCCTCAGGTTCAGCGAGACCCTCGAGCTCGCAGAAGCAGCAGGGATTCTCGCATGCGATTTGGCGAGACCGAGAAACAAGCAGATCTCGCAGACCCCTCTTCCAGGGGTCTGGAGGCTAGAATTACCTTTTTGCCCCTGATGGTCTGCTCATAGCCACTTGGAATAGCGGAGTTTGGCTGTTAGCAGACCAAATTGGGGTGCGTATAGTAAAATCAGGAGGCGGAATTCCGCTATCCGCAGACCAATTTAGGAAAACTATAAATAAGACCCAAAGGGCACCTTGGGAGGGGACGCATCTCTTGGCTTCCCTCTCCTCTGGCCATCCTTGCCGAGACTCCCCAGAACTCTCCAAGGTGCCCGAGCCTCAGCTTTGGCTCTGGAGGGGAAGCAATCTAAAGATCTTCCGGGTGAGTGGTGGGACCTCCCTGCTGAGGCTAAGGATCTGTGTTAAGTTCCGAGACCCCGACTTGTTTTCCCCGAGGGACGAGTAAGTGCTAGTCACCCCCCAACCCGTTGGGGGCCCCGAGCTCCACAGGAAACCAGTTTCTGGTTTCAACATTCTTGGAGCGGTGAGCGTGGAGTGTGACTAGTTCAGGAAAGTCTTTAAGAGGAAGCATGGCGGGCGAGGACGAGCGAGACGTAGGGTTCGGAGGCTCGCCACCCACAGGAACATCGGTAACAGTGGAGATGTTGGTCGAGCTCAAGAGGGATATGCTTGGGGCTTTTCAGAGCGCCATCGCCTCGGCGCTTGGTGGTTTCGCGACCCCGGCCCCTCAGATGGCTCCTCCATCTGGGGTTGGCGAGAACGCCCCAGGCCAGCGAGTAGGAAAGGAGACGGCAGCCCAGGAGGTAGGCCGAGATCTCGCTGGCCGAGAACTCTTCCCCAGTCCAGCGGGAGCGAGCGAGGTTCCGGTCAGGGTGATCTCGGCAGAAGGGGTCCGGGCAACCGTGTACTCGGCGAATCCAAGGACAACGGGGGAGACGTCCGCAGGAGGTTTCGCAGGAAGAGTGGAACAAGTTCAGAGGGTGAGTGGGGGAAGCCCTTTTTGTGAGTTGGTGCTCTCGGCACCACTCCCCGAGGGGTTCAGGGAGCCGACCATGACGTTGTATGTTGGAAACAGCGATCCCGTTCCCCACTTGCAGTGGTTTGAAGATATGGTCTCGATTAGACCTATGTCGGACGCCTTCAAGTGCCGAATTTTCGCCACCACCCTGAAGGAGAAGGCGAGGGACTGGTTTTACCAGTTGCCCTCGGGATCAATTTATGCCTTTGAAGACTTGCGCAGGGGTTTCCTACTGCGCTTCTCTACTTTGAAGAAGAGGAAGAAGGACCCAGAGTCCCTTTTCGGTATCAAGCAGAAGCAGGGGGAGTCCCTAACTCAGTATCTGGAGCGGTTCAGGGAGGAGGTCCTCCTCATTCAAGAGGTGCCCGGGCATACTCTCCAGCTGGCCTTCACGGTGGGGCTGCGAGAGGGATTCTTCAAAATGGACCTCAAGAGGAGGGCCCCTCTGTCCTACGAGGAGTTGATGGAGAGAGCGGCGGAGGAGGTGGACGGGGAGGCAGCAAACCCCGAGTTCACGAAGAGGTTGGCATGGCTAAGCGAGCCGGAGAATAGGCAACCGAAGGGAAGGAGAAGGGAGGAAGTCAGGGCCCCGGAGTTGGGGTGGAGGCAGCAAGGTGGTGGGATGCAGGGCCCGGGAAGGGGGTTCCACCATGGAGGAGGTAACTTCCAGGGAGGACAAGGGAGACCTCATCAGCTGGGGTGGAGGCAAGGCCCGAGGCCGCCTCCTCCCCCGGCTCAACAAGCGATGGAGATCGGGAGGGGAAGAGCAGGAAGAGGAAGGGGAGTGGGAGCCGGAGGAGCCGATCCCAGGAGGAGAAACAGAGGAGCAGGAGGCGAGGGGAGGGTGGCGATGTTGCCATATTGCGACTTCCACCAGGAGGAAGGTCACGCAACAGCCACCTGCCCGGAATTTCTGGAGATGAGGGAAGCCAGGGTCCCAGCACCGCAGCCGCAGCAGCGCCCGGTGAGGATCGAGGAGGTCCTAACTCAGGAAGACGAGGAAGAGAGATGTGAGGACCGGGTGGATGTGGGAGCCCGAGGGGGGATCGGGGTGATCCATGGGGGAGTGGGGATTGAGGCGACCCGAAAGGCGAGCCTCCACGCTATGTATCGTCGGAGCGTAGCTTCGACATCCCAAGCCCCGCCCCCAGTGGAGAGGATCACCTTCTCCCAGAGGTATATGCCAGGTCATGAGGACCCGTTCTGCGATGCGCTGGTCATCAAGACCACCATCGAGAACTTTACCGTCTCGCGGATCTTGGTGGACAATGGAAGCTCAGTCAACGTCATCTTCAAGAAGGCGTTCGACGAGATGAAAGTAGAGGCCCAAAGGGCGTTGGCCTCGGACGGCCCCCTGTTTGGCTTTTCAGGGGAGAGAAAGGAGGTGGAGGGTGGAGTAGGGCTCCATGTGACCCTCGGGGGGCAGTCGCGGAACTGCCGTTTCGTGATCGTGGATGCCCCGAGCAGCTATAGTGCCATCTTCGGACGGCCCCTCATCAGCGCGTTCCGATGCGTCCCTTCCACCCTCCACCAGTGTCTTAAGTTCAACACAGGTGGAATCCAGGTCCGGGTCCGGGGGGACCCTAAGGTGGCGAGACAGTGCTATGTGACGGCTGTCAACACCATCTCCTGGATGGGAGAGGCGGAAGAGTGGGATAAAGCGATGGAGGAGGCGGCCGAGGTCGGAGACGAGAAGGAAGCCGAGGAGAAGGCGGAGGAAGGAGAAGTTCATGCCCAGGAAGGGGTTGCTGAGGGACCCCGGGCGGAGAGAGGAGAAGGAGAAGGGAGAGAAGAGAGGGCCCAGGAGGGAAGGGCGGAGGAGCTGATGGAGATAGAGGAGGATGAAGGAGCCCAAGAGCTCGCTTGCGGTGGCGAGGAGGAGAAGTCTTGGGGTGAGCAGTCCCGGCTGGAGGCCGTGGACGAGGTCGTGGAGCTAGAGGTCATCACCCGACTGGGGGTGGTGGAGAAGGTCCGGGTCAGCGGAGAACTCAACCCGGAGGAGAAGGCGGAGATCCTCGCCTGCGTTCAGAAGAACGTGGACCTCTTTGCTTGGAGCGCCGCGGAGATGCCCGGGATAGATGCGGATGTGGCTTGCCACCGCCTCAATCTCAAACCCGGCACCCGCCCCATCCGTCAGAAGAGGAGGGCCACGGCGGACAAGCTGGAAGGGCCCATCCGCGAGGAGGTGGAAAAGCTCTTGAAAGCAGGTTTTGTATCGGAGATCCAGTACCCAGGCTGGGTCTCCAACGTCGTCATGGTAAAGAAGGGTGGAGGTAAATGGCGAATGTGTATCGATTTCTCTTTACTTAATAAATCATGCCCGAAAGATTGTTACCCTCTGCCTAGAATCGACGCGCTGGTTGACTCAGCCGTCGGTTTCCATATGATGTCTTTCTTAAATGCTTTTTCAGGTTATCATCAAATTCGCATGCATCCCCCCGACATCAAGGATGTCTCCTTCATCACGAGGGATGGATGCTACTGTTACAAAATGATGCCCTTCAGGCTCAAAAACGCAGGGGCCACGTACCAAAGAATGATGGACATAGTCTTCCGTGAGCAGAAGGGGAGGAACCTAGAGGTCTATGTTGACGACCTCATGGTCAAGAGCCGAGATCTCGAGTCCCGCCTCCAAGACCTCGAGGAGACTTTCGGGACTCTACGAAAGTTCAAGATGAAACTCAACCCTCTGAAGTGTGTCTTCGGAGCCAGTCGGGGGAAGTTCTTGGGGCACCTGCTCACCCCGGCTGGGGTAGAGCCTAACCCGAACAAGGTCAAGGCAATCCTTGAACTGGCACCCCCAAGAAACGTTAAGGAGGTCCAACGCTTGACAGGGAAGCTGGCTGGGTTGAGTAGGTTTCTCTCGAAGGCCGGTGAGAAATGCTCCTCTTTCTTCAAGGTGCTACGGGGTAACCAAAAATTCGAATGGACCCCCGAGTGTGAAAAGGCATTCCAGGTGCTGAAAGAACAATTGACCAGGGCCCCCCTACTGCAAGGGCCGAGGCCAGGGGAGAACTTATCCCTATACCTGGGGGGTAGGATTGGAGGCTGTGAGTTCCGTGTTGGTCCGAGAAGAGGGGAAGAAGCATCTACCAATCTACTATGTGAGTAGGGTGCTGAGGGAGGCCGAGCTTAGATATCCCATTTTAGAGAAGCTGGCTTTCGCTCTGGTGGTGTCGACCCGGAAGCTCCGACCCTACTTCCAGGCACACTCCATAAAAGTAGTGACCGATCACCACCTCCGCAATATCATGGAAGGAGTAGAACACTCGGGAAGGTTGGCTAAGTGGTCGGTGGAGCTAAGTGAATTTAATATCTCTTATGTACCCAGGGTGTCCATAAAGGCACAGACAGTGGCGGATTTCCTGGCTGACTATGTTACTGAACTGGAGGAGTCGGAACTACCCCGTCCGGTGGCTTGGAAAATGTTAGTAGATGGCGCGTCAGGAAAACACTCTTTTGGGGGGGGGGGGTGGTCCTGGTAAGTCCCCAAGGGACCAGGATAGAGCAAGCAATCCACTTTCACTTCCCTCTCACAACAACCAGGCAGAATACGAGGCGGTGATAGCAGGCCTCCGCTTGGCTCGGGAGCTAGGAGTACATGACATGGAGGTCTCAACGGACTCCATGGTTGTTGCTTGCCAAGTCAGGGGAGAGTTCGAGGTCAAGGAGCCAACTCTTCAGCGGTACTTGGAGAAGGTCAAGGAGGTGATGGGACAGTTCCGAACTTTTTCTATCAAACATGTCCCAAGGGAAGAAAGCACCCAGGCGGACCTCCTGGCCAGGTTTGGTCCTCAGGTTGGGGGGACCGTGTCAGAACTCTTCCGACCCTCCATAGAGGAATGAGAGCTAATGGAGGTGGATCAGCGGGTGTCATGGATGGATCCCTTCATCACTTTCCTGACCTCGGGGGGGGGGGGGGGGGGGGGGGGGTTCCCTAAGGGTGAGGTCGACAAGCGGCGACTCAGGTATAAATCGGCTTACTACTCCTTGCATGCAGGGGCGCTGTATAGAAAGACCCTCTCGGGGCTCCTGGCCCGTTGTGTCTCGGAAGAGGAAGCCCCGAGGGTCCTAGAGGAGATCCACTCAGGAGAGTGTGGCAGCCACTCGGGAAGCAGGACTCTGGAGGGGAGAGTCCTAAGGCAAGGCTACTTCTGGCCCACACTCAGCAAGGATGCGGCAGAATTCTCCAGGAGATGCTCTAAGTGTCAACTCTACGCCCCTCTCCAACTCTTCCCAGCTCAGAGGCTAAGAACGATCACGGCCCCTTGGCCATTTGCAATCTGGGGACTAGATCTGGTGGGACCTTTCCCCCAGGCAAGCGGTCAAAGAAAGTTCTTGCTAGTGATGGTCGACTACTTTTCCAAGTGGATCGAGGCGAAAGCACTGACCAAGGTAACCTCTCAAGTGGTAAAGAACTTCGTTTGGGGTGAGATTATTTGCAGGCACGGGCTTCCTCTAGTCGTTGTCACGGATAACGGGCCACAATTCGCCAGTGATGAGTTCGTCAATTTCTGCGCCCAGCTCGGCATAGACCTCAGATTCACATCGGTCCACCACCCGAGGAGTAATGGTCAGGTGGAAGCTGTGAACAAAATTATAGTGAACCTCCTGAAGAAGAAGATCGAGAACCTTAGAGGGAGTTGGGTGGAGCAACTACCCTCGGTCCTCTGGGTTCTGAGGACCACCCCGAACACAGCCACTGGGGAGACCCCATTCAAGCTATCCCACGGATCCGAGGCTGTCCTCCCTGTTGAGTTTGAAGTCAAGTCACCTAGGGTGGCCGCCGCAGGGGAAGGAGGTGAAGAATGGAGGGCAAGCAACGAAGAAGGCCAAAGGTTGTCTTTGGACCTGGTGGAGGAACTCCGAGACCTGGCCACCGTTAGGCAGGAGGAAGTGAAAAGGCGGATGGCCAAATACTTTGACAAATATATCCGAGTAAAGCACTTCCAGAAGAGGGACTTGGTACTAAAGAAGGTTGACGCGGCCGAAAGGGGGGCCGCGGTAGGTAAGCTCAACCCCAACTGGGAGGGCCCATATATTGTAAGTGAAGCGCTAAAGTCGGGAGGGTACCACCTCCGGGATGTGGAAGGGGTACCCCTCGGCCGAGCCAGAAGCGGGGATGACTTAAAACGTTTTTATCCGTAAAGTTTCTTTTCTATATCCATTCTAATATATCATTTCTCATGTGTATTTTCTTCGACTATGGGTCCCAAGTGATAAATTCTTCATGCTGGATTGCCCCGGACGATCCCGCTGCCGGGCTCTCATTAGCCGGTGGGCCCGGTTGATCTCGCGGAGAGGCTGGCGATGTGATAAATTCTTCATGCTGGATTGCCCCGGACGATCCCGCTGCCGGGCTCTCATTAGCCGGTGGGCCCGGTTGATCTCGCGGAGAGGCTGGCGAGGTGATAAATTCTTCATGCTGGATTGCCCCGGACGATCCCGCTCTCGGGCTCTCATTAGCCGGTGGGCCCGGTTGATCTCGCGGAGAGGCTGGCGAGGTGATAAATTCTTCATGCTGGATTGCCCCGGACGATCCCGCTGTCGGGCTCTCATTAGCCGGTGGGCCCGGTTGATCTCGCGGAGAGGCTGGCGAGGTGATAAATTCTTTATGCTGGATTGCCCCGGACGATCCCGCTGTCGGGCTCTCATTAGCCGGTGGGCCCGGTTGATCTCGCGGAGAGGCTGGCGAGGTGATAAATTCTTCATGCTGGATTGCCCCGGACGATCCCGCTGCCAGGCTCTCATTAGCCGGTGGGCCCGGTTGATCTCGCGGAGAGGCTGGCGAGGAGAATGAGTTTGGTCCCTAAGAAATATAGTCTGAAATTGAGGACAACTTCTCGTTTGGCGAGAAGGGGAGTCCTCGGCACAAGACAACGACGAGAAAAGGGGGTTTGGTCCCTAAGAAATATAGTCTGGAATTGAGGACAACTTCTCGTTTGGCGAGAAGGAGAGTCCTCGGCACAAGACAACGATGAGAAAAGGGGGTTTGGTCCCTAAGAAATATAGTCTGAAATTGAGGACAACTTCTCGTTTGGCGAGAAGGGGAGTCCTCGGCACAAGACAACGATGAGAAAAGGGGGTTTGGTCCCTAAGAAATATAGTCTGAAATTTAGGGCAACTTCTCGCTGGGCGAGAAGCGGAGTTCTCGGCATATATAAAATAAGCGAGACGGCAAGGAACGAGTACTATACATAAACTAGTGAATAAAAATAAAATCGAAGAAAATACTGAGCAAGAAAGAGCAGTGCACAAAAATTTCCATTTCAATGTAAGAGTTTAGTTACATTGGGCGGCGATCTCGCCAGCCCCAAAAATATACATTAAAAACAAAATAAAAATTGCCTCCTAAGCCTCGCTCAGGAACTCCTCGTCGTCGCTGTCCTTCACCGGCGGGAGCGGCCTGAAGAGCTCTGGGACGATGTCCTCGACCGTCACGCCCTCGGCCTCGGCAACCAGCAGTTCAGCTCCTTTCATGGCCTGGAAAACGAAGCGAGCCACATTCGTCGACTCCACGCGAAGCGCCTCGTCGCGGTCTCGCCTTTCTTCCTTTAAACGGTGGGGAGAAGGGGGGACAGCGGCGCGAGCCAGCTCGCGGTTGAGTGCCTTCAGCCCGGCGACCTCGCCCTCCAGGCTCAGGACCCGAGCATCCGAAAGCCTGTCCATCTCGGCATCCTGCGAACGAGAAACGCATAAGACAGGACAAGTTGGGGAGAAAGGGGATACTGTAGATAAATGACTCACCACTCCGGTCTCGGCGGCGATTAGCTTCTCCTTCAGCTCGTCGACTTTCGCCTGGGAGGCCTTGTAGGCCTCGGCAAGCTCCGTGTACTCACGCTCCAGCTGCAGACACCTCCTCCCCGTCATGTGGGCGAGCTCCACAGACCGCAGCTGGGACCTCGCGCTCTCATAGGCGAGACCTCTCGCGGTTTCCTCCTTATAAGCCGTGGCGTCTTCGCGTCCATACAGGACGAAGGAAAGGTTGAAGGCGTGGGGGGTCGCGGTGTCTTTTTCCACCCAAGTGGGGAGGATGGTGGAGACGTCCGCCCGGTTGATCTCATCCCTCCAGCGCACCAGGAGCTCGCCGGACTCATCTCGGGCTCGCCCGCCGAGGCCAAAGTTCAGATGGTTGGCTGGAATCGGCGGGGCCGAGGTCTTGACGACGACCTCGACCTCCTCCTCGGCTTCCCGCTCCTCAGGAAGCGAGGAGGAGCCGATCTCGCGGACCGAGGGTTCGGCGTGGCGTTTCCCTTTCTCGGAAGCGAGCGAACCCTCGCTCTTCTTATGTTTTTTCTTGGGAGAGGATTGGCCGGAGGGTTTGCTACCGGAGGCCTCCGGTTTCCTCTTAGACGCGGTGGTGGTCGTGGGGGTCACCTCGCGGCAGGCCTCCGCCCCCATGGTCGCGAGGGCAAGGGTACTGGAGGGCCTTATTTTGCTCGCGTAAGGCGGGTGGAGGGGGATGTCTCGCTCGCCTGGAAAAAGTTGAGTTAGAAAAAATTGGAAACGCGACAAGAAGATCCGAGATACAGGCGAGATCCTTACCTTCCCCGAGGAGCACCGGTAGTAACTTGTCAACGTTGCGGCGGAGATGGCCCACCTCGAAGTTCTTCTTCTGGAAGAACTGGCAGAGGTCGACATCGTGGCCGCCGAGAACTGGAGGGTGGTAGACGCTGTCGTTGTATTGAATGGACGAGATGGGGATATTGCCGAAGTTCCCCTTTACAAGAAGGAACTTCTGGGCCCAGAAGTAGGCCTTGTTGACGGTCTCGACGACCTTACACCCCGAGCCTACGAAGTAGACGGTACCCTCTTTGTAGGCGCGGAAAGAGAACAGCTTCCGGAAGACCGGAAGACTGAACTCGATGCGCTCCTCGCGCAGAAAGCAGGCGAAGCCCACGATCACCGCCATCGCGTTAGGGGTGAGCTGGGCGAGAACTACACCATAGTGCCTGAGCACCTGGAAAACCACAAAAAAGGAGAGTTGTTGCGAGCGAGATCAATCTTGCGAGAAAAATGAAGAGGAAAAGGGAAGGTACCTGGCGAACTTCGGGCCAGAGGGGAAGTCGCAGGCCCACCGCGAAATGCGCGATAGGGATGGCGACCTCGTCGGGCCGGAGGGTGTTAATCACCTCGTCTTTCCCCGGCCGGCGAGCTGTGAACTCGGGGGGGACGAAGTCGGCTAGGGAAGTGAGGTATTCGTCCTCGCTCATGTTGCAGTGGAAAAAGTCGTGTTCGCAGAAGGCCCAGGCGCATTTTAGCCGACCTTCAGCCTCGCTGTCGTCTTTCCCGGTCTTCACCATCTTGAACACCTGCGAGGAAGAGAATAGAAGAATGCGAGAGCAGACTGGCGAGAGCTCTGCAGCTGGGAGAAAGGAATGGTTTGAAGAAAACGGTAGTTAAACGGCATTTATGGAAGACTATTTATAGAAAACCAAAAAGGGCGGGAAGAAGCCCAAGCGTCGGGGGTGCGTTTAGTCAAAACGTCACATCATGGCGACGCGCGAGAACAAAAATCATTTCGCCGATGACCGGCGAGCGAGATTAATCTGCAGGGTTAGTCCAAATAAACGATTTGCGAGGAAGATTAGTACAATCACACGAAAACAAGATAAAGGATAGGCGGCAATACAGGAGCCGCGAGTAATCGCACATACAATAATCGTCCGTAGCTCCTAGCGAGCGAGAGCTAGTTAATAAAGACCACCGTCATGAGAGATTGTCCGGAACCATAAAATACAATAACAATAGAAATGTATTTCGCGAAGAGGAAACTAAAAGTCGCGAGATCAATAAGGTAGCCACTGCCACTTGCCGCCACCTCGCGGTCCCGTCCTCGGCGGCCTCCTGGGGTTGTGGAACTCGGCGGCAGCACGGGCTTCGCGATCAATCAGGTGGGCGAAATCTTTGATTCTCGCTATGTGCATCTCCTGGGAAGTCGCAGACTCATCGGGGTCGCGAGGCATCGCAACACGAAGTTTATCGCACTCATCCGTCAGGGAAGCGTATCTCTCCTCGGCGGCCCGCCTGTCCACCCTCGCCTGGATGTTGAGGTCCTGCAACATTTGGTTTTGCTTCTGGAATAACTCCGCGGTTCGCTGTTTTATCACCTCGGGTTCTCGCGAATCGCCCAGGAAGTCTTCCACCTGCTCGGGAAAAGGGGACATTTCCTCATCCCCGAATTCGGAGTCGGTGTGTTGGGTCTCGAAGTCCTCTGAAGAAGGTTGCACGCGACGTTAGGAAGGACAAACATCAAGGTATGTATCGATGGTGCGAGAAGGCTTACCCGGGGGATGGCGAAAAGGACCTGGCCGGGGGTCGAAGACAGTGCCGTAGTAAGGGAGGTGAGTTTTTCCCTTTCCAGGGGGATATTTCGCTGTACCCGCGGGGGGGTCGTTCGGCGGGCGCGAGCCGCCTGAGTCCTTATTGGCGAGAAGGCTAAATTTCGGTGCCGGGATGGTCGCGTCCAGGCGTTTAGGAGAAGGAGTTCGCTGACCCTGTTGCCCCGGGCTCGCAGGGGGTGAGGCTGTAAAAAGAAAAATAAAGAGAAAAAAAATCATCGGGTAACACGATTTAAGTAAAGCCGGCGAGATCAAGTAATGTACCGTCAGGGTTCTCGCCAACGGTATTCGCATTTTCCCGAGGAGTAGTGGGGGGGTCGTTCGAGGGCCCGCCAACATCCTTGTCGGTCTTAATGACCTATAGAGGCGAAGCTTAGAAATAGTAATCAAGTATTCTGGCGTGACGGGTAGTCCTTACCTTTTCGGCGGATTTGTCGCTAGGGGAAGACTCCAGGTCGACAGTATCGTCTCCCAGTCGGCGAGCGGCCTTCGCCTTCTTCATTTTTGGCACGGGAGAGGGGGACGGGCGACTCATCCACGCCGGGGGCTTCATCATCATCGACATCTCGCGAGCCTTGGAAGCCTTCAGGCGAGCCTCCATTTCCTTGGAGAGAGGCATCAGGGGACAGCTACAGTAAAAGAGAGAAGAATTAGGAAAAGAAAGTGAAGACACACCCCTCAGCTCGGGCAGTATTTATAGCCTGCCGGTGAGACCCACAGAAAGATTCCTGACAGGACAGCTGTCACCAAGCGAACACCCTGGGTTGGATGATTCTTTGCGAAGCTTAGACTAACCTCGCAAAGAGCGGGGATTGTGTACAACGCGGGGTTCGCCTGGCTCCTCCCATAGGTCTCGCGGAAGGTTGTTGGGTTAACATAGGCGAGATCACTGAGAACAAGATCTCGGCAACTAGAGTAAGGCGAGATCGGCTAGTGAATCCGGATCTCGCCGAAATACTTGCAGTAGGCGGGGTCTCGCCCTCCCCGCGTTTGGTGGGTAGGCTGCGTTCCTCAGGTTCAGCGAGACCCTCGAGCTCGCAGAAACAGCAGGGATTCTCGCATGCGATTTGGCGAGACCGAGAAACAAGCAGATCTCGCAGACCCCTCTTCCAGGGGTCTGGAGGCTAGAATTACCTTTTTGCCCCTGATGGTCTGCTCATAGCCACTTGGAATAGCGGAGTTTGGCTGTTAGCAGACCAAATTGGGGTGCGTATAGTAAAATCAGGAGGCGGAATTCCGCTATCCGCAGACCAATTTAGGAAAACTATAAATAAGACCCAAAGGGCACCTTGGGAGGAGACGCATCTCTTGGCTTCCCTCTCCTCTGGCCATCCTTGCCGAGACTCCCTAGAACTCTCCAAGGTGCCCGAGCCTCAGCTTTGGCTCTGGAGGGGAAGCAATCTAAAGATCTTCCGGGTGAGTGGTGGGACCTCCCTGCTGAAGCTAAGGATCTGTGTTAAGTTCCGAGACCCCGACTTGTTTTCCCCGAGGGACGAGTAAGTGCTAGTCACCCCCCAACCCGTTGGGGGCCCCGAGCTCCACAGGAAACCAGTTTCTGGTTTCAACAGTTACAGCCCCTTCAGGCTTCCGCCTCTCGTCTCGCCACCACCATAGACAAATGGGTCACGTCGGGTCACTTTGGACCGCCGATTATGCCAGTTGTCCCTCCTCCGCTCGCCGAGGTTCCTCTCGCTCCACCGTCACCTACGGTACATTCTGCTCTGCGGCCCTCCTCAGCCGCCGTCTCGGCCCTTTCTGACCGCCTCCCGAGGCCGATTCCACCGCCGCCTACGCCACCGGCCCCCGCCTTGCCGGTCCCGCTCTCCAAGCCCGCACAACTTATGCGGCCTCCGCCGTCTCCGCCGCCGCCGTCGCCGCCTCTGCCGCCTCCGACCACGCTGTTGCCTCTACTGCCGGCCACTACTCAGTCGGCCCTTTCAGTTGCATGGCCATTGCTACCTCGCACCACACCGCCATTTCCGCCGGACCCCTTCAGTTTGCCGGCCGTTGCTCCTTTGGTGGCCCTGCTCCTCCGGCCTCCCGCAGCTCCGCCAGACCAACCGGCCTCATTCCTTCCGCCACTCGCCTTCCCACAGGCGCCGTTGCCCGTCGCTACTCCTCGCCGCCACTACCACCGCGACGGACTACCAGGCGCTATTTTGGCGCGAGATCAAGTTGCCAGAAAAGCCGAACATCCTACTGGAGTTTGAGCTTGAGGACAAGCTCAAAATGAAGGACGGGTGGAATGTTATGTGTTATGATCCTCTGTTAGTTATCTTATTTACCTCGTCATGTGTATTGAGTCATAGTTATTAGACTCGTAGTAATGTTTTAGTATTTTAATATTGTTTGCATTTTATGTATTTACGGGTATGCCATCCGGGGTTCTATAAATAGACTCTTCTCTTGTATTTGGGGATTATCAAATGAATTATGAAAGTTTCCTTCTCTCTCTCTAAATTCCTCTCCCTCTCTCTCTAAGCTCTTCTCTCCTTCCCCCACCCTCTAGGGTTTCTTCCTCTCTCATCTCCTCCTCCACCACTCTAGGGCTTGCCCTTGTATCTCCTCCACCAACAACCCGGCAACGACCTAAGCCCATAACACCAGCCTCCTAGATCTTGGCCGGAGTCCGCTCCGGATTGTATCTGCGTTCTTGTTTATTGCAATCATGTCTCTTGATTTGTTCGATACTCTATCACAACCCCTGATCATATCCTCTGAATTGAGTCCCTTGGTCAAGCAATCTTCTACCTGACCCTTGGTCGAGACGTGACTCAACTCCAGTAGCCCACTATCAAGTTTTTCCTTTATGAAAAATCTATCAATCTCTATATGCTTGGTTCGATCATGTTGGACTGGATTATTTGCAATACTGATAGCTGACTGACTGTCACACCACAGTTTCATCTTATCTCTGTGATCCAGCTTCAACTCAACAAGCATCCCTTTCAGCCACAGATGCTTAGCCACCCCTAATGTCATGGCTCTATACTCTGCCTCTGCCGTTGATCTAGCCACTACTGACTGTTTCTTGCTCCTCCAGGATACCAGGCTTTCTTGTTAAAGGCGCGCCTCAGGCGCGCCTAAGGCTCAAGGCTCACCAGGCTCAGAGGTTTGCGCCTTCATGCGCCTTATTTGCGCCTTTGGAACATAAAAGACACGCCTGAGTGAGATTTTTGTTGTAAATTTTTTTTTCAAAAATAAAGAATGAAATAATATAAGAACTCAATAATTTTTGATTGATTTAGTTTTTGTGAAAGATAATTGTGCGTTGGGACTTAGATATGATGTAAGTGACCACATTGATTCTATTTTTTAAGAGATAAACAATAGTAATGAATGATTAATTAGTAGAATAGATGAAAATTTTGATCTTGAAGATGAAATGATGCTAGATGCTGATTATTTAAAATGAATGTGGTTGCGTCTTGCGTTCGTCAGGCGCGCGCATGCGCCTTGAGCCTTGCGCCTAGGCTCCAAGACCCTTTTGCGCCTTGGTGCGCCTTGCGCCTTTAATAACTAAGATACCAGGTTACCTCCCACAAATATACAATAGCCTGAAGTGGACCTCCTGTCGTCCGCACAGCTTGCCCAGTCAGAGTCGCAGTAGCCCTCAATCTTCACGTGCCCGTTCCTTCTGAACGTCAGCCCCTTGCCAGGGGCATTCTTCAAGTACAGCAGAATCTGGTACACTGCATCCATATGGCCCTTTCTCGGGTCATGCATGTAGCGGCTCACCACGCTCACAGCAAATGAGATGTCTGGGCGAGTGTGGTTCAAGTAAATCAACCTCCCAACTAGCCTTTAATACAACTCACGATCCACCGGTTCCCCAGACTCAACACCCAATTTACACTTCTGATCGATTGGTGTCGCAGCAGGTTTGCACCCCAACATCCCAGTTTCTGTGAGGAGATCCAAAGCGTATTTCCTTTGGGAAAGGACTATCACTTCTGCTTCGTAAGCAATCTCAATTCCTAGAAAATACCTAAGAAGACCCAGATCCTTCACCTCAAACTCTTTGCCCAGAGTCCCCTTGAGGCGACCAATCTCCTGCTCATCATCCCCTGTGATGATCATGTCGTCCACATACACCGCAAGCATGGTGATGTGACCTCCATTCTGCCTGAAAAACATTGTGTGATCGGCATTTATCTGTTGATATCTCATTCCAATCATCGTCTTCCTGAACCTGTCGAACCACGCGCGAGGTGACTGCTTCAGCCCATAGAGGGACCTCTTCAACCTGCAGACTCTGCCTTCTGTCTTGGCTGTGTCAAACCCTGATGGTATCTCCATGTACACCTTCTCTGCTAGATCTCCATGGAGACATGCGTTCTTCACATCTAGTTGGTGCAACGTCCATCCACCATTCACCGCCAAGCTGATCAGAGTCCTGACGGTGCTCATCTTTGCGACGGGTGCAAATGTCTCATCATAATCGATGTCATAGGTCTGGATGTACCCCTTGGCAACTAATCGAGTCTTGCGGCACTCGATTTGTCCCTCTGGGTTCTGCTTCACAGTGAACACCCATTTGCACCCGACGGCCTTCTTATTCTTTGGCAGTTGTGTCAGCTCCCAAGTCTTGCTCTTCTCAAGAGCCCTCATCTCCTCCTTCATTGTTGTCTTCCACTTCGGATCGTCTTTGGCAACCTGCCAATTGTTAGGTACAATAATACTATCCAACAATGCAATGAATGCTCCGTGAGAAGAGGAGATATGATCATAAGAGACAAAGGAAGCAAGGTCCCAACTGTATCTATCAGGAGGATTTCCCGCATTGTTGCGGGTAGTATTCCGTAAGGTGACAGTTGGAAAAGGAGAGTGGGGGGAAGGATATCACCTGAGGCTTGCGGTGATGTAGGCGCTCCAGGAGTAGGGACAGACGTAGCCAAGGGACTAGGAGCTAGATTGGGCACAGGCACAGGAGCCGATACTGTTGGTAGCTTCCCCCTCCTACTGTATGTAAGTAGCTCCCCTTGAGGCGTAGGTCTAACACCTCGCCTCTCCTCCTCCAGCTGCTCCTTATCGCTCTCTTGCTCCTCCTCCACTGGTCCTCCCTGCCATACTCCCATATCTGTCACCAACCTCTCCCCCTCTCTCCTCATATCTTCGCTATCGGACGAATCTGGTGTGGATGGGGCTCCCTCCTGTCGGTAGTACTGCTCCAACTCTCTAAAGTGAACATCCATGCTCACAAAGCTTCTTTTCTCCACTGGACTCCAACACACGTACCCCTTCTGAGTACGAGAGTAGCCCACAAAGATACATTTTACTGCCCTCGCATCAAGCTTACCAACACCTGGCCTATTGTCCTTCACGAAGCACACACACCCAAAAACCTTCAACGGAAGGATCCCCCCGTTATGTCCCTGCAACAACTGACATGGAGACTTCCACCCAAGAACCTGTGATGGCATCCTGTTGATCAGCTGTGCTGCTGTCAATACCGCATATCCCCACAAACTCTGAGGAAACTTCATGTTAAGCATCAAACTTCTTGCCACCTCCAGAAGGTGTCTGTTCTTCCTTTCCGCCACTCCATTCTGTGTCGGTGTGTATGCACAGGTGGTCTGGTGCAATATCTCATGAGCTGATAAGTACTCTTCCATTGTCCTATTAGTGTATTCTGTCTCATTATCTGACCTTAGTACCTTGATCATCTTAGTGTATTGCGTCTGAACATGCTTATGGAAATCTCGAAAGCAGGAAAATACCTCACTCTTATTTTTCATCAAATATAACCAAGTAGCACGAGAGACACAATCAATAAAGGTGACAAAATACTTAAATCCATTTAAAAAACTTACGGCACAAGGACCCCATACATCGGAATGAACTACATCAAAAATAGAAGAGCTTCTCCGGCCCGTACTAACATACGAACTCCTAGTAGCTTGCCTAGATCGCAAGCATCACATACCAATTTAATTTTATTTGCTTTTTCAAACATAGCAAGAAATAACCTATCTAGAGTGATAAACGAAGGGTGCCCCAACCGCTTATGATGGAGTACCAGCGTATCCTCTGCACTCATCTTTTGTCCTCTCTATCACAGATACAAAAGCTGCGTCCAATCCTCCCCGATTCAGGTACCACAGCCCGTCATGCCAAGTCCCAGTCCTAAGTATCCGCCTCGTCCCTTTCTCCTGGAAAGTCACCTTGGGAATATCAAAAGAAACAACACATCTCAGTTGAAAAATTATAGAACTAATGGATATGAGATTGACTGGAAAAGAAGGAGCATGCAAAACATTAGATAGTCTTACTGAACCTGAACAATTAACAGTACCTTACCGACCACTGGTTGGAACGTACCATCCGTCGTCTGGATGATATCTGCAGTAGCTAGGCGAGTGTAGGAGGAGAACTCGCCGACATCTCCTGTCACGTGACGTGAAGCTCCTGAGTCAATGATCCAATTTGATGCCCTGGAGGGAGATATGGAAGCGAGAGCAAGAGATCCATCAGTTGGGTGTGCATACATAGCGACCCCCCCAACTCCATCCCTGCTCCCCTCGCCCATTTGTTTCCTCTTGATGCCCTCCATCATGCTCAGAAGGGTCTGTTCCTCCTCTGTATAGATACTGCCAACTTCCTCTACACTATCAGTCATGCCCGGATTGGCATGATAGCCACCTCGGCCACCACGAGCCCTACCACATCCACGACCACGTCCCAGTCACCACCCGACTCTCTCTCCTTGGGCGGCTTGGGGCAGGCTTGCCTCAGATGGCCTACCTCCCCACAATTGTAGCACTGTCGGGTTTCTTCCCTTTGTCCTATAACACCATGGCTCGCAATTGCTAGTGCTAACTTCACAGTAGTGCACCCTCCTGCCCCTGCCTAAAGTTTGAGACGTCTCTTCCTGGATCATGGCAAAGATGGCCTCAGTAAGCATAGGAATCTTCGTACCAGATAGAAGTAGGGCTCTCCTCTGATCAAACTTGTCATCTAATCCCTTCAGAAATTTCATCGTCCTCTCCTCCACGATGATCTTGGAAGCCCGACACTGCAAGTCGCTGCAACACATACCTCCGGAGGCGTGATCATAATCAACCCATAGGCGTTCCAACTCGGATGCGTACTCCTGCACCGTCTTTTCTCCCTGAACGGTGTCATCAATTTCTCCCTTCACCTGGAAGACCCGCAGAGTGTTCCCCACACCATCATATGTACTCTTCAGCTTGTCCCACACCTCCATCACCGTCTCCAGACCATCTACCGTGGCGGCAATCGATGGGACAACCGAGCTGAGAAGCCACATAAACACCGTCATGTGGGCCGACTCCCACTCATCTCCTAGTCACTGGTTTCTTCAACGCCCCTGTCAGGAAGCCCCTAACCTGTTTCGCTGCAAGGGTTTTCTTCACACGACATGACCAACTCAGGTAGGTGGTCGGTCCATAAAGCTTCAGATCGATCGGTGGAAGTTCCAATTTTGTCGGGCGGTGCGACGAACCCAACACCCTCGACAGTGTGGCCAACTCATCCGGGCCCAACTTCCTGAAGACATCCTCCATTGTTCCTTCCATCGACATCCAAGATCAGCTTGCTCACTGATCACCACATCCCGTACGTATCAAGCATGGCCTCTTTTGACCCTAGATCCAATCACGACCTCCTATGGTCGGAGCATGCGGGACCTGCTGCGAAGATGTCGCACCCCCGCCCACTAGAGGCAGCTACTGCGTGCGGCAGGGTGGATGTCCGCTGCGGCCTTCCTGGCCGCAGCCAACGGAAGTGGCAACTGGGATCGCCGCTGGTCTGGACGCTGGAGAAGGAGGCTGGGGTCGCCGCTAGTCCTGGCCGCTAGTCCTGGCCGCTGTGGTCGCCGCTGGTCCTGGTCGCTGGAGAAGGATGCCGCACTCCCGACCGCTGGAGAAGAGGTTGTCCTGGTCGCTGGTTGCTGGAGAAGCAGTCGCGCGGAGACGGAGGATGCACGGACGCGCGGAGACGGAGGAGCGGGAGAGGCGACGAACCAAGTGGCTATTTATAGCCTACAATATTTAATATTACAAGAGTATAAAACAACTTAATGCTGCTCATTCTACAACTGAAAATAGCTTATGAAGGAGTATAAAGTATTATTGTGTAATGTAATATTGTTGTAAATACTTTATTTTCATTCCCATCATATTGTTATTAGTATTGAGGGCAATTTTGTAAAAATAACTCCTTTTTACCTAAACTAACGAATCAAGAAAAAAATTTCAAGTCTCTGTGCAACCCAATTTAACTTGCACATAAAAAGTATAGTTCTTTTTCAAACACAAATAACTGAAACTTGCTATTACATAAATAAAATAATTTTTTTCTAGAATACCTAAAATAATTCCAGCGACAGCAAATGTCCAATGACCCTCAGCAGACAAGTCAAGCATTTTTTGATTCCATCCACTAAAAGTTGTAAGACTTCCCATGTAACCTGTTGTTATTCCGACCACCAAGTGTTCAGATACATAGCGTAAATCGGGCTTGAATACAATGCCAAACCAACCCATAACGAAAGAACCCAACTGTAAATGACATGCGCTCTCAATTAAACTAAAGATTGTGATTAGATTTGATGAGTATATGTAAAAATGGAAGTGAAAGAAGGTACCATGTTAGAGGGGAGATCAAGGTAGATAGGTGTAGCATCCCCGGTAAGGGCCAGAAGATTAGGGCCGAATAATTTTTGGAGTAAATATCTTGTCAAAACCTGTGAGTTAGAATGAGCATGAAACAAAATAAGATTAGCAAAGACTAAGGGTCCATTTTGGGGCAGCTATGCCATTTTATAAAAGCTCTATCTAGGACGACTGCGGCAGCGGGAAAAGCATTGGTGGGATTGGAGTTGTTAAGAAAAATAGTGGTAGCACAAGTAGAAAAAGAAGAAGGAAGATGTTGATCTACGGGAAGAGAAGTGTGCACACTTGAAAAGCTCATTTTAGATTTTCTGGACGTGGGAGGATTCACGGCTTTCCAAAAAGACCTAAAAACACATTTTTGACACAAGCACTTTTCCCACTGCCGGGAAACCAAAGACCTCAAAAACAGTGATGGCGGTGGAACTAGAACTTCTTCCACCGTATCATCGTCCCAAACAGAGCCAATGTTAAATGATGTGGGGAAAATTGAGCTCATAAACAAAATTGAGAAGTGCAAATATCAAAACATTGAGAACTTTCAGGCACACTTGATCCAGTCTCATTGCGAAATGAAGTTATGGGACTGCTGTGTTTGAAAATGCATAGGAAAAGTACCCACAAAACAAACATTGACAATGGTGCAACAATGGTCCACAAAATTAAACACCCAAAAAGAGTCCTGTCTACTCATGGATTTAGATATTAGCAAAATTATTGATGTGTTACACAAAATGCAGGGCATTAAGTACTCTAGAAGTATTCAATTTCTAAATTCTCGGGTTGAACCTACAATCTCAAGTAGTACTTTCTCGAAGGGGCAATCCTCCAGGACAAGAAAATACACCAATACATCCTCTGCATTGCTTCTCAAGTTTTTTTCTTTCCTTAGAAACTTAAAATGAATAAAAACATTAATATGCCAATATTATTCTGCTATTAAGTATCATGTTCCTTCTTCAGGCCTATTTTATGGTTCGTTTGCTTAGTTTATTTTTGTTTCTGAAAATAGTTTCCTACCATGAAAAAAAGTGTCGACATAATATTGATGCTATTTGAACAAATACTAAGATCCTGGAGATTATAAAATAAATGACATTTGGCAATGTATGCTTATTACAATATAAAAATTTATGTCCAACTTGATTTCAGTAAAACAATGGTATCATCTCAAATTGTTATACATATATTTTTAAAATTATAATTTCAATTGAGAAAAAAAAACAAAGAACAAATGTTAGTAATTTACCCCAAGAATTCCGAAAACAGCTAAATGCACCAAGTATGAAATATAATCTAAACTTGGAGACAGTCTATCCAGTTTACCCTGCAAATAAAATGCCCATCAGTATTTCTTTTATTTAATTAAATAAGTAGCTAGGAATTCAAGAGCTAGTAGTGTTTATTATGCATTTCAAAATTTACATGTTTGAATGGGATTTCTTTCCTTCCTAATTTGTCGAGATGGCTAGGGATGAAGCTCAAATCTAGTTCTCAAACCCGAGATGTAAGTTATAATGCATTGGAAAATATTACATAAAGTTCTTCAGTTGGATTGAGATCAAAGGATAATGAAAACACATGAGGTCTTCTAAAAAAATTAAAAGGAAGAAGAAAGGCATGCAAAGATCCAAGTACAATATTCAGAATCTGAATGATATTTTTGAAGCAAGTGGGGGCGATGGAAGTTTTGTTGTCCAAAGAAAGAGAATAAAACTTCGGTTTCCACGGTTGCAAAGGAAGATTCAACTTTAAAAGTATATTTGGCACTCGTTTAAGTGGTTGATCAAACATATACATTGAATCAATAGGTGTTGGAGTCATGTTCTTTTCGCGTGTCTCCCAATAGAGATTGGTTTTCTACGTATGGGAAGATGAATTGTGTAAGCTCCTTAATGGGTAATTATGCAGTATGTAAGACGATTGATATAATGGGGTAGTTAGAATGCTGGCAGATGCACATGTTTCAAAATTTAAAAAAGTACTTAGTCGTGAGAAGGGAACATGTACAACTGTGAAGCTAGAGAATCATGAATTATAAAATTGCAATAATATCTCTGCCAGAGAAGAAAAAATTGACCAGACCAAGTTGCAGCATATGTGACTTGGACACATGAGCGAGAAGAGAATGATACTTCAACAAACAGGATCTTCTTGGTGGTCACAAATCTCCAAAGCTTGGTTTTATAAGCATTATATTTGAGTGCACAACATCGAACTCAGTTTACTAAGGCAGTACATTCAACAAATTTAACATTTGACTTCATCCATTTCAATTATATGGATCCCTCACTTGTTAAATTATTAGGAGGTGCTAAGAAGTACATGACACTGATAGGAGTGGCTAAAGAAGACATTTGGTTAATGGGTATACTTGATAAATTTGGGTTTCATTAAGATCAATCTATAATATTCTATGGCAAGTTGAGTTTTATATGCTTAATAAGATGTTATATATATTATCACAAGAGTAAGTATATAGATGATAAATATCAGGGACTTTGACACTAAGCACCCTCTAATTAGGAAATTTTTGCACATTGCACCATAAAGATTTAATTTTTGCACTTTGCACCCCCAAAGGCTTTAATATTGGCATTTTGCACCCTAAATATTAAATTAGGAGGGTGCAAAATGCCAATATTAAAGATTTTGGGGGTGAAAAGTGCCATAATTAAATATGTAGGATACAATGTGCAAAAACCTCCTAATTGGAGAGTGCTTAGTGCCAAAAGTCCGAAATATCACTTTAGTTGTTCAATAAAAATAGTCAAAGTTAAAAAGATAAACACAAAAGACAATTCTATTGATATACACACCAAACTAGTTTCAAGGAAATTTTCATGCATTTTCTGGACATTGCTCCAATTATAACAACCCCAAGGTGGAGCAGTAGTAGAAAAGTTGTGGCAGAAATTGATGATTGAGATTTCAAGTTGGAAATTTGTTGGGAGACTTTGATCTTAAACAGATACATGAATCACGAATCTCTATCATCCATCTCAAAATAATGGGGGTCTAGTTGCATGGTTAATAGAC
This sequence comes from Dactylorhiza incarnata, assembly GCA_033032865.1. NCBI lineage: Eukaryota > Viridiplantae > Streptophyta > Magnoliopsida > Asparagales > Orchidaceae > Dactylorhiza > Dactylorhiza incarnata. The sequence goes on along the minus strand of JAWHQI010000309.1, from coordinate 2,138,518 downwards.
TAGAGTGTTTGGAGGCTGAAAGCGAGCACCACCTTCAAGAGGTTCGAGGGAAGATCCCCACTCCTAAACTTTTTTACCATGCAATTTAGAATAATCTAAGGATTTCTTAATCATCGTAGTTTGGGAAATACATTTTAATTGCAATGTTATATAAACTCCTCCGGTTTCAAGTCAGGGAAAAATATTGAAAGGCAATTTGTGAGTCATTATGTATCTATGTTTTCTCTATCTTCCATTACAAGACAATGAAGCACAAAATATTTTTTTGGTGATTTTCCATAAGTTGTATTATATATGATCATGAATTCCTTTTTTCTAATTTAATTTCTCATATTTCCTATTCATAGTAAAATCGCGATAGAAATAATATAATCATAATTTTCACTAAAAAAATTAGTGAATCAAAATCTTTTAATTATCCTAAAAAACAAGAAATATATTTCTGTAAGGAACTCACCTTTTGTGATGTAAAATGCATGTCATGTATCTTATCTTTCTTAGCAGAATGCAACATCAAATCTGCGGGTGGGGGAAACAATCTATCCGCCTCAAGAAGATAAGCAGGTGAAGCCGCCTTCTCACCGGAAGGTTCAAGCATAATTCCATCTGATGAGATCTCTGGATCATGAGATGAATACTTGAATCCATTCTCAAAATTGTTCACAGGAATTCCCCAATTCTCATTATCATCTTCCCAACCACTTACAACTACGCGATCCCCGGTATCTCCTGTCTGAGCTAACAAAGAACTGTTAACCCCCGCAAGTATCTGACCAGCTAGTTCCCTTGAAAGACTGATCGAATCCAACACTCTATCTCCCAAATCTCTTCGAAGACTACATGAACCTCTCCTCCGAGAATCTCTACTACTAATCCGACCGAGGGAATTTTGTAATGATTCATTTGTGATAGCTGAAATAGATCTTCCAAGAGAAGAACTACTGGAGAGTGTTCTAAAGGAGCTGGGGATGCCCACCCTACTGGATGAAGTACTTCTCACAGGCTGATCATTGTTGGCGGAATCCACGATTTGTCGAGTACCCACATGCTCCATGCTGCAATAATGAAAGATGACTCTATAAGAATAAACAAAGGTAGGCGTTCGACATCACAAATCATGCAGGGATTCAAATCAAATAATCCAATCAAACAGTATGCAGAAGAGTTTTCTATAGATTTTAAGAAATTGAAATAGCAAGCATCAACCAAATGGATAAAGTTCTTCATGGTTTACAGCACTAGCCGATCTTCTCCTAGATGTAAAGTTTCTTAGGAAGTGAACTCATCGATTACATTGAAAATATTATCACTAATTGGAGTAAGCAACCTAACCGATTGAAGACATAAGAGGATAAAAATCTAATCACATTATAGACACGGGGCAACGAGATGAGCTCAATTTCCATGGAAATTCCTCATGGCGCCATAAGTACGGCACTGTTCTCGCGTCTAATAAGTCGTCTTCGAGCTTCTCGTATGAGCGCCGGTGATGGAATAAAGGAAATAGAATCGAAGAGAAATGGGAGACGAACCGTGATAAAGGGTAGAAGAGGCGCAAGGAAGCAGAAATGGAGATCCAGTGACCGTGATAATGGCGGGGTGAGAGCTAGAAACGATTGAATCTTTGGACTCCGGTTACCGGCGGTGAACGCGCCGGAGACTGGTGGGTGGGGGCGAGGGAGGTGGAGAAATTAAAAACGGAGGCGAGGGCTGGCTTCAACTCGTCGCCGTCATCGTCGAAAAACCGAACTTTATTTTGAACAGAAATTGTTTTTTCAATGGGATTGCCACGTGTTAAAATTTCGGTGGTCGCATGGGCTTTATTTATTTATTTATTTATTTATTGGTTTGACGGCGACGGATGTGGCTATGGTCGACTTATTAAGATCATTGACTCAAAAGAGAAGTGAATTATTTTAGAGAGTTGATAGAGTCACCGCAATTTCTCCTAATTTTTCACCTTTTGAAAATACTTTATGTACATGCATTTTTAGAAAAAGTGTTTAACACGAAAGTTGTAGATTTCGACGAGATCTATAACTTTCGTGTTGAATACTTTTCCTAAAAATGCATGTACAAGACGTACTTTGGAAATACGCCCAGATTTCGCGCCTTTTGGAAATACGTCTTGTACATGCATTTTTAGGAAAAGTGTTCAACACGAAAGATTTTCTAAAAGACGTGAAAAATTAGGAGAAAGTACGATGCGACTAGCCAAAATTATTGTGCCTTTAACAACTCCCTTATTTTATTTGAAGAATGACGTCACTTCTTAATGTGTTTAGGAGTATTCAAAAGTTTGTAAGGGGCTTTAAGAAAATATTAAGATGTCTATTTATTTAAAAATATGAGTGAAAGCGTGTGTGGCCCCCGTGTGGGTGTGGGTGTGGCTGCGGCAACTGTGCGAAAGTATCTTGGTCATTACAGTACCCAAGCCACAACAACACCCGACCACGATAGTTCCTCCACCCATGCACGAGTACTCTATGGCGCACGGGGTTCACCCGTAGACAACGGACTCCGCCGCTTGCCCTCCTATCGTGCACGTGGTTCGCCCGTAGACAACAGCACTCCGCCGCTTGCCCTCCTATTAACGGTACTCCGTCCATGCACGACTACTCTTCAGCTGTCGATCAGTATCCTATTGTAGTCGGTGGGAGTGTGAGCGAGGGTAGTACTATTGTGTATTGGTGAACCCCGTGCGCATGAAAATATTTGTGCTTGATCGGAGGTACTGTCATGGTCTGGTATTGCTTCATTTGTGGTACTCTCGTGATTGGGGTACTATCACGGCTGAGGTACAATCGCAGACAGATGGGGCCCAGTGCGTTGTAACTAGTATGTAATAATTTATGTTAAGTGTTTACAAAGTCAAGCACTTGGTGACTTTTTAAATTTTCTTTTAAAAATATGTTGTCTTACCTTCTATTGACTATTGTTAGCCATTATATTCCCATCTTTGAATACATTTAAAAAAAAAAATTAATGCAAACATTCCTAGCAAAAACCTTTCCGAGGTGGAGGAATGGAGCGCGAGTAGTGATCGCTAATGGCAGGCCCAGAGTAGCGATCCCCAATCGCCAGCCCGGAGTAGCGATCGGTGATCCGAGGTAGCGATCGCCAATCGGTGACCGGACGAGCAATCACCCATCACCAACCCGGCGTAGCGATCACTGGCAGCCCGCCAGAGGTCTTTGACGCTGCCAAAGTCGAAAGCCGCCTCGTTCGATCCGAGGAAAATGCTGACAAAGAAGAGAAAGAAAAGTAAGCCAAAGATCCGATACAAATGGCAAAGTTGGGGAAAAAAGAGCACCGGCTCAAGAATTCACAACTTTAGTATTAACTATGGTGGAGATAGATGGGAAAAGACGGAAAAAATCTCTCTAAGGCTCCCTTTGGCATGATGGTGGCGGTCATGAACACGGTGATAAAACCTTCATTTGTGAACGGATACCTAAAAAACTTCATCTACTTTTATGTTCAAGTGGATGAAATTCCTTAGATGGGTGTTCATAAATGACGATTTTACCACCGCATTCATGACCGCCACCAGTGTACCAAACGGAGCCTAAGTCTTCTAAACCTATAGGAGAAAGAGTGAGAGAGAGAGAGAGGGCAAGCATCCCACGGTATTTCGAAAGTAAAAAAAACATACAGTGCAAACCCGAGGAGTTGGAGAGGAGGCGATAGGTGGTCGGCGACTGTGATCAACAGGTCGCCAACCCAAAATCGGGGAGCGAAATTGGGCAACGCTAAAATGCTGCTTGATGGTAAACCACAGCATATCTATAAGCAAAAAAGTACATTAAGTAGAATTGATTGGGAAATAATGGAGAATAGAATGTAATTGTATTTATAGACAACATAATTGAAGCATGGGGAAGTATAGGGATTGCGATCATGCGGTGCGCTCACCTATGGTGTCCATTCTACTATGCTATGTTTGTTTCGCCATTTTTGCTTCACCTCCGTTGGGAGAAAAAGTTAGCGCTAAACAAACTATTTGGCAACTCTCCAATTCCCACCGCTAACGCTCCAAAACGTCATTTTTAGCTCTTTTTTAGACCACAGCCATCTCCCTCCATTCTTCACTGCTAACTCTCACCACCGAAACAAACAGATCCCTAACCTCCTATGATATAGTGCGGAAATGTGATTCCTTTAGGGTCTGTTAGTTTCGGCAGTGAGATTTGGAGCGGTTGGAATGAGAGCATTGACAATGGAGGGGGTTGTTGAGTTCTAAAAAAAATGTCAAAAATGACATTTTGGAGCGGTGAAAATGAGAGTTACCAAAATTAAAGGGCACATTTTTACCATCATGCTTCGAAGCTATCATAATATATTTAAAGGGCAGAACTTCAAGTAACTGCAAAATATAAAAAAATAAAAACATTCTCTAGAGATGACGAAATAATGCAGAGCAACATTTGCTTGTTGTAAAATAATGAAGGACATGGGTACAAATGTGGGATGATATTGACACCACAGTCTGTAATGTATAATTACAACAACAACACAACCCATATAATCCCCAATCATTGGGGGTATGGGCAGGGGAAGATTGAAAACAGACCTAACATTTGGCACTATGCACAAAGTGGCTTCTCACAGAGAAGAAAGACCTAACCTTTGACAATAAATGCACAAAGTGGCTGCTCACAGAGTACCACTAAAATAGTGGCCCCCTATACCGTCTCATTCGCTGCAGAATCATGCCCTCAAATCAAAGCCAAAGACATCAGAGAGGGCAGACCCAAGTATCCATTTTGATTTACGTGCACATAACCATGCTTCCTTCATTCCGTCTGCAATGTATAATTGCAGTCAAAAAATTACCGTCGGAGGTGCACTCATCTTGCATAGAGATTACTCAAAACTCACACCAAGTAGACTTGCTTAAAATGTCCTACGACACCGTCGACGGCGATGATGATGATGGCGTCCCTGGCTCTTCGAATTTTGGGTTCTAGAAGCTGCTGGAGTTTGAGGAGTTTGTTGCTGCTGTTCTTGAATGGGTCTTAAGAGATTCATAATCACAGGTAGAAGACTTGATAAAAAATCTGCAACCTGCATCATTAACTGATCTCAGAAGGAGCTAAGTGCAAATTAGAGAGAGAAGTTTTGTTTGGGAAAATGCCGGTGTATAATGGAGCTCCAGTGTAAAATGGAGATACCACCCTCCGGTCAAAAATGGAGCTTTTGATCTTTTCCGCGCACCGAAGCTCCAAAATGAGACTCACATGTTGAAATTACGTTATTTTTATGTTATTTTCTTGTATTTTTCCTTTATTTTCCCTGATGTATCTCCCTCCTATATATAGGAGAAAGCCTCCTTTCAATCAATTATTTCCACATTTCTATTCTCCAACATGGTATCAGAGCCAGCCGTAACCTAATTTTTTTTTCGCTAGTCCGTCTTCCAACAGGTGAGAGAGTCAATTTCACTGGTGGTGTTTTTGTGTAACTGAGTTAAAATGCCCAAAACACCGGAGTCAAAGTGTTACGAACAGATTTCATGGCGTGCCGTTTAACAAAATATCATTGTCATAACATTCATAATAATAATGAGATACATAAGAGATGAGAGGTAGAAAGGAGAGTTCTAAGGAAGAGGAAGAATTCTAGAGAGAGGGAGAGAGGGAGAGAGAGAGAGATTAGAGAGAGAGAGTCCAAAACATTATGATACTCCAAGATACCCAAACCATAAGCCTCTCCCCCTAATATAAATGAGGGAGGGCATGATACAATACACACGATAATTAATATAACTAATATAATAATATAATATTAATTATTATTAACTAATTAATTATATATTCCACCATGAATATATCATGACGGCTTCCATATGCGAGCTCCATGAACTCCGATGATGGGGGCCCGCTTGAGTGAATGTGCATGTGTAACACTGTGTCAAATCAATCAGATACAGCCAAATAAATTAGACGCAGATCTTTTGAAATCAATAAACACAAGTTTATGGCAATACCGTGCCATGCTCGAACTGTCGGGTAATATCTAGCTGTATGCTCGAACTGTCGGGTAATATATAGCTGTATGCTCGAACTGTCGGGTAATATCTAGCTGTATGCTCGAACTGTCGGGTAATATCTAGCTGTATGCTCGAACTGTCGGGTATATCTAGCTGTATGCTTGAACTGTCGGGTAATATCTAGTTGTATGCTCGAACTGTCGGGTAATATCTAGCTGTATGCCCGAACTGTCGGGTAATATCTAGTTGTATCCACGGAGCACTAGACACTACAATAACAACGCCAACCACAAGAATGTATAGAAAATTCCTGCATGTCAATATAAATGATTATGACATTAGGGGAAAAGAAACAGCCAACTCTTTTTTTAATTAAGCCAACTCATATGAGTTTCAAAGAGAAATTTTGTTAAAGTACAGTGTAAAGAAGGCAAATTAGAGAAAGACTCACCTGGGAATCATCTTGTACACATGAAGGCCAATGGATAAAATGGCGTAAAATTTTCATAGAGGATGTGACGTAGCATTGTTGCGCCTAAGAGCCTCCTGCATGAGAAAAATAAGAGGAAATCTTTTTAAAAAATTTAGAGTAATCGACTGTGGTGAGACAGTGTTTTGAATAATATTCGGCTTAACTGAAAGTAAATTAGTTTGGAAAGACGATACAACAACAACACTCAAGCCTTTATCCCACCATAGTGGAGTCGGCTATATGGATCCTTTGTCGCCATTGCGCCCTATCTTTAATCATAGCCTCATTAATACCGAAGTACATCATATCTTTCCTTATAGTTTCATTCCAAGTCTTTTTTGGTCTACCCCTCCCCCGTTTAACATGTTTAGTGACTAAACTCTCACAACGCCTAACAGGTGCCTCAAATGGTCTCCTATGTACATGTCCGAACCATCTTAAACGAGCTTCTCCTATCTTATCCCTGATACAATTGGCGCCACTCCTGTCTTTAAGTTTTAATCATAGCCTCTAATGGTCTCCTATGTACATGTCCGAACCATTTTAAACGAGCTTCTCCTGTCTTATCCCTGATACAATTGGCGCCACTCCTGTCCGAATCATCTTTCCTTATATTTATATCTCTACAATTGGCGCCACTCCTGTCTTATCCCTGATACATTCATTCCTAATTTTATCCAATCTCGTGTGATCACACATCCACCTAAGCATTCTCATCTCCGCAACTCTCATTTTTTGCTCATGTACACCATTCACTGCCCAACACTCAGAACCGTAGAGCATTGCTGGCCCAATTGCACTACGGTAAAAGTTGCCTTTAAGTTTTAATGGTACTTTACGATCACATAAGATCCCAGACGCACCTCTCCACCTCAACCAACCTGCTTGGATTCTATGTAACACATCTTTATCTACACCTCCATCTATAAAAGATATAAATATACTCCTAAGATTTGAAAATGCAAAAATGCTTGCATACCACTGAGGATAGTTAGTCGATATTTCCAAGTTAGAGAACCTAAAATTCCCAAGAATATATTTTTTGAGTGCTGTTTTTAGAAGTGTCGGTTAATCTGTTTCATGTTTTGTGAAAGCTATCTATTTTTCATTTCGTTGGGGCTATTTTCATGCATTTAAACATTGTTTTCGAAGAAATTCTCGCCGTACAGATTTATATTTTCTCTGAGGTTAACTCATGATTGATGAAAGCAAGGTATTCTATTAACTTCATATTGGAAATACAAGTTATTTGTGGTATTGTTATTTGATTATTAGGATATATTTGTTGCTTGTAATTGCTGTTTTTCAAGAAGAATATTTTATGACGAAGTATGAAAAAACTTTTGAATTGTTTGTGTGAAATTTCTCTCTCTTGATGACCCGCTGGTCATCAGGTTTACTTATCATGCACCTTAAAGTAACTATTTTTTATCTTTACTTTAGGGAAGCAACAAACTTTCTTGGGTCTGCCCTCTCTGATGTTTTTGGCTTTGATTTGAGGGCATGATTCCGCAGCAAACGCGACGGTATAGGGGGGCCACTATTTCAGTGGTACTTGTGAGCAGCCACTTTGTGCATTTATTGTCAAAGGTTAGGTCTTTCTCCTCTGAGAGAAGCCACTTTGTGCATAATGCCAAAGATTAGGTTTGTTTCCAATCTTCCCCCGCCCACCCAATGATTGGAGACTATATGGGTTCTGTTGTTGTTGTACTTTAGGGAAGCAACAGAGATTGTAAAAATATGTAGAATTTTGAAAAAAAAAACTAATGAATTTAACACTGCAAAACATAACACAAATATTTCATAAATAAAATCAGATTTTACAGGAGTGACAAAAAAGTTCATGATCAATATATTATGAAAAACATGACAATATAGCAAAGGAAATCATAACCTATAATAAAAAGATACATACCTGTATTGACATTTTTTTATCAACAATAAAATCAGTTTCTTTTATGAATTTTTTCCACAAAGATTTGCGTTGAGCCGGTGAGATCAACGTATTTTCTGGAGGAATCTGGACGCAAAAAAGTTGGTACAAATTTTATACTCAAATTTTTTTTAAAATTATTTTAACAAACAAGAAACTTAAAGTTCATATGTCATACATCTTCCCATAAGTTTGAAAGATCTGAAATTGTCATATTTTCTCTCTTTTGCAGCTCGAGTATCGATAAGAGCTGAATTTAGAATGCTCTCAATTTTATCTGGCTTTTTATCCAAGCGAATAACAACAAATATAGAAGTACTTTCAAAGCCTGCAAAATGCTTATAATAATTAATTTTCCTTGCATGTTAGTTAGATAATATTCTAACTATGTCATGCTAACTATTCTTAACAGATAGATTTAGACAAAATCACAAGCCTTCAAAACTAAATACCGCGGTACGAGAATCTTGCGTGATTCTTTTGATATCTTCATTCCCTGTCCAAACTCTCGCCAACGAATTATTATCATAATCAAATACATCTAAAAACCTAAAAAATATACTAAAATATTGATAAAATATAAACAAAATAATTACATTATGAGATACCGAAGATATAATAAATAATACCTATCTTTCAAATGGCGCAAAACCTTTCCCGCTTCTTCTCTAGATTTATTTTCTACTACATCCCTCGCATGACGCTTGAGATCCATCTTCAAATTGCCAAAGACTGTCGAGTCCAACTCAAATCCGGAAAGAATATTGGTGAACTCAGAAAGAGCTTTTTCAATTGATCTATTGTAACGCTTTCTTATTGATGCCCAAGTAGTTTGTTCAGCATAATCAAAAAAAGGTTCAATAGGTTGAGCAAGTTCTTCTGTTAGTTGCTTCTGTAGAGCCATAAATTTCATGGTATTAATTATCCAATAGCAAGGAGATATCCATTCCCTGCAGTTATGATATAAGAATACAAAAGACTACTAGCCAATAGGAAGAAGATATGCATGCCTTCACTATAATATAAGAAAATATTATATACGATCCATGGAAGTAAAAAAACTTAATTGAAAAATATCTAAGGCACCTTATAATAAGCTATCAATTCTGACAACTTCGTAGAACGGATGGATGTTGCATGAGCTTCAATATTAAGCTGAAGCTTCTCACGACTACGTGATGCATCCCAATCAGCATGTTTAACTTTCAGGCCTACGATGTAATGGGCAGGAAAAAACTATCAAGTTCTAGTGTTTAATGAAGGTAAATTGCATGGAAATCAATAATAATCTACATGCAATTAGCCAAAAGACTAATAAGAGTTAACATGGGATGAACTATGCTTAATTTAGGAATTGCTCGATATAATGTTCAATAGAGATAACACCTGAAAAATCTTGATCAAATTGAAGCAAGAATATTGTGCACAGTCACGAACAAATGATGCAAACCCTCTTCCAGCAATCAGTGATTGATCCAAGTCAATTGTAAATTTTTCCAAAGATTTTGAACGTTAGATGATTCAACACTGCTAGGAATGAAGGATGCACGAGCTGCACATTAAACAAACGTGAATTTGTCATTGGCAAAAAACAAGTTATAATACATATGACTAATGTTGCATCTATGGCATCCCTTAAAATTTAACTGCATGGATTTCTAGAAGCAATCAATAATACACATCATTTGAGCATCTACAGGCCAGATATTGTTTAATAGTCCATTTGTCCTCTGACTTGTACAATTATACCATCTCATCAAATAAGTATTTCATGCCTAAAAAACTTACTCTAATGTTGAGTCAAAATGATACCTAAACATTAGATATTGAGCAAAAAATAAATAATTAGGAATAGTAATGAACCAAAAATGATACCTAAACATTAGATATTGTTAGGCTACTTCGTAAATGAATGAGCCAAACATGAATGTAATAGTTAGCTTCAGTTCATAAACAAATCGAACGCATACAAACTTTTAGTCTTTTGTGTTCTACCCATTAACAGATCATTGAGGAAAATATATATACACACACACACACACACGAAGTTATTTATTATACACAATTGTCTTAGCAATAAATTTCAATTTTACTTCTCCCGATTTGACAAACTCATAGTAATTTATGCTATTTATTTACTAATACTAAGGGGGAGTGATGAGGATCATGCCACACGACCCATGAGGGTCAACTCGTGCCGACCACGGACCCAGTGATGATCAGGACCGCTCATCACAACTCACAAGCGGATCATCGATCGAATTATTTTATGTTCTTTTAATTTTTTGTATTTTCATTTTATTTATGTGTATTTTGGGGGTTACAATGAATGAAGGATCATGACCGTTCGTTGCTCCTCCCTAGTGTATAAATGAGAGGAGAGGGCTCCATGAGTGGCTACTGAAAGTTGAAGAATAGAGATCCTCTTTTTTATCTCCCGATACCGAAGCCGGAACTCCAAGTGTACAACTTGGATTTATCCTTCCTTTTCCTCCTCTCCAAGAGCCGAAACCCCACTCTCCCTCATCCCCTATACCAGCCGGCCACCCCATTTCTCCCTCAAAAATCCCCAACAGGCTTCCCCCACTCCATCCCCACAACTTCCAGCCGGCATCTGATTGAATTAAGTGATCATAAAATTTTGGAGATCGAAAGTGGGCATGTTCGTGTGGCCGCTGACCAATTGTGCATATATCATTGTGACTCGGACCAGACATTAAAAATATTTTGAAAGAAAAGTAATTTTTTTTTTGGAAAATAATAAATGAGAAAACAACATATTGTCTATTTGTCTTAGCACTGCGTGTGATCGAGTGGCACAAACTTTGGGGTTTGATACCAAACTAACACATGGTAGGTTCTAAAGGAGGCTACAAGGGCTAATGAATGAACTCTACATGCACTATAAATAATCTGGCAACTAACTTTGCAATAATAAATTTTATAAATAATATTACAAGACAAACCACAATCAAATTGAACTTCAAAAACAGGGAGTCACGTGTTATAGTATATATGCCAGAGTGCATGAAACCAACTACGCAGAGAATAAGTCATGTCAAGTTACAAGAGACTTGTAGCCAAAGATTACAAGCCAATATATCTAAAAACAGTGAATAAGCATGCAATTCGACACTAAAGATATCACAACCAACTAATAAACTAACAATGCTACGAAGTAGAAGGCTTGGCGAGTATCTGATAAGTTTTCGGTGGCTGGGATGAAGCAAATAACTGAATTTGAATCTTCAGAGGAGATTTGGACTGCTCGATAGTTTCATTCCTGGACTGGACTGGGAGGCGAATTCAGTGGATGGGCTGATGGAAATAAATGCTAGAAGGGAATGAAGGAGCTAGGGGATAAGGAGAGGCTGTCGGAGGCGGAAGTTGCTTCGAAGGTATGGAAAACAACTAGAGGACGACTGGGGCTGTAATGAACCGGCTGTAGAGGATAATCGCAGCTGGACCGAAACCTGAAGGAAGGGGGGAGGGGGACTGGGTTATCGCTTAGCATTAAAGGGGAGGCCAATTTGCTGTCCAGATTTCCTGTGAGGAGAAATGGGGAGTGGGGTTTGACCGGTTCCATGATTTTAGGGGGCATGTTGTATATATATATACATATATACATACATATATACACACATATATATACACATATATATACACACACACACACATATATATATACATATATACATACTAGCAGCTCCGCACGGGCTTCGCCCGTGCTCGCTGCTCCACGGCGGCCTTCGGCCGCTCGGCGGCCTTCGGCCGCCGCCCGTGCTCGCTGCTCCACGGCGGCCTTCGGCCGCCGCTCCTCCCGTGCTCGCTGCTCGGCGGCCTTCGGCCGCCGCTCCTCTAATTCTTTTGAACGCCTGCCGCCGTTCGACGAAAGATGGGGTGCAGATAGGCTTCGTTGGCTGGGGTGCGGATAGCGTTCGTCTTAGCCGGCTGGGCCCACAACATATACATATGAGTACTCAAAATGACCGAAAAAATTTTTTAATTACTATTTTATAATTTGTTTTTCAAAAGAATATATATATTTTAACAAAAAATCGTTTTAAAGTAAATTAATAGGTGTAATGATAAGCTATCATAGTAGGTTTAGGATCCCTAGCAAAAACTTTTTGATATTTTGAATTTTCAGAATTAAATTTATTATTGGGATATAGTAAGATTACACAAATAACCCTTATCTTTAAGTGTTATTCCATTTTATTTGGTGGGTTTTGAATGTAATTGGAGTAAAAGAATGAGGTTATTTTTGACCGATTTTGAATGTTGCACCAAAGACAACTTCTTGCATTTAGTAGCGTAAGATATATACATACATATGTAGATACGAGCAGCTCCGCACAGGCTTAGCACGTGCTTGCTGACTCTTAGCGGGTTGCGCCCGCATTCGAGCGGGTTGTGCTTGCATATGAGCGGGCTGCGGTCGCATATAAGCGGGTTGTGCCCGCATATGAGCCTTTTATTCAAAACATATGCATATGAGTACTTAAAATGACCGTAAAAAAATATGAATCAATATTCCTATTTTTATTTTGTAAAAAATGTAAAATTTTAACTAAAAAAACAATTTCTCTCTCCCTTTCTCTTCTCTCCCCCTCTCCCTCCTATCCCTAAAGGTAGGTATAGGAGGGCTATAAAGATTCTCTCTCCCCCTCTCTCTTTTCTCTTTCTTTCTCTCTCTTTCTCTCTCTTCATCGGATGGCTGAGATTGAAAGTTTGTCACATATTGGATGTCTAAGATTAATTCTACAACTCCAAACTACTTCTTTAATGTAGTTAAAGATATATATATATACATATACATATATATATATATGTGTGTGTGTGTGTACTTTCTTGTACTAACACTTACTGCAACATAATGACTCATTCTACCTTAAGCATTTAGGGGCTCGAGGGAGAGAGGAATCACTTAGTTATTTTATACGACTGACCTCCCTCGTTGCCACTCACATGAAGATAGGAGTTATTGCGATGAAATGACGGGAAGAAGGATGATGTTGAGACGATGATTGCTACTGATAGTAGTTCATGACACTATTATAAAGACTTAGTATAACTTATTTTTATGTATTTAATATCAGGTTTGACATATGTACTTGTGAGCTCCCGAATATTATTATAGATTGTACTTGGACTCTGGCGCTCTGTGTTCGTACTAGTTATGATTTACCTTCTGTCAATTCATTTATATATTGTTTATATGTGATTATTATGTGGTTGCATTATACTTTTGTTGTATTTTACTTTCGCAACTTACACTCATTGTTTACTTTGCTTGTGATGTGATGGTTAATCGCTTAACACCGCCATCGATTCGTACAGTTGAAGTAGGTGAAAGGAGAAAGGTGCGACATTCATACCTCTGTTCTTCCATTAGCCAATTTGACATTGTGAGTTGGTGGTGTGCAATAAGATTCCCTCGCTGGTGCCTACTTCCAGGATAATGCCAGATTTGGAAATATCATTGGTTGTCGCCACCTTGTTTCATGTTCGCCGTGTTGAAAAGAAAACTAGTTTTGAACATACAAGTGAATGAAATTTCTTAGGTGGGGTCGGGCATTCACGAACGATGGTTCATAATCACCGCGTTCACGACCTCTACCGTCGTGCTAAACAGAGCCTAAAACTAGTCAATCAAGCGGACTAATAGTCAAGGAGGAGACATCCGACACACATATAGATAAAGGGTACACATTCACCACACGACGTTCTGAAGTTCAGCGGATGTTGCCTCTATATGTATGAGTGGATCCACAGTGATGATGCCAGGTTTGGAAATGTCATTGGTTGTCGCCACCTTGTTTCATGTTCATCGTGTTGAAAAGAAAACTAGATTTGAACATAAAAGTGAATGAAATTCCTTAGGTGAGGTCGGGGGTTCACAAATGACGGTTCATAATCACCGAGTTCACGACCTCTGCTGTCGTGCCAAACAGAGCCTAAAACTAGTCAATTAGGCCGACCAATAATCAAGGAGACATCTGACATACATACAGAGAAAGTCTACATTCACCGCGCGGTGTTCCGAGGTCCAATAGATTTTGCTTTTATATGTATGAGTAGATCCACAATGATGATGCCAGATTTAGAAATGTCATTGGTTGTCGCCACCTTGTTTCCAGTTTGCCGTGTTGACTAGATATAACATGCATAATATGATATAATGATTGATTGATGAAGAAAATTTTGGTGAAAATATCAAACAACGTGCAAAAATTACATATTAGGCAATACATATTTAGATTAGCCTCAAGTAAAGGGGCAATGTTATGGGGGCATCAAAGAAGTTTTTATTTAAATTTATTTAACAATTAGAGAGGGGGAATATATGTAGCTATATATAATATTTTGTTTTATTTAAAAAAATATACCATCAATATACAAGGTTCTGATATTGTCTTAGCACAAAATTATCTTGACCAACTTAAATGAATGAGAATGATAGTGAGTGATATGGACAACCCAACATCAAAAGTTTCATTTTAGATATTTTCTATTAAACAATATGAAAGTATATATAATGCATCAAAATAAAACACTATTAATATACAATATATCATACCACATAAAATAAGTTAAACTAAGGATGAGAAAACTCACATGCTAGCATTGTTAAGGAAATCCAAACATTCATTAACCAGTGAATCTGATTTCTAGAGAACATAAAAATACAAGTGAATCATTAGCCATAAAACAATATAAAATAGACACTAACTGTAAAATGAAATCAATAAAAAAACATAAGGCAATGTTCGTTTGGCGGGTTTTGGGAGAGAGGAATTGGCTTAGGTTCAAAACCAAAAACTCATAAGCTTTGGAATTGAGTCAATTCAAAATTTTATGTTCGGTTGCTCTCAAATAAAGATCATCGGTTTTGAATTTGGGACTGAAGAAGGTGAGGAAGAAGTAGTCAAAGAAGATGAAGAAGAAGTTGCCGAAGAAGAAGCAGACGAAGAAAACAAAAAAAGCAGCAGCAGCCGCCGAAGAAACAGAAGAAGAAGAGGCAGCTAAAGAAGAGGAAAAGAAGAAGAAGTTGCAGCACCCAAAGAAGAGAGGAAGAAGAAGAACAGAGAAGAAGAACGAAGTAGAAGAACGCAGAAGAAAAATGGAGAAGGAAGATTGGCCAAAACTAACCTAAAGGTATGGGTTTTTACTTGAATGCCAATACTGACCAAATAATATAGCCCAAACGAACACAAGAATTTGCAATTGAGAGACCAAAATCAATTCCACCTGACCAAAACCTTCCAAAATAATGGAGCTTAGTAGTTATAAGCACCTTTAGTAGAGGACTAACCTTGAGTTTTTCTTGTGTGGCAGCAAAACTTAGCCCTGTGCAGGAAAACCGAAAACCGCACCAAACCGCAAAACCGCACCGCACCCCATTTCAAACCGAACCGATCGGGTGCGGTGCGGTTTGGTTTCATGGGTCTGAAAACCGCACATGTGCGGTTCGGCTTGACTTAGGATTCTTAAAAACCGATCACACCGCACCGCACCGTGACTTGGTTTTTTGGTCTAAAATACTGCAGAGATTGGACCGTTTGGTAACTTGGTTAGCTAGAACCGGCGGAACCGCACGGCGAAAGTCCAGTGTTACTGTGTTAGTTGGTCACTTAGTCTGAATTCTGAAATGAAGATATAATCATATAAAGAATTAACCGGTTAACCCCATTAAAAATTAAAACTGAACCCTCTCGGGCTCTCGGTTAGTCCTCTCGGTCTCGCTGAAACGGCGAAAGGGCGAAACCCTAGACGAGCTCTCCTTCCATTTCCGGCGAGCTCCTCTTCTTACTGAGACCAGCAACGAAGTCCTTCTCGACATCCTCGACCAGAGCTCCTCTTCTTACTAAGACCAGCAACGAGCCAACGATTCAACGAAGTCCTTCTCGACACGACGACATCCTCATTCCTCGACCAGCAACGACAACGAACAAGGGTTGTTCTGTACTTCTGTTCGTTCACAAAGCAAGCTCCAGATTTCTGTTCAGTTTCCAGTTTCCACGCCTCCACCCGGCAGCCAGGAAGGTAAAAGCAAGCTCCAGATTTTTATTCCTTGAATTATGTTTATGTCATTTATGTGATTTGGCACTGATTTGGCCAAATTTTTTAATGCACGTTTATACCACAAACATTTTCTGGCCAGGTAAAATAATGCATTAATTTGGTTGTTGATGACAATCGAGGGTATACCTCATCTTGTTGGTTGTTGCATGAATTTGTGGGAAGTGTGTTACCGAATAGAAATGAGATCGGGGAAGAGAAGAAGAATCCGGCAAGGGGGAGGGCCGGCGGTGGAAGGCGAGACGAAGGAGGAAGAGGAAAGAGGAATTTAGGGAGCAACCCTAAGAACTTTCATACATACCAAGCATAACTAAACACCCCAACCCCTCCCCCTTATATAGATGAGGGAGGGAAAACAATACAAGGAAAACATTAATTAATATTTCCTAATTAATACTAATTAATATTAATTAATTAATATCAAACTGATTAATTAATATCAATTATTACATGAAATGATTAAGGCGGTTTCCATATGCGATCTCTGGAGGTCCCGACGAAGAATAGCCGCTCCGGTGACCACGGCGGCTTCCATATGCACGTTCCATAATTGTCGAGTGCCAAATTTGACGACTCAGGTGAAAACAATTTCTGAGTTATTAGTACTGAAAATAATGCAATATTTTTCCTTGAACAGCTAAAGAACAATGGCATTGTTATTTGTCGAGGAACAATTATAATATTATTGTTGTTGGCGATTCTCCTTGCCATAGGTTAAAGGTGCATAGTGGCAGGTATAATGATATATTGATGGTTATTTTTTTTCATATGTTATAATTTATTTATTTTTCACTTTTTTTGAATAACCTAAAGTCATTGTGCATTGTTGTTGATGACATCCAAAAAGATCAAAGGAAAAGAAGCTCTTGTAATGGAGGGAGATGGAGATTAGTCAAAATAAAGTAAAAGATAATGATGATACAAAGCACGTAGAGAAGAAAACTAAAATGGATGACTCTGATAGTAATAAGGTTAAATCTGCTGTGTGGGATTGGTTCACGAACTTTAAAGACAATGAAGGAAGGGATAAAGCGAAGTGTAAGCATTGCTCCAAGACATGCGTTGTTGATCCCCGCAAGAACGGAACAAGTGCTTTAAGAACGCATATGTTAACTTTATGTCGCTTTAGGTTAAAAGATAACAATCAACAACTTAGTGAAAAAAAGGAAGATGGGGTAATGGTTGGTTCATTAAAAGGTAGTAAATTTGATGAAGAACAATGTCGTGTTACTTTAGCAAAAATGGTTGTAGTTGATGAGCTGCCTTTCAAATTTGTAGAAAATGAAGGCTTTAGAAATTTTTCTAATCAGTTAGAGCCAAGGTTCAAAGTGCCATCCCGGACAACTATTTCCAAATACTGCATTAATCTTTTCACCTCAGAGAGGAGGAAATTAAAGAAACAGTTGCGATCAGAAAGAATATGTTTAACTACAGATACATGGACATCTATTCAAAAATATGGATACATGTGACTTACTGGACATTGGATAGATAAAGAGTGGAGATTGCAAAAAAGGATTCTTAACTTTGTTAGAATCATTGATCTGGAGAAGACCTCAGAAATGAAATATTAAATTGTGTCACAGAATGGTGGATTAAGAAAATTTTCACAGTCACTATGGATAATGCATCGGTCAATGATGTAGTTGCTAGATATTTGACAAGGAAAACTAAAGAGTGGAAATCTACTATACTAGAGAATGAGTTCTTAAAAGTTAGATGATCGGCACACATACTTAATTTAATTGTGAAGGAAGGATTATCCGAATACAATGAGTCCATTGAAAAGATTTGGTTAGCCATTAAGCATGTAAAAGGATCTTCACAACGACTAGAGAAGTTTAAAAAATGTGTAGCAAATGCAGAGATATCATGCAAATCACTTTTGTGTTTGGATGTTGAGATAAGGTGGAATTCAACATACTTGATGCTTGAGACAGCAATAAAGTTTGAGAAAGCTTTCAATGAATTAGAGGATGAAAGCTCATATAGAAAAACTATTTTAATAATGACGATACAATTAATGGCCCACCCAAGGTAGAAGATTGGAATAATGCAAGTTTATTTCTGAAGCTTTTAAAGTTATTTTATACAGTTACTTTAGAGGTTTCCGGAACGAAATATCCAACTTCGCATTTATTTTTTCAAAACATTTCAATGATGGAAAAAGCGATTAATTCTGTGTGATAGTCATGACCCAACAATGATCATTGTTACACAACGGATAAAGACAAAATTCAATAAATATTGGGGTAGTTTGGAAAAAAGTAATGTGTTACTATATGTTGCTTTTGTCTTGGACCCACAATGCAAGTTAAAAAGACTTACAAAGTGTTTCAAAGCAGTCTATGATATAGCGAGAGCAAGGACAATGATTGAGTTGACTGAAAGCACATTATATCGTTTATATAGTCATTATGATAAATCTATAAATATAACATCAACTCAGAATAATTTTAGCCAAGCTTCAAGCTCCGGGACTAGTATGAATCAAGTTGATGTGAAATTTAGCTTCGTGGCTTATCAAAAGAAAATGTTTATGGATGATTCAGAGGAGAATGAAGCTACTGTTTGTGCATCTGAGATTACTCTATACTTGAAGGAAGATACACTCAAGCTGCAAACCAATTTTGATATTTTGAATTGGTGGAGATTGAACTCTTACAGATTTCCAATATTATCCCAAGTGGCAAGAGATGTTCTAGCTATTCCAGTTTCTACTGTAGTATCAAAATCAGCTTTTAGTACCGGAGGACGTATTCTTGATCCTTTCAGGAGTTCATTAGCACCTAAGACGGTAAAAGCTCTTATTTGTGCTCGTGATTGGTTGCATTGCAAGTCAAACCTAAATGAGATAGAAGAGATGATTATTGATGTTGATAAATTCGAATAGCTCGATAAAGGTAGTGTATTTGCATTTAATTTGTACTCTTTTCACTTCACTATTAAAGTTGTAGTCTTGTAGTTTTGATCAATTTTTTAAATGTTTTTTTAATGTTTTATAGAGCTGGACAAACAAATGCAAGTTAATGCGGATGACGATGATGTTGAAAATAATGAAGATGGAAATTAAATTATGGTAAATATAGTAACATATACCATACATTTGAATTTTGATTGTTCTAGTCATGACATGTAACATACATTTGACTTTGCCACCCAATGGTGGTCATTTGGAGAAATAACTGTTTTGGGTAGCATTGTGCTTTGCCACAACGCTTAAGTAGTATAGTAAGCATGCGTGCTCCGAATTGACTTCCGTCAGTTCCGTTAGACTCGTATGGTTAATACGAGTACAACGGAATTCGTTTCGTCCCGATCCGAGGTTGTTTGGAGAAAACGACCATTTTGAGTATCGTAGTGCGTCACAATAAAGTCATTGGGGTACAGTGACCATACGCACTCCAAATTGACTTCCGTCAGTTCCGTTAGACTCGTATGGTCAATACGAGTGCAACGGAACTCGTTTCGTTGCAATCCGAGGCCGTTTCAAGAAAACAACTATTTTGAGTAATATCGAACGTCGCCGCAACGTCATTTTCAAATGTTGAGCTAGCATGCGCCGAATTGAATTCTGTCAGTTGCGTTGGACTCGTATGGACGATACGAGTGCAACAGAATTCATTTCGCTTAGTTCCGACATCGTTTAGTCAAGTAAATAAAATTATTGCTCATAAAATTATGTGGAACCTCGAGGTACGTGAACGCTGGATTTCAACCCCGTCACATTAATGTTGACTCGACACTCGACGACGCGGACCTACATTGACTTTAACATGCATGGGTGACCTATTATAGAGTTGACTTTGGTCAAACCCACTTATATGTGAATTTCAAATTGGTATAAGTTCAAAATAAGCTAAGTGCACCAAGCCCACCCCTTCATCTTATATGGCACTAATGGGATGAGATATTTGTTGGCATGAGTACTAAGCTCTCTCCCTCCCTTCCTAACCTAATACCAAGACAAACCCAAGCCTAAACCTAGGCTAACTCCAAACCCATGAAGGTGGAAATATGCAATTCACGATGACATTCTATCTCGCATCTCTGATTTCCTCCCGCTGGCGGACTTTGTAATCTTTCACAGCGTTTGTCGTAGCTGGAGAAATGCCTCATCTCTCCGCTCTTGCATCGTCGAATTCTCCCTGAAGGATGTGTGGTGCATTCTGTACGATTTCGATGCTCGGGATAGGGATATGTGCCTCTTCTATCAAGTCGGGAAACGGAAAAAGTTGCACCGTCAAATTGCCCAATCTACGTGGAGCCACATGCTTGGCGTCTAAGCATTGTTGGCTTCTCATTCGCCGGAGCAATGGTTATCTGTTCTTCAATCCCTTGACCCTCGAAGAGATCCGTCTCCCTCTGTATCCCACTCCGCCCTTGGAATCCGCCGCTTGTCAAGAGGGGCATTCATCTTCATTCCCATCAGCACAGACTTCGATGTGGTTTTAGTGAGTTCTAAAGATCATTTTACTATAGAAATTGCTTGTTGTCATTTGGCTGATAAAGAGTGGTTGGTCAATAAAGCTAATGTTGATGCTGGTGATGTTGCAATGGGCTGCACGCTTCTCCCCGACCCGATCTACATCAACTTCTTCTCATCCTATGATATTCGCAGGAGCGGCGTCACTATTTTCTACATGACGCATTCGCTGTCGTACGACATTTTGAAGAAAAAATTTCATACCGCCAAACGGTGCGGCTTCCATGCATCGAATTTCTACCAACGTAAATGGTACTCTGAGCTGATGCAAGTACATTCGGACGACTGGCTAAGCAAATTTGGCGGCGAAGTTTCCATCTCCTTTCCACTTTTCAGTGATACCAAGAGTTCTGAGGCTCAAGACGTCGCTGGTGCATCTACTGTTAAAGCGACTTGGATATCCAAGCTTCATGATTATTAACTGTGGAGATTAAAAATTTGGTTTGCTGGTGATTGATCAAAATTTGCATTTTTTTCCTGATTGATCTGGTGACGCAAGGCGATGCAGTGACTGTCCAGAGGAGGTTTCGGTTCGGGGTTGCGGCAAGGATGGCTAGGAATGGGTTTCCTGGACGGGGAAAGATGGAGGAAGATAGGCTCCATGATTTAGCCTGCAAAACATATTGGATGCAAGTTAGGTTTGTCGTTGGTGATCGGGATGTCAGTGAAGGGTAGTGCCACATTCAATGGGGTTGTCAAAAAACGGTGATACCAAGATAGGTGGTCCGGTGGCCTGCCTCCATTTGAGTTCTGATTTTAAATAAACATATGGGCAAAGATTGGCTCCATAACATGGTCCCTAATACAGGTGACGACAGAGCCTCGGGACTGGTAGAGGAGAGATTTTTATAGATTAACCTATGATTTAACTCCATCAAGAATGATATGAGGGCTCCTGATAGGTTGAGATTGTCGAGTGGCGCCATTGGCCGGTGAAGATCACGATGATGCTCCCCTTGCACCCCAGACCATTGATGGTGACTTGATCAACCTTCAATAGGTTCATTTCAACCTCCTGGTGGTAGAGGAGATGGGTTCTCAATCTTCTTGGATTTCCTAATTGAAGAGAGATAATGGAGGGGAAAATAAAGAGGATGGGGAGAAAGGGATGGAGGGTGGTCGGGGAGAGCCAAATATGTCATTCATGCAATGTCATGCTAATTATTGTCTTGGCCCACCCTCATTAAATGTAGTCAACACCATTAGGATCAATTCTTAGCTCTATAATCACTCGAATAGGCTGATTCAGTGTTGTGTTGGTCAAATTTACCAACCTTGATTAGAATCGGGTCGATAATCCTATTGAGTTTATTTCGATCTAAGAAGTCCGATGAAATGACTGAGATTAATTTCGAGTCTAATTGCTCAATTTCACATTTAGGTCACTTCTAGTTCAATTTGATTGATGTTAGTTAATCTAATCAATTTCCTTCATAATAAGGCCCAAGTGGTCTCTTTGTGTTCATAATGATCCCTAGAGTGTAATATCATTAATCGATAAGCAATTATGAGTCTGCTTAGTCAATTTTATTTTCAAATCATTGTGTAGTTCAACTCAAGACGTTTTGTTCAAATTGTTAACACTGATCAGAACATGACCAGAGTGGTTTCAATGAGCTCACTTATGATCCTATTTGTTCATATTTGCATTTTCCTACCTCCATGCATTTCAAATAGCATCATTTTCGTCAAACTAGCCAACTTAGACTCAAATTACGTCCTTAGATGTTACACTTGTGAATTCACTTGGAAGTAAGTAAATCCATGACCAACCCTTGCGGTCGGTTGAGAATTTAGTAACTCGTGCATGATCTAAATTATGATGAGGTAACCCTCACCCACTTGCAGGAGGGGGTATTGCGTGAGGCGCCGGGGAAGAGATGCGGGAGTGTGTTGTTCTCAAAACTATGAAAACAGACACCCCTAGGTTGGTTTTATGGGGGATGTTTTTAGAAGACTTGAAAACGTGTTGGTTTTGAGCCAAAACCAAAACGGACAAAATTATAGCCAAACAAACACTAATATTTGGTTTTCAAAAACCCAAAACGAAAACCTTCCTGCCAAAATCATGCAAATGAACGCAGCCTAATGAAACTTTACACAATGCACGACACTGCTTTTTATTTTTCTCATCATCGAGGAGTTTGTTTACTCTTTTAATTTAATTTTAAATCCGTATTAATTTGTGTGGCGGTTTTGAGTCGTTACAATATGCATATCTAAGTAATGTTAGTTTAAATAATTTAGAGCTTCACCTCTCTCTCCCTAACTATCTCGATTTGTCGAATCTATTTATTCATGACCTTTAGTGGATGGTCATTCCAGTTAAGTTGGTACAATATATACATTAAATAAAAAACATGCTGGCAGTAAAAAAATATTAAAAAAATGAATGATAATGCGACAATGAGAAAAGGAGATACACGAGGATTGATTTTTATTATCATAACATGTTAATATCTTAACAAATAAAGCTATTAAATTGATAAAAGAAAAAGGGAAAAATCAATACCTTAATTTTTCCGATATCACCCAAGCCAACAGTTAACACATCATATGTAATTGCTCTCGTGTTCAGACGATTGATGTCTTCATCATTATGAGTTCCGACTTCCATGGTATGCGAGCCCCACAAAAACTGTAATAATGTGATAATAAATGTAGAAAATGAAGTAAAATATGAAGTGGAAAATGGGTATGGGGTATTTCAAATTTACTCGCATAAAGCACTATATAAAAATTTTCAATATCAAAACATTAAATTCTAGTCTAAACACCCAAGCTGTGTCAAATATCACAATAAACACCTTACAACTCGTAGATAGGCATATCTCACTGGGATACAATGCTTGGTTGTTAACTACCATGCTATGTTCCTTGTTTTGCAAGAGGTTGTAAGATGCAACTTGCAAGCAATCCATACAAACTTATAATCAAATTTTAGTTAAGCAATTAATAAACGTACAATGAGTTCAAAACAAAATAAAAGCAGTAACTGATATAAATCAAAAGATAAATCAAGTCACGGGTGATATGCATTGCTTAAATTACCACAATAGTTATCAATGCACTAAAAGGTATCAAACAGAATTGCACAACTCTTTTAGAAAATGAAGGGCTTGACATCTCATCCAAATCCTCGAATACACCAATCATTCGAATATATCTCTTGCATAATAGTTGCAAAACATAAAGTGTCAATGTCTTGAATTTCTAATAAATTCATTTTGTACAATGAGGGAAAAGCATTCCTTAGATCATCATCATATTATGCATTTGGAATTATTATTCTAGTTGTTCTAGTAAATACAGCAGGAAAACTGGAAAAAAATGTATCAAACATAATTGCACAAACATCAAAGAAAAAAACAATGGCTGGAATATCAGATAGCACGTCAAGGAAATACGTTAACAAAACTGCGTGAATTGAATTCATTACCGGCCCAGGGAACGAACTCAGAAGGGGCAGAGCTGGGTTGAGTAACTGTATATCCTGCAAGAGCGGGAGTGCGAACATGAAACAGTCAAAAGTTCCAATAATCAAGCATGTACTTTGCATCAAAAAAATATATTGCATTCACAAAATAGTGTTCCTCTGATATACCATGATCTTGCAAAGATATATGTATTCCAACCAATTTTTCTCATTAAGAGATTATAGATATGCTTTAAGTTGACTAATGGGGCAACTGCCTTGGTCAGTGAATATATTGCAGGTATTGTGGTTTACTCACAAAATTGAACAATCCACCCAAAATAGATGCGGCAATTAACAACATCAGACTGTAATAGCGAAAACATAAAATTAAAGAAGGTTACCCTAAACCGGAATAGAAGTACGCTATGAAATGCAGCTGACTGCCAGGAAGGAAGAAGAGCTGAAGGCAAAGGGTGATACCAGGGAGAATTCCCTGGCCTTCAAGGCTGAAAGCACAAGAAGAGGGAGAGAGAAGGCTCACTCACCTCCCAGAAGACCTGCTGAACCAAAAGATTCTGAGCCTAGCTCATCAAGCTGCTCTTCTTCTGATGAAGAAATTGTTGTTCTTACAAGGCACTTCAGAAAGCTGTTGAGGAGGAAGCAATGGAAGAACAAGCCTTCCTCCTCATATCACAACAAGGAGGACAACAAGGAGTCAAAGTATCACTCCAGAAATGACAGGTATGAGTCTGACTCAAAATATAATTCTTCCAAAGTTGTTTGCTATTACTGCAGCAAGTCTGGGCATGTCATTGTTGACTGCCCTGTGAAGAGAAGAGAGAAGGATGAGAAGAAGGCTCATCAATCAAGAAGCAAGAAAGGAGAGAAATCCTTTCTAGCTAAGAAGAAGAAGAAGAGCTGGAGTGAATCTGACTCTAGCTCATCAGAATCTGAAATGGAAGAAGCTCTCATTGGGTTGGTTGCTGTTGAAGAAACTGTTGTTGGCAGGATTGCAGTCAGGGCCCCTCTATCACATTCTGACAGTGATGTAGAGGAGGATGAGGTCATTCACAATAACCATGGGCTGATGGCTCTAACTGAAGATGAGGACAGCCACAATAATTCAGAACATGAGCAGGTATTTTTAATTCATTCCATATCATCTTCTGATTGTGAGACTAGTCCAGAATCTGATGCACCTCCATCAATTGATGGAAGGGGCAAGGATGCTGAGTAAGAATTCAATCAACTGATTGATAAGTATGGTATTCTTTTGGAAGCTCTGAAGAAGAGCAAGAAGCTTGCCAAGAGGCGAGCCCAGGAAATTGCCTCCCTTAAGAAGACTGAAGGTGACTACACTGGACCTACCTCCCTGGTGGCCCAGATGAGTAGACAAATAAATCATTTAAAGGGTATGACAAGTGTTCAATTGAGCACTATTTCCCTGAAGAACAAGGTCATCAAGGACCTTGAGGAGAAGCTGTTGAAAGAGAAGAGCCTGGTGGCTGTATTCTCCAAGACCAGATCTGTGCTTCCTATTATTGACACCTTCTCCTCTCAAACCAAGAAGAGAGGGCCATGAGTCAATAAAATGGAGGTAGGTGAAGGGAGTGGAGAGAAGAGCAAGAAGAAGGCTAAGCCTCAAACCACCTTTCAAAAGGTGTTGCTTCCTTCCAACAGGTATGACCATGAAGGCATTCATGGTCACTGGAAGATTGGGAGTTGCTATAGGAAGGGAAATGCTCCTTCCCATAGTGAAAGAAAGGGCATGGGTTTGAGTGCAATGAAAGCTCCTCATGAGAAAATACAAATGTCCCAATCTGGACCATTTGTGTTTGGTGTCTCAGCACCTCCAGTCAAGAACATGAAAGCAAGCACTTCCAAATCAGCTTCAGCAAAAAGCAAGACTGCTGTCAAATCTGTTGACAAGGCCTGCTGCCCAGTGTCTGATTCCTTCAGATCTTGTATGGCTGCTAAGCCAAAGCAAGCTGAGGCCATCAGGACAAAGAGCAGCAAGACTGTCCACAAATTATCCTTCAGTCAGATTATTGCTGAAAGAAACAGGAAGAATGTTGCAGTCTCTTCTGCTGAACATGTGCACAGTGTTGTACCTATTCAGAAAAATGCTCAAAAAAGGAGATACAATATTCATGATTGTTGGTGCTGTGGCAAGGTGGGACACTTTGCCATAGATTGTTGGTACAATCCCAATGTACCTAATGCAAAGAAGAGCTTTCCTGCTAGGAGTGTAGCTAGTGTGAGAGTATCTCATCAAACTAACAGGCACCTAGGACCCAAAGCTTTTGGGGATCCTAAGGATAATTAAATCCTTCTTTGCAGGGTAGTTCAAGTACCAGTCTCAACCAAATATGGTACTTGGACAGTGGGTGCTCAAGACACATGACTGGCACCAAGGATTTACTGCAAGATTTCAGAGCAGTGAAGAATGGACCCAAAGTCATCTTTGGGGGATCAGAAAAGGGAGTCACTAGAGGTTATGGTATGATCACTAATGACATAGTCTCCTTCACAAAAGTGGCTTATGTTGAAGGGTTGCAACACAACCTTATCAGCATAAGCCAACTGTGTGATCTTGGCCATGTCATTGAATTTCACAATGATAAGTGTACAACCCTCATTCTCCGAGGGTAGGCCCATTCAAAGCCACGTAGGCAGAAGTCAAGGTCAAAAGGTCAGCACAGAAGTCGGCAGTCCAAGACACAGGGCAACTCAGCCAGCAGGAGCAAGGCGCGAGCTGGGCGAGCAAGGGGAGAGCTGGGCGAGCAAGGGGCGAGTATGGCGAGCAAGGGGCGAGTATGGCGAGCAAGGGGCGAGTATGGCGAGCAAGGGGCGAGTATGGCCAGCATGGGGCGAGCAGAGGCGAGCTTGGGCGAGTATCTCGCGAGTATGGGCGAGTATCTCGCGAGTATGGGCGAGTAGCCCTTGTAACTCGCGAGCAGGCAGTATACTCGCCTACCCCCCCCCCCCCTAGGATTTCTCTATAAATATCCCCCCAGGGGTACTAGAAAGGGCACTTTTGGAAGTGGTCGAGGTCCCCCCAAGTTGGATACTCGCCAAATCCATGCCCGTCTAGTACCTCGCCCAGCTTTTAGTTGCGGAGGGGAAGTTTCTCCCAAACTTCCGGGTACGTGGTGGGACCTCCCTGCTGGAGCACCTGGGGTGTGCTTGTAGTCATTTTCTCTCTCCTATTTTAGCTATCCGAGCCGTGGAGCTGGACCGCAGGATCAGTAACCTCGGGCTGCATCGGTCTGAATCTTGAGGTCAGGATTTTCCTGGCGTCAACACTTTGGTGCGGTGAGCGTAGCCGGAGGAAGAAATTTTTGCGAGAAGGCTTCATGGCTTAAAGTGGCGAGGCGAGATGGAGGCAAAAGGCAGCAACTCGCGAGCATTCGACAAGCAAGGCGAGTTCCAGATGGCGACATCCTCAGGCGAGTTCCAAGATGGCGAGAAGACGAGCGCATGATTGGCGAGTTCCATACTCGCCCACAGGTGAGTTCCATGCTCGCCCACAGGTGAGTTCCATACTCGCCCACAGGTGAGTTCTAGTCGCAGGGAGGCGAGACCGTGATAGGCGAGTCCATGCTGGCGAGATCCCTACTCGCCATAGGTGAGTTCCTGCAGGCGAGATCCAGAGATAAGTTCAGACCAGCGACTTTACTCGGAAGAGAGGCGAGCTTCCTGGATAGTGGCGAGATCCTTCCTTACTCGCCCTCCTTACTCGCCCATAGGGGAGTTCATGCAGGCGACTTTTTGCAGGCGAGCGAGCTTCTTCAATACTCGGCCATAGGCGAGCTCCTTCAATACTCGCCCATAGGCGAGCTTCTTCCTTACTCGCACATAGGCGAGCAACATCAAATGAGGCGACTTCATGCAGGCAAGCGAGATTCTTCTATACTCGCCCATAGGCGAGATCTCTACTCGCGAGGGTGACGAGACCTACTCGCAAGGTGGTGAAAATTTGGTGCTTAGTTCAAGAGTGGCGAGTTCCTGAAGGGCGATTTCGAGGTCAGGCAGGGGCTGGGCTATAAATAGGACCCCAGGGGTACTTGGATTGGCACCTGGACTTGAGCTTTCGAAACCCGGCTCTTGCATTCTGGAACCTGTCACACTTGGCCGCTACTTCCCGGTACTAGCCAAGTCGGTGCCTTCCTTGTACCCTGCTCGGCCATTTTTTGGTCTTGGAGGGGAAGTCTCTTCGGAGCTTCTGGGTACGTGGTGGGACCTCCCTGCCGCAGCACCTGGGGTCCTGTTAGTTGCTCTTCTAGCTCCGTCGTAGTCGCCAGCCAAGCCATCTCGTTGGGCTGCTGGGCGAGTAGCCTCCGGCTGCATCGGTTCGAATTTTGAGGTCAGGATTTTCCTGGCGTCAACAATAAGTGCCTCATCAAAAAGTCTAATGACTTGGAGACCATTCTTTCAGACACTAGGAGTGGAAATGTTTACTGTTTAGATTTCTTCTGCAAATCGTTTTCCTCTCCTGTATGTCTTGTAGTAGATGATAGTTAGTCTCTATGTGTTCAATGGCACAAGAGACTTGCCTACATCAACTACAAGACAATGCATAGACTATTCTCTAAGAACTTGGTTAGAAATAGTCCTAATTTAAAATGTGTTAAAATGACCCATGTCATGCTTGCCAAATGGGCAAGCAAACAAGGGCCACTTTTAAAAGTATTGGCTCCAAAGACACTAAGAGATGCTTTTATCTATTGCACATGGACTTGTTTGGTCCTATGCCAATTCAGAGCTTAGGAGGGAAGTTGTATACCTTAGTGATTGTTGATGATCACTCAAGATATACATGTGTATTTTTCCTTAGAAAGAAATCTGATACTCTAAATGTCTTCATAAGCCATGTCAAGGTCATTCAGAATGATTTACAATGTTCTGTGGTCAGAACTAGGTCTGACCATGGCACGGAGTTTCAATCTGAAGCCATGACAAGGTTCTGTCAAGAACTAGGTATCATTCAAGAATTTTCCTCCCCAAGGACCCCACAACAAAATGGGGTGGCTGAGAGGAGGAATAGATCATTGATAGAAGTTGGGAGAACATTGCTTAGTGACTCTTCACTCCCAGAATATTTCTAGGCTGAAGCAGTCAATATTGCTTGTTATGTTCTCAATAGAGCTTCCATCAATAAAGATCATGGAATTACCCCCTATGAGGTTCTGAAAGACAAACAACCAACAATTTCATACTTTAGGATCTTTGGATCTAATTGCTACATTCTAAACAATGGAAAAGCTCAGTTAACCAAGTTTGTTGAAAAATGCAACATGGGGATTCTTGTTGGATATAGCTCACATAGTAGAGCCTATGGGGTATATAACAAGAAAACCCATGTTGTTGAAGAGTTCATGCATGTAGTGTTTGATGAGTCCAACCTAATCTACAAGGGCTGGCCCAGTTCTTCTGTTTTGACAGGAAGTGAAGAAGCAATGAAAGAACTATCTATACAAGAACCTTCCAGCAGCAGTAAAGCAAATCCTGATGCAGAAGTTCAAGAAGAAGCAGAGGTGCAAGATGCTGAAGATGCTGAAGAAGCTGCTGAACCAGTGGAAGAAGTTCAGTAAGTAGAGCACAGACTACCTACAGCTACAAGACATCTAAGGGATCATCCCTTGGAACAGATTATTGGAAATGTCCAGCAAGGTGTGACAACCAGAAGCAGAGCTCATAATGAGGTCTTGTTCCTCAGTTTTCTGTCACAGGTAGAGCCTAAGAAGTTTGAAGAGGCCAATTTGGATCCATTCTGGATCCAGGCAATGCAGGAAGAACTTTTGCAATTCAAAAGATGCAAAGTATGAAAGTTGGTGCAAAGACCACAAGGACACAACATCATTGGCACCAAATGGATCTTCAGAAATAAGATGGATGAGAATGGAACTATGAGAATGGAACTATCATCAAGAACAAGGCAGAGCTCGTTGCAAAGGGATACAGGCAAGAGGAAGGAATTGACTTTGATCAAACTTTTGCTCCAGTTGCAAGGTTGGAGGCCATAAGGCTATTCCTTGCATATGCAGCCCACAAAGGCTTCAAAGTATACCAAATGGATGTCAAGTCAGCATTCCTAAATGGAAATCTGAAAGAGGAAGTATATGTAGAGCAGCCATCAGGTTTTGTCCATCCTACTCTCACTTCTCATGTCTATTTTCTTAAGAAAGCCATGTATGGTCTTAAGCAAGCCTCAAGGGCTTGGTATGAGACATTGTCTAGCTTTCTCATCAAGAACAAGTTCTTGAGGGGAAAGATAGATAGCACATTGTTTCTTAGGAAAACAAGAGGCAAGATTCTCCTAGTCCAAATATATGTTGATGACATAATTTTTGGGTCTACCGATGACAACCTCTGCAAGAGATTTGCTAATCTAATGAAGGGGGAGTTTGAGATGAGCAGTATGGGTGAGCTCAAATATTTCCTTGGGCTCCAGGTGAAACAGTCTGAGGATGGAATCTTCATTTCCCAGACTAAGTACACCAAGGAGCTCATCAAGAAATTTGGGATGGAGTCTGCTTCCACCATGAGGACACCCATTGGATCTAATGTGTCATTAGACAAGGATGAAAAGGGGAAGGCCTTTGATGAGTCCATGTACAGGTGTATCATTGGATCCCTATTGTACTTGACCGTTAGTGGGCCAGACATTATGTACTCTACATGTGTTTGTGCTAGGTATCAGGTCTGTCCTTAGGAGTCTCACTACACCTCTGTGAAGAGGATCTTGAGATACCTCAAGGGAAGCCTGAATCTTGGCCTTTGGTACCCTAGGAACAATGATTTTGAACTAATTGGCTACTCAGATGCAGATTTTGCAGGATGCAAAGAGGACAGGAAAAGAACAAGTGGTACCTGTCAATTCCTAGGGAGGAGGCTGGTCTCATGGAGTAGCAAAAAGCAAACCAGTGTGGCAATGTCCACAGCTGAGTCTGAGTACATTGCAGCAGGTAGCTGTTGTGCTCAACTATTGTGGATTCAATGCCAGTTAGAGGACTACAACCTCAAGGTAAGCCAATCTTCTCTTTATTGTGACTCATCCAGTGCTATCTCCATTGCTAAGAATCCTGTCTCTCACAGCAGGACTAAGCATATTGAGATTATGTATCATTTTATAAGAGAACATGTTGACTGTAAAGATATCAGCCTTGAATTTGTCCCCACTGACAGTCAAGTGGCTGATATCTTCACTAAGCCATTGGATGATGCCAAGTTTAATGTTTTCAAGATATAACTAGGAATGTTAAGTGTATAATAGTTCTCACATTGAAGGGGAGCTAGAATGGGTTGTTCAAATTGAACAAGATCTGCTATTACAGAAAATTGCTCTCTAATTGAGGGGGAGCAAATTCCCTGCTCGGGTTGAGGGGGAGAT
Organism: Dactylorhiza incarnata; assembly: GCA_033032865.1. Classification (NCBI taxonomy): domain Eukaryota; kingdom Viridiplantae; phylum Streptophyta; class Magnoliopsida; order Asparagales; family Orchidaceae; genus Dactylorhiza; species Dactylorhiza incarnata. Next base: position 2,106,739 of record JAWHQI010000309.1, on the reverse strand, counting down.
GGCAAATGCTAAGAGTGTATAGGTTGACCTATAAGTTGATCCAAAGGGATCTATAGATGTTGCCTCCCAATCCATAGAAGGTTAAATAGTTGAAGAAACCAGAAAGGAGGAGATAGGGTCAATGCTTAGGATAGGCCAATGCTAGATAGGGCAAATGCCTAGGATGTTAGGGCCCATGCTACAGATCATTTTTGTGATATGTTTTTGTTGTTAATGTACCTTAGCATTGGGAATGTTTTGCCTTCTTCAAATAGGGGGAGATTGTTGGGAATATTGCCCTCAATATTACCTTGATTTGAAGAGACATCACTCTCAATGCTAAAGACATATTGTATTTGATAAAGTTATACTTGTGTAGTATATACAGGTACATGTGACTCAAAAGAAATGGCCAAACATGCCCTTAGATGTGAAGAAATCATCTATAAGGAGATGAAGATTTGTCTCAGCAGAACCGCTGAGACGAAGGGTCAAAACCGCTGAGACGAGGAGCCTTCTCAGAGGATCCGCTGAGAAGAAGGTGTCTCAGCTGATAAGTTCATCAAACGCTGAGAATCAGCGTGTTCGTCGAACGCTGAATGTCGTTCGTCGAACGAAGGGCTAAGTTCGTCGACCGCTGAGACGAGACCAAAGAAGGAGCCGCTGAGAAGACACAAAAGGCGTGTTCGTCGAACGCAGAGTGCCGTTCGTCGAACGCAGAACACTGTTCGTCGACCGCTGAGACGAGACCAAAGAAGGAGCCGCTGAGAAGAACACTGTTCGTCGAACGCAGAGACAAGACAAGTTCGTCGAACGCAGGATACAGCGGGTTCGTCGAACGCAGGAGACAGCGGGTTCGTCGAACGCAGAGTTTGGCAAGATCGTCGAATGCAGAGTTTGGCAGGTTCGTCGAACGCAGGATACAGCGGGTTCGTCGAACGCAGAGTGCAGCGCGTTCGTCAAGCGCGGACCTTCTCTACGGATAAGTAGGGTGGCGGGACCTGCGGCTAGGGCAAGTTGCAGAAAAGCTACAGGGGACCACCGATCTCTCTCATACTTCTTGGGAGATCAAATTAGAGTCGTTGAAGATGAAAAGAAGTATAAAAGAAAGTGTTAGGGCATTTTCTATGCCCCGGCCGATTGCGTGCAAAATCTCGATTCGCCATTGACGACCGCTGCTCTCGACTTTCTTCCTCCTCACTGAAAGAGAAGAAGAAACAGAGAGAAGAAGATAGTTCCTCCACCAGAAGGAGCAAGGTGATCTTCCATCACTTTATTGAAGAGGAAGATCAAGTTGTGGTTGTAATCAACATCTTCAGCTACAGAAAGCACAGGCTGTGCAGGATCTACAGGAGAGTACCTCTACTATAGAATATTTCTACACCATTTTTCTGTTGGGCATCTTGCCTGAGTTGTAAAACCTTTTGGTCTGAGTTTGTAGGAACCTGAGGGTTCTGAGTTGTAGGGCTGAAGGCCTGACTGTAGGATCAGGAGCTGATCTGAGTTGTAGGGCTTCATTGCCTGAGCTGTAGGAGGAGGAATTCTCTGAATTGTAGGACCTGCTGAGGTCTGAGCTGTAGGATCAGGAGCTGGTCTGAGGTAGGGCTGTTTAGCCTGAGGTAGGACCTGTTGTGGTCTGAGTTGTAGGACCTGCTGAGGTCTGAGCTGTAGGATCAGGAGCTGATCTGAGTTGTAGGGCTGCTGAGCCTGAGGTAGGGTTTGGGAAAACCTGAGAGATCCTGAGGGATCTGAGTTGTAAGCTCTTTGAGCCGAGTTTGGAGGAGTTGGCCTTGTCTAACACATTGTTAGAAAGGTGAAGGGGGAAAGAGGACTACTCAAGACACCCTGTCTTGAGGAACCTCTATACATGCTTGTGTGCTTTCTGTGTGTTTGATCTTTTGCTTAAACCAGAAATCATAAATAAGCTAGGGTACTTAGAGGAAAATTAAAAGAAACATATTCACCCCCCTCTAGGTGATTTTGACTACAAACCTTATAAACTAACAAAAATGACCATAAATTTTCCTATATTGTATAAATGGATACAAATCTGTATCAAATCCTGAAACAAGTCAATTATTGTCTTAAAAGAGGAGCCTTTTAGTTTTTTTTATGTGTAATTAGTAGACCTTAATTTGCATATAATCATGAAACAAGAAGCCCTACAAAACCTATCTTCTGACAATAGCTTGTAAGCACTAGATGAAAATTCCTTCAAATTTACAAGAGCAATGGCATTTGGAAGTGGTCTTGTTAATTGTTCTGAGAGGGGAGCCAAAATTCCCATGCTTCTGTCAACCATCCTTTTAAGTGCTAATCTCTATAAATAAACATAACATTCTCCTGGCAGATTTATGCTAGCTAGAACAATAACAGAAGTCCAATCATTCTGAAAAAATCACTTCAATAAAATGTGAATAAGTTGGGGAAGAGTTTCGTGGTGACTATCTATATGGAATAGATTAATAATAAAAAGGTACGTTTTTGTTATAAAGTCGTCCAAAAAATGATGAGGACATAATCCGTTTCAGACAATCTTCCCAAAAATTTTATGAAATACTGAGCCATTCAAGATTGCTGAATATTTGATCATTGAAATTGTGAGAGCTGCATTAGAAATCAAGAAAAAAGAAATGATCGTCCTAAAAGATATGCATTCTCTGCTAGTGCATACTTAAGAAATGAGGCAGCGACAGTCGACAGAGCAAGGAAGAGAGCTCACGGAGAAAAGTGGATTGCGTTGGATGAAGCAAGAGAGGAAGGTCAGTTCGCCGTCTCCGAGAACCGGCGGTGAGGCTCCGTGGGTAAAGATTTGACATTTTAGCAAAAAAAATGAAAAATCCTCTACCATTAGGGTTTTTCGGAATGGGAGAGAAAGGGGCGGCTAAATGGAGGGAGAAAGAGGCTTACCATCGGTAGTAGAGGATGAGAAAGAGGGGTCGGCCGGCGACTGGAGCTCCGGGGGCGTGGAGTCGGGCGACGTCGGGATGAGGCAGCGCCAAAATCGCGAAAAGCGGGAGAAGGTCGGGCGTCGCGCGCCAATTGGGGTTACTGGAGATTTTTTTGGTGTGCTACTGCATTGCTCATTAGGGATTAAAACTTTTGGGGGGAATTTTTTATTTTCCTCCATAATTTCATATTTTTACATTAATCAAAATTTTATTATTTTTATATTTTTTTTGGAGAGGAAATTGTTTTATAAAAACCCAACATAATATTAATGAGGAAAATTTTTTATATTTTTTGGGTATCTATGAAATTGTTTTTTATAAAAAAAAAATACAATATTAATGAGGAGATTTTTACAATCATTTTTAGTAACTACTTGTCCGTATTATGATCATTTCTTAAAAAAAATCGATTTGGTTTAATAAAATCCAATCGAAATACCCGAAATATGTGTCATACCATTTTCGACTGGTCCATCATTTCAAAAGAATTTTGTTAGTCTTCCATTGCGCATTAGATACTTCATTAAAACCCAACAGAAAATTCATCATATTTATTCGTGTCAAGATAACGATTGATATCATTACTATCATCAATTGTGTTGATGCTACCGTGTCGGTACTCTTTTGTAAGGAGAACAAATTTTTGTTACTAAATGTTGCTATTAGTAACAAATTTTGTTTTCGATATAATTTGGTATTTACTAAAAGTATAGTTTGTTGTAATGAGTGATCTATTAGATGTCTTCTTTTTTTGTCATAAGCCTAGGTTACATGATCTCCTCATAACATGGGATGTACATGATTGAATTGTATGTGACACAAATTAATTAAGTATATGAGAATTAATGTTTAAATTAATATTAATATATTTACGCATATGCTATGAATAAATTAAAAAACTAAATTTTAGTTAAATATCTCATACTATTTTTTTGTCACGGCAAAAGACTGTGACTAATACTTCTGTATTGCCACGAATTAAGAATTGTGGCTAAAATATTAGCCACGAATTTGGAAACCGTGGCAAATAGTATTTTTTAGCCACGAATTTGGAAACCGTGACAAATAGTATTTTTTAGCCACGAAATATATAAACCGTGGCTAATGTATTCTTTTTTGCCACGAATTTGACGTCCGTGGCTAATACTTGTTTATTAGCCACGAATTAGGAACCGTGGCTAATACTTAACTATTAGCCACGATTTTTGACCCGTGGCCAAAAAAAGTTTGGCTAAAAGTTATTTTTCTAGTAGTGCTCCCTGCGCGCGATGAAATGGGGAGATCCCTTTGCTTTGCCTGTAAGAAGTACGGGCACATGGCAAAGGACTGCCGGTCCAATCTGAAGGCCGGTCATATTGCTAACAAGGAGGGAGATCACCAGAGAGGTGGAGGTCACCAGGGCGGTGAGAGGGGGGACAATTATTTCCTGGCAGAGATGACGGCAACGCCAGTCGATGTCTTAGCCTCCATCAACCTCGAGAACGACTGGATAGTGGATTCCGGTTGCGGGTATCATCTCACATGAGATATGTCCAAGTTCGACTCCTTGGAAGCATATGAAGGAACGGATGCTATCATCACTGCGGATGATACGGTACATCCCGTGGAGCGAGAAGGGAAGGTGTCCCTTGGGAGTAAAGAGACGCCAGTGACACTGAAGAGTGTGTATCACGCGCCTGGCATGAAGAAGAACCTCTTCTCGGTTGCTAACGCAGTGGATGCTGGATACCACGTGCTGTTTGGACCGAAGGAGGTGAAGTTCCTGAAGAACCTTTCGTCTGTCGATACTGACGCCACGCTCACCGGGAGAAGGGTGAAGGATTTGTATGTTCTGTCTGCAAATGCCTATGTGGACAAGCTGAAGATAAACGACAGCGCTGTGATCTAGCATGAGAGGCTGGGTCATGTGGGGATGGACAAACTGAAGATGATGGCTGCAAAGGGCCTAGTGAGTGGCCTGCCTCATCTCGCTTCCTACGGCGACGGCCATGTATGCGACGGATGCCAATATGGAAAGTCACATCGACTTCCATTTGACAAGTCGGAGACCAGGTGTAAGGCACCTCTTGAGTGCGTACATGTTAATGTTATGGGGATGTGCGCCACCCTTACTTATGGAGGCAATAAGTATGCGCTGGTTCTGGTGGATGACTATACCCGCTATACGTAGGTATACTTTCTGAGAGAGAAGTCAGAAGTATTCGAGAAGTTCCAAGAGTGGAAGGAGCTTGTGGAAGGGAGGCTGAACCGCAGAGTGAAGAAGCTGAGAAGCGACAATGGAGGGGAGTTTACCTCCAATGAGTTTGCTTCTTTCTGCAGAAGGTTCGGCATTCGACGAGAGCTCTCTTGCGCTCACACCCCTCAGCAGAATGGGGTGGCAGAGAGGAAGATCCGCCATCTGGTGGAGACTACCAGGAGTTGGCTACATGCCAAGAGCATTCCCAAGGCCTTATGGGCGGAGGGAATGGCGTGTGGTACCCATGTGATCAACATGCTACCTCTGAGTCCTAACAGGATGGTGTCTCCACACCAGCTCATGTTCGGGGAGAAGCCAAATGTGGGTCACATGAAAGTGTTTGGTTCTACCTGCTTCGTGCACGTCCCGGACGCTCAGAGAACCAAGTTGGAGCCGAAAGCGAGAAAGTGTATCTTCATCGGCTACGATGAGCGGAAGAAGGGGTGGAAGTGCATGGATCCGTAGACCCACAAGTTCGTCGTCTCGCGCGACGTAGTGTTTGACGAACTGGTCTCGTATAAGGGAGTCTCTTCTGTGGTGCTGCCGGAGAGTGGAGATTCTAGCAGGGAAGAAGAGAGGGTCACTGAGGACCCTACTGTGGAGTTGGAGCTATCTCCCAGTGCTCCATCGCCATCTGGCTCAGGAGGAGCTTCTGGCTCAGGGGGAGCTTCGAACTCAAGAAGCAGGGAGAGCACCGCTTCAGGAGGAGTTCAGAGAGGAGCTCAAGCAGAGTAGTCTACCGGAGTGGTAGATAGTGGCCAAGCCTTGAGGAGGTCGAAGCGGACCATCGTCCCGCCTGCTCGCTATAAGGAGGGGAACTTCGTGAGTTTGGTCTCCTGCTTCTTCGCAGGACCACTCGATGAGAGGAAGCCTTCCTGCTTTGAGGATGCAGCTGACATCAAGGAGTGGGACGCGGTCATGATCGAGGAGATGGAGGCCCTAGAAAAGAATGAGACATGAGACCTGGTTCCCATGGTGGAGGGCATCAAACCTGTCACCTGTAAATGGGTGTACAAGGTTAAGAAGAGAGCGGATGGAGAAGTGGAGCGGTACAAGGCGAGGCTTGTCACTCGGGGCTTCTCACAAACCTACGGAGAGGACTATGAGGAGACATTTAGTCCTACCGCGAAGATGACGTCGGTGAGGATGATCATCGCTCTGGCGGCGTGCCGAGGTTGGAAGCTGTGGCAGCTTGATGTGAAGAACGCATTCATGTATGGAGAGATTGGCAAAGACATTCATGGTGCAACCAGCTGGATACATGTCTAAGTCACTTCCACATCACGTCTGCAAGCTGAAGAAGGCCCTCTACGGGTTGAAACAGGCGCCGAGAGCCTGGTATGGAAAGATTGCGGAGTACTTGCAGTTCTGCGGCTATGATCAGACTCAGACTCTAGCATGTTCGTGAAGAAGAGTGGAGGTCTTCACGTGCTGGTGCTGCTGTACGTCGACGACATGATTGTGGCAGGGAACAACCCTGAGGAGGTCGCGGCGCTGAGACAGCAGTTTTCCATACGATTCAAGATGAAGGATCTTGGTGAGCTGCACCATTTCCTAGGCCTCCAAGTTGAGAAGAGAAGAGGCGAGCTGTATGTTTCCCAGAGGGCGTAAGCCGAGAGGATCGACGAAAGATTCGACATGAAGGAGGGGAAGAGCAGTTCCGTTCCTCTGGAGGCTGGGCTGAAGCTTCGGAAGGAAGAAGGGAGGATTCTTCCTGATCCGAAGATCTTTCGGGCACTGATGGGGAGTCTTATCTACTTGACTATCACGAGGCCGGACATCACCTTTGCTGTCGGCCGAGTTAGTCGGTATATGCAGGAGCCATGAAAGACTCATCTGGAGGCAGCCAAGGGGATACTGAAGTACGTGAAGGGAACCTTTGAGATGGGGTTTTCCTATGGAGAGGAGTCTGACTTCTAGCTGCATGGGTACACGGATGCAGACTACGGAGGTGACGATGATGATCGGAAGTCGACATCAGGTTACGTGTTTTTGTGTGGAGCTGCTGCTATCTCGTGGTGTAGCAAGAAGCATGACTCTATTTCCCTTTCTACCACGGAGGCCGAGTACAAGGCGTTGTCCTTAGCAGCTCAGGAGTGTGTCTGGCTAAGGAGGCTAGTGGAGGATGTGGACGAGGAGGTCAGCGGACCTACTATGCTTCGCGGGGACAATGAGAGTGCATTGAAACTGGTAACCAATCCAGTGTGTCCTGCAAGGACCAAGCACATAGAGATCGAGCATCACTTCATCAGAGAGAAGGTGCTGGGTGGCTTGATCGCTGTGGAGCCTGTGCGGAGTGAAGACAACCTTGCGGATATATTCACGAAGCCCCTATCTGCGGGGCCGTTCCGGAGGTTTCGCTCGTTGCTTGGTGTTGTTCCTGGAGCTCACTTCAAGGTGGGGTGTTAGGTTTTTTGAAGTGAGCTAACGCCCGGCGCTAGCGCTACCGCCGGCGTTAGCTCCTTCTCGCCACCCCCCCTATTTTTGTCTATAAATAGAGGGGTACCCCCCCAAAGAGTATGCATTCTGAAAGTGGCGAGTATCCTCAACTTTGAGCGAGTTAGAGATACCAGAGTGCTACCTGGCGAGCATCGAACTTGGAGTAAGTTCGGCAAGCGACCTAGTGAGAGTTCCTTACTCGCGAGATAGCGCCGACGGTAGTGTTAGCGCTCGCGGTAGCGAGAAGAGGAGGAAGCGAAGAGTGGCGAGCTTGCGAGTAGCGAGAGTGCGAGCAGCGAGCTTGCGAGTAGCGAGAGTGCGAGCAGCGAGCTTGTGAGTTAGCAGAGCTAACGCTGGGCGTTAGAGTTAACGCCGACGGTAGTGAGCAGCGAGTATCACCTGCGCGGTGTGCTCCGGAGGATAAGCGGACCTTGTCCGTGACCAGTTCCTTTACTACTTTTGGCTGTCGTGAATCAAGTTGGATGCAACTTGCCAAGATTTATTATTTGTGAAAGTTTGTGTTCATTTCTTGGTGTCCTTATTCTCCTGTTGGTTGACGTGTTCTTCCGACTTCAAAATATTTCACAAAACATATACACATGAGTACTCAAAGTGATCGTAAAAATATATATGTATCAATATTATCATTTTTATTTTGTACAAACAAATAGATTGGACGTAAAAATATTAATTTTCCTCCCTCTTCCTCTCTCTCCCTTCCCTCTCTCTCTCTCACCGCCCCTCCCTCCCACTCTCTTTCTCTCTCAGTACCTATACATAAATATAATATATATATATATGTAATAATATGATAAGATATACCCCATCTCTACCTCTCTCTCTCACCGCCCCTCTAACTCTCTCTTTCTCTCCCTCTCCGCAACCCTCTCTCCCCCTCTCTCTCTCTCCCCCTCTCTTTTCTCTTATTCTCTCTCTCCCTCTCCGGTCCCTCACCGTCTGTAGCTTTAGGAGGTCTAAGTTTTTCATTCTTTTATTCAGAACATAGTTGACGGTGGAGATTAAGGCTTCAACGGTGGAGATTAAGGCTTCATTTGGTATCACGTTTTGGCCATTGCGTTTTTTAAAAACGCTGAATGATTTAATGTTTTCCATTTGTTTTCCCTCCAGATTTTTGAGCCGCCCACGTTTGTGGGCAGGAGAAAAAGCCGTGGGTCGAAACCATTCAGCAGCGCCCCGTTTTATCGCGTTTGTAGGAGGAGAATCAAAACCCGCCGTCGTCGTCCCGGTCGCCGCGAGGAGTCCATCCCGCCGCCTTCAAGCTCCGCCGGCAAGGAAAAGGAATGTCGTTGGGACATCCTTCATCTAGCTCCAGCCGCCTCCGCCTCCTTCAAGCTCCGAGCGCCTCCGCCTCCGCCAAGCTCCGCCGGATCCTTCAAGCTCCGGCGGCCTCCGCCAAGCTCCGCCTCCTTCAAGCTCTTCCTCCTTCAGCTCCAGTTTAGAGCTTTTTCTTCTGTTCTGCTCTTCGGAAGAGAAAGGGTGAGCTCGATGAAAATGAGCTCGATCTCATCTCATCTTCTCCACGGAAAGGGGACCTCTCATCTTCGGCCATCGCAGCTTGGGGAAGACGAGCTCCTCCGACGATCTGTTTCCTTCAAGCTCCTTCAAACTCCGACCGCCTCTACAGTAACATTATAAAATATAAACAGTAACATTAAAATATACAATATATAAATATTATTATCTTTATATAATAATATATAAATACTATATTATTATATTTATGTATTATTTATTAATATTTATATAATAATATATAAATATTATAATATTGATAGTTTAGAAAAAAAAATAAAAAAATTATATATTAGAAAACCTTTTATAATAAAAAATATTTATAAAACGTCGCCGCAATTTTGCCAAACGGTTCTCTGTTTTGAACAGCTCTGCAAACGCAGACTATCCAAACAGATATCTATTTCCAGCAACCAGTTTCCAACAGCTCCATTTACAATAAACCTGCATTTACAACAGCTCCATTAACAACCGCAACCGCTCTACCAAATAAAGCCTAAAACTTTGGACTCTTGAACTCTATTTAACGGCATAGATGAAATACAAAGTACCTCTTTATATAATAGTAAATATATATATATATAACTACATTAAAGAAGTACTTCGGAGTTAAAGAAGTACTTTGGACTCTTGACATCCAATATGTGATAAACTTTTGATCTCAGCCATCCAATGAAGAGAGAGAAAGAAAGAGAAAAGAGAGAGGGGGAGAGGGAGAGGGAGAGGGAATCTGTAAACCCAACTATACCGGATAGGAGGGAGAGGGGGAGATAAATTATTTTTTTAGGTAAAAATTTATATTTTTTACAAAATAAAAATAGAAATATTAATTCATATTTTTTTACGATCATTTTAAATACTCTTATGTATATGTTTTGAATAAAAGGAATTCCCCTTAACATTTTTCGGTGTAATGGTGTGTACCATCCAAGTATATCTGGCCATTAAATTCTTCTACTCTCTCCGCAGCCGTAGGATCACACTCCGCCAAACAGCGGGATACAAATGCGTTCAATTTCCCGTGGATCTCTTAAGAACGTTTTATCACGAAGTAGTGTTACAGTATCGCCATATTTACCGTTTTGTGATCCTAGATTCTGGATTTGTGAAATTATCACGAAGTAGTGCTGCAGTATCAGAGGAGGAGGATCGTTTCTCCGTGATTTATTCTTCTTACCATATTTCGCATTCTCTCAGATTCCTTCTTTTTTCCTTGCATTGTTAATAAGTAGATCTACATATTTTGGGTCTGTTTGTTTCTGCTATGGCAGTGACAAATGGAACTATGAGAATGAAGAAATGAAAAATGGAAAAAACTGTTTGGTAAATCACTATTTGCAGAATTGTTCAAAACTAAAATGTATTAAACAATTTGGTAAAACAGCGATGCCATTTCTGTTACATTGTAGTATCAAAATTAACGCATCACAAATGTTCAAATCACTCCACAAATATCCAGAACAAAAAAAAAACATATTGAAGAACATAACACTACAATGTCATATCTAACTCGATGCACAACCTTAAAATTGAACAATACATATGATTACAGCGGCCTCCTACTTCTCGCGGATCTTGAATCAATTTCAGATCCATCATGACTGAGGACCACTACACCATTTGGTGTTGAGTATTAATATATTAAATTACTTTTAAAAATTAATTCTATGATAAATTTAAGATATATTTGTAATATATATACACTCTTCAAATATATTTAAAAATATATATAATAGTTTGATCCCAGGTTGAACTTGTTCAACCTTGAACCTTTCGCTCCACTGATTTGTTCAATTTTCAAAATGTTGGGTATTTATTGTATTGTGTTATTTTTTTCTCTATTGAATATCGGATGACACTTTTGCATAACTCTTTGGGCACCTTCACTCGTTAACGCTCTTTAATTTCTTACTATTCTACAAAAGCTAATTTTTGCAAGTTATATTTGAAAAGCCAGAAGAAAAGCTTGATCTCATGTACGTATTTGAAAATTATTGTGAACATTGTGTTTATTTGCTAACTTATATGATCTTAATTCTAAAAATAAAATTCCTTATTAATTTGAAAAATTCTCGCAACATATAGAGTAGATTCTTGTGAGTCCATCCTGCACACTCACATAAACCTGCATTAACGTCGACAGATCCTCTCACGGCCTAAAGTTACAAGGAGACTATGAAGTCCAAAAAAATGAAGTACTTGAATGAGTTACGAACTAAAATCAATCAATTACCCCCAACAAGCAAAATATAAAATTAAAGAAATTCTCTCAAACAATTATGATGCACAACTCAAACACTGATATATTTCCATCAAATTAATCTCAGTCATCAGATCTATCATTTTGCAAAGTGTAACAGAAGTACCATCATGTTAATCTCAGCCATTGAATTTATTAGCTCAATACTTCGCACAGGGTACACGGCGCAACATTTGTTGATTGTAAAATATTGAAGAACATCAGTACAAATGTGGGATGCTATTGATTCCACAGTTTGCAATGTATAGTTAATGAAAATCAATGCCCAGTAGACCTGCTTAAAATGGCCTATGAAACTGTCAATGATGGTGACGACGTCTCTGGTTCAGCATTTGATACATGGTCTACCTTCTGCGATGGTCTGCGCCTCGAGTTTTGGGTTCTAGAAACTGCTGAAGTTTTAGGAAGTTGCGTTGCTGTTCTTGAATGGGCCTTAAGAGATTCATAATCACAAGTAGAAGACTTGGGGCTCGTTTGGCGGGGCGGATCCCGCGTGGTCGCGCGGACCGCACGGCGCGATCGCGGCCCGTTTGACGGGGACGCAAACGGGCGGCAGGATCCGTACCGCGTACTGCGGTTGCCTCGGCGTAGATGGGCTCCGCGGGACAACCGCGGGATCAAACAAGACGTTGATAAGATTGACAAAAGGCCTGCAACCTGCATCATTAACTGGTCTTAGAAAGAGCTAAGAGCAAATTAGAGAGAAAAGTTCTGTTTGCGAGAGTTGGCTCCAATATAAAATGGAGCTCCACCATCTAGTGAAAAATGGAGCCAAAATGGAGGTTTTGGTATTTCCCTACACACGCAAGCTCCAAAATGAGATTTACCAAATACACCAATTTTTCTAGTGGTCTTTTCGTCTCACCGAATTGGAGTTAAAATGCCCAGAACACCGGAATCAAAGTGTGCCAAATCAATCAGACAGAGAGACAAATAAATTAGAGGCAGATCTTTTCAAATTAATAAACACAGAAGTTTAAGGCAATACCATGACATGCTGGAACTGTTGGGTAATATTATCTAGTTGAATATTATCTCGATGTATCCGCAGAGCATTCAACACCATAAGAGCAACAATGAAAACTGCAGTAATGTATTGAGGATTCCTGCATGTCAATACAAGTGTTTATGACATTAGGGGAAAATAAACCAAGCCAACTCTTTTTTGTTTCTTTATTAAGCCAACTCATATGAGTTTCAAAGAGAAATTTTGTAAAGAGTAGAGTAAAGATGGCAAGTTAGAGAAAGAATCACCTAGGAGACATCATGCACACAAGAAAAATAATGGTTGCAAGGGGGATAACTTTCCATGAAATAAGTGGCATAACATTGTTGCGCCTAAGAGCCCCCTGAATGTGAAAAATAAGAGGAAATCTTTTTAAAAGGTTGAGTAATGCACTGCAGCGACAAAATTTTTTGAATAATATTCGGTTTAACTAGAAGTAAATTAGCTCAGAAACTATAAAAGACATAAATACGCTCTTGAGATTTAAAAAGGTCCATGGTCAATATATTATGAAAAGCATGATCAAATAAAACAATGGAAATAGTAACCTATAATTGAAAGATACATACCTCTATTGACATTTTATCATAAACAATAAAATCAGTTTCCTTTATAAATTTTTTCCACAATGATTTGCATTGAGATGGTGAGATTAACATATTTTCTGGAGGAATCTGGATGCCAAAAAAATTTATAGTAATTTTATACTCAAATTTGTTTTTCTTCTTTTAACAAAAAATAAACTTATAGTTCAAGTAGCATACTTCTTCCCATATGCTTGAACAAAGAGGATCTATAAGTGTCGTGTTTTGTTTCTCTCTTGCAGTTGGAGTATCGATGAGAGCTGAATTTAGAATGCTCTCAATCTGATCGACTTTTTCATCCAAGCGAATACCAGCAAATATAGAAAGTACTTTCAAAGCCTGCAAAATGATCATATATTTTATTAGTCTTACGTGTTAGTTAGATAATATGTCGTGCTGCCTATTTTTATTGTATAATTTTAGACAAAACGCAAGAAGCGTTCAAGACTATATACCGCAATACGAGAATCCTTCGTGATTTTTTTGATATCTTCATTCCCTGTCCAAACTCTCGGCAAATCATTGTCACGATCAAATACATCTAAAAACCTGAAAATATACTAAAATATTGATAAACTATAAATAAAATAATTACATTACGAGATACTGAAGATATAATGAATAATACCTATCTTTCAAACGGGTCAAAATCTTTCTCGCTTCTTCTCTAGATTTATATTCTACTACATCCCTCGCATGATGCTTGAGATCCATCTTCAACTTGTCGGAGTCCGTTGAGTCCAACTCAAATCCCGAAAGAGTATTGGTGTACTCACAAAGAGCTTTTTCAATTGATCTATTGTAAAGCTTTCTTATTGATGGCCAAGTACTTTCTTTAGCAAAATCGAAAAATGGTTCAATAGGTTGAGCAAGTTCTTCTGTTAGTCGCTTCTGTAGAGCCATAAATCTAATGTTATTAATTATCCAATAGCAAGGAGATATCCTTTCCCTACAGCTATGATATAAGAATACAAAAGACTACTAGCCAATAGAAAGAAGATATGCATGCTTTCACTATCATATAAAAAAATTACTATATACGATCCATGGAAGTAAAAAAACTTAATTGAAACATATCTGAGGCACCTTATAATAAGCTATCAATTCTGACAACTTTGTAGAACGAATGGATGTTGCATGTGCTTCAATATTCAGCTGAAGCTTCTCACGACTACGTGATGCATCCCAATCAGCATGTTTAACTTTCAGGCCTACGATATAATGAGCAGGAAGAAACTATCAAGTTTTAGTGTTTAATGAAGGTAAATTGCGTGGTAATCAATATTAATCTACATGCAATTAGACAAAAGACTAATAAGAGTTAGCATGGGATGAACTATGCTTTAGGAATTGCTCAATATAATGTTCAATAGAGACAACACCTGAAAAATCTTGATCAAATTGAAGCAAAGAATATTGTGCACAGTCACGAACAGATGATGCAAATCTTCTTCCAGCAATCAGTGACTGTTCCAAGTCACTTGTAAATTTTTTCAGAGATTTTAAACGTAGATGCTTCACCACTGCTCGGAATGAAGGATGCACGAGCTGCAAAATAAACGAACATGAATTTTTGTCATTGGCAAAAAACAAGCTATATTATGCATGATCTATTAATTACTCAAACCTCCCCGGGAAGTTAGCATAATTACAAGTTATAATATGCATGATTATTATCTTTTGAAATTACAACAACCTCATTTGTAAGTTTACATTTTAACTTACATGTGGTTGTTTGGTTGGAATAATTATCCTTTGTCATAATTAAAATTTTAAATTGCAGTGATCTGTTTGAATGATGAACTGGCGTCCCAAAAAATAGGTTCCACAGCTAACTACAAGGACCAAGGCCTGGAGCTCGGTGTCGTAAGAGGATTTGGTTAGTCGGCTGCTCAAGAGATCCTTATTTAAGTAAGACATAGGTTGGCCTTCCTGCATAAGTATGGCCCGAAGGCCCGTGTTGCGCTCATCGCATTCCATCATGAATGATTATTAAAGTCCAAGGTAGCTAGGATCACAACTATAATAAAGACTTGTTGCAGGTGTGTAGAGGTTGTGTTACGATCACGGATAAATTCCAGGAGGAATCCGGCAAGAGGAAGGGCCGACGGAGTAAGGGGGAGACGAAACCCTAGAAGGGAGGAGGGGGAGAACTAGAGAGAGAGGAAATTAGAGAGATAAAGAGAACATTAGATTCTTTCTTCCATGCCCATTACAAGACCCCAAAGACCCTATATATAGGCACCAATGACACAATTGTAAATAACACAAACATGCAACAATATTAAAAAACTTGAACGCTACGACACGACTCAATACAACACGACTCGACACAACATGCCTCAACACAGAAAATAATAATAATGCAAGATAACTGACGGCGGATCTGTAACACTCCATCCGTCCTGCAAAACGAGCTTGCTCTCAAGCTCGTGTACCATGAGGGTGGCCGGATGATCTGGTACCTTGACCTCCTGCTAGAACAAGGCCTGGTAGCGCGTAGAAGCGGGGGCGGTGATGGCGAGTAGCGGCGGCGCCATCAGAAAAACGGGCGGCGAATGTAATGGCTTCCGCAAGGTCGGTGGAGCGGTGGTGAGCAGCAGCCCCAAGGATGTCGGAGACGCGACGGTCGGCCGCAGGAACGGGTCCGCTGGGGTTAGAGAGGCACGGGCCAGCAGAAGAGGCGGTGATGCGGTCGGTTGAAGCTGCAAGGCAGAGGCCGGAGGAGCAAGAGCCGGGAGAGGAGGCAGTGAGATGGCCGGAGGGGGCGGCAAGACCGGGGCCGGCGGAGTAAGAGCTGGTAGAGGAGGCGGCGAGTGTACCGGAGGCGGCAGGGCTGGTGACCGGAGAGGTGGAGGAAGCGGTGGGGGGACGACCACCGTGGAGAGAGGTAGTACATTAGCGGCCGGTGTGTTTTCAGCGGGAGGATTGACTGCGGGGCGGAGGGGCAGGTTGGTGTCGTAGAGGAATATTGGGGGCGGCATGTCCGGATAACTCTCGCATGGTACAGAAGGCAGCCGTGGTGAAGGCGACCTAGGGAAGGGAGCCTCGAGGGAGGTTGCGAAGGCCCGTCCGTCGAGAGCGATGAGACGATCGACTTTGGCGTGGAGAGAGGCGCATTTGGCCAGGGTTTGTGCAGCGAGGGCAGAAAAATCCAGCCGAGGGCTGGTGTCCGCCGATGGCAAGAACAACGGCCCGGGCGCGACCGATTGGGCGGCGACCATGTTGCCAAGGAGGTAGACTGGAGATGATGCTGACCAATTGGTAAGGAGAGGCCGGTAGGGGGCTGATTTGATGAAAACGACGGCGGAAGTTGGGCGGAATACAGAGGAACGGCGCGGGAACGGTAGAGAGCAGCGGTTCTGGGTGGAAATGAGCAGAATCTGGGCGGAATCGAGCAGATCGACGTGATAGTGGGCGAAGGCCGGCGGATCTGGGCGGAATCAAGCGATTTCGGGCGGAGGCCGGCGGATTTGGGCCCGGAAATCAGCGGAGAGCAGCGGATTTGGGCAGAAGCGACAGAACATCGAAACCAAGGTTGCGGAGAGGAGAGAGCCGGCGGGGAAGGCGGTCTGGTGGGGTTTCGGCGGAGCGGGGTCACGGAAACTCGCCACTGCGGGCGAAAATGCGAAACGGCGGACGGGGCGCGAGTCTCCGAATCTGAATGCGAGCGGCGGAGGAAGGGCCGAGCAGGGCGATCGGGTTGTAGTGGAGCAGAACAGTGGACTTCACGCCCTAGTCGACAGAATCGGCACCGAAATGACTCGGTG
Source organism: Dactylorhiza incarnata (assembly GCA_033032865.1). Lineage (NCBI taxonomy): Eukaryota > Viridiplantae > Streptophyta > Magnoliopsida > Asparagales > Orchidaceae > Dactylorhiza > Dactylorhiza incarnata. The sequence continues at coordinate 2,089,981 of JAWHQI010000309.1, read as the reverse complement.
GAACCGGCGCTGGGCGGGATCGGCGAAAAAAACCAGGCGTGGCGCTGTAGCTGCGATGCGGAAAAGAGGGGAACAACCTTGGTGGGATATTAGGTGCACGGGCGGCTGGATGGCGGGTGGTGTGGCAGGTCGGACCAATTATTACGATCACAGATAAATTCAAGGAGGAATCCGGCAAAGGGAAGAGCCGGCGGAGTAAGGGGGAGACGAAACCCTAGAAGGGAGGAGGGGGATAACTAGAGAGAGGAAATTAGAGAGATAAAGAGAACATTATATTCTTTCTTTCATGCTCATTACAAGACCCCAAAGACCATATATATAGGCACCGATGGCACATTTGTAAATATCACAAACATGCAACAATATTAAAACACTTGAACGCTACGACACGACTCAATACAACACGACTCGACACAACATGCCTCAACACATAGAAAATAATAATGCAAGATAACTGATGGCGGATCTGTAACAAGTTGGGTACGTCCATCTGTCCAAGTAAAGGTCATCTTAGAGTCCTTACGGAGGAGGTGGAGAGGGGTCGTTCTAAGTGTTTGAGGTTGAATATAAAGCGGTGACAATACCCCTGAAGAAGCCCCACACAACTTAGACTATCTTTGGGGTGGGCCACTCAAGAATGAATTGGGCCTTGTTCAGGTTCATGAACCGTCTGCGAATATCACGTGGCCCAAATACTATAAGCTGGGTTGCCCAAATTAACACTTCTTGGATTTGTCCTTCAAGCGGGGTTAGGCCAAGATGTCTGAGCACTATTTTCAAGTGGTTGTAGTGTTAGTCCCATTTGAAATTATAGATGGTGGCATCATAAAAAACAACACAAGCTTACAAAGACACAATATGAACATGCCATTCATTGTAGACAATAGAGGTTTGTTGGCCAACCCAAAGGGCTCATATGACTAGGCCCTCATAGTGCCCTTCATGACTCCAAAAGAATGTGATGCAGGGCAAGCGTCCCACCTGCCTGCCACCCTACGACCTGACATCACACCTCGGTCCAGGGGTCCCACCGGGAGTCCACCCGCTGCTGCCCGTACACTCCATCCCATCCCTGGCCCCACAACAGGGCCGATAGGTTGTTGAGGTCGGGGCTCGATCCCCTAACCTCCTTGATAAGAATCCTTCAGCGGAAGACTTATCACCAACTGCGCGTCCACTGAAGGATTCTTATCAAGGAGGTCAGGGGATCGAGCCCCGACCTCAACAACCTATCGGCCCTGTGGTGGGGTCAGGGATGGGTTGGGGTGTACGGGCCGCGGACCTGATAAGGCCTATCGGGTGGACTCCCGATGGGACCCCTGGGCCGGGGTGCAATGTCAGGTCGCAGGGTGGCAGGCAGGGGTGCACTTTTATGATGCAAGACAGGCGTCCCACCTGCCTGCCACCCTGCGAACTGGCATCGTACCCCGGCCCAGGGGTCCCACCGGGAGTCCACCCGATAGGCCTCATCAAGTCCGCGGCTCGTACACCCCAACCCATCCCCGGCCCCACCACAGGGCCGATAGGTTGTTGAGTCCCGACACGCATGAAGCAGACGCGGAATCGTGCCAGAGCAGACGGCATGCACCTACGAAGCACCGATACGGATACGAGAGTCCGATACGATACGAATCCGATACGGCGATACCAAATTTTTGAAGAATCGGAAATCCGATACGATCCGATACGTTTTTAATATTTCAAAAATAAATAAATTATAAATCTAAATAACTTATAAAAAATTTGAAAAAGTTGCATCTTACAATCATACAAAACTTGATATTAAATATTGTTTCATAAAACTCAGTCTTTATATCTCATTATTCTCATCAATAATATCGGTGAATATCATAGCCTCCATATCTGGTTCCTCAAGTGATAGATCTGCAACTTCAAGTGCGCCGACACCTGATAGAGAATCCCATTCCTCAAGTGATAGACCTGCAGGCATGGCGATGAAGTTGGTGCGGCGGCACAGGCGAAGAGAGGGTCGTATCCGCCGGTTGAGACAGGCGGCGACGTGAGCCCTGGACTCAGGCGAGCAGGGCTCGGCGGAAGAAGGGGCGGCAACGCTGGAAGCGGGCTGCCTTGTGCTGGAGTCGGCGGCAGTTGCGACAACGTATCGATTCGAATCTTATTCGAATCGAGGCGTATCCGTGTCCAATACGAGTCGGATACGGATACGCCTTGATAAAGGGCGTATCGGTGCTTCGTAGGCATGCACGCACAAAGACGAAGACGAAGACGAAGCTCGACGATTGAACCCTAGGCGGAGGCGTGGTCCCTCTGATACCATGTCGAATAAAGAAAGGCTTGGGTCTCCAATGTGGAGTCGTAACATATATATAAAATACTCAAAGACGGATAATTACAATTAAGTCCTACAACACCGCACACGATATATACAGACCATAAATATAAAATACACTGATAATAATAACTCCAATAGGAATGAGGCAGGGTAGTGAGATACACTCCCTCTTAGTGTTGGTGAGTAATTCTGAGTATGTCGAAGGCCATAGAGATCTTAGCCTAATTAATGTGGCGTATCCCAGTATCTACAACTACTGTACTCCCAAGATGGTATTTATGTCTCTAAGACAAAAGGGGTAGAAATCGGTCAGGTATGAGTATGTATGCATCGACATGGGTAACCGTGCAGTTAAAGCCTTGCAACCATTACCCAAGGAAACATGAAAAGAACTGGTCGTTTGTACTAGTATGTCGAAGAGGTGAAGTATTGAGACACAACGTTGCGACTCACACCACCATATAAAGCCCCCTCAAGTGGTTGGACCATGCATGTAAAGTTTCATGGTGGAGGGTCCCATTCTGCCGACGAAATAAAAAGAGATCCACTTCACGAAGGAATTTATGCAAGTGATAATGGAATTAGTTTACTTGACTGCACATAGATGTTCGAACGCCAATTACCCACTTACCAAGTGTCGTAGTCCTTCACCAACTCGTCTTTCAACAATAACAACCAATGCAAATTTGGGTCGGCCTATCAAAGCTAACACATCCAATGAAGGTAGACCATCTATATAAATCATGGCAAGAGAAACTTTGTGCTCTTGCGGCATGTGGTGAATCTCAAACAATTGCTAGACCAGAGTAATCCATCATAGAGGAATATTCCCTTCAAAGATTGAAATGTCCACCCTATTCAGCAAGGGGCCCACGTAAGTTGTTGATGGTGCATAAATCAATAATGGTGGCGGTGGAAGCACATGGCATTGTTTGTAATAGAAGAGGCTTGGCTCAATGATGATGTGGAGTGATGGTTGCGAAAGAACTGGCAAGAGAAAGATGCAATACTGGCCAATGTGATGGCATTGTTTGATGGAGGTTGCTAAGGTGACGAGACGGGATGAGATCATGTTGACCTCACTGGCAAGATTTTCAATGTGATCAATAATGGCCCTAGCCAAGAGCATACGATGGATGGCTGATGTGGGTCGAAGAAGTCGTGGACACATGAACAGACATAGGTGATGAAGATCGAGTAGCGTCGAGAGAAACATGGATGATGGTGTTGGTGTGTTGCTAATGTCGAAAGTCGGTAGGAGTTGGCTCAGGAGGGCAATATCTAGCATCTTATTCCCAATGGATAAATATGGATATGATCTATTGGAAGCTGCAGTTGGACCAATTGTTACATACGTGAACCCAGTTGAAGAATCAAATCAGAATCAAGTTCGAAAAGGAAACATTCAATCATTCAACTAAAGAGAAAGATGCAATACTCTAGTCCAACCAGCCCTGAAAAGAAAATACTGAAGTGATGAAAGATGCAAAAACCCTACTAACAAATCCCCTTATGCAGTGGGGTACAAAAAATGCCAGACGACATAAAGGAAATAGGCAAACATAGAACATCATCTGAGGCTCTAATTTGTGTGCGCCATTTGTGAATAAACTTTCAGTACCGGTGCCTTTACGACATCCGTAATAGACTAAGCAGTGGTTAACCAAGCTTAGCAGGGGAGGGCAGTAACAACAAGATTTGGAAGGTCAACTCAAGAAAAGTGGGAATTGATCCCATTAATGTATGAAGGATTCAAGGAGCCATTTTGGGAAGGAATAAACCATTAATAACATAATGAATTAATTAGTAATATTTGGATAATATAATCGACATTAAGTACTTTGATTTCCTGCATCTTTATTTTCAGCATTAATTACTAAGCTATTAAATAAATGGATCAATGGCCATACAAGAAAAGAGAACGTAATAGCCCAACATTCCACTTTTGAATAGAAAATTTGAGCCTTTGTGAAAGTGCGGAATAGGTGATCGATTATAAAGTATTTCTTCGGATACACACAACACATTTACGGGCAAGTAAATAACTAGTAAGATAAGTGCGGAAATAAAAACTAAGTGGAGACGAGATTTACAGAGGTTCCCCAAAATCCGGGTACATCCTCTATTCCACTGTAGTTAGAATTCACAGCCTTTCACTAGGTCTGAGTCTTTTGATAAGTAGACTCTTAGAACCACTAAATCTTTTAGAGAAACTCTTTTACAAATTTCACTTATTAGTCGAATTGCACTCGACTACCGACTTCTATTGCAGACTCTAAAATAAGACTTTAGTCAAAGATCTTACTCATTAGTCGAAAGGAATTCAGCTAACGGCTTCAAATAGTTGTCCTTTAGAAACTTATTAAAACGTTGAAATCCATTCAGGCATCATCTTCAGAGATATTGTTATTAACACATCTTCTTCGTCATTAGTCCAAAAGAATTTGAATACCCTCTTTTAATAGTTGTTTCCTTAGAAACATATTCAAACGTCGAAATCCATTCGTCTATCGCTTTCCGAAATAATGTTATTACAACGAATGGATTTTGACGTTTGAATTTCGCCTTCTTGTACTAACTAATAAAACAAGTAACTTTTAGTTTTTCATTATTTAATAATGCAATCTAAATGGTATTGATGCCAACTGTGAATGCTTCTGTCATCAGTATTGGTGTAACTGTTTGTCATAAGATTATGGAGTCTCCATGAAAAATCTCATATGCATAGAAAAAGAGTAAGAGAGAGGAGTAAGAGAAGGTGTGTCATGCAGAGAGAGAGAGAGAGAGAGAGAGAGAGAGAGAGAGAGAGAGAGAGAGAGAGAGAGAGAGAGAGAGAGAGAGAGAGAGAGAGAGAGAGAGAGAGAGAGAGAGAGAGAGAGAGAGAGAGAGAGAGAGAGAGAGAGAGAGAGAGAGAGAGAGAGAGAGAGAGAGAGAGAGAGAGAGAGAGAGAGAGAGAGAGAGAGAGAGAGAGAGAGAGAGAGAGAGAGGGAGGGATGAAAGGTGAAAGGAAGCCTTACTTTTAACAAGTTAGCCTGTAAATGTTGCCTTCTTGTACTTCTAACACCTTCGTCAAAATAAGTGGTCTCCTCGTCATATCTACAAAATAAGGACTATAAGATAGCGGAATAAAGAAAAACAAGAATAGTAATTTCTTAAATTAAAGAAAGGAAATATAGCAATTATAATAGTATACAAATGTGTAGTTATAATATTTATTTATTTAGCAAAAAAATATTGACAAGTGTAGAAACCATAATAATTGAAAAGGGAAAAGTTGGAAATACTTTATTTATTCCTTTTCTCCAAGTAACATACAACAAGAGCATACACAAATATTTATAAGGAGGATGAGGGGAGGTCCAACTCCATCCTTTGGTGTGGGACTAAATACTAAATATAGGAATGAGCCCTTCAATGAGCCCATTAAACAATTTGTTTTAACACTCCCCCGCAAGCTGGAGCATACAAATCGTATGAGTCAAGTTTGGATAGAAACTAATGATATAGAGGACGAGGCAGGGCCTTTGTGAGGATGCCAACAACTTACCCAGCAATAGGCACATGCCGCAAGTGTATTTTTTTAAGCTGCACTTTTTCACGAACAAAATGACAATCGACATTGATATGCTTAGTACGCTCATGAAACAAGGGATTCTTGGCAATGTGAATAGTCGCTTGACTGTCACAAAAGAGAATGGCTGGAGAGGACAGTTTCATGCCCAAATCACTCAGAAGGCTCTCCAACCATGTGAGTTCAGCGACAACGGAAGCCATAGAACGGTACTCAGCTTCAGCAGATGAGCGCGCAACCATAGTTTGTTTTGTGCTCTGCTAGGTGACAAGATGTCCACCAAAGTATGTGCAGAAACCACTCGTGGATCGGCGATCATCAAGGGAGCCAGCATAGTCAACATCAGAGTACGCTACAAGAGACAAGGAGTGAGAGGGCTTATACACAAGTCCTTGTCCCAGAGCAGTTTTCAGGTACCAAAGGATACGCTCAGCCACCTGGAGATGGGAGATCCATGGAGCATGCATTAAACGACTAACCACCCCAACAATAAATGATATATCAGGTCTTGTAACTGTAAGATAAATTAGCTTGCCCACCAGACGATGATAGTACTCTGGGTTAGGGATGAGCAGGTCAGAGTCAGAAGCATGAGTGCAAAGCTTATGGTTGGCATCCATGGGTGTGCCAGCAGACTTGCATCCAGAGTAGCCAGCGCCATGAAGTTAGGTCAAGACAATATTTTCGTTCTGACAGAACGAGGTCATCAGGCTGACGGGCCACCTCGATGCCAAGAAAGTATCGGAGGGCCCCCAAATCCTTTGTCTGAAATTTGGATGTCGGGTGCTTCTTGACCATTATGATACCATCAAGATCGTCGCCTGCGATGAGGATATTATCAACATACACCAAAAGTATCACTGTCCATGTTGAGCAATGACGGGTGAACAGAGAGAAGTCAGTCGAGCTTCGAGTGAAGCCGGCATCGTGAATGATCTGACTGAACTTATCAAACCAGGCCCGTGGAGACTGTTTGAGACCATAGAAAAATTTCGTTAGGTAACAAACAAGATACTACCTCGTGTCCACATAACAAGGAGGTTGTTGCATGTAAACAGTCTCAGCGAGGTCGTCATTCGGAAAAGCATGTTTGATGTCCAGTTGATGCAATGACCAATGCCGATGAACAACCAAGGAGATCAAGAACCGAACAATATTCAACTTTGCAACAGGTGAGAATGTCTCCTCATTGATGAGTTCGTTTTGCTGAGTGAATCGTAGAGCAACCAGGCGAGCTTTGAGACGTTCAACCGTCCCATTAGGGTTGTGCTTCACAGTGAAGACCCACTTACAACCAACAAGAGTGTGGTCAGAAGGAATAGAAACAAGGTCCCATGTGTGATTGACCCAAAGAGTGTCCATTTCCTTATCCATTGCGGCCCGCCATCCTGGATACTGAAGGGACTCCTATAGAGAAGAAGGGGCAGAAATAGAGGACAAAGAGGTTGCAAACCTGTTGAGCGCCAGAGATAAGCGATGTAATAAGACATAATTTGAAATAGGGTGAGCAATGGATGCCGATGTCGGATCAACGGTCGGCGGAGTATCAGCAGGTAGGGGCAGCTCTCGTGAGGTAGTAGACCTAGGAAGGAGGCAAGAGTAGGCACAAAGATGGGGAGGAGGTAGCGAGAGGAGAGTCACAACTGGATGAGTGGGAAGCAGAGGTGGAGGTTCGGTGTAAAGGTGACATCAACGGAGGTGATGAGTTTCCGAGTAAAGGGGGAATATCAGATGTAGCCCTTCTGGGTGCGAGAATAGTCAACGAGCATACACTTAATAGCACAATGTGCCAATTTGTCCACGACGGGGCCGAGGTGGTGGACATAACAGACACAACCGAAGATGCAAGGTGTCAAGACAAAGGGAGAGGTGGAGGGGAAGAGGATGAAAAAGGGCGTCGCAAAGTTTAGGACGAAAGAGGGCATGCGGTTAATGAGGTAGCATGCAGTCGAGACTGCGAAATGTCAGTATACATTGGGAGACTGCATTTGGAACACGAGGTACCTTGCAACCTCGAGGAGGTGACGATTCTTGCGCTCGGTCACCCCATTCTATTGAGGTGTATAGGGACATGAGGTTTGGTGAAAATCCCCATCGTAGCACAGGTGTCCTGAAAGTTGTGACTAACATATTCATGTGCATTATCTGTGTAGAGAATTTTCAGGGATCACGAGAACTAGGTCTTAGTTTCGGTGACAAACGAGCGGAAGATGCGCAGTAACTCAGAGCGGTCGCGCATCGTATATAGCCAAGTTAGACGAGAATGATCATTCGCTCAACTTGGCGAGCTTGGCCTCCAACTTGCATGGGCTTCCTCAGACCAAATCATCTTCTCGGCGAGGTCAAGGTTGGTCTTCACCGATCTGTGGAAAAGCTCAGATGTGCGCAACGCAGACCGGAAGCCTTGGCCTGCAAGGTAGCGAGGAGATGTTGTCTCCAACATCTCGGCATCCTTGAGCCCATAGAACGCAAACGAGATCTTGAAGGTGTCATCGTTTGGCCCATCGCCCTCAATCCAGGACGACAAGCGTGAGCTCAGTCTGACACGGTTTTGGTCATTCTGCCAGAACACTAGGGGCTCAGCCATAATGTCCAGACCCTCACACCCCATATAAAACAAGGAGTGTATCTCGGGGTTGTCAGAGTCATCCTGAGTGCGCTTATGAGCACACTCCTTCCGCCGCCTCTTCTCGGTCGGCGGGTTGCTAGGCGAAGACACGGGCCTCTTGCCCCTTGCCTTTGCCTTCTTTACCTCGGTCGAAGTCGACGAAACATTATGTATGGCGGTGCAACTAGCCCCGGTGAGTTCCACCACATCGGCATCCTCCACCTGCTCCACCTCGGGGCCACCAACTGGAGTGGAAGATGGAAGCTGGCAATTTCCAGCATAAAGAATAAATGAGGCAAGTTAATCCATGAATTCGCCTACAACAAAGGAGACGAATTCAACTCAATGAGGTTGTACCTTCGCCTTGGACGATATAGGGCAAGTGATCAACTCGCGCCGAGAAGCCACCATCAGCAGTTTTCCTTACCTCGCGGCCGATGCCAATATATTGGTGAGTTTTTTTGCTTGTTTCAGTTCTCGCAACAAATGAATATGTATGGATTCGTAATGAATTTTACTTAAATATTTGAACTCTTTTAATCTCAACATTATGTGATCTCGTTTGGTCTACACATAGTTTTAACACTTTCAATTGCTTTACAATCATCTCTTACTTGCTTAATTGAACAAATGTTGTTAATTACGATTAAATATGTGAGTTAAATGTTGTTGTTTAATTACTTGCACGTCGGAATGATTCGCATGGTGATTCATGAGCATTGCATTAGAATTTAGGGCTAGCCGTCATAAGTTCAACAAGTTGCGTGCATGCTTTCATCCGCATCTTCAATTTAGGGTTCGTCGTCGGTCCATTACATTCATCACGTGCTCACTTTTATGACATTTAGGGTTAGGGCATCGCAAGTCCGCCACCTATAGATTCGTCCTGCGTCAAAGTGTGATGAACCTGCTTGAGCAAATCAATTGTCAACTGAACTGCTAACCTATGCAGAGAAAGTAAGCTAATTTGAAAACAAAAGCTCAACACCTCATAGCATAGTTCAAAAATCATTTTTTGTTTCCCAGTTACAAAATAGAAACAAAAAGAACTGATTAAAATGGAACAAAATTGCAAAACAGCAAGCAAATCGTGTCTTTCAAACAATCACTATGAAGCAAAAAAACTGAAACTTAATATCTCCTATACAAACATTCACAGCAAGCAAACCGTGTCTCATAGCAAAACAATTCTGGAACAGAACAGTTCATGTCTCGCACGAATTTCCTGGAACAAAAAAATTTCCTGGAACAGAACAAATATCTCTCAGCAAAAAATTCCCGAAACAGAACAAATCGTGTCTCTCAGCAAAAAATTCCTTGAACACAACCATTGTCGAGAAGCCATTCATGTTGATTTGCCCTGGGACGAGTCCATAGTGGCGGAGGATCTGGCGGATCTCCGACTACAATTGAAGTCACATTCCATAGTGGAAATGTGCTAGGGAAAAGGTGAGCTCGTCAGGTCGCGGCGTGTTGATCTTCTCATCACCATTAGCTCGCCTGGCCGAGAAGCATGTCAGCAGATGCTTCTCCTTAAACTCATTGAACTCGGCGACAACATTGGCAGTGGGCGGATCCATCTTAGCAGCAGTTCGAACATGTGAAGAAATTTCACCCCTACCCCTCCTATTTATAGACATAGACAGCTTGCGAAGCAGCAACTCAGACCAACAACTCGTCGAATAAAGGGTTGGATTGTTCTTTCCTAGCTCTAAGGAGCTCGCAAAGAGCGAAGATTGTGTACAACCTGTATTCATCGAATAGGGCACGCCGGCAAGATACATCAGCAATAGAGGGCAACACGGTAACAGAGGGTTGATCCTTGACCATTGGACAACTTGTACGGAGGTTGCACGCAGCTCGTCAACAGCTCGCCTAGAGCTTGCGTCATCTCACACCTATCCATCATCAGCTTGTCGGAGACCTCATTCAACTCGCCTAACAGTAGACAACCTAAACAAATTTGCATATGAGGCTGATGCTGTTACGCCATACGTCATTACCAGATTCTCCGAAGATTACTGTGCACGTCGACCAAAGGAGAAGGCGGAGGAAGACCGGGCTGAACCATCCGGTTCAGCCCGCCAATATTAAATAAGGAGCAATGAGGCTGAACCGCGCCGGTTCAGCCCCTATGGGGTCCGGCCGGCCCTAGGGGTTGGGTGGGAGCATAAATACCCAACCCCTCCTCCTTGGTTCATTATGAAATCTATTATCAAGGTATTCTCTCTCTTCCCCCTCTAACCCTAACCCTAATCTCTAGTTCCCTCTAGTTCTTCCCTTTCTCTAGCTAGTTCATAACATTTGGTATCAGAGACGTCATCCTCCGACGATGGTCACCACTCGCACGCAAGAGGAGATCACCCGTTTGGAAACCTTGGAGGAAAACTATGTGTGCTTGTCGGACACCGTAGCGGACATCGAAGAACAAGTGAAAACGTCCCAAAAAATTCTGGAGGAACGCTTGGATGCTCGTATGGAGGAGATCAAAGCCATCCTCGTGCAAAATCTGAAAGGAAAAGCCACTGTCGCTGAAGGATCGGAGGCCGAAGCATCCTATCAACCGCACGCACTACACATCGGGGGCGGAATGGACGATGTTCTGCGACAGACGCAAGGCTGGACTCCGCATGCGCAGGGAAACATCGGATCGGGGCCGTCGACGGGCGCGAGAGTCGATTCCGACCCGTCCAGAGTCGTCGACCTTCAGGGCCGTTCGATGGAGGGGCTTCTAGCATATCACACCGAGCCTGGGGTTCTTCCAGGAGGCCGCATGGAGGGCGGCAGCAGCCGACCGGGAGTCTGGAGATCGGCAGACACGACGACCGGGCTAGCGGGTCTCGCACCCTACCAATCGGCCTGGAATGGAGCCGGACAGCAGCCGGGGCACGGTTGGAGGCCGACGGGTCTAGGCACGGGACTTCTTCGACCTACGGGAGGGCAGGGCGCGCCGATTGGAGACATGGCCGGAATTTTCCCGCCCCCACCAGCTTTGGCTCCGCCTACAGGGTGCGGGAACGGCAACCCGTGGCAAGAAAGGCCTCCCATGGCCAACCCATGGGGCGGCGGACAGCAATTGGGCAACGGACCGGAACGAGGACGACTTCATCCAATGGGGCAAGCGGCGGGGTACGTAGCAGCCCCACTAGGGCCACCCAACCATATGGGAGAGCAACTTTGGCCAGCCGGCTATGATCCAGGAGGGTACGGAGTGGCCAACCAGCGGCCATACATGCAGCCCAAGCAAACCCGCATGAACTTTCCGAAGTTCAAGGGCGGTGATGCCGTGATGCTCTGGAATGGGTACAAAAGGTGGAGTTGTTTTTCAACTATCAGGAGATCCCCGAGAATCAGTGGGTGCAATTGGCGGCCTTCCATCTGGAAGACGACGCCTACCAGTGGACCAAGTGGTTCCTAAGGGGTCGTACCTACGCCCCTTGGGCGGAGTTCGTCGAGGCATTTTCCGCACGTTTCGGGCCCTTGGACTATGAGGACGTGGAAGCAACATTACAGAAGCTCCGTCAGAAAGGCACAGTGATGGAATATCGCACTGAGTTCGAGAAGCTGGCCAACCGGGTCAGTTGGGAGGAGAAGACTCTCCTCAGTTGCTTCATATCAGGGTTGCGGGATGATTTGCGGGATGAGGTCCACGCCTATATGCCGCGCAGTCTGAGCCCTGCAATCAGTTTGGCAAGGATACAGGAGGAGAGATTCAACCGGCAGAGGACCCGTACAGCGGTGAGAGCTCCTACAGTTGTACACCCTCCTCGGGGGGCTCCCCCGGCCGAGGGCCGGCCGACAGTGACAAAACTGATGTGGCAGGAACTTCAGACTAGGAAGGAGAAGGGGTTATGCTTCAACTGTGATGAGAAGTACACCCGAGGGCACGCATGCCAGAAGGTCCAGGTATTCATGCTGCAAGAGGAAGCGGAAGATGTTCCTCGCACTGAAGAGGAGGGAGAGTTGGCTATTGAAGACTTTGGAGTATCCATCCAGGCCCTGGAGGGGGGTACCCCATCTTCGACCTTACACCTAGCCGGGAGGGTCGGCAGGGAGACGGTGACGATCTTGATGGACAGCGGGAGCACTCACAACTTCATCCAACCCGGTGTGGCCCAGAAGACGGGGTGTGACATAGATCGCAGCGCAGCTTTCCACGTCAGGGTAGCGGATGGACGTACACTGCAGTGCGAGGGAGTGTTGAAGGGGGGTGGAGCTCCAGATACAGGGTTACACTGGACATATTGATGTTTACTTACTGCCAATCCGGGGTTCTGACATGGTGTTGGGCGTACCGTGGCTGCGGCAACTTCGGCGGGTGACTTTTGATTGGGACCAGATGGCTATGGAGTTCTGCCAACACGGGAAGGGGTATTGCTTGGAAGGCCTCAAGTCGTCCCAGGTAAAGGAGATCTCACTCCGCAGCGTGGAACGACTAGGGGCACCGGATAGTACGATGACCATCGTTACGGCGAGTAGAGCAGAGCCTACGGCTCCAACAGAGGTCTCGTCTCAGATGCAAGCCAGAGCCGACTTGCTCCGGGAGCCGCACGCTCTCCGCCTCCAGCTTGAGGACAAGCTGGTCCTTGATGGGGGAGGGAATGTTACGTCAGACGTCATTACCAGATTCTCCGAAGATTACTGTGCACGTCGACCAAAGGAGAAGGCGGAGAAAGACCGGGCTGAACCATCCGGTTCAGCCCGCCAATATTAAATAAGGAGCAATGGGGCTGAACCGCGCCGGTTCAGCCCCTATGGGGGCCGGCCGGCCCTAGGGGTTGTGTGGGAGCATAAATACCCAACCCCTCCTCCTTGGTTCATTATGAAATCTATTATCAAGGTATTCCCTCTCTTCCCCCTCAAACCCTAACCCTAATCTCTAGTTCCTCTCTAGTTCCCTCTAGTTCTTCCCTTTCTCTAGCTAGTTCATAACAGATGCTTATCCATTTGCCACATAGCCCGCCCCTCATTGGCCCAATTTGAATATAAATAGGACTCCAATACACAAGGAAGAGAGATCCAATCATCCAATTCACACGCTTCTGAACTCGCCGACCTCTTTCTTGTGCCTAGCTCAACTTGGTTCGGGAGAGGGAGTTCCTATACACTCCTAGGTGTGCGAAGGGATTTTCGCGCTGCAACTCGTGGGTCGTATTTATAGGCAGAGAGTCATTTACTTTCTCTGGCTCGTCTTGTGTTTTGTGCTTGCCAATCTCTTGGCTAGTAACCTTTGGTCATAATTTCAGTCCGAATTTTGTGAGCCAAATTCCTGGCTCCAACAAGCATCATAAAGACGTTGAATATGGTTTAAGTATATAATTTGAGCCTTCCTCCATATGCCACAAAAGGTCTTGTAAATCTTGAAGTGGACCAGCAATTTCAAGCAAATAGATTGCCACGAGAGAGTCCAATTGATAATCTATCTTCCTCTATTGATCCTGTTCATTTGCGTTTGCCTCGTGATTTCTTGATTAAATGACCAGAATGTCCTTGACCAAAAAACCAAATCTCAGCGGTTGCTTGTCAATCCATGTAGTTTTTGCTTTTATCGAATGTTATGAAGGATAGTTGGATAATGTAAGTGTAGTGAGACCTTTGTTTATAGGCATTAGAGGAGTAGCGCTTGACATTTTAAATATGGAAGTCATACAAACAGCTAAGAAACCCTAGCTATGGATCTCTTTACTTGGAGGTAATGTATATGAGTTGTAAGGAGCTCTGTATAAGGCCCTGGAGGAGTGCTGTGAGATAGGGCGAGCGTCCAGGAGCTAAAATGAAACTCTGGACGGGTATTACGATACACGAGAATTTGGGAGCAGAGATGAAGCTCAGTACGGGCGCTGCAAGACATGACGAGGGTTTGGGAGTTGAGACAATCTTTTACAAAGCTCAGGACGGATGCGGCGAGACAAGACAAGTATACGTTGGTCGACGAGCTCTGGATGGCATTCTCTCGTAAAAGAACAGAATTGGACCGAGAGGTCTGCGGTTGGATCAACAAAATCGATAGAGATTTTGAAGGGATCGACAAAGTTTGAGAAAGCATCGTTGGCGAGGCATGCGACTAGATCGACGAAACTGAGGGAGGTCGCCTAGGAGATGATAAATGAGATATCGAGCGAGAGAGAAGATAACAACGTCGAGTGCAAACCCCAACGCTCAGATACCATGACAAATAAGATGATTTCTTATTAATTAGATACAATCTTACACCTATATATAGATAAAAGGTAATGAAAACAAAATATTAAGCCAATGTGGGACTAAATACATTTTATGTAATACATACTTCTAACAGCCTCAAACTTGATTTTGTTGATAACGATGTATGCCATCTTCTTGAGAGTTGAGAATGCCAAATGGAACCTAATTGTTTTTTATTATTTATTTTTTATCAAAGGGTGCCTACATTGTCTGCTTTGGGAGCCAATTAATAGTTATTAATAAAAAGGTAGACAAAGTAAAGGATTGGAGGAAGTGAACCTTCTTCGTTCATGTTTCTGCCAGATAGAACATACCGTCTTCGTTGAAAGCAAAAAACTTATTACATGTTCCAAAGTCCTTTCTCTGGTGTGGCAAAACCATAGTCGAATTCTTCGAGCATGCCACCATGACATCCAACATTACCATGAAATGGTGGACCCCACCACTCGCTATGAGCACTAAATAATTTTTGGAACATATAACATTATAACAATATATATATTCCATAGTTAGATCATCGGGCCTAACATATCATCACTAATTTAAATGTCCACCGACAAGTGTGCCGATATGTCGTTTGAGGGGAAAACTGTTGGCGTGCATTAGAGGTGTGATGTGCGTTTAGGAGTGGTGTGCGTGTAAAGGTGTTGTAGAGGTATATATACATGTATGTATGTGTTAATAGAAATGAGAAGCCCTAATTCTACAAGGTATCAAAGCGAGCGAGGTTGGAAGAGAGCCGCTGGAGCATCGACTACTGCGATCGTCGCTGAAGACTCGTCGAGGACTGGTAAGGGAGCCGCTGGAGCATCGGCGACGACAATCGTCGTTGAAGACTCGTCGAGGACCAGTAAGGGAGCCGTTGGAGCATCGACGACGACGATCGTCGCCGAGCGTGGAGCTCTCATCGACGACTAGATCTCGCCATTGGAGGTTGGAGTTCTCGTGGAGTTCCCGTCGCTTGTTCTCGTGGAGTTCCGTCGCTGGAGCTCCTTCGACGACGACACTCGACGAAGAGGTTGGATTCTCCCGTCGCTGGTTCTCGTGGAGTTGAAGTTCCCGTGGAGTTCCCGTCGTTGGAGCCCCTTCGATGACGACACTCGACGAAGAGGTTGGGTTCTCTCGACGACACTCGACGAATCAACTCTCGACGAACGGCACTTGACGAATCAACTCTCGACGAACGACACTCGACGAACCAACTCTCGACGAACGGCACTCGACGAACGGGAGCTCTCGACAGTAGCGCTCACGACACTGGGAGCTCTCGACGAAGGCACTCGACGAACGGGCTGATTGCACTCGACGAATCAGCTGCACTCGATGATTGCTCTCGACGGTTTCTGAATAAGGGGGCCTGCGTTTGCCTGATTGCTCTCGAAGGCACTTGATGATTGCAATCTCCTCCAGCTAAGGGGGCCTGTGTTTACTTGATTGGTGTGTGCACTAG
Source organism: Dactylorhiza incarnata (assembly GCA_033032865.1). Classification (NCBI taxonomy): domain Eukaryota; kingdom Viridiplantae; phylum Streptophyta; class Magnoliopsida; order Asparagales; family Orchidaceae; genus Dactylorhiza; species Dactylorhiza incarnata. The sequence continues at coordinate 2,073,837 of JAWHQI010000309.1, read as the reverse complement.
TAAGCGACGACGAAGAAAGGATGGAGGACATCCTCAAGAAGTTGGACCCGACAGAGGTGGTTACTTTGTTGAAGCTGTTGGGTTCATCACCCAGACCGGTGAAGTTGGACCTTCCACCGGTTGACCTGAAGCTCGAAGGACCGACCACCTATCTGGGTTAGTCGCGTCGTGTGAGTAAGACCCTTACAACGCAAAAAGTTGGGGGGGTTTCTAACAGGGGAGTTGAAGAAGCCAGAGAACCCAATTGCAGGAGATGAGTGAGAATCAACCCACATGACGGTGTTCATGTGGCTTCTCAGCTCGGTTGTCTCATCGATTGCTTCCACGGTTGATGGCCTGGAGACAGTCATGGAGGTTTGGGATAGGCTGCGAAGTACATATGACGGAGTGAGGAACATTCTCAGGGTCTTCCAGGTGAAGGGAGAAATTGATGACACAGTTCAAGGTGAGAAGACTGTGCAGGAGTACGCATCAGAGTTAGAACGACTATGGGTGGACCATGACCATTCTTCTGGTGGTATGCGTTGCAGTGACCCACAGTCTAAGGCTTCCAAGATTATAGTAGAAGAGAGGACCATGAGGTTCCTGAAGGGGTTAAATGAACGGTTCGATCAGAGGAGAGCCTTACTTCTGTCGGGTACGAAGATCCCTACTCTGTTAGAGACCATCTCGACCATGATTCAGGAGGAGACCGAGTTCAAACTCCAGGCAGGGATGGGAGATTCCACTGCCGTAAAGTTCGCACTAGCGGCCACTGGCTCGGGTATTCTAAGACCACGAGAGGAAACACGACAGTGCTACAACTGCGGGGAGACAGGTCATTTGTTGTATGCTTGCTCCAGACCACCCAAGGAGGGGGATTTTGGTGGTCGTGGACGTGTCCAGGGTCGTGGTGGCAGAGGTGGTTATCGTGCCAATCTAGGCATAAGTGGATGTGATGAGAAGGCTGGTGTTATTTACACCGACTCCGAGGAGGAGCAGACTCTACTGAGTATGATGAGCATGATGGAGGGCCTTAAGAGGAAACAAACTGGTGAAGGAAGCAAGAGTGGAATCGGGGGGGGGGGGGGGGGGGGGGGCATCAGCATCAGCTATGTATGCCCACCCTTCCAGGACGTCTGATTGGATCGTTGACTCTGGTGCTTCACGAGAATCACGACACGTGACAGGAAATGCGGGTGAGTTCTCCTCCTACACTCACCTAGCTACTGTTGATAGCATCCAGATGGCAGATGAGACCTTTCAATCAGTGGTTGGTAAGGGCACGGTCAATTGTACAGGTTCAATAAAACTATCCAATGTCTTGCATGCTCCTTCTTTTCCAGTTAACCTTCTATCCATTAGTTCAATAATCCTTCAGCTAAAATGTGTCGTTTATTTTGATATTCCCAAGGTGACCTTCCAGGAAAAAAGACGAGGCAGATACTTGGGACTGGGACCTGGCATGACGGACTATGGTATTTGGATCGGGAAGGATTGGACGTAGCTCTTATATCTATGGCGGGTGAGACAAAAGGAGGAGGAACGAAGATGAGTGCAGAGGATACGCTTCTACATCACCAGCGTTTGGGGCATTCCTCATTCGGCATTTTAGCCAGACTATTTCCTTTATTGTTTTAAAAAACAAACCAACATAAACTTGTATGTGATGCATGCGACTTAGGCAAGTTTACTAGGAGCTCTTATGTTAGCACGAGACGTATAAGCTCTTCCTTTTTTGATGTTGTGCATTCTGACGTTTGGGGGCCCTGTGTCGTAAGCTTCTTGAATGACTATAAATATTTTGTGTCATTTATTGATTGCGCCTCGCGTGTCACTTGGTTATATCTGATGAAAAATAAGAATGAGGTTTTTACATGTTTTCGAGACTTCCATAAGCATGTCCTAACAAAGTACGGCAAAATGATAAAGGTATTAAGGTCAGACAATGGAACAGAGTACACTAATCGGGCATTGGCAGAGTACCTATCAGCCCATGGGATACTGCATCAGACAACATGTGCATACACACCTGCACAGAATGGCGTGGCGGAGAGGAAAAACAGACATCTGATGGAGGTAGCAATGAGTATGATGCTCCACATGAAAATCCCTCAAAGCTTATGGGGGTATGTTGTGTTAACAGCAACACAATTGATCAACAGAATGTCATCGCGTATTCTCGGGTGGAAATCCCCGTATCAAAAGTTGCAAGGACATAATGGAGGGATGCTTCCATTAAAAGTTTTCGGCTGTGTGTGCTTTGTGAAGGGCAATAGACCGAGAATTGGAAAGTTGGATGTGAAGACACTTAGGTGTATCTTTGTGGGCTACTCTAGTACTCAGAAGGGGTACGTGTGCTGGAGTCCAGTTGAGAAGAGAAGTTTTGTGAGCCTGAATGTCCACTTCAGAGAACTGGAGCAGTACTACCGACAGGAGGAGGCCCAACTCACACCAGAATTGCCAAATTCCGAAAGTATGAGGCGAGAGAGGGAGAGTGTGGTGACAAATCTGGAAGTATGGCATAAAGGATCAGTAGGAGCATGGGAGTAATGAAGAGCAGGATGAGGAAGTGAGAGGCGTGAGGCCTACGACTCAGGGGGAACTGCTTACATATCATAGGAGAGGGAAATAGACTGCAGAACCGGTACCCGTGCCTAGAATGTCAGTGCCTAGTCCCTCGTCTATGCCAGTCTCTACTCCTGGAGCACCTCCACCACCACAGTCATTTTTTGGTGAAACCATTCCCTCTACCCCTCCTTCTCCTACTACCACGGTCCAACGGACTACTCGCAGCAATGCGGGCAATCCTCCGGACAGATACGGTTGAGATCTTGCTTCTTTTGTCTCCTACGATAATATCTCTTCTTCTCATGGACCATTCATTACCTCTTTGGATAGTATTATTGCACCTAACAATTGGCAGGTTGCCAAAACTGATCCAAAATAGAAAGCAGCAATGAAGGGGGAGATGAGAGCTCTTGAGAAGACCAAAACCTAGGAGCTGACACACCTACCAAAGAACAAGAGGGTTGTCAGGTGCAAATGGGTTTTCACTTTGAAGCAAAACCCGGATGGTCTTGTCGAGCGCTATAAGGCTCGATTGGTTGCAAAGGGGTATAGCCACACCTATGACATCGATTACGACGAGATATTTACACTCGTGGCTAAGATGAGCACCGTCGAACTCTAATAAGCTTGGCAGCAAATGGTGGATGGAGGTTGCATCAACTAGATGTGAAGAATGCAATTCTTCATGGAGAGCTAGCGGAGGAGGTGTACATGGAGATACCACCGGGGTTTGGCACAACTGAGACCGAAGGCAATGTCTATAGACTGAAGAAGTCCCTCTATGGCTTGAAACAGTCTCCCCGTGCGTGGTTTGACCGATTCAAGAAGACCATGATTGGGATGGGATACTGGCAGATCAATGTTGATCACACGGTGTTCTTCAGGGAAAATGAAGGTCACCACATCACTATACTTGCGGTATATGTGGATGACATGATCATCACAGGGGATGATGAGCAGAAGATCGTCCGTCTCAAGAAGGCGTTGGGCAAGGAGTTCAAAGTAAAGGATTTGGATTTGCTAAGGTATTTCCTTGGGATTGAAATTGTCTATGGTGCAAAGGGAATTGTTCTGTCCCAAAGGAGGTATGTCTTGGATCTCCTCACAGAGACAAGGATGTTGGGGTGCAGGCCTGATGCAACACCGATCGATCAGAAGTGTAAACTGGATGCTGAGGCAGGTGAACCAGTAGATCGAAAGATGTACCAGAAACTAGTTGGGAAGCTGATTTACTTGAGCCACACGCGTCCGGACATCTCCTTTCTCGTGAGTGTGGTGAGTCGTTATATGCATGACCCTAGGAAGGGTCACATGGATATTGTGTACCAGATCCTTTGATACTTGAAGACTGCCCCTGGAAAGAGGTTATTATTCAGAAGGAACGGGCATATGAAGATTGAGGGCTACTGTGATTCTGATTGGGCAAGCTGCATAGACGACAAGAGATCCACCTCAGGCTATTGCATCTTTGTAGGAGGCAACTTGGTCTCCTGGAGGAGAAATAAGCAATCAGTGGTGGCCAGATCGACAGCAGATGCAGAATACCGAGCTATGACATTGGGGGTTGCTGAACTTCTGTGGCTAAAGGGAATGCTGATGGAGCTGAAATTGGATCGAGGAGATAAGATGAAGTTGTGGTGTGACAGCCATATAGCTATCAATATTGCAAATAATCCAGTTCAACATGATAGGACCAAGCATATCGATATTGATAGGTTCTTCATAAAAGAGAAGCTGGATAGTGGGCTACTGGAGCTTAGTTACATTGCGAGCAATGATCAGGCCGCAGATTGTTTGACCAAAGGGCTTAGCTCGAAGGACATGATTAGAAATTCCGACAAGATGGGTTTAGTAAATATCTTTCACCTACCTTGAGGAGGAGTGTTGGCGTGTATTAGAGGTGTGATGTGCGTTTAGGAGTGGTGTGCGTGTAAAGGTGATGTAGAGGTATATATACATGTATGTATGTGTTAATAGAAATGAGAAGCCCTAATTCAACAAAAACGATGTTTTTTTCTCAAAAAATTAGATTATATCCTTTGGTAAAATATATGCCGACATCTTATTTTTTCCGATATATTGGGCAACGCGACTTTTGAACATATAACCAACTAATTTATTTTAAGCAGTTAAATCACCTATATGTATTACATTAGATATACTTAAATCGATTAGACTTATTATTTCGTTCTTTTTACTGTGTTATTCTTATAATTGGTTTTGTATAATTATTTAAACTATATTTTTTTATTTCACATTACAAAAATATTAAAACTGTCAACATATTTATTAGTTAATTATTTATATATTTTAACATAAATTTATTAAACTAGGAAAATTTTATAATCAATTAAGGATATTTTATTTTTAACTATTCTTTATTTGTTATAAAATTTAAATTTATCAAAATAAATTATTGTATAATATAAAATATAATTTACAATGCATTTATTTGCACCTGTCAATAGTAGTCGTAGTGTGTTACTAATATTTTATTTTGGATACTCTTCAAATTTATTTTGGGATATACTTGACTTGTTGCGTGTCTACTTGTTATGTTGTTCTCTTTTACTTTTAGAATATATAATTATATTTAGTATACATAAAAATATATTTTTATTTATAAGATATGGAAAATTCAATGTTTTAAAATATTCCTCACATAACTCTGACATTTGACATTTAAAAACTCAAATTGACATAACATTGACATCCGATATTTACAGCCTTGCCTATCATATAAAGCATGTGATATTAAGAAAACATATTAGAAATTAGATAGAATTAGACTTACTCTGCAAGATAAGCATCCAAAATGGAGCCAACATTTTGTCCAAAGCCCACTACAGAACTAGATTGAACTGCTTCACTCAACTCTAACCAGGCCTGAAGCATATAAGAACAAAATTCTTTTTTGGGCAATTGGAATGATCAAAAGTGCAAATAACAAAAGCGCAAATGCTTGTTAACCTCATCAGATGCAAACAAACTAAGCTTCTCATTTGCAATCTCTTCACACCGAATAGTGGCAATCATCACCTAAAAAAATGATGTAAACAATAAATGAATGCAAACAACACAAATTTTTAACAAACACATCAAATTCTACACAACACCTTGTGAGCAGAAAGATCAAGTTCCCTATTTTCTTTTATAACTTTCCACATGTGCTGGGAACTAAAAGAAAACTCAGAAGCAGGAAGAACACCTCCTCTATCACAAGCAAGACCTCCTGGTGCAATTGAATGCATAAAGTGATTTCGTAGTAAGTTAACCTGAATAAGGATGTCAAGGATGTCATCCACAATAATAGCGAAATTGGATAATCATCATATGCATGTTAAGAAAGGAAAAGGACGGTTTTGCAAACCGATGTGATTATAACTCATTGAATCTAAGCACCTGCTCGTTGAATTGTTCTTCCCTCTCTTCATAATTAGGGAAAGCAATAACCTCAACCTAATGATCCAGAATGTAGCAAGTATAAGATAAGAATTGTGTACCTTCGATTAACTCATCACTCTACTTACGTGAAATAATTCATTTAGAGCGGTAGATTTGTGAGCCTCACGCTTAGCAACAGAATCCCAAATCTGAATAAAATCAATGTTGATGAACAAATAAACAGTAGGATAGTTAATAGTCAGGCTTTGATTCTGAGAGGAGAAAAAAGAGTCATACCCTTTGAATGTCCTCTCTCAAAACTAGCTCCAAGTGCTCCGATTGAGTCTAATGTGAGAAATTTGCACGAATAACAAGAAATTGTAAGCATCTTCTCATCGGAGAGGGCACAATTTTTTTTTTACTATGTATCATTAGAAAAATGAAATATCTATGGTCTTGGTTGTGTTGTGATAGCTATCCAAGCATAAATAAGGGGGGAAATGAAGATACATACCTTTGTTTTGTCGTGTATAACAAATAATAATGTCGTCTTTTTGGGGCTAAACAAGTGCATCATGACCTACATAAACAATATTCCAATATTATAAGAAAGCTCGGGAAATATTTACTAATCAAGTAAGAACACCTGAAAAATTGTCTTCAGTAGGGGTTTGTTGGCAGCTTGTTCTCTGCAAATATCATGGCAGCACCTGAACAAAATAAATTTCATTACAAATAGTGGAATGCATACCAACACTTGGATGAAGAACTTTTTTGAAGTTATCAAGCATAAAACTAGAGATGAAATTAAATTGAATTCAAGTTCTCACATGTTAATCAGAACAATATCAGAAATTGCTAGAGCGAAAAGAGCGGTTTGCCTCTCAAAGATAGTATCATCCTGAAAGTTATAATTTTGCAAATTATTGAGATATTCAAAGCAACTAAGAAAGTTAGAACAAACCCAAATGAAATAAAAAATTAGACATTGTCACCCTACCACAGACTATAATATACTAAGCATCAAGACATCAGTATTACTTGGTTTTCTACCATTTTCCCCTCGAAACAATGAGATAGTCTAACGCCTTGAAATTTCTCTACGAAGAATATGATAAGAGTTTTTAGAATGAATCAAGAATCCCATAATTTAATATCTAGCAGAATTTCTTCAACTCAAGAAAAAGAATTGACTCATATCCCAAAGTAAACAACTTGATATAGGATGTCAAAAATGGAAATGTTTTAGAAGCTAAGCTGCGTAGAGAGTTATTACTTATTAGTCATAGTGAACCACATTTCTTGGGTTTTTTCTTGAAATAAAATGTAGAAGAAATCACTTCAGCAACATAAAGATCGTGTTCAACAATAGTTTTGTTTAGAAAATCCATATTCGCCTAAAAAATGGTTAATGATTGACAATACACATATTACCACTTTGGAACTAAAACAACAAGCTACCAAATAAGATAAGTTAAATAAAGAATTGGCAAACATAGAGGTTAAAGCCATAAAAAATAGATTAAGTCACCTCTCCCCTCTCTCTCCCATCACTTCCTTCCAAGTCCATGACAATTGTGCAAGGCTCTATGCCAAGGCTGTTTGCTATCCAGATACCCTTAGTGGTTTGAGTCCTAATATTAAGAGAAACAAAGAATTTTAATATTTGTAAAATGGAAATGCAATGTAGAATACAAGACATCCTCTAGTAAATACTAACGAGCAATCTAGGAGTTTTACCTTCCCTTGAAAGCATCCATTTCTCTAAAATTAGTCTGAAAAAGTTTGTTAAGTAATAAGCTTTTTCCTGTAAAGAAAGATTGTCTCATTTCTGATTACAGATAAATACAACAAACAAAAATGGGAAAAGAAAAGAAACAAAGAAAAGTTTTGTGCAGCTGTGAAGTCAATCATATAAAGTAATAAATATTCAAGGATATAAACCTCAAAATAGAATGATTCACTTTTTATTTATTTGCACAAGTACAATTCAACACACTGGCTTGTATATAATCTCCTTGTGCTGAAGCTTGTCCATCGTCAATGATATTGGAGGCTTGTTGGGAAACTCAATTATCTTTCCATCATCAAACCTAATATTTCTTACATTGCGAGCTATGTGAGAGTATTGATTGGCCAGATCAGTCGCTAGAAAGAGTCAAGTAGCTAAATCGGACGGATCAGTTGTTCCGTAGGAAATTGACATTGAATCTGAAGATCGAAGAACTTAGCAACAATAGAACATGTCGTCGAAAGGGTAGTTTCAGCCCCGGCGTCATTGCAAGACTTCGTCGTTGGAGAGAAGGAAATATGTAAACCGCCGACTCTCACATGTAGTTTATGAGCTCTCCAAAAAATCTCATTTGGAGGGTGTTATTCATATTTTAAGGTACTTGATAGGCACTTCGGGTCAAAGGTTTATTGGTCTAATACTCACGAACATTTATCAGAGTTCATGATCTCAAGGTACTCAAATGTTTATTAGGAAGGTTGCCCCAATACTCGTCAATCGAGTATTGCAAGAGTTCTAATCGGGATGACCGAGAGCTACTTGACCCGAATACAAAAAAGAAGAGATTTTAGAGAGAAATGCACCTATCGGTTGGGCTTTGTTAGATTTGTTTAAACTTTCTTGTTATTTAATAAACTGAAATTTCTGGATATAATGAATTGATACACTCCAATTCTAAATTGCAGGGAAATTAAATGAGAAAGAAGAGAGGTCGGCGGTGCACCATCAACTCCAGGGTGAAAAGTAAAGGGAGATGGCGGTAAGAAACTTCATAAACATCACACATACACACAGCAACCCGGTAAGGAGGCTTATACATGAACACACGGCGGTTTGGGCAGTTGCTTAACTGTTCCTGCTGGATAGTTTGTCACCTCATTCACACATGATAAGTTCAAATTTAAAATACACTTACACCACATCACATAATGGTAATAATATAAAAAGCATTGTAACAATACTCCCCCCTTGAGAACATCCTTGCCCTCAAGGATCAAAGGTTGGAAAAGCTGCCTTGATTTGGAGGTAATCCTCCCAGGTTGCATCCTCAGCTGAAGCATTGGACCATTGAATGAGCACCTGCGCCATTGGTTGGCCCTTTCGAGGTATAGGCCGCCTGCTTAAAATCTTCTTCGGCATCTTCAGAATGACACCTTCATCTGTGAGATATTCTGGAAGGGTCGGGGAGGTAGGCGTTATGCCAATGTGTTGCTTCAGTTATGAGATATGGAACGAATGGTGAATCCTTGATGAAGGGGGTAACGTGAGCCGGTATGCCACGGGGCTGATTTTCTTACTAATCTAGAAAGGACCAAAATAGCGTGGGGACAGCTTATTATAACTGGAAGGCCGCATGCTGGACTGTTTATATGGTAAAAGACGAATGTATACCCACTCTCCCTCCTTAAACTCCTTTTCTTTTCTCTTCTTATCTGCCACCAGCTTCAAACAGTTTTGAGACTTGTGTAAGTTGATCTTGAGGATGTTTATCGTCCTCTCACGGTCTTGAAGTGTGCATTTCACAGCTTCATTCTTTGTTGTGCCAGCTAAATATGGAATGTGTAATGGAGGGGGCAATCCATACACAACTTCATATGGTGTCATTTTAGTGGAGGAATGGAAGGAAGTGTTATACTAGTATTCAGCTAGTGATAACCATTGACTCCACGATTTGGGTTTGTTGAAGGTGACACATCTCAAGTAGCTTTCTAGGCATCTGTTCACAACCTCTGTTTGCCCGTCTGATTGGGGGTTGTTACGGGATTGGGAGAAAAACTGAGTACCTCATATGTAGGTCTCACCCTTTATTTATACTAAGCATGAAGGAACATAATGTGGTGGTACAAGGTGTGGGACTAATATGTCTAATAACACTCCCCCTCAAGTTGGATCATGGGAACTTCCCAGACCCAACTTGTTACATATATAGTTCATTCGAGTCCCCGTAACCTCTTTCGTAAGAATGTCTGCAACTTGATCTCTGGTCTTCACATGCTTTAGCGAAACAAGACCTTCTTCATACTTTTCTCTAACAAACTGGTAGTCGACCTCAATGTGCTTTGTGTGTTCATGAAACACGGGATTCGTGGCTATCTGGATTGCAGCTTGATTGTCACACCATAGAGGAGTGTGATCTTGAACGGGATACCCAATTTCACTGAGAATCTGCCTCACCCACATGATCTCAGCAACAGTGTGAGACATAGCCCGATATTCCGCCTCAGCACTAGATCTGGCAACTGTGGTTTGTTTCTTGCTCTTCCAGGAGATAAGATTGCCGCCCATAAAGACAGTGAATCCCGTGGTTTATTTTCGGGTGGCTAAGCATCCTGCCCAGTCAGAGTCACTGTATGCCTCTAGATCGGAATGACCTCGACTCTTGTATGATATTCCCAAACCAGGATCCTTCTTCACGTATCTGATAATCCGGAGAACAGACTCCTACTGAGACATAGTTGGAGCCGCCATGAACTGACTGACCTTACCAACCGCACAAGCAATGTCCGGACGAGTCATGGTGAGGTAGTTTAATTTTCCAACAATTCTACGGTACTTCTATGGTGATTCAAAAGGTTTGCTTTCGGCATGAAGACTCTTTTCCCCTGGTTCCAGCGGAGAATCCATATGGCCACAGTTAGCCATCCCAAGGTCAGATAGAATATCAAGAGCATATTTTCGTTGGCAAATAAAGAGAGTGATCATCATGAATCACCTCAATCCCAAGGAAATACCGCAATGGGCCAGGATCTTTTGTTTGGAAATTAGAGTGTAAGAATGCTTTGAGATTTGATATTCCTTCTGAGTTGCTGCCTGTGATAACAATATCATCAACATATACCAGTAGCAGAATAATACCAGCCGAGGAGTTCTGATAAAAGAGAGACGAGTCTTTAGTACTCTTGGTAAGCCCGAACTGGGTAACAACAGCTCGGAACCGAGCAAACCAAGCCCGAGGGGATTGTTTCAATCCATATAAGGGCGTTAGGAGACGGCACACCCTGTTACGCTCCCCCTCAGCAATGAACCCAGGAGGTTGTTCCATATAAACTTCCTCATCCAGGAGCCCATGGAGAAAAGCATTCTTAATATCCAACTGGTGTAAGGCCCACTGGCGGAAGGCAGCAAGTGAAAGGAGTATTCGAAGAGAGGACATCTTCGCAACTGGAGCGAATGTTTCATCATAATCCACGCCATAAGTCTGAGCATAACCTTTGGCAACCAGGCGGGCTTTTAGGCGGTCCAGAGAACAATCAACATTCACTTTGACAGAATATATCCATTTGCATCCAATTGCCTTCTTGCCGGGAGGTAAGGGAACCAGGTCCCATGTATTGTTCTGTTGGAGAGCAGTCAATTCGTCATGCATGGCTGCCGCCCAGCCAGGATGAGCTTTGGCCTCCGCCATGGTCGATGGTAGATGATATCGATCAAGAGTCGAGTTCAGCGCTCTATGAGAAGCAGACAAGCCCTGGTAAGAGTGAACATAGAGCGGTTTCTCCCAACAAGTCCGGACGCCTTTCCGGACTGCAATAGGAATCTCTGGGCTAGATGGCGGAATAGTAGTAAGTACAGTAGCAGGTTCTTCCGGAGGAACAGTCATCGCATTATCGGTAACAGAGGTAGGCTGAGGTGGTGGCACCACTGTATTATCAGAAGAGCGACGGGAGTAAACTTGCCCCCACAGGGGGGACAACATATCAGTCGGTGAAATGATAGCAGGTTCATGCCTAGGAACCAATAGAGCATCAAGAGAGGGATCAGGATGAGAGGATCCAGGAGAGAGATAAGGATCGGACTCCCGGAAGACGACATCAGAGGAAAGGATGTATCGGTGGAGATCAGGAGAGTAACACCGATATCCTTTAGTGGTTCGAGAGTAGCCGGGGAAGATACATTTCAAGGCACGAGGATCAAGTTTGGAGACAGAGGGACGAGCATCACGAACATAGCAGACATACCCAAATACCTTCAAAGGGAGGAGGGGACCGTGATGATCAGAATAGAGAGTGTGGTAGGGTGTCTCCCCCTGAAGGATGTGAGTGGGAAGATGATTAATAAGGTGTGCAGCAGTAAGTACGACATCCCCCAGAAGTGTTTGGGTACGTGTTTGTGGTGGAGGATTGCCCAGGTGACTTCAAGGAGATGCCGATTTTTGCGTTCGGCAACACCATTTTGTTGAGGGGTATCCGGGCAACTGGTTTGGTGGATTATGCCTTTGTCAGAAAGAAAGGTAGACATGGACTGAGACAGGTATTCCTGGCCATTATCAGTACGATGACGCTTAACACGGACAGAAAATTGAGTAAATATTTCATTCCATAAGTTTTGAAAAATGGAAGGTAGCTCAGAACGATTTTTCATTAAATAAACTCAAGTCATACGAGAAAAATCATCAATAAAAGTGACATAATACTTGTGCCCTAACAACGTAGGAACAGGACACGGTCCCCAAATATCTGAATGAAGTAAATCAAAAGGTGCAGAAGCACGGGCATCAAGACGAGGACTATAGCTAACTCTGTGGAGTTTAACAAACAAACAAGACTCACAACTAAGAGGGGAAACTTTCCCAAGCTCAGGATACAGACGACGCATGACCTGCATAGATGGATGACCATGACGATAATGAAGATCCAGGAATTTGGTGGAGGTCGCGGTACAAGCAAGGTGGGAAACTTCGTCCAGGACATAGACGCCACCACGCAGCTTCCCTCTACCAATAATACGGCTAGTCGACTGTTCCTGAAAAATGCAACCAGAAGACGTGAATATAGCAATACAGTTCAAATCATTTGTAAGCTTACTAATAGACAATAGATTGTAAGCAGACTGAGGGACATGCGCCACTGAGGAGAGTGTCATGTTAGGTGTCACATTGCAGCTACCAAACCCAACAATAGGAACCGTGGAGCCATCAGCAACAGTAATTGAAGCTCCGCTACGAGGTTTGTATGAGTGTAAGATACCTGAGGAACTAGTCAGGTGATCAGAAGCACCATAATCAGCCAGCCACTGGACCTGCCTTTGTGAGGTACAAACAGGCTGAATGGTTTGAGCCACAGCCGCACTATGAGTTGGTGAGGCAACCTGGAGAGCCTGCAGGCGCCGATACTCATCCTCGGATACTTCAACAGTTCTCGATCCCGGAGGTACAGAAGTAGAGTCAGCCAGGTGTGCCGACCGAGGTGGAGGAGGTTTGGAGGCCCAGTCCGGCTTTCCATGAATCAGCCAACATGTATCCTTTGTATGTCTCCGACACCCGCAATGGGCACAATGCCTTGTGTCAGTGTCACGACCACGGCCAGAGCGCCCCCCCCCCCCCCGACTAGTTCCTCTTCCTCCTCCTCGTGAAGCAAGAGACATCGACTCGCCGGATGATGTATGTAGAGCAGATGATGAAGTACCGATGGAGCCATCCTTAGTAAGCCGATGGTACACACTAGCAGTCTGAAGGGTAGTAGGACTCGCTAGCATTTCAGTCTTCGTTGTGGAGAAGTGTGGATCCAATCCATTCAAGAGCCAAAGGAGCACCAGGTGTTCACGTTGAGCATGATGGCCTTCCCTAGTAGAGGGAATCTCCCAAAGGTCTAAAATCTCATCAGCCAGAACCTTCCATTCGGCAAAGTACTCGGTAACAGGACGCGCTCCCTGTCTCAGGTCAGCTATCTTGGGGAAGAGTTCACCAAGTCGAGAGAGGTTGTTCGCCTGAGAGAACATCATGTGAAGAGTGTCTCATAGTTCTTTGGTGCTGTCGCAGTTCTTGCACATTTGTTGGACAGATGGATCCATGGAACTCAGGAGTAGAGCAAAGATACGACAATCATCACAATACCAGTCATCATATTCGGTACTCTCCACTTCATGAGATGGGAGACGAGTAAGGTGGTGAGTACGTCGGATGCCTGCAAGAGACATAGTAACCCCTTCTTCCATAATTGAAAATTGGAGGAGATAAGGATAGTAGTTGCAATCCTCGCGTTGGGAGGAAAGGTATTGGTAGAGTCCCCTGCGGGAGCAACGGTCGGAGTAGTGCTTGTCGGAGTAGTGGTAGTAACAGAGGAGCCCATGACAACGATTAGCAAAACAGGAGGCAGCCGGCAGCACTGCACCGTACGAGATCAAGATCCATCGGAGCAGGGCATCCCTATTTGTCGGAGCAGCACAGCAGGTATCGTCGGAGCAGCATTAGGCGTCGTCGAGGCAGACGGCATGCGACATCACGACGAGCCCTGCCTCCTTCGATGTCACGGGAGGCGCGCAGAAGCACGCGAGAGGGAGGAATGTCGCAGGCGAGGCTTTGTCGGCGGGGACGGAGCGGGCGAGAGAGATGAAGCGGGCGAGAAAACGAACGGAGCGGGCGAGAAAGAGCGGCGAACGGAAAAAAAAACCTAACTTGCCTCTGATACCATGTTACGGGATTGGGAGAAAAACTGAATACCTCATATGTAGGTCTCACCCTTTATTTATACTAAGCATGAAGGAACATAATGTGGTGGTACAAGGTGTGGGACTAATATGTCTAATAACAGGGGTGATATGTTTTCGAAGTGTTAATGCCCACATGAATGTGTTTGAACAATTCCTGCCAAAAATCACTTACAAACATCTCGGCTTTATCTGATACAATGGATTGAGGCATACCATGAAGTTTAAACACATTATCCATGAACACTTGGGCTAGAGTTGTCGCTGAGTAAGGGTTCTTGAGGGCTATGAAATGAGCATATTTGCTCAGCAGATCCACTACGACCATAATAACTTCATACCTCTTGGATAAGGGTAGTCCTTCAATGAAATCCATGGAGAGAGATCTCTGGATCTTATCCGGGATTGGCAGTGGCTGTAGCAATCCTAAAGGCTGTTCATTTGGGGCTTTGCATTGTTGACAAATGGTGCAATGTCGTATATACTGAATTACTGATACACATACTCCTTCATATTCTTTCAATAAAAGTTTTGCTTCATCTTTTGAAGGGTGATAAACACACCAGAGTGGCCCCCAATGCTGGAATCATGAAAAATATGGCATAGTAATTTCTTCACCTCTTCATTCTTCCCCACGACTATTCATCCCTTCCTCCTGAGCCAACCATGAACAACTTGGATATGTGATTTCAGTGTTGGGTTGCTCACCTTCAGTTGAAGAAGACGTTGGATCTTCTCATCTTGTTGTTGGGCTGGCATCAGTTTTTCTTACAGATCATTGTTCCCTATCACCAAGGTGTTTAGGATGTCGTCTTCCATTTCTCCTTTTCTTGACAACGCGTCAGAAGTTACATTGTCTACTCCATTCTTGTATTTAATAGGATTGTCATACCCAAGTAGTTTAGCCATAAATTTTTGTTGCAAGGGGGTTGTGAGTTCTTGCTCCATCAAAAATTTAAGGCTTTGATGGTCTTTGTGTATCTCAAAGTGAGTTCCTATCAGGTAATAACGCCACTTTTGTACTGCTAAAACAATTGCCAACAATTCCTTTTTCATATACTTAGAAGGCTAAGTGCTTCTTCCCAAGGCTTTTACTGAAAAAAGAGATGAGATGACCCTCTTGCAATAGCACGACACCTACTCCTTGGTTGGAGGCATCCGTTTCTAGAATGAATTTCTTTTGAAAGTTAGGAAGGGTCAATACTGGAGGTGATGTAATGGCTTGTTTGAGCTCCTCGAAAGCCTTGGCGGCCTCTGAATGCCATTCAAATGGTTTCTTCTGTAATAATTCTGTAAGTGGTCGGGCAATGCATCCATAACCTTTAATGAACCTCCTATAGTAGCATGTGAGCCCTAAGAACCCCCTCAATTGCTTATGGGAGTTGGTTTGGGCCAAGCTTTCATGTCTTCCAGTTTGAGGGGGTCGGCTGACACTCCTTGGGCTGTGATGATGTGGCCGAGATAATCAATTTGGGAGACCCCAAACTGACATTTGCTTCTTTTAACATATAGTTTTTCCTTTGTCAAAAATTTGAAAGGTTTGCTCCAAGTGTTTGATGTGTTCTTCCCAATTAGTGTTGTATATCAAAATGTCATCAAAAAACACTAAGATGAATTTACGAAGATAGGAATGAAAGACCTGGTTCATGAGACTTTGAATGGTAGAAGGCGCATTGGTTAGGCCAAAAGGCATAACCAGGAATTCATAATGCCCTTCATGAGATCTGAAAGCCGTCTTTTCAATGTCTTGGGGGGGGGGCATCCTTGATGATAGCATGCCCTTAGATCCAATTTGGAGTATAATGTTAATCCTTGCAATTCATCCAATAGCTCCTCTATGATGGGGATGGGAAAATTGTCCTTGACTGTGTTGTCATTGAGTCTTCTGTAGTTAATGCACATCCTCCATGAATCGTCTTTCTTCTTCACTAGGACAATTGGGGAAGAAAAAAAACTTTTTTTGCGGCGTATGATCCCTTCATCTAGCATTTCTCTGATCATTTTATCAATTTCTGCCTTTTGCATATATGGGTGTCGGTATGGCCTGGAATTGGAATATAATAGTGGATATTTTAGGATTATGAGATGTCCATGAGTCCTGGGTGGCGGCAGACCATGAGGGGCTTCAAATATATCTTGATACTTATTTAGAAGTGCTACTAAGCTTGACAATTTGTCGTCTGGTACTTCATTTAGGGTGATATCTCCCCGGTTGCAGCTAGGGGAAACTATTTTGTTGGTTACTACCTCTTGATGTTGTAGCCAACAGACACTGAGCATGGTGCACTGTGCCGGTTTCTGAATCAGCTTGGACATTTTTCGTGTTAATGATTGCACTTCCTACATTTTACTCCCCTGGAGGGCAATTCTCTCCCCCCCATTGGAACTCCATGTGCAAACTTAAGAAACCTCATTTAATGGTGCCTAATGTTATTAACCATTGAACACCTAGTACCACATCACAGCCTCCTAAGGGCAAAACAAGCATGTCTGCCTCAAAGGGTATCTCATGCATTTGCCACTGGAAGCCTGCACATAATTGGGTACTTGCCAGTCGATTGCCATTTGCTACAGCCAATTTAAATGTTGGTATTGTGGTTATGGGGCATTGTAACAAAGTGGTTGCGGTTTCATCAATGAAGTTATGCGTGCTCCCGATATTAATAAGGATGATGATTTGTTGCCCCTTATATGAGTCAGTGACTCTCATTGTATGGAAATCAATGGTATCATTTAGTGCAACATGGACACTTGTAGGGTAATGAGGGGGTCTTGGCACTGTTCCCCTGCCCATCTTCTTCCTCTCCCCCCTTATCTTCTTCCCCCATCTCTTCTTCTACAATCTCTACTTCAAGAACATATAACTATGTGGAATTTCCGCATTTGTGCCCCATAAAATATTTCTGGTCACACCAGAAACAGAGTCCCTTGAGGCGTTTATCATCCATTTCCTTGGGAGATAAACGTTTGGTGGGCTGTGGCCGGCTGGAACTGGTGGCAGAAGCCCGATAAGGTGTGTTGTTTCCTTTTAGTGTTGGGCTTACAGTCGCCATTCACTGATGATGAGAGCCACGATGGCCTCCAATTGAGCATTGATGTTCTTGTATCCTTGTCAAGGCGTAAGCTTTCTGAAGGGATGATGGCATGAACATTCGCACGGCAAGAGAGATGTCTCTCCGTGAGAAAGAGGCTAATGACATACTCTACTGAAATGATCAACTTATTACGTAGGGCCTCAAATTCGTCAAGGTAAAGCTGGATTGTGGAAGTTTGCTTCAACTCTTTTATTTCACTCATGGGATCTTCAAAAATTGTTGGTGCAAAGCGCTCGTGAATGGCCATTGCAAATTCTTCCCACAAGAGATCAAACTTGGAAATCTTGGATTTGGAGTAAATCCGGTAGCATGCTCAAGCCTTTTCTTCCAGATTCATCATCGCTACTTTCACATTCATTGTTTCAGGGTGCTATCGACGTCGAAAAATTGTTCACTGCGGAATAACCAATCACGCACAGCGTCTCTAGAAAATCGTGGAAAATCCAACCTTGCTCCTTGTTACCTTCCGGGAAGATGAAGTAGAGAGAGAGAGAGAGTGAGAGAGAGATAGAGAGAAGGGCTGCTAGGGTTAGAGAAGAGCAAGAGGGAACAACCCTCTCCCAAAAGTTCCTTGATCAAAAGATAATGCTCACACAAACAGATCCCCCCCATATAAAGGGATTCCCAGAATAAACGGTTCTAATTAAACAAAACGCAAAATAAACTAAAGCAAGATCACGCCGAAGATGTCGCCCGGCGATACCGCCATCCGATAGGCCCCCCCCCCCCCCTCCCCCCCCCCCTCCCGCTGTCGCCGCTGCTGACGCCAGGCGGTAGTGCCGTCCGACAGCTACGTTGTTGCCCGCGCGACACCCGGATCGGTACGCCCCCTGTCCTGTTGTTCGGTTCGCCCTTCTGCATTATGCTTCCGCCTTGAATAAACTCGCCATGGAGGGTCTTCCGGGTGCAGGTCGGTAACAATACCGCCGTCTGAGAAATTGGCCTTGTCCTCAAGGCAGTAGTCCGAAAACTGGCGACGAAAATCATCTCGTAGGAGCCATGTCGCTGCGGAGGTTGGCCGGTTGCGCCACGCGACCCGTATCTCCTCGATGGTGGTGTCTCCCGGTGTGTGCGGGCGGCGATCCAGGATGGCCTCTGGATAGAGAGGTTCGGCCTCAGAGTAGTCGAGAGCGGCGGGTATGTGGTCGGTGACGGGGTGGTCGCCGATGACCCGTCGGAGTTGTGACACATGGAAGACCGGGTGGACGCGACTGCCATCTGGAAGGCGGAGGCGGTAGGCTACCGCGCCGATCCGACTGATGATTTCGAACGGCCCGTAGAAGCGAGGGGCCAATTTGGGGCATGTGCGTCGAGCCACCGTGAGCTGTCGGTAGGGATGCAACTTGATGAAAACCCGCTCGCCAACTTGGAACGAGAGGTCCCGACGCTTACGGTTAGCAAACGAGATCATCTTGGCTTGTGCCCGCCGGAGGTGGTGCTTTAAACTGTCCAAAATAACGTCCCGGTCCTGTAGATGATCGGCCAAGCTAGGAACGGGGGACTCCCCTGGAAGGTAGCGGAGCATAGTCGGGGGTGGGCGACCGTAGACCGTCTCGAACGGGGAGGTGTTTGCGGAGTGGTGGTACGTCGTATTATAGGAATACTCCGCCCAACACAACCATTTTGCCCAGGTGCCGGGTCGTTCGCCAATGAAACATCGCAAATATGTTTCCAAACAACGATTAAGTACCTCCGATTGCACATCCGATTGCGGATGGTATGCCGTGCTCATCCGGAGACGAGTGCCTTGAAGACGGAAAAGGTCTTTCCAGAAGCTGCTGAGGAAGAGCGGGTCACGGTCACTTACGATGGAGCGGGGGAAACCATGCAGTCGCACGATCTCTGTGATGAAGCTGTCCGCCACGGAAGCGGCGGTGTACGGGTGTCGGAGGGCGATGAAATGGGCGTACTTCGTGAGGCGGTCGACCACCACCAAGATGCAGTCGAATCCATTAGAGTGCGGTAGCCGGGTGATGAAATCCATTGCAACGTCCTCCCAGACGCGCTCAGGGATCGGCAGTGGCTGAAGTAATCCGCTCGGGAACATCGTTTCGTATTTCGCCTTCTGACAGGCTAGACAGGCCGCCACATATGCCTTCACCTGGCGGAGCATGTGGGGCCAATATAGTGAGGCGGCCAGTCGGCGATATGTGCGGAAGGCTCCTGCGTGACCTCCGGACGGTGTGGAGTGGAATTCGGCGAGCAACTGCGGAATGCGGGAGGATGAGGCCGACAGGACCAAGCGGTTCCGGTGAAACAACCGGCCCCCTACTAAGGAATAGGGTGGTCGTGCCGCCGGGTCGGCTAGTAGAGCCGCCCGTATATCCTGTAAGTGAGGATCGTGATCCACCTCTTGCTGAAGGATGGCGGCGTCTTCCCAAATTGGTCTTGATATCGCGGTCAGCTCCGGCGCGTGCGGGTGGCGTGAGAGAGCATCGGCCGCTTTATTGGTCTTGCCCGGGTGGAACTCGATCGTGAAATCATACCCGAGGAGTTTGGCCACCCAAATCTGTTGCGTTGGAGTGGCAATTTTCTGTTGAAGCAGGTAGCGGAGACTATGGTGGTCGGTGCGGATGATGAAGGGGCGGCCCAAGAGGTATGGCCGCCAATGCTGCACCGCCAAGACGAGGGCCATGAGCTCGTTTTCATAAGCCGAACGACTGCGCACGGCCGAAGAGAACGCCCGACTGTAGTAAGCTATGGGTCGGCCGGCCTGCATCAAAACCGCCCCCACGCCGACTCCCGATGCATCACATTCCACGACCTACGGTTGCCGAAAATCCGGCATGGCCAGTACCGGGCCGTGTACCAATGCTGCCTGGAGAGTGGCGAACGCCGCCATTGCGGCCGGCGGCCACACAAAGGGGCCGTCCTCCGACGCTTTCAGTAACTGGGTGAGAGGGCGGGCCAACCCGCCATAGTTCTTGATGAAACGCCGATAATACCCCGTGAGGCCGAGGAACGCCCGCACGTCCCGGATAGAGGCCGGAGTCGGCCAGCGAAGGACCGCCTGGATTTTCTCCTCGTCCATGGCGACGCCGTGGGCGGAGATGGTATGTCCCAGGTAGCTCACCGTGGTGGCCCCAAAAGTGCATTTCTTCCGGTTGACGGTGAGGTGGTGGAGCCGCAAGGTTGTGAAAGTCTCCCGCACGTGGCGAACATGGTCCTGCCAAGAGGTACTAAATACAAGTATGTCATCAAAAAAAAACAAGAACCTGCTTTCGAAGGACCGGCCGGAAGATATCATTCATTGTTGCTTGAAACGAGGCCGGGGCGTTGGTGAGGCCGAAAGGCATGACCAAGAATTCGAAGTGGCCGTCGTGCGTGCGGAAAGCCATTTTCGGCACGTCTTCGGGGCGGACCCGAATCTGGTGATATCCGGCCCGAAGATCCAATTTGGTAAAGAAGGCCGCCCCATGAAGTTCATCCAAGAGTTCCTGTATCACCGGAATCGGGTATTTGTCGGCCACGGTCGCCTTGTTGAGCTCGCGGTAATCCACACAAAACCGCCAGCTACCATCCTTCTTGCGAACCAAGAGAACCGGGCTGGAAAACGGGCTCGCGCTCGGTCGGATGAGTCCCCCCAATAACATCTCGCGGACGAGCCGCTCGATCTCGTCTTTCTGTGCATGGCCATACCGGTAAGGCCGAACTGATACCGCCGCAGCTCCTGGTTTGAGGATGATAGCATGGTCCGTGGGCCGAGTCGGGGGAAGGCTTGGCGGGGCGACAAAAACGTCGGAGAAAGCTGTGAGTACCTCTTCAAGATCGGCGGGGATAGGAGCGGTTGGAGTCGGGTGGGTGGACTCGAGCGGCCATAACCATGCTGAGAAGTCGACGTCCGTGACACGTGTCATAGCCCGGAAGGAAATTGGAGAGCGGAGGAGAGTGGAATCGCAGACTAGGCGACACGGCTGCCCTTGGTGCTGGAAGGACATCGTCATGGTGGCCCAATTTACGTGAACATCCCCCAACGTTTGCAGCCAAGCCACGCTCAAAATGGCGTCGAGGCCACCTAGTTCAAATAAGTAGAAATCCGCTGTGACCATGACCGGCCCGAGAGATAGTGTAACATTCCCACACTGACCCAAGGTGGGGCGGTGGCGCCCATCGCCGAGGCATACAGAGAAGTCCGGGGAGGGGGATTGGGGGAGCTCCAGGTCGCGGGCTAGGTGAGCCGACATAAAGTTATGGCTAGCGCCGCTATCGATCATCACGATAGCCGGACGGTTGTTGATCATGGCCGCCAACTTCATGGTACGAGGGCCGGTTATACCGCCCACTGAGTAGAAGGGTAACTCCAACACATTAAGGGGGGCCTCCTCGGGGTCCGGGGTGGTTGGGTCCGGCAGCTCCGGCACCGCATCAGTATAGGATCCGTCTCCCTCACTGTCACCAATAATCGCGTGAAATTCCTTGATCGGACAGACATGTTGCGGTGAGTATGGTTGACGGCACCGGAAACACAACCCGCGGCGACGAAGTTCGTTGTACTCCGTGTTGGAGACGCGATGGGGGTTGTCCGGACGAGGGGGGCGGCCGGTTGCCGGGGGTGGGTGCCGAGGAGCGGCCTCCCGGTGCTGTGACGGTCGGAAATGGGGGGCGGCCGTGCGGGGTCCAATGTCGGCTTCCACTGCCCGAGCTAGTTCCAGTGCTTCCGAGACGGTCCGGGGGTGGTGGGTGCGGATGCGGGAGCGGATGTTGGGGAGAAGGCCCTGCAGAAAGAACCCCAAATAATGGTCGGGCGGAAGGCCCGGAACTTGCGTGACGAGTGGCACAAATTCGTCAATGTAAGCATCCACCGAAGTTGTCTGGCGGGCGGAGCAGAGCCGCTCAATGGCGGAGCCGGTGTAGCGGGAGTCGTAGCGGCTAATCATCTCTTGCTTGAACTCGTGCCAGGGAATAAGCGGTTGAACTTGGCGAAGCCAGCGAGCCCAATGAAGGGCTGAACCATCCAAGCCAACCATATCCGTGCCGACCCGATCCACCGGCGGGGTGCCATTAAGATCGAAGTATTGTTCCGCTCGAGCGATCCATCCCATGGGATCCGTCCCGGAGAAAGAAGGCACGTCGAGTGCGAGGGGGGGGGGGGGGGGGGGTGAAAGGGTGCGGGCGGCGGAAAAGTTGGCCCCAACGGAAACTGGGCCTGGGCACGGAAGGCCGGCGGTAGCGGGGTGGGCGGTGTGCCGAGCACCGAGGCGGTATCAGTCGGCGCTGTCGCTGCAGGCGGTACTGTGGGCGAGGGCGGCAGCGGTTGGAGTTGGGCGGTGATGGCTGCGAGTTGAGCGATGATCGTGTTCTGGTTCGCGGCGAAGGTGTGCTGGCTCGCGGCGATGTCGTCGAGGGAGGACTGGAGGCTCGCGAGGTGGGAATCGTGGCCGGCGAGGCGGGCGGTGATGGCGTCGTCGGAGGCGGACGCATCGGCGGCGGTAGTCAGGCGGGTAGAGACCAGCATGATGGATTTCCGGCGGCGCGAAGGGCGGGCGGAGCGGCAGGTCGGACCAAATGTTACCTTCCGGGAAGATGAAGTAGAGAGAGAGAGAGAGTGAGAGAGAGATAGAGAGAAGGGCTGCTAGGGTTAGAGAAGAGCAAGAGGGAACAACCCTCTCCCAAAAGTTCTTTGATCAAAAGATAATGCTCACACAAACAGATCCCCCACATATAAAGGGATTCCCAGAATAAACGGTTCTAATTAAACAAAACGCAAAATAAACTAAAGCAAGATCACGCCGAAGATGTCGCCCGGCGATACCGCCAGCCGATAGCCCCCCCCCCCCCCCTTCGCTGTCGCCGCTGCTGACGCCAGGCGGTAGTGCCGTTCGACAGCTACGTTGTTGCCCGCGCGACACCCGGATCGGTACGCCCCCCGTCCTGTTGTTCGGTTCGCCCTTCTGCATTATGCTTCCGCCTTGAATAAACTCGCTATGGAGGGTCTTCCGGGTGCAGGTCGGTAACACTCCTCTAGTCGGCATCGAATAAGGTTGATGATATGGCACTCCTCTGTTTTCATAGGCCGTATCAGTGGCAACATCCCCAGGCTCTCCATCGTGAAGTCCGAGAACATTTTTTTTAACACTCATCAATGGCCGATGACCGGCGCCGCTCCATCTCCTGAAGTGTTGTTTTCCACTTATCGTCCCCAAGGCTCTGCATCTTCTCCTTCGGTGCCTCGATCTCTTTGCGTACTTCATTGTTTCTGGCGTTATGGTCACTCATAATTGGATGATATCCACGGCCCGGAAAGAGCTCTGATACCAGTTGATACACTCCAATTCTAAATTGCAGGGAAATTAAATGAGAAAGAAGAGAGGTCGACGGCGCACCATCAACTCCAGGGTGAAAGGTAAAGGGAAATAACGGTAAGAAACTTCATAAACATCACACATAAACTTGCCGCCACATTCACACATGATAAGTTCAAATTTAAAATACACTTGCACCACATCACATCACATAACTGTAATAATATAAACAGTATCGTAACATGAATGTCCAAAAAAATAGGTTAAAATGAGAGAAACCTCGTTCATATAATCGCTCACCGCTGCTCGGGGGTCCCATAATCGAAACGACGGCATAGGAGAGGCCGCAGTCGCCTAACCTCGCCGTCTTCACGAAATGCTCCAATCCGGAGACATTGAAATCCCCATTTCCATCGATGAGCAGCGTATGGCAGAACTCCATTTCTGGCGAATGCTGGGGAAGAGTCGGAACGTAATACAAAAACCAGAGGAGAGGAAGAGAGACAGATAGTGCGGGGAGGGAATCCCGTTGCTTTGATATCGATGTGTTCTCCGGCGGCGGACGGAGCGAGCAGGAAAGACGAGGCGGGGAGCAAATTACGGCGACAGCCGGAGTGATCGGGGAAGATGAGGCGGGAGCAAATTGGGGGGACAGCCGGAGTCGGCATCGTTTAATCCTTTATTCTAATTTCAAATTTAGTTCATTAATAACTCAATTGCATTAATTAAATGACCCGCGCATAGTACAACGGTGACCGCGTTGCCCCGACGCGACGGCGCTCCCGCCGATCACAGCATTGTCATGTGCACGAGGTTTGAGAGCAACATGAGGAATACATTTTTTATGGGCAGTGTTATAAGCACACCTTAAATGGCTAGTAGCACACCAAAATTTGGGCCCAACCCCTATTATTAAAACATTCTATCGGCAGTTAAGCGCACTCCATCAAGCCCGACGTTTCTCTTTTGCCGATTCGGCGATTCCACTGTGCAAGCGCCGCCGACAGTTCACAAACGTCGCAACACCTCCCTCCCGCCGGCGTAGGATTCCCTGGATGCTCTTTTCGCCGACATTTCTCCAGTCTGCCGCCCGTTCGCAAGAGAGACGACCTACAGTTGGCCAGAATACCAAGCCCTAGCTTTCCAGTTCGCCGGATTTCTACTCGCCGCCGCCGGTTTTCTTCATTTTTCTGCAATTTTCAGTCATTACTCCTCTTCCCAGTTAGCATTCAGTAGTGTACAACCCCATATTCGTCGAGTGTGCCCCCGGGCTCCAGAATCTAAAGGATGAACAAAGCAGAGGGGCATTCGCACAGGTCAGAGAGGCATTCGTCCAGGCTAGGAGAGGGGGGAGAGCGCAATCTTCGTTCATCAAGCACTCGCCCCCCTAGGAATTCAGATGTGCAGACGACCGGGCAAGTGGGGGCGGAACCCCGCTCGCCCAGAAGGGCGGGGATCTGGCGAGTGGTGCCTTCACGGACCACTCGCCAAAGAGGACCAAGGATCCGACGAGTTGTGCCTTCACAGACCACTCGCCCAGTAGGATATGGAGAATCCGGTTTGCGGTAGGTCCGGCGAGTGGTGCCTTCACGGACAACTCGCCCAGTGGAGTCTGGAGGTGAATTTACCTGGATACCCTTGGGGGACTGCCAATAGCCCTTCAGAGCAGCGGAGTTTGGCTGTTGGCAGACTATTTGGTGGTGCGTTTAGCAAAACCAAAAGGCGGAATGAAGCTATTTGCAGACCAGACTAGAAAAACTATAAATAGACGCTTAAGGGCACCTTTGGAGGAGACCGGATCTTTGGGTTTTCTCCTCCTCTGGTTAGTTTTGGTTGGCTCCTAGTGCCCTCCAAGGTGCCCAGTTCAGCATTGGTTTGGGAGGGGAAGCTCTCTAAGATCTTTCACGTGTGTGGCGGGACCTCCTCGCTACAGCTTTGGGTCTATTCATTTTTCCTTCACCAATAGTCAAGTGGGCCAGTAAGGGAGAAGTAGGTGTAGGCTATACCCCCCTGTGGGTCCGAACTCCTCTAGAGACCGATTGACGGTTTCAACAAGTAGGTTAGTGTTTTTCTTGGACACATTTTGTGAAAATCCTAATTTTTTCCCTTACCAATCCGAATTTTCAATGCATTGCTCTTCTTCTCTCTCACTAATAGGGTGTTGATCTGGAGTAGTTGGATTATTTGTGGCATTTGGGGGCATCATTGCTATTAGGTAAAAAAAATTACCTCGATCTTTTTGCATTATCTTGAATTCATGAATATGTGTTAGTGTTTTTATGTTTTTAGTTGTGTACATCAATAAACATGAATATATGTTAGTGTTTTTACTTTTTTTTTGTTATTGTTTGTAGGATGTAAATAGTTGAGAAGTTAAATGAGGTGGATGTAGGAAAGCATTTTATCTCAGATGCAGTATTTCCTAGTAAAGAGAGCTTAGTGCAGTGGGCTCGTAATATTGGCAAAGGGTTGGGATTTATTGTTACTATTCAAGAATAGATAAAATTGATGGAAGATCTAGGTCAAGAATTTTTTTGGGATGTGATAGATCCGGTTTCTCACGAGACAATCAACAACGGATTGAGTACATCACTGTTGCAATGGATCGTTACCAAAAAAAATGTTGGCCGGAATACATTTGTAAATTTTGAGTATTTTTGTTAAAAAAAATTCTCAAAAATTACTGTTGACGCCTGGAAAATCCTGGCCCCAAAATTCGGATCAATGCAGCCGGAGGCTACTTGCCCAGCGGTTCAACGAGAAGGTTTGGTTAGCCACGACGAGCGAAACGGAGAGATAAAGGACACAACCCCAGGTGCTACGGCAGGGAGGTCCCACCACGTACCCAGAAGCTCAAAAGAGTCTTCTCCTCCAAAACCACGAATGGCCGAGCTCGGTACTAGGTAGGCACTTGTTAGGGAAGATTCTTGTCTGTCAAGGGGGGGGGGGGGGGGGGGCAGCTCTGATTTTGACAAGTGTCATTCCTGGTACCCCTGGGGGTCTATTTATAGACAAATCCTAGGGGGGAGAGCAGATGACTATCCTTGACCCCCTAGAGTTGGTTTTTTAGACAAGGCAATAGGTTGGTGAGTAGGTAAGGACCTCAGACCTAACTGGCGAGTTGATTGGCTAAGTCGCATATAGGCAAGTAGGTCCGAACTCACGACCTCCTCGCCTGACTGGGTAGGTGAACGACGGGCAGGTCTTTCCTCCTCGTCTTGTGCGAGTAAGTACCTTCTCGCACAACCAAAACTCTTGATCTTCCTTCGTTCAAAGAACTCCGAGAGCCTGTGTTCGACGAACTCCGAGGGCCTGCGTTCGACGAACTCCGAGGGCCTGCGTTCGACGAACTCCGAGGGCCTGCGTTCGACGAACTCCGAGGGACTGCGTTCGACGAACTCCGAGGGCCTGCGTTCGACGAACTCCGAGGGACTGCGTTCGACGAACTCCGAGGGACTTCTGTGTTGACTTTGACTCCTTCCTACATGGCCTTGAGACGGGCCCACCCTCGAAGAATGAGGGTTGTACACAATCCCCGCTCTTTGCGAGCAACGTAGTTGGTTGGAAAGAATCATCCAATCCTTATTCGACGAGCTTCTTCTAGCGGGAAACTTACCTGCTCGGCAGGCCTGGGACCCCCAGAAGTATATAAATAGAGGGGGGGTGGTCCTTCCTTGGCACGTCACTTTTTTAGAATCGACGAGATGTTGTCTACCGAGCAGGTGATCGCGAAGGCCGAGCTGTTGATGAAGTTGATGAAGAAGACGAAAAGCTCCGATACCCGCAAGAGAAAAAGGGGGTTCTCCGATCGTCGCCTTAGCCCCTTGGGCGAGGAGGTCCCTCAGGCGAATCCGGCGACCTCCGCGCCCGAGCCCTCCCTCGCGCCATCAACCGATGAGAGATTGGGGGACGAAGTTCCTCGATCTACTGCCGAGGAGGAACCCCTAAACGTTCACCCGGACCCTCTCCGAGAAGATAAGCGCCTTCTCGAGATACCGCGATTCTTGTGCGAACTTCTTCTTGATGTCGACGCTCCTTTGTAGGTGGGCCCTCAGCGGAGGTGAACACACAGACGTCCCCGCTTGAAGGGCGAGCAGGTGCCGAGCACCTACCGCCTCCACCGGTCCTTCCCGCAGGGATTCTCCCTGAGCGGGAACCTCTTCGGCCGCCATCCCCCATTCCTGAGCGCGTGCCGGGCGGAAACCAGATACTGCTGAGGAACTCCCGGGTTATCCTTTCTGGAGGAAGGGGAGAGGGAGGATCTTCTTCGGTTGTCCCCACGGCTCAGCTTCCTCGGCGCCCTGACGTCGGGCCCTCGTCCCATAACGGACGGGGTGGGAGCTCAGGGGGCCGGCATACTCCTCGGCGCTCGCCTTCTCCTCGCAGATCTCCTCGGCGAAGGCTCAGTACTCGGCGGACTCCATCTCCTCGTCGGGTTGCCTCTCCTCCTCGTCGGGACGCTCCTCGGCGGTCACCTTCTCCTCCTCGTCATCAACCGAGGGCGGCACCTGTGCGGGCAGGTATAATCATCGTAAAGTACTATCTTTAGGTGGTTCTTTTTCTAACTTGCCGCCTTCCAGCCCGTGCCACGTCTCCGGGGTCTGCTTTTATTGAGGCGCTCAGACTTCCTACTCGCGAGTACAGGACGAAGATGGCTTCCGCCTACCTCGACCTGGAGATAAAGGTAGAG
Organism: Dactylorhiza incarnata; assembly: GCA_033032865.1. Lineage (NCBI taxonomy): Eukaryota > Viridiplantae > Streptophyta > Magnoliopsida > Asparagales > Orchidaceae > Dactylorhiza > Dactylorhiza incarnata. Next base: position 2,045,439 of record JAWHQI010000309.1, on the reverse strand, counting down.
AGGTTGCTGGCCTACGAGGTTCATCGACGAATAACTTCGCTTGAAGGACGCGTCTCAAATATCGAAGGATTCGAGCATCGGCTAGAGATGGCAGAGGGAAAGCACTATCTCGTCACCGAGTTGGACAGTCGGATGGCCGGCATAGAACAACGCTACTAGGCGCTGAGGGCGGACGTGCGCGGCCTTCAGGCGAGTATTGGGTCCCTTGGGACGTTGAATCGTATGGAGGAGCACATCCAGCTCGGCGAGGAATTCTTGGCGAGAGCGAATGAGCGGATGGCCTTCGTGCGTCAGCTGGGATTCAACGGGCGGCTTGGTGCGACCTCAGATAGGCGCGGCGATACTCATGTTAATTAGCGTTGCTTGCTAATTTGTACTTTAAGAACATTATTCAGCGAGTATTGTAATAATCTCGAATTGCCTGTGTGCTGTGACTTTGAACCGTATTGCTTGATCGCATTTATGTTGACTTTGTCTTCTGCAGGGTTTTCTTGCGTTTTTGTAGATCGTCGCTTAGACGCGAGAAGGGTGGTCAACACCCCGCGTATAAGGTAGTTTGTGCGACTTTGATGTAAGCGAGTAGGTAGAAACCTCGCACATACTTACGTCGCGACCCCCCCCCCCCTTTCCCTTTTGCCGATTTCTATAAATAGGGGGGGGGGGGGGGGGGGGGGGGGTAGGGATCCTAAATCGGCGCGCTTTCTCGAACTTCTTCAATTGCTTTTCTATCTCGCTTCCTTCTTCCTGCTCGCTACGATGACGCCTTCTTTGGAAGCCGAGACTCGCCGCTTGACTTATGCCGAGAATTTTATTGTGCATAAGTTCAAGAAACCCGTTACTCGCGCGGACGATCTGGAGAGATTCGTCCATCAACACCTCGCGCCAGGCTTTCGGGTTGGCCTTCCCGCTCCCGACGAGCGGATCAACACCTTCTTGGAGGGGAAGCTCGCCTTCTCCCTCTCGCAATTCGAGGTTGGCCTGCGCCTTCCTCTCTGGCCCGAGTTTTGCCAGATCCTCCGGTACTACGACTGGGTCCCCGCCCAGATCAACACGAATGGGGTAGCGATCATCATCGGCTACCTCTGTTTCCTTCGCAGCGAGAAGATCGCTTTCGACCTGGATGTCTTCCGAAAGATCTTCTACATGGGAGCGACCAAGGACGGGGTGATTTTCTTCGGTAGCCACCACTGCAAGGTGACTAGGATTTCGAACAAGGTCCACTGGTGGAGCGAGAAGTTCATCTTCGTCACCGGTGACTTCTCGCACATACCAAATCGCCCTCAGCAAAGACCTTCTGGGGCGCTCGCCACTCCATCGCTCCGGGGCCGGCGCGAGGAACTCTTCCTCGCCTTGAAGAACAAGAAACTCGATATCGAGTTCTGGCGAAGGAACGTGGACCACCTCGCCTTCGTGCAGCCTGGCGAGGGTAACATTCTATAGTTGCCGCAAAAAGTGATCTTACCTTTGTTTCTTTGTCTAACAACTGTCTTCAGGTTGCCGACATCTTCCCTCCACGGCTCTTCCTGTGGAGGGTCAGACCCCACCTCCTCTATCTCCCACGGTCGATCCAGCGACAATACAATATGGCGAGGAGGAGGAAGGCGAGCAGGAATCTCCTTTCTCGGGGATTCCTCCTGGGGTCGGCGACGCGACCGAGATCCTTCGCGCGGCGGGATGGCCAGCCGAAGGCGAACCACCGGCGATAAAGAAAAGGAAGAGGAAGGAGGTTGCCCGGCGCGTGGCGGAGGAGCGGGCTCGCGAGGAGGAAGACAGCGTCCCTGAGAACCACCCCAACTTTGGGCAGGGTTCGCTGAATAGGGGCTTGGATGGCGAGCCGCTGATCACCTGGAGCAGGGAGCGCAGTGAGGTGTCCTTGAGCACTCGCCTGCCTTCGTGGAGCGAGGATGAGGTCCCGAACGACGATGCCTTCAGCGTCTTGTTCGGACTTTATGGTCGCGATGATGCGAAGGTTCTGTAGGAGGCTTCTCCTCGCTTTCTTGCCGACCAGGGATCGCGGGCAATGTTGCGCGCTTTGGAGTTATTTCATCAGACCGCGCGGAACCTTCTCGGCTCCGAAGTGGAGTTCGCACTTCATCGGAAGCTCACGATGGAGGCCGAGAAGCGTGAGGACGAGGCTTTAAGGCGCGTCAAGGCGGCCGAGGATAAAGCCGAATCCAGCCGGAGCTTCGAGGTGGCCTTGGTACTTCACGCGAGCTAAGATTGAAACCCACTCTTTTCTACACATCTTCTAACCTGTCCTTCTCGCATCTGCAGGAAGAGCAGTTGGTTGCAGCGGAGACGATCTCCAAGCTCAAGTGCGAACTGCGAGCGAGCCAGGTCTTGCTGGAGGCAACGCAGGTTCGTAACGCCGAGTTGGAATCGAGGATGGCCGCACTTTCCTTCTCGGAAGCCGGACCTTCCCACCGACCTTCTAGATCGTTCATGACGTCGCAGGAGCTTTCGTCTCTTCGGCGGGAGATCGCCCTAGCCGCCGGGGACCTGGTCTTCGCGAAACTTTCAGTGGCCGGCTTGCTGGTTCCTGGGGCGGAGAGCTTGACGACGGAGGGGCTTCTGTCGGACATCCTGAATGCCAGCGAGGAGGAGGACGACGACAAAGAAAATGAGTCGGATTCAGCCGACTATGCTCCCTCGTCTAAGTAAACCTTTGTACTTAACAATTTTGATGCTTCTCGCGGCTCTGCGAGCATATTTTTTGGTAGATAACATTTCTTTTGACAGTAATATTTACTTCTTTTGTGAATCTTTTCTGTGCTGTTGTGATGTCGCTAGGCTCATAGGCTCGCTTGTGCATGTTTACTTGTCTTTCTCGTCAGGGCGACTTAGGATGAGATCGGGTTTACCGACTATCTACCTTGCTCGCTTCTTCGCCCCGCTTGCCCATATCTTGGATCCTCGCCCATAGGGCTACTCGCACTCAACCTTGCGAGTTGGTTTCCTACTCGGACCCTGACTGCTGAGAAGGGGACGTTAGCTAGGAAAGGACGATCGGGGCTTCCAAGGGGATTCATATTCCCAATAGCCTCCCTCTTAGTGCGATGCTGGTGCTATTGAAGAGAACGATTTAGTAGGGAATGACTGTCGGGGAGGTTCCAAAGGGATGCCTTCCCAGGGAACACAACATCCCAAGGTCTCCATCCTGCTGTTGAAGGGGTCGACACAGCAGGGAATGACTATCGGTGAGGTTCCAGAGGAGCACCTTCCAATGGAACACAACATCCCAAGGTCTCCATCCTGCTGTTTGAAGGAGTCGAGACAGTAGGGAATGACTGTCGGGGAGGTTCCAGAGGAGCATCTTCCAAGGGAACATAGCATCCCAAGGTCTCCATCCTGCTGCTCTGGTTGATGCTGCTGAAGAGGTTGACACAGTGGGGAATGACTGTTGGGGAGGTTCCAAAGGAGCACCTTCCAAGGGAACACAGCCTCCCAAAGTCTCCATCCCACTTGGATGCTGAATGTCGACACAACCTGTTTCCTGCTGCTCAACAATTTAACGGGGAGTTAAGCACACTTAAGCACATTAACTTACACGATCGGAGGAAAATAATTGAAAACGAATCACTTCGCGATGGGCTCCCAGTCTTCGAGGATATACAACACCTTTATTCAAGGGTCCCCTGATCGGCTTAAGTCGATCATCTCTTCGTTGGATTGGGAGGTCGACGTCCAGACTTTTTCCTGATAATCTCTCCAGTCGGATGAGAAATGCAGTCGGTGGGAACCGCGACCAACGTGCAAGGGGGGAGCTGATCTTGATCGTCATTGCAGAGACTTGGACTTAAGGGAACGCACAACCGAGGCACTGCCCCATCATCCGCTCTGGGTTTTACGAGAATCAAGTCGGAAGCCAGTTTCCCAACCTGACTAGGAGATCGACTTCACCTGCTTTCTTCTTTAAAGACTTGCAATTATGAAAAATTTCCCTCATCCCTTGTTTCAGGGGGTTTTATTTCTAAGCAATCAATTTACAGGAGAGAATGGTATATATCCCTGCTTAGGGATAAAACCTCTTTAGGTCATCGCCGCTCCATGTATTCCCCAAGAGCTCCCCTTCCTGATTCTGTAAGCGATACCCTCCTGTTGCAAGTGCTTCGTGGACGATGAAAGGTCCCTCCCAATTAGGGTTGAGCTTTCCAACGGCTGTCGATCTCCCAGCTGCATCCACTTTCTTCAGGACTAGGTCACCTGCTTGGAAGTGCTTGAGACGAACGTGCTTGTCGAAGTGTCTTGCCATGCGACGCTTGATCTCCTCCTGCCTAGCCGAGGCTAGATCTCGGAGATCTTCGATGTAGTCGAGGGACAGCTTCTGGGCTTCCTCATTCTCTAGTCGCATTCTTCATCTCCGTCTTCTGCCGCAATCACCCTAGGACTTCTGACCTCGAACTCTACTGGGATGAGAGCTTCGGACCCGTGAGAGAGTTTGAACGGGGTTTCCCCTGTGGCTGAGCTAGGAGTGGTTCTCAAAGCCCACAACACCGAGGGGAGCTGCTCCGCCCAATTACCTCTTAGGTTCTCGACTTTCTTCTTTAGTAGGTTGATGATCAACTTGTTGGCGGCCTCCACTTGTCCATTGCTCCTGGGATGATGTATTGACGCGAACCGGAGATCAGTTCCGAGCTGTCTGCAAAAATCCTCCAGCTCCAAACTGGCGAACTGAGGACCGTTGTCGGTGACGATGGCGAGGGGAATCCCGAACCTACAGACGATTTCTCCCCAGATGAAGTTCTTCACGACTTGAGAGGTGGTCTTGGCCAAAGCCTTGGCCTCGATCCACTTGGAGAAATAGTCGATCATGACGAGAACGAACTTCCTCTGGCCGCTAGCTGAAGGAAAGGGACCTATCAAATCCATTCCCCAGATAGCGAATGGCCACGGGGCGGTGATCGAACGAAGATGCTGGGCCGGTTGCAGATGAAGGGGGGCGAACAGTTGACACTTCTGGCACTTTTTCGAGAAGGCCTCCGCATCCTTCCGGATAGTGGGCCAGAAGTAGCCATGTCTCAGGATTCATTGCTCCAAAGTACGAGTCCCAGAATGGCTTCCGCACTCTCCCGAGTGGATTTCCTCCAACACTCGAGGTACTTTTTCTTCAGAGACACATCTAGCCAGAGGGCCCGAGATTATCTTGCGATATAACTCCCCATCTTGCAATAAGTAGTATGTCGCCTTGTACCGAAACCTTCTTTGATCCCCTTCCTCCGCAGGAAGTTGCCCAAAACTCAGGAAGGAAATGAACGGTCCATCCACGAAGGACGATGATCGATCTCCATCATCTCTCCTTCCTCAATGGATGGTCGAAACAACTCCGTGATGGTCCCTCCTGCTCTTGGCCCGTACTTGGCCAGACGATCCGCTGCCGAGTTCTCCTCTCTCGGTACGTGCTCGACGAAGAAGGATTGAAAGCTTCCAATCAATCCTTTTACCTTTATGAGGTACTTTTGCAGAATGGTGTCGCGCACTTCGAACTCTCCCCGAATCTGAGACGCGACCACCATTGAATCGGTGAAAGCCATGACGTCTTGGATGCCCAGCTCCTTTGCGAGGCGCAATCCTGCTATGATGGCTTCGTACTCGGCTTGATTGTTCGTGACGGGGAAGAGGATCTCGATCGCTTGCTCGATCCTAGTTCCCTGTGGGCTGACAAGAACGATGCCCACCCCCACAGAGCTCTTGCCTGAGGCTCCGTCCACGAACATCTTCCAAGGGATGGGAGTAGAAGCCTCCTCTCCCGGTTCCGCCTCCACCGAGAAGTCGGCTAAGAAATCTGCTACCGCATGTGCTTTGATCGCCACCCGGGGCGAGAAGGAAATGTCGAACTCGCTGAGTTCTACCGACCATTTCGCCAGCCTCCCTGAATGCTCCACCCCTTCCAAGATATTTCGGAGAGGATGGTCAGTCACGACCCAGATGGAGTGAGCTTGGAAATAGGGTCGGAGCTTCCGCGCCGACACCACCAAGGCGAAGGCGAGCTTCTCCAAGATTGGATATTTCAACTCCGCCTTCTTGAGCACCTGTCTAACATAGTAAATTGGGAGCTGCTTCTTTCCCTCTTCTCGGACCAGCACGGAACTCACTGCTTCCACCCCTACTCCCAAGTAAATGAGTAGGTCTTCACCTTCTTTCGGGCTCTGAAGGAGAGGTGTCTGAGTCAACTGCTCCTTCAGCCTACCGATCGCCTTTTCGCACTCGTCGGACCATGCGAAGTTCTCGCTCTTGCGGAGCATCTTGAAAAAGGGAGAGCACTTCTCTCCTACCTTGGACAGAAAGCGGCTGAGACCCGCCAACCTTCCTGTCAGCCTTTGAACTTCTTTCATGGTCTTCGGCGAGGCCATCTCTAGGATTGCCTTAACCTTGTCAGGGTTCGGCTCTACTCCTCCAGGGGTGATGAGGTGCCCCAGAAACTTTCCCCTTCCAGCTCCGAACACGCACTTCGCCGGATTGAGACTCATCTTGAACTTCCTCAGCGTTGCAAAGGTCTCCACCAGATCTGTTATATGTTCCGGAACGCTCTTGCTCTTGATCAAGAGGTCGTCCACGTACACCTCCAGGTTCCTTCCCTTCTGCTCTTTGAAGACAAGGTCCATCATCCGCTGGTAGGTTGCTGCTGCATTTTTTAGCCCAAAGGGCATCATTTTATAGCTATATCACCCATCCCCAGTGATGAAGGAAACATCGCGGCAATCGGGGGGATACATCCGGATCTGGTGGTATCCCGAAAACGCATCAAGAAAACTCATTATAGGGAAACCGACGGCTGAATCAACCAGCGCGTCGATCCGAGGCAAGGGATAACAATCCTTGGGGCAGCTTTTATTTAATAAAGAGAAGTCCACACACATCCTCCAGCTGCTTACAGCCTTCTTAACCATTACAACATTGGAGACCCAACCTGGATACTGGATCTCCGACACAAAACCTGCGTCCAGCAACTTCTTCAGCTCTTCACGGATAGGTCCGGCCAACATGGTGGCACTGGACCTCTTCTTCTGGCGGACGGGCTTCACCGCGGGGTCGAGATTGAGGTGGTGGCAGGCAACCTCTGGGTCGATCCCGGGCATCTCAGCAGCACTCCAGGCAAAGATGTCGACGTTATCCTGTAGGCACGGCGCCATCTCCACCTTTTCGGTGACCTTCAACGATCCACCGATCTTCAGCAGCCCAGATACTCCCGCTGCGGAGAGTACGTCAATTTCCTCCACCTCCTCGGACACCTCCAGTCGGGTCGTGCCTCCAGTTACCCTCTCGAACTCCTCCGCGTCAGCCATCCAGCTGATGGTGCTAACCGAGCTGAGGTAGCACTCGCGGGCGGCTCTTGGATCGCTCCTGATCCTCACCTGGACGTCCCTTTGGCAATACTTGAGGTACTGATGGTAGGAGGACGGGACAACCTTGAAGGTGTTGAGAAGTGGCCTCCCGAAGATGGCCTTGTAGCAGCTCGGGGCGTCCACGATGACGAAACGACACTGGAGAGTGGTGCCCCGGAGTGTTACAAGGAGATCTACTCCTCCCTCCACCTCCTGCTTCTCTCCGGAGAAGCCAAAAAGGGGACCATCCGGCGCCCAGACCCTTCCTGCGCCGACGCCCAGCCCGTCAAACGTCTCTTTGAAGATGACGTTTACGGAACTACCGTTATCGATCAGGATTCGATCAACGGTAAAATCTTCTACGGCGGCTTGGATCACGAGGGCGTCATGAAAAGGGTTCTCATTCCCTAACATGTCTTCTTCGGAGAAGGTGATCTCCTCCAACGGGGGCGGTGCCTGCGAGGTCGAAGCGACGCTCCTTTGATAGATTTGATGGAGACTTCCCTTGCGGGAAGCTCCTATCCCCGCACCCCCGTGGATCACCCCCACTCCTCTGCCTACTTGGGCCACCTCTCCTCGACCTCCATGGTCGACTCGGTCCTCGTTCCTTCTTCGGCCGGCATCCTGAACCGCCGGCTGCTCGATCGGAGCTTCTATCCTCCGCTGCTCCCCTTCTACCTCTCCTGCTGCCAGCCTTCTCCTGGCTTCCCAAAAGTCCGGGCAGGCCATCGTGTCATGCCCTTCCACCTGGTGGAGGTCACAGTAGAGGGGAACCTCCTCTACCTGCGGCCTCCTCTGCTTCCGGTTCTTCCGGCCTTAGCGATTGCCACGCCTGGCAACCGCCATTGCTTCATCCCTTCTTTTCTCCTGGCGCCCCTCTGGCCTATCGAAACGCCTTCTCTCCGGGGTTCTCCATCAAATCGACTTAGCCAAGCAACTGGTGGAACCAGTCCCTTGCCTTCCCTCGGAGGGAAATCGCGAACAGCCTATATTTGAAGGCGTCCGACATGGTCCGAAGGGAGGCGACATCCTCAAACCACTGGATGTGTCTGATAGGGTCCTCTCTCCCCGAGTAGTAATTCATCGAGGGATCCCTGAACCCCTCTGGCACTGGTGCGGCGAGGATCTCCTCGCAGAACGGTCTCCTCCCCCCAATCTGGCGACGATCATCATCTGGCCGAGTATCTCCCCCATACTCGCTAGCCTGACGAGTATTGTAGTATCTCGCCTGCTCTTCCTCCTCGCGGAACCGAGTTCCGCCAGCTCCCTGCGACGCCTGCAGACCAAACTACGACCTCCTTGGTCATTCGAACTCCTCGACGTGTTCCTTCCCTGCTCGCTGAGGGCGAGCACCTTCCTCGGACGGACCCGGGCGATGAGGCGAGGTCGCCGTTCCTTCCATGCGAGGTAGAAGAGCTACTCGCATGGAGCCTTCTACCCTTCGCGCGAATTCCTCGAAGACAGACAACGATACGAACTCGCCGCCTCGAGCCGGGTTTCCCACCACATCCTCGTGGTCGCTAACTGTTACCATCTCACTTTTCTACCAGACTTTCTTCCTCTGGCCGCGATCCACGCTCACCGCACCAAAGTGCTGAAGCCTGGAAAATCCTGGCCCCAAAATTCGGATCAATGCAGCCGGAGGCTACTTGCCCAGCGGTTCAACGAGAAGGTTTGGTTAGCCACGACGAGCGAAACGGAGAGATAAATGACACAACCCCAGGTGCTGCGGCAGGGAGGTCCCACCACGTACCCAGAAGCTCAAAAGAGTCTTCTCCTCCAAAACCACGAATGGCCGAGCTCGGTACTAGGTAGGCACTTGTTAGGGAAGATTCTTGTCTGTCAAGGGGGGGTGCAGCTCTGATTTTGACAAGTGCCATTCCTGGTACCCCTGGGGGTCTATTTATAGACAAATCCTAGGGGGGAGAGCAGATGACTATCCCTGACCCCCTAGAGTTGGTTTTTAGACAAGACAATAGGTTGGCGAGTAGTTAAGGACCTCAGACCTAACTGGCGAGTTGAATGGCTAAGTCGCATATAGGCGAGTAGGTTCGAACTCACGACCTCCTCGCCTGGCCAGGTAGGTGAACGTCGGGTAGGTCTTTCCTCCTCGTCTTATGTAACATCCCCCAAACTGCTAGACCCCTAAGTTGGTTTTGTCATGACTAGGTCATGACAAAACCATAGGAAGAGCCATTTGACCTTGAAAGCTTAGGAAAGAAGGAGGAAACCTCCTTGGTATGCAAATAGCAATTTTCCATCTACCAAGCTTAGGTTGGACTTTAGGGCCTCAACTTGACCTTTTGACCCCACCATAGTATCCCTAACCCTTTAGGGCCCCCCTTAGGGCACCAAAGGCCCATTGGGGTCAACCTAAGAGGCCAAATTGACCAAAGTCAACCTAAACCCCCAAATTGGTCAAAGTAGCCTATTTAGAGCCAATCAACCTTCACCATGTCAAATTGATCACACATATAGGTCTAGATTATCATAAGAGACCTAGTAGACCTAAAAGCCCCATCATGGGACCCCCAGGGGTGCAAATTGACCAAAATGCCCTTTTTAGGTCAAAATGGCAATTCTTCACAAAGTGCCATAATTGACCATCACCATATTAAATTGACCTTGCCCATAGTGTTATCATGTCATAGGGGACCCAGTGGACCAAAAAGCCCCATGACTGGGTCAACCCTAGGGCTCAATTTGACCAAAGTCAATTTAGCCTGTTTTGGCCAAATCAGCTTAGATTGGGTCAACTAAGACTCATATGACCAAATTGACCCCACCAATAGTTTCTAAACTTATTTTGGAACCTAATAGACCCAAATGCCCCATCCTAGGGTCCCCCAATTGGCCAATTTGACCAAAAGTCAAAATTGCCCAATTTAGGTCAAATCTCTCAAACCTAACCCAATCCTATTGGGCTAACTCATTTGGTTGGTCAACCAGCCCAAGTAGACTACCATTAAACTCAGGAGAGAGTAGAGAAACCGGCCATGGTGATTAGGAGAGAGAAAATGGGGGTTTCCCCATTTTTGAGGTGAGAGAAAGAGGCCATTCATGGCCATTAAGGAGATTCATCCCTTGGCCTCCCCCATTGACTCTTCCATTCATCTCCTCTGCCGATTACAAGGAGTTTCCAGCAGTTTCCAAGGGGGATTAAGGCAGGGGAATGAATGGGGGCCGGCCTTGGAAGAATTCGAAGAGGCCATTAATGGCAATGGGGGTTAAAGCCACCATCACCTTCATTCGAACCCCTCATCACCTTCAGAAGCCAGAGAGGAGAGAAACCCCCAAGTTTTCAGAAGGAATCGTGTTCAGGAGGCTTGAATTGGCATGGCACCACAACCACCCCGAGCTCCCATGGTGTACACCAGGACAACTCGACGGCAAGCCCATCAACAGGTCTGATTCCCTTCCCTGACTCCTAAGGATTAGATCCCGATCGCCGGCGGCTCGTTTCGTGGTCAATTGGCCGGTAATCAAGCCAGCCATGCCTCCCGTCTATCGGGTTGGGCTTCCTCTTCCAGACCACGATTCCGGCCACCTCCGGCCGAGCAAACACCGCTCATCGCCGGCCACCACCTCAACGGAGGTGGTGGTGGCGTTAGTCGGCCGGCTGCGGCGCTCAGGTGGCCGGGAAATCAAAGTTCTTTCGGCCCAGGCGCGGTAGATCTCAGCCGCAGGTTTATCGGGGATGATGAACAGGCGCGGTTAGATCTGCTTTAGGATTCGTGCGCCTCATAGTTATAACCCCTATTTTCTGTGATTAAAATGCAGTGATTAGTAAATTTTGGTAAAAATACATAGAGGCCTCTAGGGAAAATTTGTCCAACATCAAAGTTGGAGCCCCTGAGGTCTAGTTTAATCCAAAATTGATTTCACTCGATTTGGAGCCCTGGTTAGGGCACAACACTCATTTTGGTGAGGTCTGTCCAATAGGCTAATCAGAGCTTGTTTTTGATGCCCACACCAATCTAGAACTCCAAATGACTTGAAATTTGGAGGGTAGGCTACTCTTATATATATAGCACATGTCCAAAAATCTGAATGATTGGAGAACTTTTCCCCATAGTTTTTGGAAAAGTTCAATAATCCTTGTGGGACCTAATTAGATGCCCTAAACACCTCAAAACCCTTCCAAATTTGGATGGGAGGTCCTAGAGAGTAAGTAGGGTCACTGGTTAAAATATCATAATTTTTGGAGTTGAATTGGTGGGGTAATTCACCAAGACAACCTTAGGCTCCCTAGGTTTAGGCAAAACTTTGGGTGAGTGCCCCCACTCTTCCACAAAGCCAATTGGCTTCATATTTGGGGTGCACATCACCCTCCCTCATGCCAACCTTTGGTCCAAATTTGGTGGCCATTGGAGGAGGATTGCCCTAGTAAATCAAAAAGGGGCTAAATGCTATTTGCACCCCAAATAGGTACCCAATAGAACCCCACTCCTCACCAAATGTTGGTAGGATCTTGGGTGGTCATACACTGACCCATGGCCAGTGTAGTGAGTAGGTTGGACTTGGGCAAGGTAGGGAGTTCCCTTGGGCATAGTTTGCTTAAGGGTTTTGTTTAGGGCAAAAGTGAACTTAAGTTAGTTTTGGAGTGTGGAGGGGTTTCCTCCCACTGATAGAAAGGGTGACCTTGGTCACTGACTTGGGATGTATGGGACACCCCAAGGAGCAATTTTTGGATGAGTTAGGGCTTAGTGTGCCCTTAAACCCTAGTGGTTAACCTTAGGAGGCCCTTTAGGGTTTGTGAAGGACATAAGAGTGTTTGTCCTTGGAGAGGTGTGTAATGGACTCCTCTGGGCTCTATGAGTCCTATAATACCCTCACAAGAAGTTTGGGTGGATTTGGAGAGGTTTTGACCCTAACCCTAGGTTAAACCCTAATGGGGTGCAATTAGAGGCTAATGAAGGAAGAAGGGTCAAACCTTAATGGTTTGACTTGAAATTTTGGGGAGATGGTCTTGGTGACCAGAGAATGCTACTGTGAGAAATTGGAGTGATTTGGAGTTGCCAATCCTAGGTAATAAACCCTTGGGTAGATTTGTAAATAATTAGGGTTTTGAGTTTTAGGAAGAAATAATACTTAATGATTAACCATCTTCTATCACCAACTTAGTTTTAATGTTATTAATCCCTGGAAGATTCTGTTAGGACCTTTAGAAAACATTTGGAGGTCCAAATTGTAATTATTCATATTGTTGGCAATTTTGGGGATGATTGATTGTAGGGTGTTAGATTTCTGTAATTCCATGAAACTTTGTTGGATGCCATTTCATACCAATATGTACCCACTGTATTTGTCTCAGAATTTATGGATTAATATTTTTGGTACCTCTAGTTCAATTTGGAATTAATTGCAAATATATTCTCTGTGGAAATTACAAATGTACCCTCTGTGGAACATGGTCAAACTTTGTAGGACTGAATATTTTAGTATGAATCACCTCTGTATTAATTTGCATAAGGTTTTGGAATTTTTAAAAATAGTAAATCTTGCTGGTTTTTCCTAAAAATTCATATTCACTGATTATTATGTACCCTTGATTTATGTAAAAATTGAGGCAGGCATTGGAAGTCAGGAAAGCATACTTGCAGTTCAAACCTTAGGAAGTGGTATTTTGGGAAAAATGATTTAAATATTATTATTATTGGGAAAATTATGAAACTCTGGATTTGGTCTTAAATATGTAGTATGGACCTCCAATAAAATTGTTGAGTCATAGGAGTGTGTATTTAGTGTACTTCCCTTCATGAGCACCGAAACGTTAAGGGTGGTCTGCGTTTAGTAATTTAGCAACTTTGGGGTTAAGAGTCAAATTAGTGGGCACTGAATTGGAGATGTGAGGGTTAATTGGTAGTCTTGTAATTATGTGAAGATCCCTGGTGTAATTAGGGTTTGGTGAGTCTTAGGATGGTGGGGAGCCACCCTTGCGGGAAGGTCATCCTGGATTGACGAAAGACCGTCTTTTCCCGTTAGCGTCCCAGAGCAACTAGGTTTAATTTGGGTAAGGTATTATGAAGGTATAATTATAGGAGTTTAGCCGGTTTAGTCCGGTGAACTTGTGATTCTGAAATGTTTATTGGTGACGGGCGGGTTAGCCCGGGGAGCTTGTAGCTCGGAGTTGTTGGAAGTTAAGTTGCATGTGCATAAGGTGGTGGGTCCTTTGTGTTGGCGATCGTTGCACCGACGTTGATACTTGGGCTCGGCAAGTGTGGTATTTACACTTAGCCATAAAAGTCTGGCGGTCTAGTCAGTAAGAGTACGCAGGCGCTCCGCGGGTTTTGTGGAGGCGTACGATAGGTCTAGGTTAGGTAGTGCATATACCAACTTAGAGGTGGGCGTAACCCAACCCACCGCTTCTGTTTGCCACTACGGGGGTATCCTGGGAGTCTTGCTAGCTCCAAAAAGGGGGAACTAAAGGTCTATGCGCATAAAGTCGTAGTGAGTGAGTTGCACCCGTATGTCCATTGCATAATAGCATACTCTGCATGTCATGGCATAAACATATCATTCAACCCCTGCCACCTATCGTATAAATTGGTATGAGACTTTTTATACGATAGGCCCGGCTAAACGACCCCTTGGTCTATAGGTTTGTATGAGCATTCCTATAAATCAAAGGTTATTTTTATGATATTTACTTGTCATTACACTTACTGCTTACTGTTCATTTTATTCTTTTACTATGCTGCTTTCTATTTCCTGCTTCATATATATATATATATATATATATACCTGTGTAGTGTAGAATTCACCTTGTCATCTGCTTTGGTATTACCCCTTGTTTGTCCTCCACTTCCTCCTCCTCATACGGTGCCTAGGAGCCTTGGGGGAAGGGGTGGGGAATTGGCTGAGTCATTTTGACTGACGGTCGGTGGACCTTATCATTTTAGGAGACCGCGGCGACGGGGCAGCACCAGAGGCCGGTGCAAATGGAGGTGGGGCAGTCTAGCTCAGGAGTTCAGATGACAGGATCCGTGAGTGATTATTTTAGTTGATTTACTTCCGCGAGTGATCTTATGTAGTGAGGCTATCTTGTATTGGGCAGGAGCCCTAGTTATCTTGTTTCCTTTCTTTCAGTCATATTATGTGGACATCTTTTAATAGTTTAATTATATGTGATGTGGACTTAGTCTGTTTATTCATTTAAGCTTACTTTTCTTTGTGATCGAATTGGCCGGCAGGATCGGCGTTTTGTAGTTGCGACCTTCCCGAGCGAAGGTGTCACCGCAAAACGGCGGTTCTGGGCCTAAGACCCGGTGGTTTTTGCAAAAAAAAAAAGGTCTTACATTTTATGCGAGTAAGTACCTTCTCGCACAACCAAAACTCTTGATCTTCCTTCGTTCAAAGAACTCTGAAAGCCTGTGTTCGACGAACTCCGAGAGCCTGCGTTCGACGAACTCCAAGGGCCTGCGTTCGACGAACTCCGAGGGCCTGCGTTCGACGAACTCCAAGGGCCTACGTTCGACGAACTCCGAGGGACTTCTGTGTTGACTTTGACTCCTGCCTATGTGGCCTTGAGACGGGCCCACCCTCGAAGAATGAGGGTTGTACAATTACAGTGTCTAATCTACATATTTTCTCCACTATGCAGGTCTACACAATTGATGAAGTTTTGGATCCATGAAATTGCATAATTTTGATTATGTTTTGTCTTGATTTAAACAAAAAAGTAAGATTGTCATGTTGAAAGTTTGGTGTTTTGTACTACATATTTTACTTTCCAACCGATTATGAACTGAAATATCCTAAAAAAAATCATTTTTTTGCTAAATCAATTTATTTTGGTGTGCATAAATCAATTTTTAAGTTTGATGTGCGAAAATGAAAATTTTAAAATTGGTGTGTCATTAACGAGTCGGTGTGAAAATAACCATTTTTGATGTGTTATTAAAGTTTGGCGGTCAACAAACACAAATCTGGATTTGGGATTTGAGGATTGAATTGTATTTTTTTGTACAAAATAGTTTCAGTACTTTTATTCGGAGTTGTGTCGACTTGCGTCAAGTGGAACTCGAAGTGGCATCGACAAGTTCGCCTGTAGTCGAAGTTGCATCGAGTAGAACTCGAAGTGGCGTCGACAAGATTGCCTTTAGTCGGAGTTGCATTGAATTGTTCTCGAAGCACCCTCTTTCGCTTCGAGTTGCTTTGAATAGAAGTCAAAGCTGCTTCGAATACAATTCAAAGCACCTTTTTTTTTCTCTGTTTTGTAACCGTTTCGTTTACGCGTTGTCTCGCTATTACTTTTTTACGTTGGAAATCTTCAACGTTTCTTTGCACGATTAACGCTTACCAATTATAACCGTTGTAATCAATTACGTGTTAATTTCTTACCGTTTTATGAGACTCCTATATAAGAGATTTTTCTGAATCATTTTACATACACTTTCAGAAAACTGTCTGCTCTCTTTTTGTCCCTCTCTCTCTCTCGTTCTTACGACTTTTACCATTGTTATGCTTTCTTCACATTTGCTTCATCAAGTGAGAGTTCAGGTGCTCTGTGCTTCTTCAGTGTCCGCACACATCAGAGTTTTCGGGATCTAGTCGGGTGTTGTACCTTGGAGGAGTGAGTATCAGTTGAAAGCTTTGTCGAAGAGTGGTGCAACTTCTTTAGGGCAGTGATCACACGCCTTACGCAGACTCGATTCTAAACTATATAATATCCCAATTTCCTTTATTTCTCACCTCTCAATTTATGATAGTTTTTATTATCATCCTGCTACTAGATCTGTTTTACATGTTTTTATAATCTTGTTATTCAAAATCTATTATTTATTATCATATAAATAAATATATATATAGAGAGAGAGAGAGTTGAAAAAAACCTAGGAAATAGACGAAAAATTAAAAGTAGTAGAGAAAATTTTAAAGGGTCACAAATGTACTAGGAAGAAGAGGAGACAATATTACAGAATAACTAAAGTACTTATAAGAAGAAGAAGAAGAAGAGGCAGTAAATAAAGTATCTAAAAATAATTTCATAATTCTAATTGCCACTTATCAATATTAAAGATTTGTAATAGCTTCTCTGCTTTTTTGTTGCTGTGTCTAATGTTTTTTTTCTTTCTGGCTCCACCACTTTGATATCAGAGCTCTTTTCGAGTAAATATTTGGATTTATACATACAATCAAAAGATGGATGCAAAAACTCAATTAGAATTGTGAGCACATGAACAAAGAATGAGAAGATTTGATCAAACAAACCTAATAAAAAGCATTGAAAAGAAGATAAAACAAGAGAACAACATGCTGAAATTCCATCAGAAAAATTAGAATTTAACTGTTGAACCAAACTAAGAAGATTTAAATAATTGTCCACTCAATGCCTCAATTAACATGCTGCCTCAGCAGTTTCAAAATTCAATCACACAGAATCCCCAAAAAAGTGAGGATATGTGTTTGGCATGATGTATCCTCATAGACAATTTATGCAAGGATCGCGCCACATAAAAGCCATACAAATAGACCACAGTCTCTCAGGCAATACTCGCAATACTCACCCCGTGGAAGTAGTAATCACACTTGCATGAGGAAAACAATCATTGCGCAAATTAATCCCGCAATCTTTAAGTACAAAGTATATTTCCGGCACGCACATATTAGTTTTCTGCGGTATTTACCCGATGATAATTAAAGTTTACAAAATACATCACGAGCTTGTAAATTGATGCTGATGATCCCATGTGTATTTCGCCCTCGCGTGATCTTCGTTTCTAGAGATCGTTGATCCTACGGCGTAGCCCTCATCAAGGAGTCCACTGCTGTGTTTTTTTCGAAGTGGCGTTTTGCTCACACGAGTCCGTAGAGGCTGCCGAAGTTTCGTCTGTTCAAGGTTCTTTGTTTTGTTTTTGGACAGATTTTGGATCAGATTATTTCTGGTTTCTTGTATGTTTTGGTTTATGTCTCTGTGTATGTCGATACATATGTTGATGTGGTAGCAGTGAAGAATCTTAACTCTAATTTGAAGCCTGCATATTTCCGTTCTGGTTATTTCTCGGTGTTGTTCTCCGTGGTTATTTGAAGCATCCTTGGGTGTGAAATCATCACACGACTGTGATCAAGAGGTCACTAACACAAAGTCACTGGCAGTGGAGATGCTATAGTGAAGTCTCAGTTTGATGAAATGTGGTTCCCTTATTTGAGGCCGAACAGTACTTTAAACATGTACTATGCGTGCGTGGCTTGTACACCCATCCTACCGGTATGCGCGCATCTTTTGCGGTCATGATCCTTGTGCGTTCCGGTGCCCGTTTGAGGGACCAAATTGACTCGGACTCGTGCCAGAATGAGCCTCCTGGAATCGTCTCGACGACCTAGTCCAGGTCACGACAGAAAATGAGCCTCCTGGAACCACGCGAGAATGAGCCTCCTGAAAAGCTAAAACGAGCTTTTCACATTTTCATACTTGTCATCCCATTAATGTTCCCCTTCTTCTTCGTCTACTGTTTTTTTCGGAAATCTATAATCTCACCGCTGATTATGGCCACCGCCTTTCCTAACCGCCAATCATCCCAAACCGAGCCTTGATTTCATGGAACAGTCCCTACTCCCTACACTTGTTGAAGTGGGGCGCCTCTATGCTGACTTGCACTCTCTCTTTGTTGGGCATAAATATACAATTGCATTTACCCATGCAAACTTAGGGTTCGTTTGGCGCGGTGGTGGTGGTCGTGAACGCGGTGGTCATGAAATGTCGTTTGTGAACGCTTGACCTCACCTACAAATATTCATGCATTTTATGCTCAAAACTTGTTTATTTTCATGGTAGCAGTCATAACCTTTGTCTCGCCAAACATGCATTATATGATAATGACGTTTTTGACCAAACTCATCGGAGAAAATAAGCCGCGTCAAACGAAGCCTTAATATTACAACCTCGTGTTCGCCGAAGGACAAATCGAGAATCAGGTGTAGGCAACGCGAGGGGAAGGCAAGGCGAGCCAAATTCAAATCTCGCAAAGGGTACAGTGCGGGGCGAGGCCAAAGTACGCCCGCTGTGTTGAGGGTGTGTTTAACGATGGCGAGGAGAGTAGGAGCTCGACGCCTCGCGCGAGCGAGCCAGGATAGCCTCTGTATCGGCGGGAGGCGAGCGAGCGGCACACTCGCGGGCCTCCGGATCGCCCGACCCCTTTACGGGGGCGAGCCGGGGAGGCAGGCGGCCGCCGGCTCGCCCGGCTCCGTTAGGGGGGGGCGAGCCGAGGAGGCAGGCGGCCTCCGGCTCGCCCGGCCCCGTTAGGGGGGCGATTCGGGGAGGCAGGAGGCCTCCGGCTCGCCCGGCCCCATTAGGGGGGTGAGCCGAGGAGACAGGTGGCCTCCGGCTCGCCCGACCCCTTTAGGGAGGCGAGCCGAGGAGGCAGGTGGCCTCCGGCTCGCCCGACCCCTTTAGGGAGGCGAGCCGGGGAGGCAGGGTCTCCGGCTCGCCCGGCCCTGTTAGGGGGGCGAGTCGGGGGGGCAGGCGGCCTTCGGCTCGCCTGGCCCTGTTCGGGGGGCGAGCCGGGGAGGCACGCTGCCTCCGGCTCGCCAAGCCCCTATAGGGCGGCGAGAGGGGTGGGCGACCAGCTCCCTCTAGTCTGGGTCCTGTAGGGAGGCGAGAAGGGTGGGCGGCTAGCCCCCTCTCCCCCAGCCTCAGTAAGGGGGCGAGCAAGGGAGGTGGTCTGCCCCACTGCTCGCCAGACCCCATGGGGGGCGATCTGCGTTTAGCGCCTCGGAATGGCGGGATTTGGCTGTTGGCAGGCCAAACTTGGGGGCATTTTCGTAATCTCGTAGGCCAGAATATGACTATTGGCAGACCTAAGTCCAAAAAACTATAAATTGGACCAAGGGGGCACCTTTTGGAGGGACTTCTCTTTTGGCTTCTCTCTTCCCAAGTTTTTCAGTAGATGTAGAGAGCCTCCAAAGGTGCCAAAAGCTCAGCATTGACTTGGGAGTAGAAGTGCTCTAAGATCTTCCGGGTGTGTGGTGGGACCTCCTCGTTGAGCCTTTGGTCTTGTTCCTAGTTTCCTAAGCCTTTAAACTAGCGCTCTCCCTTGAGAGAAGTAGGTGTGAGGTCACCCCCTCTTTTGGGGACACCAAACTCCACAGAGACCAAGTCTTGGTTTCAACAGCAGTCTTAACATCCATATGATGAACAACAAAGTTCTCAATAGATGCAATGGCAAGGAGGATCCTAATGCTTACTTGTGTGAAACCTTTAGCCACTAGGCGTACTTTATACTGAGCTACTCTACCATCAGAATTCAATTTCTTTTTCAGAATCCACTTACACCATGCAGTTTTAGCCCCCTTTTTGGCTTATCAACCAACGTCCAGGTGTTATTCTGAAGTAAAGAGTTTATCCCTTCATCAATTGCTTCTTTCCAGAGAAGTGAATCCCTTGATCGCATCGCTTCCTTATATGTGGATGGATCAGCCTCAACGTGGCAAATGACAAAATCACTACCGAATGTTCTGTGAGTTCTCTCTCGTACGGAAGGTCTCTTAGACTCTAGGCCAGACTTGTCTACAGGAACTGAATAGGAGGTGCTTGGTACTGATTTAGGATCTTTTTCAATAATAATTACTTGCATACCTGGGAGTGACATGTTCTTATCTTTTAATTATTTATCTTCAAAGAACACCGCATTCATAGATTCTATAATGACATTATTAGAAATATCTAAGAATCTGTCTGCAACACTATCTTCAGCACAGCCTACGTAGACACATGTATTGGTCCTAGGTCCAATCTTAGACTTTCTAGGGCTAGGAACCCTAACATATACTATACAACCCCAGGTCTTAAGTTTAGTAATGTTTGAGGGTCTTTTAAACCAAAGCTCGTATGGTGTCATTTCTAACTTAGCATGATGAATTTTATTTAAAATGTGGTTTGCAGTTAAGATTGCTTCTCCCCAATAAGCAGAAGGCATGTCTGCAGTCAAGAGCATAGAGTTCAACATTCTGTTAGCGTCCGATTTTTACACTCGGCTATGCCATTAGATTGGGGTGAGTAAGGAGCCGTGGTTTCTGTTATGCTTCCATGTTGGGTAAGGAAGCACTTGAACTCACTGGACATATATTCTCCTTCTCTGTCACTTATAAACCTTTTGATTTTCATGTCAAGTTGGTTTTCTACCATGGTTTTGAAAATACAGAATTTTTCAAATGCATCATCTTTAGTTTTATGGAGATGGATATGACAGAACCTAGAGCAGACATCTATAAAGGTGATCATATACTTCCTTCCTCCTCTTGTGACGAAGCTTTTGAAATCACAAATGTCGGAATGCATGAGCTCTAGAGGTGTTGTGCTCCTAGTAACTGCACAAAAAAGTTTCCCAGTGATCTTAGTCTGAGCACCCACTTCACATTTATCAGTCTTGTTTGTTGAGTTTAAGGCGATCTGGTGAGTTCTAGCAATTTGGAACATCTTCCTATAGTTTACGTGTCCTAGTCTCTCATGTAGAGTCTTAGGACTAACTAAGTTTGTTTGAACTTGTTGAACTCTGTCGTTTGCTAGACATAGTCAGTACATTCTATTTTGGATGTATGCACATTCAAAGTAGTGTGAGTTAACTGATAGTGTTACTCTACCGCTACAGAAAGTAAAAGGCATACCAGCATCATATAATAGACTAATAGACACTAAGTTAGCAGCTAGTGAAGGAATAAATTTAACATTCTTAAGAGTTAAAAGTCTTACCCGAGGAGAGCAGTAGCGTTGCATTCCCCACCTTTAGAACGTCAGTTGTATCACCGTTCGCAACGGTCACCGATTCTCTTGCAGCAGTGAGCCCTGTCATCAGACTAGCATTATTGCAAACGTGACACGTTGCCCCCGAGTTGAGGTACCACTCAGTACTGACATTCTTATTTCCAACCATAGCGACAAAGTTGGATGGCTCAGTAAGACTAACCATATTTGCATGGTTGTCTTCCTGTGGTGTTTTGTCCTTTTCCTTTCTAGGAAACCTGCAATCAGATGCGCTGTGTCCCCACTTGTTGCAGTTGAAACACTTGCCCTTAAACTTTTTAATATTTTTAATAGGGTCTGCAACCTGGGAGCTACTAGGTGAGGGTTTGTTCTTCTTAGGGTTCGATATGCGTTTAGAGTTTGAAATCATGTTGGCAGCAGCTTTCTGCTTGCTAACAACTTCTAAAGCATGTCGAGTCCTATTCTCATCCCCAATGCGTATAAAACGCTTGAGGTCGTTTAGACCAACATGCATCTTCTTGCGGTACATTTCAGTTTTGAAGTTGTACCACGTGGAAGACAATTTAAATACAATAGTGCCAGCAACGAAGCTATCTCGCAGAGAAATATTCTCACTATGCAAGGAATCAACTAGATTTTCAAAATCAGTTACTTGAGGGAGAATCGCTTTCTCCTCGTCGAACGCGAAGGAATGGAACTTGTCCACCAGGTGTGCTTTGGACAGATCCTCCTCCTGCTTGAAATGCTCCTCCAGTGCCTCCCAGATTTCCTTGGTAGTCTTCATCTTCAGGTAGGTCTTTGCCAGGCTAGAGGAAAGGCAATTCAGCAAGTAGTCGCGGCATAAGTCCTCATCAGCGACCCACTGGGCTTCATCATCAGTCCCGACGACACCATCACGATCAGACTGAACTGTGTAGAACACGTTCAGATACTTCATCCCAAACTGAATACTCAACTTCCAGTCGTTGAACTCAGTCGCCGTAAACTTCTCCAACTTTATCATCGGAACAGGGGATGAGAAAATTGTTCCCCTTCATCATCGTGTTCCCAGCAATAGAGATCCGACCACGAAAACAGAAAAATAGGGTTTATGTTTCTAGCGCCGGCGGTGGCCGCGGTAGCTTTGACCGGTAGCGGGATCGGGCTGCTGCCACTAGCGTCGGCGATAGCCGATCGGGCACACGAGGAAGATAGCGGCAGCGCGAGTGGGATCTGGGATGTAGGAGGCACTTCGGGTAGGGCAACGACGACAAGAAACCCTAACAGCAGCGGGAGCGCATGAACCGAACGGAAACGCCTAGGCGGCGCGGGATCCAAGCCGGGGCGGCTCGGCGGTTCTAGATCAAGCGGGATCTAGGAGGGACACGTGAGGCTGCGGCTTCGTCACGACGGAGGCGGCTACGGGCGGCAACAGCGACATACGAGCCCTCCGCCAGCAACCTCGCTCGGGCGGCAAGAACTCTGGGCGGCGGCAGCGGCGAGCGCGGTAGAGGAAACCGGAGGCTGCGACATCGCATGGGAGGTTGCGGGACGAAGCAGCGGCGACGGACGGCAAAGCCTCACGACAGCGGCGGCGAGGCACCGGAGAGGGGAGCCGAGCGGCGGTTTCGGGCGGTTCCATCTTTGGGCATGCGTACGTGAGAGGGGAGCAAGAGCAACCTAGGGCAACTTCGAGATTGTGACGGTTGCTCGAAGCATCCCGGGTGGTGGTCAAAGTGGAACCATCTCCCCGTTGCCCCTAGGTGGGTATAAATAGGCAAACCCTATGAGTATTTACGGGTATCGGGTATACGTGTACTCGAAACGACCCGTTAAGCCTCTGAACGCATTAATTGTACAAATATACCTCAACACTTACTTGTATTGTGCTGAGCCGACCTACGGGTCCACTATGATGTATTTCTGTTTCGTTACATGATTTGTGACAACAGTGGATCTTTGTCTTATCGAGAGGATACCATTGATGGTGGAGCAAAAATGACCCATGTAGCTGCTGACCTGTTATCAACAGGTTTCGATAAGATGATCGATGAAGTAGTAGTAGCTACGAGGACAGCTCAACGAGTTGATTTGACCGTCGGTGTGACATTAGTTACTATTGTGGATATGCAAGAGCATGTTGTTGGTGCAATTATTGTTGATAGAAGAGCATTGTGTGATAACAATATATTGTTTAAACACTTTTTGGGTTTCAACCCACCTCTATTCAAAGAGGTTGGTTCACCTACCGATGTTGAAGGATCTCATGCTTGCAATGAAAATCCATGATGAAGAGATGGCCATCCTTGCATCCTTTATGTTATTTGGGAATATGAAGGTGTGGCGGCAGGAGAAGTGTGAAGGACGTTTTGATGGATGATCCCTAACACAAATCAGCTTGGAAGACTTTTCTATCACTTTGGGTTCATTATGTGAAGATTTTTTAATGTTGAGGGAATTGGATTTGTCCGTGGAGTCTTACTTCCATGAATTCATATGATAGAGCCGCTGCACGGAGGATGTGGTGCGTAAAGATACAGAGAAAGCTATGCACTTGCACAAAGTGTTGCGTGCTGAACTGAAACCCCATTTGTGTGCATCCGAATTTGTGGACTTTACACTTTGGTTGAGTTGGCTCGAACTTTGGAACTAAATATACGTAGGGCACAAAGACGCAAGGATGAAGTAGTCAAAATTATGAGTCTTAGTGTCGCGTCCCTACAAGGGGATACAGATGCTAAGGTTGGAAGGAAGAGATTCCGCTCCCAAAAGTTGGGTGCAAGAAGCAGTGGCTAGTGGGTACCAAATATCTACATGTTTTGTTTGTGACAAGAAATGTCACATTGCTCGCAAGTGTCGTGAAGGGGAGCCCAAAAAGGAAGTTAGTCAAGCAGTGGAAGAGGCTGCACGGCCGAATGTTTTGGGCAATGGGAAGGCGGTGGAGTGATTTGAGTCTCGCCCCATTTTGGTACAGTTTATGTTAAAAAAAAAACTCTTGTAATAGAAATCCTGTTAATGCTAAAAATATTGATAACTCGTTGATTGACACTTATTAGATGAAACTATTGAGCTTTTGTCACATTGTCATAATATAAATCCTGCCACTAACGCTTTTGGTTGTCTAAATTTGGAGAAACTATGAACTTGTAACTTACATTAAATTTTGAATCCGGAAACTGTAATATCCCGGAAGTCTAAGCTGTTGAAAATATGATGATGAATGGTTTCAAATTTGTTGTTTAATTTGTTTGGAAGTGTGATGAGATTGTGAACGTTTAGACCTAAGCAAATATGTCCCGGTGAAAAAAGGTGATTCCAATGCACGGGGAGAGTCTTTGGTCATATCTTATAGAGTCATAGACTGTGGTGATTCCATGCAAATATGCCTCGGTTAATGAGGCCCCCGCAGGCTTAACATGGCCGATTTTCATTGAGATTGGCCATAATAGGACGTACAAAGGCAATGAAAGAGTTGTGTCGTAACTGGACAGCATCGTCCCAATGTGCGGAACCATTTGATGCAGGGCCCCCGATGTGGTGACCGAGTATAGGTCTGTATGTTCGTGCCTGCGCTGGCAGAGACGCTCACACTTTGTGATAGGGTGTTTGTATACCCCCAATGAGTGCGTGCTTTGAGTGCACTATAGGTGTTATTTGTGAGGTAACTTAGGACGGGGTAATCCGTTACTAGGAATAGAGTTGCACTGATAGGACTTTCCTAGTTCATACTCTAGCTAATGTGTTCATAATAATAGGTCCACATGTTTTACCGTCAACCTAAAAACTTGTTTGATGTTTGAACACCCTAGCTAGAGTGTGAAGAAAATGAAATCTGGACCATTAATTTTGCAGTTACCGCTTTTGCTTTATTTCCATGCTTAGCATTAATCATGTATTAATGAAATTCCCAACTAGTACTCCTCACCTGCTTATTAAAGCTGCATCGAGAACTTTCCTCCACAGGTAAGGAAGGGAACACGGGCAGAAGAGAAGGAAATGAAGCAAACTATTTTACCTGCAAAATCATTTTCCTTCTCTGCCCGTCCCTTGACGACTCTTTGTACCGGCGCGGCCAAGCATTCATGTAATTAAACATGTAAATAAACAAACAAAACAAAAGAGCATTGTATTTAAACAAAAAAAAAAAGCATTGTATTTAAACAAAAAAATATATAGTCCCCAAAAGAATCATGGAGCTAATTACAACGCACAGGTCCAACACCACAATAAAATAAAAACCAAAGGTCCAAAACCAAAATACGTGGAAACAAGAGTTGTCCCCAAAAGGATCCTGCCGCAAAGGCTTATTATGTGAAAAATATAAAAACCAATAAAAAATCAAAGTAGATGTCCCCAAAAGGATCCTGCAGCAAATGCTTATTATGCGGAAAATATAAGAACCAATAAAAAATCAAATTAATTGTCCCCAAAAGGATCCTGCCGCAAAGGCTTATTATGCGAAAATAGAACCAATAAATAATCAAAGTAATTCATCACCAGCTAGCCATAAAATACGAGCTCCATTCCCTGCAATTTATATAATATTTAGTTTAGAATAGGAGAGTGATGCTAATTCAAAGCAATGTATAAAAATCACCTAGGGTTTAGTGGAGGATTGTATGGGCGGCGGTGGAGGGCTTAGTGGGTGGAGGAAGGTGGCTAGGGATAGGGGATACTTTGGAGAGCGGGAGAAGGCCTAGGAGTCATCACCTAGGGTTCCACAGAATCGGCACCGTGGAGGGATCGCTGGAATCCGGCATTTCTGATCTCCAAATTCTGAAATGAGGTTGGCAGCCCCCATAACCACCTATTTATAATAAAAACACACTTAGGGCACCCTGCATCAACAACTATGATTGGTCGTGGTTGCGGAGGGTCCGATTACAATAAAACAACTCAAAAACAATAAAGTAATATATGAAATCGACGACAAACAACGAGTCGGACGCATCCGTGAAGTCGGATTGGCGATCCGATCAAGTCTTCCTGTTGAAATAAACGAATGTGGGTCCCGCCTTGTGGCGAGGCAACATCGATGGCTCTGATGGATCCCCATCAGTTTGACTAGTGGATGCTCGTGCACAACCTTTTGAGCCTTTGAGGCTATGGTTGACTTATAAAGACAAGTTGTGAAATGATATGTGAATGCATTGGTGCTTTCTGATTATGTGGGGAATTAAATCGTGGCTTACGGTTACCAAAAGAGGGTATCAGTTTCTAATTGAATCGATGGAGGGAGAATAAAAGGTAAGCGTGTATTGGTAAATTAAATTATTCCTGCTTAATTTCAAATATGCCACTGCCTAAAATGAATAAATCTAAGTGTTGCTCCACCTGCACAAAATTGAACATGGGACGACACCAAAATTCGTAAATATATATAGAATAAGAATTATCATGAGACAACAATTGTGACGAGTAAACATACCAAAAACCGACGACTATGTGCACGAATGTTTACTCGTGCTCGAAACCTGAAATTAAGTTTTATTTTCAAATTAATCTACGGATGTTACAAGCATCACGCATGATAATATTAATTGTGATAACTATTTGTAAAGATATACTACACTTCATATAAATAAATATAATTATTCTTGATTTTTATTTTGTGATCAAAACTAATTGAATTGTATTATCATACATTTGTTTAATTAAATGTTAATGAAACAAAGCTCAAACATATTTGAAGATCCAAAGTGAAGGACTGCACGGGTAAGTTGAACGATCAAAGTATTAAGTAAAGCAACCATCATGTAAGGATAATAATAGTTACAATTATTTATGATGATATATTACCCTTATTATAAATAAGGATAATTAATCATGCTATTATTTTGTTATAAGAATTAATTCTCATACAATTCTATTTATTAAATCACAACAAGGTACAAAGGACTGATTTTTTATTGTCACAACATGTTCATATCTTAACAAATAAAGTTATTAAACTAATAAAAGAAAAAGAAAAAATTCAGTACCTTAATTTTTCCGATATCACCCAAGCCAACATTTAACACATCACATAGAATTGCTCTCGAGTTTGAAGGATTGTTGTCTTCATCATTATGAGGTTTGACTTCCATGGTATGTGTGCCCCACAAAACTGCAATAATGTGATAATAAATGGAGAAAATGAAGTAAACTTTTAAGTGGAAAATGGGTATGGGTATTTTAAATTTACTCACATAAAATGGTATATAAAATTTTCCAACATCAAAACCTTAAATCCTAATCTAAACACCCATCGTAGGTAGGCATATCTCATTTGGATACAATGCCTGGTTGGTAACTACCATGTTATGTTCCTCTTTTTGCAGGTGGTTGTAAAATGCAAGCAATCCATATAAACTTCTAATCAAATTTTAGTTAAGCAATAAATGAACATTCTATGAGTTCAAAACAAAAATAAAAGTGGTAGCCGATAGAAATCAAAAAATAAATCAAGTCACATGTGATAGTGTATTGCATAAATTACAATAAGGGTCCGTTCGGCGCGCAGGTAATGGCTTTCTGGAATTGGCTTTGGCCAGAAAACCAATATCTGCATGAATTGGTTTTGTGCATAAAACCAATTCTGCTGTTCGGTTCCAGGATGGAATTCAGTGAACAGAATTGGAATTGATATCTGTAAGTTGTTCGGCTGCACGATGGAATTGGCTTTCTGGAATTGAAATTTTTAAAATTCAAATTTCTAAAAGCGCGTGCACGGGCGAAAAGCGCGCGCCCAGGCGAAAAGCGCGCGCCCGTGTGAAAAGTGCGCGCCCGGGCAAAAAACGCGCGCCCGGGCTAAAATATCGCGCCAGGGCGAAAAAATCGCGGCCGGCGAAAAAATCGCTCCCGGGCGAAAAAATCGCGCCCTAGGCGAAAAAATTGCGCCTGGGCGAAATAAACGCGCCCGGGCGAAAAAATCGCGCCCGGGCGAAAATATGCGCACGGTTGAAAAAATCGCGCCCGGACGAAAAAATCGCGCCCGGGCAAAAAAATCGCGCCCGGGCAAAAAAATCGCGTCCGGGCGAAAAAATCGCGTCCAGGCGAAAAAATACCGTCCGGGCGAAAAATTCGCGCCCGGGCGAAAAATTCGCTCCCGGGCGAAAAAATCGCGCCATAGGCGAAAAAATCGCGCCCGGGCTAAAAAATCGCGCCCAGGCGAAAAAATTGCGCCCGACCGAAATAAACGTGATCGGGAGAAATAAAATGCGTCGGGGCGAAAAAAACGTATCCGGGCGAAAAAAATTGCGACCGGGCGAAAATATGCGCCCGGGCGAAAAAATCACGCCCGGGCGAAAAAATCGCACCCCGGACGAAAAAATCGCGCCCGGGTGAAAAAATCGCGCCCGGGCGAAAAAATCGCGCTCTAGGCGAAAAAATCGCGCCCGGGCGAAAAAAAATCGCGCCCGGGCGAAAAAATCGCGTCCGGGCGAAAAAGTCGCGCCGGGCCGAAATAAACGTGCCCGGCCAAAATAAAACGCGCCCGGGCGAAATAAACGTGCCCGGGCGAAAAAATCGCGCCCAGGCGAAAAAATCACGCCCGGGCGAAAATATGCGCCCGGGTGAAATAAACGCGGCCGGACGAAAAACACTATGCAGGAAAACGCACGCTCGGGCGAAAAACTCGCGCGTAGGTTGAATAACTCTAGTGTAAACATTTGATTATACGGAAAACCTATGGGCGGAGGTAAGAATTACTATTTGACTTTTTAGTTCATAGTAAAAGCCATGGGTTTTCACATGAAAGCCAATATCCGCTTAAATTTCGTTGCGCCGAACACTAGAATTGGATTTCTAATCTCCAATGCCAATTCCAGAAAGCCAATTCCGTCCAAACGAACGGACCCTAATAGTTATCAATGCACTAAAAGTCATGCATTAGATTCAATTTATGTTAGTGTAGGATATTGGAGCAACTGAAAAAATTGGGAATCAAACATATTAGTTTTTCCGATGCGCCCTATGGAGCATCACTGAAGCCCTGTAGTATAATTGTGTGCTAGTTTGTTTTCGATTGTATTTTGTCTTATTTAGCTCTTCGTTTCAGACAAGAAGAGGAGCCTTGACGCACCGATTGAGGTGTTGCCGTGTGACCTTGAGGTCACGGGTTCGAGTCCCGGAAGCAAACACTTGCAAAAATGCAGGGTAAGGTTTGCCTACATTTCACCCTTGTGGTAGGACCCTTCCCTGGACCCACGCTGCGCGAGATGCTTTGTGCACCGGGCTGCCCTTCATTTCAGACAAGACAATATTTTGAGTTACTTTGTTTTTATTTTTATTTTTTGAGCTTTTCTTAAGGGTTATTAATATTTGAAAAAACTCTTAAATTAATCCCTAAAATTAAGGTACTTTATAAAACAAATTCTAAATTTTTTGATGCTAATAAATTAGTCCCTAACACTATTAGAAGGCTGAAATTGGACTCTTTTTTTCAAAATCTATCCGAAGTTAATGGAAAGTACTAATGAAAAGCTTAGTTGGATGCTGACTGGGAATAAGAATCTTAGATCTGACCGAAATCAAATTACTACAGTCGACAAGTTCGGCAATACAACGACAAAAATCTCACTAACCCCATGTGACCAGCTAGTTCAGCCATATCGTGCAAATCCTTCAACATTAAACAGTTGGAATCACAAAAATCAAAGAAGCTAATAGCATCAGGCATATACGAAATTATAACAGAATCAATGAACGATCCTGAATGATGAAGTCTGATAAAAAACAGAAAAACTTCAAATGACATGCAACATGTGCCCGCTCTTGAATCATTCGCTCCCAACATCCAGACCATGTTTTACCATGCACAAAAAAACTGTTGTTTTAATAACAATTAAATAGACAAGCTACTAAATTACTAAATTAAAATAAAAAAGTTGTTACTAAACAATAATAAACTAAAATATTATAGCAAGCATTTACATTTTCTGCGTTGCCATTGCATCCTATCTTTAGTCATAAAAGCATATTATAGCAAGTGTTTACTCATAAAAGCATATTACCATAAATCTAAAATCCCATTATCACAAACCCTAAAACCTAATACCTAAAAGCAGGAGTAAAGCTAAACTAAGAAAATGCAATCTTGTTGTTTGTATAGAGGTGTACCTGATATGTAGGTTAAACCGACAGATCGAACAAATTATAGCCTGAGCGACGATGGGTTGTTGCTGGACGGGGAGAACACCGGAGAGAGGACGCCAGGGAGAGATGTCGTCGGGAGAGAGGTCGCCTGGGAGAGTTGTCGTCGGGGAGTGAGCACGTCGGGAAGAAGGAACGCCTGAGCTCGCGGGAGAAGGGCGACGGAAATAAAACCTGGGAGGAATGAGGATGAGATCAGGAGAATGGGTTTTAGGTTAGGTTTGTGAAAATTAAATTCGAATTCCAAAAATCCCCAAAATCAGATCTATTCGACAAGCTTGGTCATGCTTGTTCGATCTGATTTTTCAAATACAGATCGATATGCTCAAATAAAACACTCTTCCCAAATGCAGATCGATCTGATTTTTCAGCAACAGCAAAAAAACTGAAAAATCAGATCAATCTGTGTGGCAATGCTTGTCCAACAGAGATCGAAGAGCTTGCTTGGCCATTGATCAAACAAACCAGATCTGTTTGCTGAATTCAAAAATCAGATTTGTTCTACAAGCTTGGTCATGCTTGTTCGATCTGATTTTTCAAATACAGATCGATCAGCTCAAATAAAACACTCTTCCCAAATGCAGATCGATCTGATTTTTGAGCAACGGCAAAAATAACTGAAAAATCAGATCAATCTGTGTGGCAATGCTTGCCGAACAGAGATCGAAGAGCATGCTTGGCCATTGATCAAACAAACCAGATATGTTTGCTGAATTCAAAAATCAGATCTGTTCGACAAGCTTGGACGCTTGGTCATGCTTGTTCGATCTGATTTTTCAACAACCAAAAAAATGGAAAATCAGATGCATGGCCATGCTTGTGGAACAGATCTGGTTGCTATCAATGAAAAACCGGATAGAACTACTCATTTGACACCAAGAAACGGGAAAAAAACGAGATCTGGTTTCTTTCACCAAATCTGTTCCAAAAAAAAAATTGAATGGGAACATCGGGTAAAGGAGACGGAATACTTGTCGTCTATGGATCGAGAGTTGGAAGATCGAACTGGAAGCTCGCCGTCGAAGTGGAAGAACGTCGTCGAACTGGAAACTAGAGGGGTTTGCGCCGCTGGATCGGGAGTGGGAGGAACTGGAAGCTCGTCGTCGATCGAACTGGAGGGGTATGCGCTAAAAGTGAGGATCTGGAACTGAAGGTGGACTTTTGATTCAACGGAGAAGGAGACCGTTCATACTTGTCGAAGCGCGGAAGATCGCCGGGAGAGAACTGTGACTCGGGAGTGGATAGGGTCTGGGACTGGGGAGCGAATGAGAATTTTTCTTGACCGCGGCGGTATAAAAATGGAATGGAGGCTCACGACTTTTCCAAAAGATCATTAAGGTTTTGTTTGGGGACTTATTTTCACCGGTCAAGCGGTTACGACCGCATGAACCGGACCTTAATTCAGTTACGACCGCTAAGGTCCGGTTCATGCGGTCGTAACCGCTTGACCGGTGAAATAAATTCCCCCAAACGGACCCAAAATCAAAATGATAGGTAGTTTTGGTTTAAAAAGCATTAAATTAATAGTGTGGGTAATATACATGACATGAATTGCATGTGTCTCGAAATAACATAAAAATAACAATTTTCAGTTCAGAAATGTGCACGGCCACATTATCCAAAACTTAAACAGTTGCAGCAACGTGACTTGGTGGTAATAGCTGAATGAAATGATAGACCTATGTTATTAACGGCGCAAGGTGCACCGAGGCGTAAAGTGGTCCTGGAGCCTAGGCGCAGGCGCACGCCTGAGACACGTGAGACGCAAAAAAAAATCAGCGAATTGGACGCCCAATTTGCTGGAATCCAGCGAATTGGGCAAGTGCGCCTTGGGTGCACCTCAGGTGCGCGTAGGCGCGCCTCAGGCACATAGCCCGCCTCTGCCTGACAGAGGCGAGGGGCTGTGCGCTTCGTGCGCCTGGCGCCTGAGGCGCGCCTTTAATAACATAGAGATAGACATAGTTACATAAAAAGCTAAATGAAGAAAGAGAGGATATTCGGTCAAAAAAAGAAGAAGAGTGAAGGTGTAACAGGGCTTGGCCGGCGGTGAACTGCCGGAAGCTCTGTATAGAAACTCTATTCTAAGAGGAAGATGAACAGTAGAACCGGGAAGGGAATAATATTTCATTCATAATAATAATAATAATAATTGCTTCTATTATAAAGCATATATATATAGCAGTCCAAAATAGTCATTACAGACATATTACAGATATTATAGTTGTTACAACAGCAGTGCAGGTGTCCGCATCTGAGAAGCAGATGTGGCGTTGATCTAATGGAGGGGTTAACGCCACATATAGCAAAATTATGTGATGATTCCACTACAGAAGGCTGAACAACTTCACTGAAAATTATCAATTTGCTTGTTGTATTACTCACTGATCTCCCAAAAAGAAAGAGCAATTTCATAATGACACAATAAACAGTAATTCTCACAAATTATTTAGACTGGTAAGTAGTCCAAATAGAAAGATCGGTTGTGATTACTTGGAAAGTTCCTTGGTCCCGCAGTTCTTCACCACACATACAGCCTGCAGATGAAATTAATGACATGCGAGCTCATTGATAGGGGAAGTAATTGCTGTAAGCAGATTTGTGAAGTCAATAAAACCCCAAAGAAAAATTGAATAAAAGTGCATTTTAAATCTAAAGAGAGCATGCTTCAAATCCAAACAGAGCTCACCTAGTTACTCCACAATAGATCGAAGCCCCGAGATGATAAAGCCGCTCTATCTTCTACAATCGCGCCAAATGGGGAGAGACACGTCGCCGGAGCTCGCGTAGAAGAGGGATTTGAGGCAGATGCTTGGCAGCGGGCTTCAGCTCCGGAGAGAAGTGGGATGACGGAGAGAGCGTGGGAGATGCTCGGTGTTAGGGTTAGAGGAGGAGCAGGAAAATGGGCGGGAGGAAGAGGAAAGTTCGAGTGCAATCGCCGGAGAGATCTTGGTGGCTAACCATTTTTTAGGGTTTGAGTTTGAGAGATACCTGCAGAGAACAGCAGAGAACGCGATGGTTGTCGGCAGAGAACACGATGCAGTGAACACGATGCAGAGAACACGATGGTGGCCGGCTCGATCCTGGCTAGGAGGTCTGGAAGCTAAATGATTCCTGCAGAGAACGTAGGAGTTGAGCAGATCTTGGTGGCTGACCATTTTTTAGGGTTTGAGTTTGAGAGATACCTGTGGAGAATGGAGCAGAGAGCACGATGGTGGACGGCAGAGAACACGATGCAGTGAAGACGACGGAGAGAAAACAATGGTGGTCGGCTCGATCCTGGGTATAGTAGATCTGTAAGCAAACAATGGAGCAGAGTTATAGCTTCAGGAAGATACCTGCAGGAGAAGGATCGATGTGAGTAGATCTGGTAAATGGGAAGAGGAGTTGCTAACCCTGGTAGGCGGAGTTGGGAAGAAACCGTTTCCGTGGAAGTCCTCTTGGGAAGGAACGAAGCACGATGGTGGCGAGCTTGGCGCTGTGAAGTCGCGGGAGGGCAAAATTTTTTGGTCCGAGCCCGTTTTCAAATTTTAGGTCCCAGGTCAATGAAAAGAGAAGGTCTGTCATATATATATTTTTTTTATATCTGGATATAGAAATTTATTTTAGGGAATCAAAAACAGCCTAGAAGATCATCGGGAGGTCATATTTGAACTCAAGAGATCATATTCTGATCTCAGAATTTTTTGATCTCTGAAAGATCAAATATGATCTCCTGAAGATCACCCGGATTCCGGCCTCGGACAGAAAAATTTGCCCGCGGGAGGAGGGCGTGTGGGATTTGATTTGCTTAAGGCAACATTTGGTTTAGCTTTTCCAGTCCGGTGCGTTTACAAGAAATGAAACGCTCCCATTTTTTTCATTTGTTTTTCCGCCTCCCGTTCCTAACGCATGCGTTTCCATTCTCTCATGAGTTCCGCCATTAGCAACCCGCTACCTCAACCTCCAGTCATCAGTGTTGTGTTTGGTCCGGATCGGATCAATTACATTAATTATGTATATATATTATATATAGAAGCTATATATTGAAAGATATATATACATATATAGAGAAAGCAGTCTTGGAAAACCGCACAAAACTGTCAGGAAATATATATATATATAGAAGTTGCAGTTACTGTTCACGTAAGGCACGTAACTATTTTGGGAAACAATTGAAACCGTATGCATTAAATTGGGGAGAAAACGCCTGCAGTTTTTTTGTGAGAAAAGGCAGAACCGCTGGGAAGAGAAATTGGAGAATCGCCTGTAGCATTCTGCCGTTCCTGTTCACGGAGGGAAGAGCCGCCGTCGCCGTCGTCTTGCTCTTGGTGCCGCGAGGGGTGGGAGACCCCTGTAGAGGTTTCGCCGGTGGTTGTCGTTGGTGCACACCATGCGATGGCGGCGAAGTGGAGATAATGGCGGTGCGGGCGTGGCGGCGAATTAGGCTTGCGGTGGTGCAGTGGCCTTGAAAGAGTTTCTCTCCGGCGGTGCGGGCGCGGCGGCGAAGGCATGCGGGAGTGCAGTGGCCTTGATGGTGTTTTCTCTCCGGTGGTGCGGTGGTGCAGTGGCCTTGACGGAGTTCCTCTCCGGTGGTGCAGCTTGGCGTCGATGGCGTGCGCGGGTGCAGTTGGCCTCGACGGTGCTTCTCCGGTGGTGGTGCGGTTGAACGTCGGACGTCGACGTTGAAGGTTCGGCGAACCTTGTGCGTCCGCTCCGTTAGTCGGATTGCAGTCCAGATTTCTACACTCACGCGGATCGTGCGCGTCCGGCGCATCTGCGGTGTTCCACCGGACGGTCTATTTCTTCACTTGTTATTTCCTTGTAATTGCTTTTATATAAATATATACTTGTGATTGTGCGCCGGCGGGTTTGCCGCGTGCAGTTTTTGCCTATATTGTATTCTTGTTTCCTGCAATTTTATAGCAGTGCACTGTGGTTTGCACCTGATTTCCCAATAAGTGGTATCAGAGCCAGGTTCGTAGGCGACTGATTGGACATTCGAGGAAAGGTTTGACTACGGTGGGTGACGACTAGGTCCGCTCCCCATCTTTTCAAATCTGACATTTGAATTAATCAGGTCTCCTGGTCGTGCCGTAGGACAATCATGACAGGGAAGAACATGTTTCTGGACAGTTTTTGAAGAAGTGCGACAGTGGCGGGTTTGACCTATGACAGGTGGTGCTGCATGTGATGGTCATGATAACCGCGGCTTTGTTACAGGGAGGTGATTATCTGGAGGAACACAAGACGTGTTCAAATTGTTTCTGTGCCAGTTAGAGGCAGCTGGTGCAGAGACGGAGGAGGACGTGAAGGCCCATTTTCACGTCTTACCTTGCTCACTTTTTACCCGGCCTTAGTGACGATGCTCTTGTATGAGAAGGATACGGTGGAGCTGGTGGAAGTCACAATTGCAGTGCTATCCAGACAGATGTTATTGGGCCCTACTCCTGAG
Source organism: Dactylorhiza incarnata (assembly GCA_033032865.1). Classification (NCBI taxonomy): domain Eukaryota; kingdom Viridiplantae; phylum Streptophyta; class Magnoliopsida; order Asparagales; family Orchidaceae; genus Dactylorhiza; species Dactylorhiza incarnata. The sequence continues at coordinate 2,009,873 of JAWHQI010000309.1, read as the reverse complement.
GGCGGTCACATCTTGGCAGCATCGGATGGGTAAGGTGAGGCAGTTTGACAAGGGATTGAGTGGAGCACGATCTCGATCCGGGCCGAAGGAGGGTATGGTATTTTACCATTGCAGACAGTGCAGTCACACAGGAGTGCAAGTTCGCAGCGTGCAAAAGGGTCTCGAGACCAAGGTGCGAACAGGGTGACAGTTGGGTCAGGGTGCAGAGTGATGAGGTCCTCACCATCACTGAGAGTCTGTGCGACTATGACAGCTAGATGTTTGACATTACTGAGCGGATTGGATTCCTGTGGCTACAGTTGGGTGGCCTGAGGAGGAGTCCTGATGGTGGAGTGAGGGCGTACCATGCTCAGGAGAGCTGTACAGTGCGGTAGTTTGTACCGGCTGATGGGGACCATGATGTGTGGTGGTGCACCCATGATTTCTGCGGCCGACGTGGTGGATTGTCGTGGTGGTGCAGAGGATCGTCCTTCTGGTACTCGGGTTCTACGAGTAAGTTTCTACGATCGGGTTGCGACGACATTCACGGGTTGAGCCAGAGCAGAGATGAGTCGACTGGAGCAGGTCGGCTGATGCCTCGGACTGAGGTGGTGCTGCGTGCAGAGTTGCCTGGTGCAGTTGATGCTTCGTGCAGGTGGTGGATCCGGATCCCGAACCAAGGTGGTGATTGTTGTGTTTGGTCCGGATCGGATCAATTACATTAATTATGTATATATATTATATATAGAAGCTATATATTGAAAGATATATATATATATATATAGAGAAAGCAGCCTTGGAAAACCGCACAAAACTGCCAGGAAATATATATATATATATAGAAGTTGCAGTTACTGTTCACGTAAGGCACGTAACTATTTTGGGAAACAATTGAAACCGTATGCATTAAATTGAGGAGAAAATGCCTGCAGTTTTTTGGTGAGAAAAGGCAGAACCGCTGGGAAGAGAAATTGGAGAATCGCCTGTAGCATTCTGCCTTTCCTGTTCACGGAGGGAAGAGCCGCCATCGCCGTCGTCTTGCTCTTGGTGCCGCGAGGGGTGGGAGACCCCTGTAGAGGTTTCGCCGGTGGTTGTCATTGGTGCACACCATGCGATGGCGGTGAAGTGGAGATAATGGCGGTGCGGGCGTGGCGGCGAATTAGGCTTGCGGTGGTGCAGTGGCCTTGAAGGAGTTTCTCTCCGGCGGTGCGGGCGCGGCGGCGAAGGCATGCGGGAGTGCAGTGGCCTTGATGGTGTTTTCTCTCCGGTGGTGCGGTGGTGCAGTGGCCTTGACGGAGTTCCTCTCCGGTGGTGCAGCTTGGCGTCGATGGCGTGCGCGGGTGCAGTTGGCCTCGACGGTGCTTCTCCGGTGGTGGTGCGGTTGAACGTCGGACGTCGACGTTGAAGGTTCGGCGAACCTTATGCGTACGCTGTGCTAGCGGATTGCAGTCCAGACTATTATCTCTCCCGCGGGTCGAGCGAGTCCGACTCTCCGCGGTGTATTCTGTATCGGACGTCGGTACATTTCTTGTTATATATTTTGTAGTTATATGATTTATATATGCAGTTTTGTGTTCGTTTTCAGTTCTTGAAAACCCTGATTTATTTGGTTGCGCCTGGGGATAGTTTTCGCGTTATATCCCAATAATCAGCGTTTTCAGCGAAGGAGAGATAGCAGATATCGAAGGGGGACATGGAGAAGAATCACGTGCACTGTTTCCCGCCCCGGCGAGCCCCGACAGACATGGAGAAGAAGAAGTCCCGTGCACTGTTTCCAGCCCCGGCGAGCCCCGACAGACATGGAGAAGATTCCCGTGCAGTATTTCCAGCCCCGGCGAGCCCCGACGTGTGCACTATTTCCAGTCCCGGCAAGCCCCGGTGGACATGGAGAAGAAGCCCCGTGCGAGCCCCTCGGCGGCGACTTCCGCTTGCCCCTCGGACTCCCGCCTTGCCCCGGCGGCGACTTCCAACCTTGCCCCGGCGGCGACTTCCAGCATTGCCCCGGCGGCGACTTCTATCCTTGCCCCGGCGGCGATTTATCCTTGCCCTGTTTTTAATTTTAACTATATATATAGTTTAAACAGTAACGTTGTATATATATTATATATATATTAGAAAATTGGATTAGAAAAAATATATAAATTAGAATAATTATTTTCAACAATTTAAAATATATATGTTGGAAAAAAACAATGCAAGATATCCACTCCACTTGTTGAAAACAGAAAAGCACTTTTATTTATTTCAGAGCACCAAACAAGACAACATAGGATAACATAACAACCAATCGCTAGACACTTTAGCGTGGTATTGGACAGAACAAAAGATAAACCAAAACAGAAGAGAAATAACAATTCAGGTCGCTGCTCCCCCTCCTCCCCTTCTTCAGATCGCAGCAAGAAGAACAAGATCGCCACCCTCTTGCTCAGGTCAGATCGCAGCTAAGACCGCTCGCCCTTGCTCAGGTCGCCGCCGCAAATCGCCACCTGCTGCTTGCTAACTCCAATGAAAGAGATCGGATCGCTGCCCCTTCCAACCTTCCTAGATCGCAGCCCACTACTGCTGCTGCTCGCTAATCTCCAATGGAGGAGATCGCCACTTCATACAAAACGAGATCGCCGCTCCTTACCTTCCCTTCTACTGCTACTCGCCGATCTAAAAAAAAACAGACCGCATAAGCCTCTTATTATATTCTATATTTCCGCAAGGAGGAGAACAACCCTTTATATAGGACCCGGTTGCAGAACAGCAAACATCCTCCCGTGCATCGGATCCGTCTAGAACACCCACCGGCAAACCGACCAATCAGAACTCGCCCTTCTCACTTCAAAAAATCAACACTCCACCTTAAAGTGAGCCCCGGAGACGACACCAAGAAGTGATCGAAGACGCTCAAACAACCCCTTTCCAAGAGCCTTTGTGAAAATATCAGCAACGTTGTCCTGACTCTGCACATATTCCACCTTCAGTGTTCCATCCAGCACCTTCTCTCGAACGAAGTGGTGCTCAATCTCGATGTGCTTTGTACGCGCATGACATACTGGATTGGTTACCAGTTTCAAGGCACTCGAGTTGTCACCGCGAAACAAGGTAGGCTCTCTCACCTCCTCATGAATGTCTCCTACCAATCTTCGTAGCCAAACGCCCTCCTGGGCTGCCAAAGATAACGCCTTGTACTATGCTTCTGTAGTTGATAATGAGACCGAGTTCTGTTTCTTGTTGCACCAAGAAATGGCAGCCGATCCGCACATAAAGACATAGCCAGATGTCGATCTCCGTCCATCCGCATCTCCCCCGTAGTCCGCATCTGTGAATCCATGCAGCATGAATTCAACGTCGATTTTGTAAAGCAACCCAAACTCCAAGGTTGACTTTACATATTTTAGAATACTCTTCGCCGCCTCCAGATGGGGCATCCGCGGTTCCTGCATGTATCGACTAACTAGGCCCACAGAAAAAGCGATGTATGACCGAGTAATAGTCAAGTAAATCAAACTCCCCATCAGGGCTCGGAACACTTTCGGGTCAGGGAGGATTCTCCCCTCATCCTTCCCCAACTTCAGCCCGACCTCAAGCGGAGTAGAGCAGCTCTTCCCTTCCTTCATGCCGAAGCGATTTACGATCTGCTTTGCATAGGCCTTCTGGGATACGAGCACTCCGCTCTCCTTCCTCTCTACCTCCAAACCAAGGAAATGGTGCAGCTCACCAAGATCCTTCATCTCGAATCGTATTGATAGCTCCACTCGAAGCTTTGCCACCTCCCTGTCATCGTTGCCTGTTACGATCATGTCATCAACGTATAATAAAACTAATACGTGCAGCTCCCCCTTCTTTTTTACGAACAGGCTTGAGTCTGAGTCAGATGCAAGGTAGCCACAGAATTGTAGATACTCCGCGATCTTTCCGTACCAGGCTCGAGGTGCCTGCTTCAGCCCATACAACGCTTTCCTCAGCTTGCACACGTGTTCAGGATGCAACTCAGACACGAAACCTGGTGGTTGCAGCATAAAGATGTCTTTGTCGATCTCTCCGTAAAGAAAGACATTATTTACGTCGAGTTGCCAGATCTTCCAACTCTGGCATGCTGCTAGCGCAATTACTGTCCGGACGGAAGTCATCTTAGCAACAGGACTGAATGTCTAATTGTAGTCCTCTCCATAGTGCTGCGAGAAGCCCCGAGCCACAAGGCGAGCTTTATATCGCTCTATACTTCCGTCCGTCTTCTTCTTCACCTTGAAGACCCACTTGCACGTGACCGGAGTAATGTCGTCAACCTTGGGCACAAGGTCCCAAGTCTCATTCTTCTTTAGGGCAGACATCTCCTCCTTCATGGCTTCCTCCCACTCCTTCACTCCAGTAGCCTCCTCGAAGCATGTTGGCTCTCGCTCGTCCAAGGGTCCTGCAAAGAAACATGAACAAGTACTCACCAAGTTGCTCTCCCGATAGCGTGCCGGTGGGATGATAGTCCGTTTGGACTTCCTCAACTATGTACCGCTCTCAACAACAACGGTGGTGGCTTCTTCCTCTACTTCAGCTTGGCTTGGAGCAATGCTCCCCCATCTCTGGATTCTGGGACATTTGAACCTGATGGAGACGGAGCACCTGTGGACAGAGGTAGTTCCACGAGAGAGTCATTAACAGCTCTCCTCTCTTCAACCCGTCCTTCCTCCCTGCTTTCCTGCATTGGAACAATAGAGACATCTCTTTGTGACGCCAGCTCATCAAACACCACATCCCTTGAAACAAGAAACAAACGAGTCTCAGGGTTCATGCACTTCCAGCCCTTTTTGCGTTCATCGTAACCAATGAAGACACACTTGAGGGCCTTCGCCTCCAGTTTGGTCCTTGTTGCATCTGGTACGTGCACATAGCATGTAGATCCAAACACCCGAAGATGACTCACATTCGGCTTCTCTCCCCCACATCATCTCAAAGGGGGATTTCATGTTCACAGGACTCAGCGGCATTCTGTTGATTACATAAGTTGCACATGTCATCCCCTCTGCCCATAGAGCCCTGGGAACTCTCTTGGCATGTAGTCAGCTGCGACATGTCTCCGTCAGATGCCTTAGCTTTCTCTATGCCACTCCATTCTGCTGGGGGTGTGGGCACACGTTAGCTCCCTTTGGATCCCATGCCTTCTGCAAAAGTTTGCGAACTCTGTTGAGGTAAACTCTCCTCCATTATCCGATCGCAACTTCTTGATTCTCAAACGTAGTCTGCCTTCAACAAGCTCCTTGAACTCTTGAAACTTCTTGAAAGTCTCCGACTTCTCCTTCATAAATTAAGTCCAAGTGAAACGAGTATAGTCATCAACAAGAACTAACATGTACCTGTTCCCGCCAAAGGTGGGGGTGGGGCATGGTCCCAGAACGTCGCTGTGTATACACTCCAGTGGTGCCCTGCACCTGGAAGTAGATCTGTCATATGGAAGGCTATGAGCCTTTCCAAATTGGCATCCTTCACATATATGCCCATCGCCAACTGAGGTCAGCTTAGGTAAGCCTCTCACCAGGCTCTTTGCTGCCATAACCCTCAGCTTGTCCATCCCGATGTGCCCCAACCTCTCATGCCAGATGACAGCGCTGTCATTGGTTCTCATCTTGTTGACATAGGAGCTTGATGATAGCACGTACAGGTCCTTTACTCGCCGCCCTGTGTGAGTCACATCTCCCTTCATTGAAGAGAAGTTCCGTAAGAACTTGACCTCCTTTGGTCCGAAGAGAACATGATAGCCTGCATCCACTGCATTAGCTACCGAGAATAAGTTCTTTGTCATCCCTGGTACATGATACATACTTTTCATTGTGAGAGATCCTCCTTCACTGCCCAAGGAAACAAAACCTTCCTTCTCCACTGGATGCACCGTGTCGTCAGCAGTCACGATTGCATCATTCCCATTATATGGATGCCAAGAGGAGAACTTCGACTCATCTCCTGTAAGATGGTGCCCGCAACCCGAGTCGATGATCCAATCCTCCCGAAAATCGATGGAGGCAAGGGCATCGATAGACTTTGCTGTCATGTCAGCCATGAAGCAGTTTTCCCAATCACGATCTCCTTTGAATTCACCTCGTTCTCCTTCTTCTCCATGTTCTCCTCGCCTTGGATATTCCTCCTTCTCAGCAACATGTCCAGCCTTGAGATTTGACCGACAGTTTTTTGCAATGTGCCCATACTTGTGACAGGCGAAACACAACGGCCTATTTTGTTCATCATAACGAGGAAGGAAGTTTCTCCTATCTCCCTGAGAAGAGGATGACGATCCATCTCCTGAGTTCTTCCTCTGTCTGTCCCACGACTTCTTCTTACCAGAAAAAAGTGTCTCACCTTCTCCTTCCATGATGGTCACTCCTGCCATCTGTTTTGCCAGACTCTCTTGAGAGGATAATAAATTCTCCAACTCAAGTAGGGATGGTTGAGTCGCCCATCCTTGAACAGCGGTTATGAAAGCCACATATTCCTTTTTCAAGCCCCGAATAATGTGTCTCTTTAACTTAGCCTCAGAGATGGGCTCATCAGGGTCTAAAGCTGAAATCTCGGCGCAGAGATTCTTCATCTTCAAAAAAAACACTGACACAGACATCTCACCCTGATTTGCCTTTGCCAACTCGTTCTCCAGAAATTGCAGTCGCGCAATATTCTTTTTGTTGAACAACCCATCAAGAGATAACCAAATCTGGGACGCAGATTTACACCCCAGAATATGATCAAACAAGTCTGGAGATATGGACCTCTTCAACACAAATTCTGCTTTTGCATTTGTCTTCTTCCAGGTTCGCACGACAGGACCGTTGTTTTCGGCCAAGGTCACTTCCTCTTGTTCAGCTCCGCCAACAACTTCCCAAAGGTTTTCACCAAGGAGATAACTCTCCATGCAAGATCTCCACTTCTTATAGTTAGTGTGAGTGAGCATCTCCATGCCAAAGCCCCTACCAAATCCACCACCTTCCATTTCCACAAGGATATCTTGCAACGAGACAAGACTAGTCAGAACCTCCCTCTGATACCATGTTGGAAAAAAAACAATGCAAGATATCCACTCCACTTGTTGAAAACAGAAAAGCACTTTTATTTATTTCAGAGCACCAAACAAGACAACATAGGATAACAGAACAACCAATCGCTAGACACTTTAGCGTGGTATTGGACAGAACAAAAGATAAACCAAAACAGAAGAGAAATAACAATTCAGGTCGCTGCTCCCCCTCCTCCCCTTCTTCAGATCGCAGCAAGAAGAACAAGATCGCCACCCTCTTGCTCAGGTCAGATCGCAGCTAAGACCGCTCACCCTTGCTCAGGTCGCCGCCGCAAATCGCCACCTGCTGCTTGCTAACTCCAATGAAAGAGATCGGATCGCTGCCCCTTCCAACCTTAATAGATCGCAGCCCACTACTGCTGTGCTCGCTAATCTCCAATGGAGGAGATCGCCACTTCATACAAAACGAGATCGCCGCTCCTTACCTTCCCTTCTACTGCTACTCGCCGATCTCAAAAAACCCAGACCGCATAAGCCTCTTATTATATTCTATATTTCAGCAAGGAGGAGAACAACCCTTTATATAGGACCCGGTTGCAGAATAGCAAACATCCTCCCGTGCAGCGGATCCGTCTAGAACACCCACGGGCAAACCGACCAATCAGAACTCGCCCTTCTCACTTCAAAAAATCAACAATATATATATTAGAAAAAATAATTAAAAATATTATATAATAAAAAATATTTTATAATAAAAATATTTATTAAACGTCACCGCTGTTTTGCCAAACGGTTCTCCGTTCTGAACAGTTTTTCAAACACAGACTACCCAAACAGATCTCTATTTCCAGCAATCAGTTTCCAACAGCTTCATTTACAAACCTGCATTTACAACAGCTCTTTTTACAACCACAGCCGCCCTCCCAAATGAAACCTAAGGCGCTACAGAGGAGCGGCTGAATCAGTGCGACTGGGAGCGTGATTAGACGTAATGACCTTGTTATTTTGAACTTTTTTTGAAATTTTATTGAGTTATATGCATCATTAATTATAGTGTAGAGGATTTTTTTGCATAGTCAATGTTTAATCAAATGCTTATTTTACCCTTTTTTTAATATAGTAAATATAGATATATACACATTCATATGTTTGGAGGTAGATTTAAAATTAGATATGTGTTGGACGCTTAGTAGAGTTTAGCAGCAGTAGTTCATCTTGTAACAACAGTAGTTCATCTTGTAACACCACTAATTCATTCTCTGCTGAGCTCCAAGAGCATCTCTAAATATAGAAAATATTGTTAGAGCAACTCCAATTATGTTCTCCACATTTAAAGAACGTGATATTTTTTTTTATGTATATGTATACCTATATGTAAATTATATTTGATATGCACCCATAGATTTAGATCTATTATGTAGGGAAATCCGGGCTGCGATTAGATAAAATCCCAACTCCTCCACTAAGATGGTGGAGCCATGACCAAGAAGGAGGGTCAAACCCACTATCTCCACAAGCATCCGTAAAGAATCGCGTGCAGCGACGCACACAGCGAAACCACACACAACGACGCGATGATCGCGCTCGAGCGATCGCGCACGCAACCCCGCCACAGTCACGCACAACCACGTGCACGCTTGCGCACGACCGCGCGACACGCACGCGCAACCACACGGCGCGCGCACATGGCTACAGCGCCGCGCACGGCGATCGCGCGGCCTGCACGCGGCGATCGCGTGGCCTACGCACGCGCGATCGTGCGGCCTGCGCGCGATCTCGCGCGGGATCGCGCGCGCGATCGCGCGGCCGCACGCGCAGTCCCGCGCGCGCGGCCGCGTAGTCCCGCGCGGCCGCGCTATCGCGCGCTGCCGCGCGATCGCGCGCGCAGACACGCGCGGCCGCGCAATCGCGCAATGGCGCGCGCGGTCCCGCGCTGCTCCGCGCGATGTCTCGCTGCGGCGCGCGCGGTCCCGCGCTGCTCCGCGCGATGTCTCGCTGCGGCGCGCGCGGTCCCGCGCTGCTCCGCGCGATGTCTCGCTGCGGCGCGCGCGGTCCCGCGCTGCTCCGCGCGATGTCTCGCTGCGGCGCGCGCGGTCCCGTGCTGCTCCGCGCGATGTCTCGCTGCGGCGCGCGCGCGGTGGTACCGCGCGCGCGACATGTATGGTATCGGCCGGACTCCCTCGCCGCCTAGAGCGCTCGCCGACCCCTCCTTGCGTCGTTCTCGCACTCCCCCGATCGTGCTCCTACGACGTCCGCTTAGCACCATTAAGTTTGTAGCGTGCACTTGACCGGCTCGCACTTGAACGTTGCAAAGTTCATAGTGCACTTCTTTGCTAACTCCATTTTCTCTCTTAAGATTACAAGATTTGCACATTGCAATCAGGAACGTCAACTGCCTGAATTGCCCGAACTGACCGAAGGGCGAAGCCGTCATATTCAGAAAGTGGCGATCTGTGTGCTCTCGATCAACGGTCAAGATCGGCCTGTTAGGTGATTACGGTAGTTACGACGACGAAGTTACCAAACCGCCCCTAACCAAGTCTATAAAAAGGCCCCCGAATCCTCATTTGAAGGGATCTGGAACTTGGCACCCGAGAGAGCTCCTTGAAGAATTCCTTCCAAGATCTATTTCGCGGTTCGAAGATCTCCTTCGCGGTTCGAAGATCTCCTTCGACACTTGAAGATCTTCTTCGGACTTTGAATATCTCCTTCGTCACTCCATTAGAATTGTGAGCACATGAACAAAGAATGAGAAGATTTGATCAAACAAACCTTATAAAAAGCATTGAAAAGAAGACTAAACAAGAGAACAACATGCTGAAATTCCATCGAAAAAATTAGAATTTAACTGTTGAACCAAACTAAGGGTCTGTTTGGGACAGCTCTGGCGGCTGGAAAAGTTCTATTCCAGCCGCCAGAGCTGATAAGGTGCTGTTTGTTTGCAGCGTTTCTCTAGGAGCACTTTTCTAATAGCCGCGTTTTTGGTACTTTTGGGAGAGCACGCGGAGGCCTGTGGCTGCGAAATCGCTCTCTTATTAATCGTGTTTTCTCTTTTCCGCAAGCACGCACGCGCCCCTTCCCGATCCCAGCCTTCCTCCGCAGACTCCTCTCGATTCCGAGCCTTCTTCCTCCGCTAGACTCTCTGCACGCCCCCGACGCTCATAGAAAGTGCACGCCCTCAACGATTCCAAGCCTTCCACCGGCGATTCCAAGCCTTCCACCGGCAAACTCGGTGCACGCCCTCGACGATTCCACTTCCAGATCTGCTCTCCCGAATCCGGCCCTGCACCCGAATCCGGCCCTGCACCCTTACCCCTATGTGAGTCATCTTCTTCTATTTGGAGCCCCCTGGGTTCTCCATTTTCAGATCTGAAATCAACTCTTCCTCCAGCGATTCACGGTGGCCAGCTCTGCACCTCCGGCGATCAGAGACAGATTCTCCTCTTCCACGGTCAGATCTGCTTCCAGATTCGCCCTATTTCCTTGATTTCAGATATTCACTTCCAGCGATTTCTCATTCTCCTTGATTTAAGGTATATACCACTAGTTGCTGAACTTGATTTCAGATCTTAACATTTTTTTTCTGAACTTGAACATTTTTTCTGAACTTAGAATTTTTCTGAACTTGTTTGGATGAGTGTGTGTGGATGAGTGTGTGTGGATGTGTGTATGTGGATTTGTTTGTGTGTATGTGGATTTGTTTGTGCGTGTGTGTATGAGTTTTGGATTTGTGTGTATTTTATTTTGGATTTGTGTTTGTATTTTTTGTGATGATTGTGTGTGTGTGTGTTGTGTGTGGATGTGTATGTGTGTGTGTGTTTGGATGAGTGTGTGTGTTGTGTGTGGATGTGTATGTGTGTGTGTGTTGTGTGTGGATGTGGATGTGTGTGTGTTTGTTTTAGGATGTGTGTTTGTTTTTGAATGAGTGTGTGTGATGTGTATGTGTTGAGTGTGTTTTGTTTGTGTGTTCTTGGATTTTTGTATGTTGAGTGTGTATGTTTGAGTGTGTGTTTGGATGAGTGTGTGTGATGAATGTGTGTGTGTGTTGTGTGTGGATGTGGATGTGTGTGTGTGTTTGTTTTAGGATGTGTGTTTGTTTTTGAATGAGTGTGTGTGATGTGTATGTGTTGAGTGTGTTTTGTTTGTGTGTTCTTGGATTTTTATATGTTGAGTGTGTATGTTTGAGTGTGTTTTTGGATGAGTGTGTGTGATGAATGTGTGTGTGTGTGTTGTGTGTGGATGTGGATGTGTGTGTGTCTGTTTTAGGATGTGTGTTTGTTTTTGAATGAGTGTGTGTGATTATGTCATCGATCGAGAGGATGAATTATCATGTTCGTGACACACGACCATGCATGACATCTACCCAAACAGGTGAGAAATGGATTAAAGAGTTACTAGAAGGACATCCAGATAGGATTCATGATGCATTTAGGATGTCAAAACGCATTTTCATAGATTTACTTCATAAACTAGAGGTAGATCATGAACTTCAAGGGTCACAACGGACGTCGTCAAGAGAAGTCCTAGGGATTACATTGTATATCTTAGCACAAGGAGGTTCCGTTAGATTGGCGAAAGAGCGATTCCAGCACTCGACCGAAACAATTAGTAGATATTTTTCGAAATGTCTTAGATCTCTTTTGTTACTCTCAATTGATGCTATAAAGCCTATAAACCGTCAGTTCAGAGATATTTTGGCTGAGATAAGGTATGATGCTCGTTACATGTCATTCTTCAAGGATTGCGTTGGTGCAATTGACGGTACACATGTAGATGCGAGGATACCCGTAGAAGATCAAGTCAGATACATAGGACGTCACGACACTACGACACAAAATGTAATGGCATTCTGTGATTTTAACATGTGTTTTATATTTGCCCTGGCTGGATGGGAGGGATCTGCTCATGATAGTCGCATCTTCGCACGCGCATTGGCAGACGATAGATTGCATTTTCCGCATCCCCCACAAGGTATACTAATCAATATTTTTACATTCATTCAAATCCTTCAAATATCCCCTAATGTTTGTTTGTTTAACATACCAAATAAATGCAGGTAAATATTATTTAGTGGATGCTGGATACCCGTTAAAGATGGGTTATTTGAAGCCGTATCTGGATACAAGATATCACTTGGCAGACTTTGCCCGTGGGAGTCGGCCTGTTCAAGGAAGGCAAGAACATTTCAATAGGGCGCATTCATCTCTTCGCAGTGTTATTGAGCGAACGTTTGGAGTGCGGAAGAAGAAGTGACGCATTCTGAGCAAAATAACACAGTATAGCTTCAAGAAACAGAGGTCCATAGTGTTGGCCACAATGGCCTTACATAACTTCATTCGTAGACATCCTTCTCGCTGGGACCCTGAGTTTAATGTTTATGATGCTGATATGTCTTCTTTCGTTCCCTCAGAGGATGAAGACCCTGCAGCGGAGAATGATATTGGAAGCGATATGGGTGATGCTGTTGGAGCTGAACAGATGTCTACAGTACGAGATAGCATTGCCGAAGAAATATACGGTGCGCGTAGATAGCATTACCAAAGAATTATGTAAAAGACTATTGTTATCGGTTATCTTTTATTATTCTCCACGTTAAAAACTTTATGTATTTTAAGTTCTAAAAAAACAGCTTACAAAAGCTGTTTCTTCAAACAGCTAAATTAGAAAATCGCTCTTCAAAACGCACTTCTGCACAGAACACCCAAACACTCTGCAGCTTTTCAAAACTGCTCCCCAGAGAGCTCTTTTAAAACAGCTCTATCCGGACAGCAGCTTTTCAATCCGCCAGAGCTGTCCCAAACAGACCCTAAGAAGATTTAAATAATTGTCCACTCAATGCCTCAATTAACATGCTGCCTCAACAGAATCCCCAAAATGCGGGGGTATGTGTTTGGCATGATGTATCCTCATAGACGATTTATGCAAGGATCACGCCACATATAAGCCATACAAATAGACCACAGACGCTCATGCAGTACTCGCAATACTCACCCCTTGGAAGTAGTAATCACGCTTGCATGCGGAAAACAATCATTGCACAAATTGATCCCGCGATCTTTAAGTACAAAGTATATTTTCGGCACGTACATATTAGTTTTCTGCGGTTTTTTCGGCATGTACAGCACGAGCTTATAAATTGAGTATCAGCTGTACATCTACTTTTGATGTGTGCCTAATAATTTTCCTAATGTATAAAGAGAGAGAGAGCAATATTCTACAAAACATTTAAAATTGAATTTTTGGAATTGGAAATAATGTGATGGTCGAGAAAAAATATGAATGTATAAATTAGTTAAAACAAATCATCACATTGTGAGAGGATAGATGGCGGGTGAACAAATATTGACCTATTAAACTTACTCAAATGGATATAGCATTGGGGAGAAAAGAGAGCGGGAGATGATATTTTTTTAATTTGTTTTCATGTTTTATTTTATTTTCAAATTAGTAATGGTAGTGCGCACGAGCAAAGCTTGTATGCCACTATTTTTGGTGCGGACGGGCGGTGCCTATGCCCACTCAAAGCTTTCATGGACGGACAAAACTCCTTCGCAGCAAAAAATAGACATGCATGGGGGTAATCACATGCATAACTGCTAGTATATCTACTACTATAAGGCCATGGGCGGATTTCGAGGGGGGCCAAAGGGACATTGGCACCCCCATTTTTTTTTTTTGCAATTTGTTATAAGCAAATCAAAATCTTGCTATTCGCAAACCAAATTTCATTATTCGCAGACCAAACTCAGTTATGTGCACCTCTAAAATTAATTTGAAATTTTGTATGTACTATTGTATATAAAAAAAATATGCACCCCAATTTCAAATTTCCTGGATCTGTCACTGACTGTCTAAGGGAAGAGGTGCTTTGATACAACATTTATTATGTCAATTTCACCCCTCTTTTTTCATTTATGTATTTTAAACATGCAACAAAGCACAACTAGAGTTCGTTTGCGTACATGCAGAGTCTGTGCAACCGAGAGCAGTCGGGTATAGGCGAAGCCCCCTGCAAGACTATTGGGGTCTGTGATGTCAGATGTGTGTAAACATACATATAATAGTGCATGAGGCTTCACCCGTGGCAATCAGCTTTGTTGAAACTTGCAAATACATAAATTAAAAAAGAGGGTTAAAATGAGAATAATAAATGTTAAATCAAAGTCTCTTTTTTCCTTATTAATAGTGTACACACACACACTGGCAGTTGGGCACGGTTCCGTGCATAGTGTGCGATAGTAAACAAATAGTCGCTCGAGCAACGACAGAGTAATAATATTGCAATTGCACCCTACAAATAGAATAATCATGTGTGGGCCGCTAATATTAAAAAAAATCATGTTTCTTCAGAAATTAAGATTGAACGACTAGTTTTGATCACCAAAAAATTCTTTTTAACATAGTATAAATATTATATAGGCTAAATACTCATTTCAGTCTCTAAACATTTGAGCACTTTAAGATTTCAGTCCCAAAAGTTTTAATTTCATGATTTTGGTCTTTTTTTTTTATTTTGAAGCTTTTAGTCCCTAATATAACTTTCCATCAATTTATAACGGAAAATGAGGTTGCAACGATAGAGCAAAAACTTTTGTGTAATCAGGTTTTAATACTTTGCTGACATCTCCTTCCACGTTTGTTCTAAGATCATTCATATTGCTCTCCGCCTCCGTAAATTTCATTTCATTCATCCCTTCCCCGCTACTATTCCAGAGAAGAAGACGTCTGGGTGAACAACCACCTCCTCATTATCCAGCACAAAGTTTCCCGGCGAGCTGGGATAGAAAGTTGGAGGTGGTGGGATAGGTTATAAATAATATTTGCGGGAGCAGGCTAAACGGTTTGAAGATTTCGTTGATCTTCATCGGAAATTCAACGTCGATACATGAGATGTTTAGGAGGGTGAGCGACTAGTTCACGACGATGTACAGGAGGAATGCGTTCTTGCATTGGTAAACAAGGGAAGGGATAAATGAAATACGGTAAACAGATGTGACGACTGACGACTGTGCTGGAGAAGAAGTTCGAAAAAATGGCAGAAGTTCGGGAAAATGGCAGAGTGCTCGGCGAGATGCGGTGAAAATGGCAGAGAACGTTAACAGGAAAATGGCAAGATGAGGAGCAACGCCATGGAGATTGTCGACGAGCACACCAAAATGCAGCGGGCAATCATGCAAGATGAGGAGCAAGTAGAGCATGGTGGTGGTGGTGCTAGATATTGACAAAAACGGGAATGTTAACAGAAACTTAGCGGGCAAGATTTTTTGGGACTTCAAATTAAAAGTAGGAGAAAGTTGAGGACTAAAATCTTCAAAATTAAAGATTTGGGACTGAAATCAAAAAGTTGATAAAAGTTTAGGATTGAAATAAGTATTTAGCCTATAATATATTCTAACAAAATTTTTTATGAAAGCTCATTTATTAATAGCATGACTTATTACGGGATGCGACAAGATGAAGGAATTGAAGGAATGTTACCTCCGAACATTCTCAGCAAAAAGATCAGCTAATGAATCACACAGCAGTGATGAATATTGAATCCAGTGGTACTTTATTATCTATCTCTGTGATCCTCTTTATTTCTCAGAGTCCGAGCAGATGCTCTGAAATACCGGCAGCCTCCTGCGCCTCCGGCAGCTAGGCCCGTACAGCATCCGTTGAATGCCCGCCTCCTCATCTTCTGTCGGCGGCCATGAAAAGTTCACACAACTAACGCCCTTCATCTTCTCCATACCTGGAGAACTCTTCCTTGCTGCAATCACTTCAGCGGTAAAAGCGGAAGAAGAAGGCGGTTGATCAGAACTCGGAAGTGCCGATTCCATCATCAACGTCGGGACGTAAGTGGGGTATTTGTTGCAGTAGCCGCCAGATCCATCGGCGGACAACTGCTTGCCACACTGCACCAAGCCCATCAATCAAAAGCATAGCGACTGTAATTTGGGGGAGAGGGGATTAATTTGGGGTGTGGGAAATAATCTACCTCGGGGGGTTTGAGCTTCGAAGGGCCAGGCGTGCCTCGCAATTCTTCCTTCCCGTGCGCAAACTGCGGCGGGCATTAGAGAAAGAAGAAGCAGATTGTTGGTATTGAGATTCTGTTTCGAAATTTCTAATGGATGAATGCGATCGAGGAGAAACCTGGCATCGGGAACCCAAGCGGCAAGCTCCACGCTCTTCCCACGAGCGGCAGATCTCCGTCTTAAAGAAGTTGGGGCCGAAATGAGTGTTGCTGCCGGAAGAAGAGGATGAAGACGATGAGTGCAGATCCAGGGGCTTGCGAGCCCGGCACGTCGTTGGATAGGATTCGCCTAACGCATCCATCACCAGCACGTCCTCTTCGATCGCCTTCATGGGAGTCCTATAGACGGAGTAGGCCGGGGAAGACGATCTCGCGGTTATTGGCAGCGTCTGGTGAAGATTCTCGATAGGAGACAGAGGAGATTGATTGGGGCCGCGTTGTGAGGAAGACGGGAGCGATGATCTGAGGTTGAGGAGTACTTTCCGCAGCCGCTTCTGAGCAGCCAAACTTGTGGCGGAGGCGGAGCCAGAGTCTGGAGTCTCATTTGAGGAAGAGGACGACGAAGAGTAGTGGAGGCGGTTCACGCGAGATTGGGTCAGATGGAGCAGAAAACTTTCCATGTTGATGGGGCTGCTGGAGATAGATCCACGGCCAGACCCTGCAGCGACGGTGAAGGCCGACGGGATCGGGGATGGAGCGGCTGTCGAGAATCGCCGGCGTGCGATCACCGGTAGATCTGTCCGCGATCCAGCCGATCCCACGCTACCTCCGATCGTCTCATCGGAGTCGCTCGATTCACGTAGCTCCATTGACGAGGATCTTTGCACTCCCGAGAGGGATTTGGGTTTGATTTCTGCTTTGCCCGCCAAAGGCTTTGGAGTTTATAAAGAGATGGGCTGAATATAGGTGACCGCTGGATTATCTAGATCGTACGGTGTCGCTTAAATCAACTGGGCCAGCTGAAATCTTTTAATTTTATGAAAATCAGTAAAATTAAGGAGAAAATTTATCAGGCTTAAATACTAATTTGAATCCTCAAATATTATAGATACATTGTTAGGGATTAATTAGTGAATTTGTATTAGGAGAAGAGTGCGATGACACCCGGGGGCGGCGCCAACGTTGTAACAAGGGATGCCGCTCCATGTTGTATTAATATGGTGACGAGAGGTTTAGCTCATAAACAATATGGTTGACCGCATCACAATCGAATTCTCGCTATCGATAAGCTTATCCCCGACGAGACGGCTCATCGTCTTTGATTCAAGCTCATGGAACAATCGACCGATAGATTTGAAGTTGATTTTGCAGACAGAGTCGAAACGGTCAAGCATATTGTTTTTGATCCACGCCCACCAGTTGGAAACACGGTCTAGGCGGCCAACACAGAGGAGGACAAGGTCGTCGTGAGCAAGAATGCATCTAAGGGTCTCCGTGATGGTGAACTGCAGGTTGTCGCGGGGAAGTCAAAGCAACACGAGATTACCTTGTGGCACTCGGAATAGAAACGACGACGACCGCGACATCTAGATCGAGAAAGTCGAGGTCGGTGCGGACACCGGAGCATACATTCTCCCATAGATCATGGGTAAGGCAGGTAAAGTAGATTGTTGGGTTTGAGAGCACGCAAACCCGACCCGAGCACCTGCAAATTTATTCAGCGAGAGCACCTGCACGAGCGTTTTAGTGGATATGCAAACACAAGAAAGCAAAAATAAAATAGTGCACGAGAATTTTTAACGTGGAAACCCGAATGGGTGAAAACCACGGGACGGTCGGAGTCCAATCCAGAAAGCCTCCAATAAAACGTGTATAAAATACACGAAAAAAATTTACAGGCTTTCCCTCCTCGATCCACAAAGGATCACCTTCACTTCGCTACACAAATAAATAAATACAAGTTACCACAGTAATTTATCGAGACAGATCAAAATTCTTTCCAATGTAGTTTGCACGTAACTTGCGTGTTTCCAAAATGAGTCTGTAGCGAAGCTGCCCTTGGACCCGAACATAGTCGGTCACGGTCCTCCTTCTCGCGGCCGTCAACACCAACTTTAGCGTCGGTGACACTTCTCCACGGATGCCGCAAGCTCGACGCCTCCTCCGTACGCCGCAACTTCGGCGGACGCGAGATCTTCCGAGCTCTTGTACGTAGCTCTGCTTCCTGCTTGCTTCTATTTTATTGCCACCACTGCATATTCATCACTGCGGAGATGACATCTATTTATAACAAAGTTTTCGTGCCAAGTTTTCTTTCCTCCGTCACTTTCTCCTCTCTTTTCTCTCTATCTCTCTCTCTCACTCTCTCCTTTTCTCTCTCTTTCTTTTTCTTTCTGGCATGCATTGAATATATCTACATATAAAAATATTATTAGTGGCATAGGTATTGACTTAGGAGAGACTAGTTTTATTTTAAAGTTTTTCTTCGTGTCAGAGGCGGAGGAGAATGCGTAGCCGGCGAAATTGACTCGCGGCTATTTGCGTGAGTTATGAGGAGAGGGAAAATAATTACAGCACACGTCACGAACTCGTCACGCACGAGCCCGGTGGTTTTCTCCGCATCGGATGAGAACCACACCCCAACAATGGGGTCCTCATCACCACACCAGAGGTTTAGGGTCCTCATCACCGCCCCTGGTGGGCCGACTAAACGCGGTTGGATAAGGACTGCAGTCCGGTGCACCCCACCAAGGGCGGTGATGAGGACCCTAAACCTCTGGTGTGGTGGTCGGGGCGGGTTGTTACATCATCATCAATGCGGTCCTCATGATTTGGAAGTGGCTCAGCGCCCTGCTCCAGATCAGGCTCTACGGCCTCCTCAGTATCATCTCCTCCAGTCATAGGAGACTCTCTATCAGTGCGAGAGTCAATCTTTTCAGTCTTCTCAGGATCAACTGCAGTTTGATCCTCACAACCGGATCAAAGAACCTGTAGCCAAACTCGCCGCTGCGTCCATATCCCAAAAATATGCACTGTCGGGTCTTGGAATCCTACTTCGATCTTTCGTCCCGAGGGACGTGCACAAATGCTCTACAACCGAAGACCCTCAAGTGACTGTATGAAGGGTCCTTCCTGTACCAGACCCTGTCAGGAACATCCTCCTGTAATGCATAACTGGGAGATAGGTTGATGACGTGTGCAGCTGTGTATAAAGCTTCACCCCAAAACATGCCAGGTAGCTTTGACTCGGATAGCATGCACCTCACTCTCTCCATCAGCGTCCTGTTCATTCTTTCTGCTATGTCATTCAGTTGCGGCATCCTGGGCGGAGTCTTTTCATTCCTGATCCCCTAATTTCTGCAATACTCATCAAAAGGACCAATATACTCTCCCCCGTTATCGGACCTGATGCACTTCAACTTCCTCCCAGTCTGTTTTTCCACCTCAGCGTGGAATCTCCGAAAAGTGTCGAGGACCTCATCTTTGTCTTAATAGCATAGACCCAGAGCTTCCTCGAAAAATCATCAATGAACGTCACAAAGTAGGACGCTCCTCCTCCCGTCTGGACCTTTAGTGGCCCGCGGACATCAGTATGTACGAGCTCTAGTGTCTCGGATCTCCTCGTGGAACCCTGGCTCTGGAATGAAACACGATTATGCTTCTCAGCCATACAGTGATCGCATCTCTCCAACCGATCCTTAGATAAATTAGTAATCATCTTCTTCTTGGAGAGACATTCAAGTCCCTTTTGGCTGATGTGACATAATCTCCTATGTCATAAGGAAGTGGATGCTTCATCCCCGATAGTGTTGTCCTGAGCAGCTTCAGGCCTTCCCTCTATATAGTATAAGCCAATATCTCTCCAACCTTTGGCTACTACAAGTGATTCTCTAATCAGTTTCCAGGAATCTCCACCAAAGACACTGAAGTGCCCCTCATCACCTAGTTTTCCAACCGAAACCAGGTTGAAGCGGATGTCGGGTACGTGTCGCACATCCCTCAGAATCAGCAATCCTCTCGTGCTCATTTTCAGGCGCATATCTCCCCTCCCAATGACTTTTGACGTGTCTCCGTTGCCCATCCTAAGTACTCCACAATCATGAGTGGCATAGGTGGCAAACAAATCCCAATTATGGGATACATGTGCAGAAGCACCTGAATCTACAATCCAGCTCTTCTCATCGCACGAGAGTGCCGCAGTGACATCATCACCAATAATAATGACATCATCCTCCTCTGTAGAAGCGGTGGCTGCCGTGTGAGTCTCTGTCTTCTCATTTGAGGACTCTCCCTTCTTCTTCTGGTCATTCTTCAGAGTATAACAAAACTTCTGAATATGATCATTCTTGTGGCAGTAGTGACACTCCACATTCTGATAGCGGGATCTCGACTTCCCTCTGCTTTGGCTCCTCTCGCTCTTCCTTCCTCTATAATTGCTTCTGCCTCTTCCCCTGGGCTCGATGTAGAGGACATCAACTCGTGAAGAAGAGCCTGAATGTCCTTGAGATTTTCTTCACACCTCCTCGTTCAGGATGCCACTCTTGGCAATCTCCATAGTAATGATGCCTCCAGGAGAGGAGTTGATCAGAGAAACTCTGACCATCTCCCAAGAGTCTGGAAGAGACTTCAATAGCCACAATGTATTGACATCGTCCTCGAAGGTCACCTTCATAGCAGTGTGGCGGTCAATAATGCCCTGGAACTCATTCACATGATCCAGGATGGGGGATCCCTCTCAGTATCTGAACTCCACCAGCTTCTTTAGTAGATATAATTTATTGATGTCAGTACTCTTGGCATATAACGTCTTCAACGTCTTCCAGAGAATTTTTGCGTCAACGATGCTCGCGACGTGGTTGTAGACGTTCGGCTCCACGAACCGTCTGATAAATCCGCATAGTTTTCGATGCTCCACCTTCCATTTATTGGGATCCATTTCTTTAGGCATCTCCTCAAAGATGGGAGCATGCCAACCTTTTACATATATAAGATCCTCCAACAATAAATGCCACTGGTGGTAGTTCGCGCCGTTCAGTTTCACCATTTGCTTGGGAGCCTGAACCTGATGTAGACTTCATCAGGCTCTGTCACTGATCGGACTGACCTCAGTTCTTTGAGCCGACTATTTCCAAGAAAGGAATCAAAGAGGATAAGGAGCGGACCAATGGTCGTCACCTACCGCACCCGATCACTAACCAGAAATATCTGATCAGCTCGTCTCGAATCGCAAATAGGACAGCCCGATACCAGCTCTGACAATGAACCTAACTTTGATACCACTTGTAGGGTTTGAGAGCACGCAAACCCGACCCGAGCACCTGCAAATTAATTCAGCGAGAGCACCTGTGCGAGCGTTTTAGCGGATATGCAAACACAAGAAAGCAAAAATAAAATAGTGCACGAGAATTTTTAACGTGTAAACCTGAATGGGTGAAAATCACGGGACGGTCGGAGTCCAACCCGAAATGCCTCCACTAAAACGTGTATAAAATACACCCAAAAAATTTACAGGCTTTCCCTCCTCGATCCACAAAGGATCACCTCCACTTCGCTTCACAAATAAATAAATACAAGTTACCACAGTACGTAATTTATCGAGACAGATCAAAATCCTCTCCGATGTAGTTTGCGCGTAACTTGCGTGTTTCCAAAATGAGTCTGTAGCGAAGCTGCCCTTTGAACCGAACAGAGTCGGTCACGGTCCTCATTCTCGCGGCCGACAACGGCCGTCAGCACCAACTTTAGCGTCGGCGGCACTTCTCCACGGATGCCGCAAGCTCGACGCTCCTCCTTCGTACGCCGCAACTTCGGCGGACACGAGATCTTCCGAGCTCTTGTACGTAGCTCTGCTTTGTTGAAATTGTTGAAGTGGAAGTTAGGGGACTTTTGGACCTGGGCGGTCTGGGAGGAGGTCGGGCGGTCTGGTGTGATCGCACGGTCTGGCGGTCTGTCTCTACGGTCTGGCTTGTCTAAGCCTAACTGCGGTCTCCTGGCTTGATCGCTGGTATGGGTCCAAGGCGGCTGAAGGTGGAGGCCGCGCGCTCTGTCTCTGACTGCGTGGCGGGTTGATTGCCTTCAGGAGTGCGCGGTCTGTGCGTGACCGCGTGGCGTATTGTCTTCTTCAAGGCTGTGGCGATCTGGTGTGACCGCACAACTTGTTCCAGTTCTCTCCAGAATGCGGTCTGGTGGCTGACCGGGCTTTCTGGGGGTATTCACAGACTAAGGGTCTTAGTCGCGCTATCTCAGTTCGCGGTCTCAGGAGGAGACTGGTATGCGAGCTGGACGCTGTTCGCGATCTCAGGTGGAGACCGGCATGCGGACAGGAGTTCGCGGTCTGATGGCGAACTGACTGTGTTCGCGGTCTCTGGCGAACACAGGGGGTGAACTGTAAGACCCCCCCTCCCCATGTAACATCCCCAATCCTACTAGACCCCTAGTGTGAGAATGGTGAGCTCAAAGGGTGGGATGAGGGGCCTTAAGGACCCCTTAGGATGAGAATTTTGCTAAGTGCACACCTAAAGTCCTAATCAAATAGGACCCAAGCTACTAAGGAGGGCCAATTGAATACCAATTTCCCCAAAATGAGACCACCATTAGTCCCCTAAACCTTAAGGAAGGGTGATGGGGTGATCATCACCCCTTAGTGGGGCTCAATTCCATAGGATTAGCCCAAAATCACCTTAGGTGAACATGGACCAAACCAATCAATTAAGGGGCAATTGACCCCCAAGTGGCCAAATTGACTTCCCCCTTTATACACCTAGCACCAAAAGAGACCAATTAGACCCAAAAGCCCCATCATGGGGTATCCAATTGCCCTTAATTGGGCCAATGTCCTAATTAGGGCACTTTAAGGCCAAAAACCCAAATCAATCAATTGAGGACCAATTAGCCTTCCAATGATCAAATTGATCCTCCCCCTACTTTTTAAACATGATTAGGGACCCCTTGGACCCAAAAGCCCCATCATAGGATGGTCAACCCTCTCCAATTTGGTCAAAATCCAAATTAGGGCAAAAATGTCAACTCAACCCAAATGTGGTCAACTTGCACTCAAACCCTAAATTGACTCCACATCTAGTCTCTAAGCATCATTAGGGATCTAAGAGGCCCAAAAGCCCCATCATGGAAGGGTCAATTCACCTCAATTTGGCCAAAGTCCCAAGGAAGGGCATTTTGGGTAATTTCACACCTTTGGATCAAATTGGGCCAAATAGGTACCCACCATGGGCCAAGCCCTATTGGGTGATGAAATGGGACCCATGACCTACATGGGGGACCAGTCAACCCAAATAGTCAAAGTCAAAGTCAACCAAATTGGGCGACCAAATCAATATCTCCATTAAATAGACCATAAGTCTAAAGTTTGTAAAATTAAATAGGCTCATAAGAGACCTTGTGAGCTGTGGCTAAGAGATTGGGCTAACCCAAGCTAACCCAAATGGGGGATTGGGCTAAAGGAGGGGACAAAAAGTGAATTGATAAAGCAAAAGCCTTCCCCTCTCCCTCTCTCTCCTCCCAATCAGCCTTGGGCCACTCCCTGAAGGGAGATGAGTGCTGAGGAGGAGCTGGAAAGCTGATAAAGGCAGCCATGTCGGCTGAGGTGGCAATTCCGTGACCCCCCAGCTTCAGATCTTCCAAGGCCGACCTCCTCTCCCTATTTAAACCCCTCCACGAGCTTCAGAAGCTCCTTTACAGTCGGGTTAGAGCCTTGGATCAACGAATTCGGTGGAGGATTGCTAGCTGACGAGAGCTCGCCGGAGATGGAGAAGGAGATGGCAAACCGCCGGAATACTCGCCGCCCAGCCCGTTTCCAGGTTCGCTTCTCCCCCCCTCTGACTGTGCTAGCATCTAGGATTGTTAGGAGTCGAGTTTGAGCTCAATTGAGCCGAGTTCAATTCAGAGTTTTTTCCATTTTACGCCGTTTGGGCTTCTTGGTAGAACCGCCAGAAACCGCCTCCTCCGGCGACCAATCCACCGCCAATCGATCGGCACCACCACAACGGAGGTGGTGGTGGCGGTGGCTGGCCAGGGAGATGGAGGGATGGCCGGGATTTCCGGTTCCAAGCGGCTCCAGGACGGGCCGATTTGGGCCGTTGGCTCGAGGAAGACGATGAAGGAGCGCCTCCCGATCCGCTTTAAGATCTGTGCAAGATCAGCGCCTTAATTAATACATGGCCTTGGTGTGCTGTTAGCAGTTTTGTAACCTTTCTTGTAGCTTAATTTTAAGGCCCTTAGAGGCCATAAATCAAAAAATGCCCTGAGATAACTTTTATAGATCTGGAAGTCTACTTTCATTTGAACCTTAGATCAAACCATTTGGAGTTGATTTGACTCCTATAGATCCATTTTGCTGATACTGGTACAAAATAATTTCCACCACTAAAACAACCATAACTCCCATTTGGCTTAGAGTTTAGGGCTGAAATTTTAAACCCTATTGTAACTATCCCTGACCTACTTTGTGCCCAAAAATCAGAATTTTTGGGGCACATTTTTCTATAGTTTTTGTCCAAACATTGAAAATGAAATTTATGATAATTAGGTGGCCAAACCCCCTTGTGGGACCCCCATATTAGGGTGGGGTGATGTTTAGGCTAAGCACACACACTGTTAAAAATATTGGGTCCATTGGACCACTCATTGTGGGTGAACCCTCTT
The DNA here is from genome assembly GCA_033032865.1 of Dactylorhiza incarnata. Taxonomy (NCBI): domain Eukaryota; kingdom Viridiplantae; phylum Streptophyta; class Magnoliopsida; order Asparagales; family Orchidaceae; genus Dactylorhiza; species Dactylorhiza incarnata. The sequence continues at coordinate 1,985,298 of JAWHQI010000309.1, read as the reverse complement.
TGGAGTGAGGATGGCTTAAGGGTTTGTGTGAGTTAGGCCAGAAACTTTACTTAACTTAAGGAGCCAAATTGAGGCCCTTAATGGCCAAATCATGAAAATGGTGTGAGACACACTATTGTATCCCTAACTGTCTAGTTTCATTAGAAACTAATATGTTGGCATTTGGAGGTCAGTAGACCCCAGAGGAGCCTTTTTACTAGGACTGGTCCTACACTAGGTCAGTCCATTAGAAAATTTACCTAGGTCAAACCCTTCAAACTTTGGAGTTGTGCTTTTGACCATGGGTTAGTATACCCTAGGGGCACCCCTGCCAAAGGGGAAGCCCTTGGTGGACACTGTTACCTAGGGTTTTCGTGGTAGTTAGGATATTTAAATTAAGTTGATTTTTGGAGCATATGATGTCCAAATGGCACCAAACTTTGGTGGCATACCCTTTTGTACATTAGTAGTGCCTACCTAAAATTTCACTCCATTTGGAGTTGATTTAGTATGGAAAATTGGAAACCCTAATGAGGGCATTTAAGGGTCAAATTAGGGTTTAGGTCATTCTGAGGAGTTGAGTGTGTTATCCTCCTCCCATCATGTTGGATATGTGGCTATGGATATGCAAATGCTTGGATCACACCCTAATGGTCCATTTGGAGGCATTAGGGTGGTGTGACCTAAAACCCTAAGGGTAGACCTTAAGGGTGCAATGTTGAGATTTGTGAAGGTCATAGGACCAAATGTTCAAGCCTTGGCTCAGAACTTTGTAGTTATGCTTGTATGGGCATAAAAGGTCTTAGATAATTTAATGGGAATTTTTAGAGGCTTTTAAGTATTTTTCCTCTTAATAAATGGAATTACCATCCTTTCCTTAATAAAATGAAATGCATGGTCATATGACCTTGTATGACTTTGATATGCTATCAGTGGCTGGAATAGGGTGAAATAGGGCTATGGTAATTTTGCCCTGAGTTATGGAAGTGTTATTCCTTGTATAGGAAATTTTGATTGCTTGCTAGCTTAAGGGAATTTAATTTGAAAAAAATGTCAAATCATGGGGAAAAATTGTGATACTTGGTTAACTGTGGTTTTAGGTTAATATATGCCCATGATAATTGTTTGGAAGCATGTAGATTTATATTTCATGTACTTCATGTAGAAAATGGAATTTACAACCCTTGAGTATTAAATCTTTTTAAAATATCAAATCATGGGGCAATGATGTGACACTTGGTTAACTGTGGTTTTAGGTTAATATGCCCATGATAATTGTTTGGAAGCATGTAGATTTATATTTCATGTACTTCATGTAGAAATTGGAATTTACACCACTTGAGTATTAAATCTTTTTAAAATATCAAATCATTGGGCAATGATGTGACACTTGGTTAACTGTGGTTTTAGGTTAATATATGCCCATGATAATTGTTTGGAAGTATGTAGATTTATATTTCATGTACTTCATGTAGAAATTGATAATTGTCGCCTTTGGATGTTTAATCATCTTAAAATATCAAAACACATGGTAATGACACAATCTTTTGGCGGTGGACTCTAGGTCCCCATTTGGACACCTGGTAATGTTTGTAGATTTTTCAGAAGTGAATTACTATTTTTCCTAATTATAGTGCCATTTTGGTAATTATACAATTGTGATGATGTAGTAGGCCAAGTGACATCCTAGGGTCATGATACTCAGTGAACCACCATGATATGGAATATTATATTACTAATAATTCTCATGAAGCATGAAGAAGCAGTTTGAGGGTAGTTCATGTGTAATGTGACTTAAGGCCTTAACTACTTAAAATTATATTAAATATCAATTTAATATGAAAAATTATGGAAATTTGCACATACCTTACTAAGGTCAGTGAGAGCCTAGGTTAATTATTAGAGACCTTGGTGATGACTTTTAGAAGGGTTCCCTTATAGGGTTGATGGTTAGTTCAAATTAGTGGTCTGCGTATAGTAAAAACAGAATTTTGAGTTTTAGATAATTCAGACCACTAAGTAGTGTTTAGAAGTTGTATACAATCAGTAATTGAGTTATAGCACACAATGACTCAAGGAGGGTCAATCCTAGGGTACATGTGAGGTGGTGCTAGCGTTAATGTAGAAGGAATGAAGGTACGTCCAACCCGATTGGGTGGAACGGGAAATGAACTAAGTCACTTTAACTATATGAAATGATGAAGGGTGAACCAAATGTTAACCACCAACCAAAGTAATTGTCTTGAGGAGGATGGTGGGGTTGAGCCCATTGCGTCCCCTAGTACCGATGAGAGTCCTTCACCGGGTGTACCTCGGGAAGTCCAAGATTAACCCGAAATTGCAATAACAATTAAAGAAGGCAAGGGTAGCCATAGTTGGGTAAGATTGGATTTATGTATCTCCTCCCAGTTGCGGGAGTGGCAGGATTGTGGTGCCCGGTTAGTCGAGCGGGAACCTCGAGGGGATGATTATTCCGGTAACTTTCTCAGAAATGTGGGTCTTCGGTACTAGGCAGGTCGTCACTCCGACCGCGGTACGTTGACTTAGCGGGTGTGTAGGGGTTTAAGGGGCCAGCTTGGTTGCGTGTCGGGACGACAGTTCCCCGAAGACACCTCTCACTTGGCTCACAGTCTGGTGGACTCCAGCAAAGAGTACGCAGAGCTCCGCAGATGTTTAGCGTCGAGGCGTACGAGCGGTCTAGGCCTGGTAGAGTGTATACCCGCCTAGGAGTGGACAGCCCAGTCCGCTACCACCGTGTGTCACGGCGGTGGGTACCCGAGAGGTTGGCTTCCTTTCAAACAGAGGGAACTACAAAGGTCTGTGTGCACAGAGTCGTGTGTGTGGGTTCATTGCATAATCATTCATAGCATAAGCATAGCATACGCACTTGCAGACCCTCATCATATAAATTAGTATGAGCTTTTTTATATGATGAGTTATAATTCCTGGAAATCCTAACTTATAAGTTTGTATGGGCATTCATATAAGTTAGGGTACGAGATTGATTACTTATCGTTACTGTTCTTACTGCTTCGCTTTACCTGCTTTACATACTGTTTATTTACTGTTGTACATCTTCATTTTATACTCCTGCTTATACATGCTTAGATTAGCCCTTTTTCACTTATGTATATACTAGTTTACTTTCCCTGTCACCTGCTTGTTCCTTGCTCATCCCCGGCTTCTTCCTCCCGCGCGGTACCTAGGAGTCGCAGGAGGAGGAGGGGTCCTAGCGAGCTCGGTCATTTTTGACTGACGGTTTGCATTGGGGCCGAAAAACAATCTAGGATTCCGAGGAGACGGAGTTGTCGCACGCACCGCAGGAGACGAGGGCAGGACCTGAGCAGCCAGCGACGCAGCGGGTAGCGGCCACGAGACATCAGGTGGATTACATTTTGAGTGCTAGTGATGTGTGATGTTGAATTAGCTTCCGCAAGTAGAGAGGATGTGAGATGTGAGAGATTTGTTTCATGATGTACCGGGCTTAGGCCCTTTCATTTATGTACTCTCTATTTTCATGCTCGGACTTATTTATATATCGTTTTGATTAGCTTTTGACATATATTGGAATGTGATTTGTAGACTTCTTTTGCTTAGTTTGTACTCCCTCTTGTACTCACTTTTACTATTGCTCGCACTATGATCGTAGCCGGCAGGGTCGACGTTGCGTGGTGTAGCCCAACCCGTGTGTTGGAAGTCACCGCAATGCGTCGGTTCTGGGCATAAGGTCCACTTGGCCCGGGGAGCGGGGAAGGGATCTTACACCCCAAACTGAACCTTGTTCAGGGAGGGGGGATCTTACTGCCCAAGGATGACAACTTAGCGCTTTCCGGGTGGCAACGTCCCACCCTTTTCAAGCACCGAGCGGTCTCCTTGTCAGGCACAAGAATCATAACATCACATCAGAGCGCATAGCGGAAGCAATCGAAAGACATAAAAACAAGCACACAGCTTATATTCATATATTGGAACAGGGCTGAAGCCTAATGTTTACAACTACTGCCTCGGGGGCTACATCGACGAAACAAAAGATCCTATTCTAGTCCTATAATCTAGGACTCACGTCGCGGAAGATAGGGGGTGAGGCTGGGGTAATCGAACGGTCCATCTCCAAGGCTGGTATATCATCCTGTGGTGCGGGGGCTCCTTGCTGTCCCATCTCCTGTGATTGGTTATAAGAAATAACCGTTAGTCACAGAGCTAAGTAGAAAATACATCCCCTCCCCGGATCCATATCCAGGGGGCGGCTAAAGGACAGAAATAAAATAGCCGAAGCAAGGAAGAGGGTTAGCAGCAGGTAAACATATATATATATATATATAGGGTCTTCCGCCCTAATATCCGTAATCGCGCCGTATGGTAAATACGCAACACTATTTCGCGCATACACACACCCAGGTATTCAAACCTGTACGCACACAAAAAGACCCTGTGTCGACACAGTTTAGACCGCTTTTCTTCAAGTAGGGGAGCTAACCCCGCGGGCCTCACCGATGTGGCCGTCGGTGACAGTGGACAGTCTTGCCACTTCTGAATGTAGTCGTACCGTATCACTCAGGCCCTCCTGTACAACTTGGTGTACCAACTGGATGTGAGCGACATCCGACGAACCGATTTGTAGGCCGACCAGCGGAGGTAAAACTGCAGGTTCGGAGTGGTGATAACCCGCTGTGCACATCTCCCTGTCGCCATGAGTCGTCAACTCACCCGCACCGGTACGAACGGTTTGCGAGCGTGACCAACCCGCCACTTCCAATCAATCTTCACCCGCTTAATAATAAAACAAGCGCTTAAAGTACGTGGCAGATTACTCGACCGGTCCAACAACCTCTGACCGGGAGGCTTAGCGGTATGAGGGCTCCTTGCTTGGGGCTAACCTGGGAGGAGGGACTCGACTCCGGGTTCTCCCCAACTAAGGCCTCGCAGAAGGGAGGATAAGCACCGCATTATAGCTACGACAGCGCTGCATTTAGCAAGTAAATTAGGCCGGAAGCAGGGGCCATAATACTAAGCAGAGAAGTAGGCCGAAAGCAGAGGCCATAATAGTAAGCAGAAAAGTGGGCCGAAAGTAGAGGCCATAATAGTAAGCAGAAAAGTAGGCCGAAAGCAGAGACCATAATGATAAGCAGAAAAGTAGGCCGAAAGCAGAGGCCATAATAGTAAGCAGAAAAGTAGGCCGAAAGCAGAGGCCATAATGACAGGACCAGTGCGAGACTGGATTTAAATGAAAGTACAGAATGTAAACGCGGGGGACCAGTGCGAGACTGGATTTAAAGGAAAGTACTGAATGTAAATGCGGGGACCAGTGCGAGACTGGATTTAAAGGAAAGTACAGAATGTAAACGCGGGGGACCAGTGCGAGACTGGATTTAAAGGAAAGTACTGAATGTAAATGCGGGGGACCAGTGCGAGACTGGATTTAAACGAAAGTACAGAAAGCAGTAAGCATATAAAAAGGGTTAGTAGTCCAATCACTCCATAAGAGGAGGCTTCATTCGTCGACTCCGTTCGTAGGAGGAGATCCTGCTCTTCTCCCCGTTCATAGGGGTTCTACTCCATTTCTGGAGTTTTATTTACGTTTCATAAGGTTTCTGCACTTATTCTTTTGTCGCGAGTTCGTTCCTCTATTATTGTCGCGGCGGTATCGAGTTCCAGCGCCGCGCCGCGATTTCATTCTGATTTTGCGTTGATATTCCGAACTTAGTCGATTCCTTAGATCGATACGCGTAATCTTTATTAAGCGTTTAAAAATATGCGTCGAGGGGACGCCGATTCATTTTGATGAATTTCGCTCTTTTTCGGGCGTTTATTTTCGCTTGTAAAAGCATTTAAAGGACCAGATGAAGAGCTTATCATTTGAGATTTTGATAGTAGGTGTAAGATGCCCTAACTAGGGCTTATGAATTTTTGGTGATTTTCCCCACTCATTTGGGCTCAAATTTCCTTAAAATAAACTTTATAATTAGGTTTAAAAATAGTAAAATGACTCCTAAAATTCCCCAAAAATTACTGGAGGTGCCCCTCAGAGTGGGGCACATTTTTTGTTTAGAAACATTTTTCTGAAATTACCCCATTTTTCCTTAGAAAAATGGGGAAGGGCAGGGGGTTTTTGGGGTGCGGATAGGGGCAGGGAAGAGGCGCAGGGGTTTTGCACCCTGCGCCCTCCCGCGGCCCCCACAGCGGATCTGCGGCGGATCCGCTGTGGGGGGCACATATGCTGAGGCGGGGGAGGGCGGGAAATAAGGTGCGGGAGGCCGCCCGATCTTCTGGGGGAGATCGGACGGCTCCCGCCATCCCCGCCAGAAGGCGGCCCCAGCTGCCGTCGGGCAGCGGTCGGAGGGGCCGGCGCCACCCCCGGTCGGTGCGCTGGGGGCCAGCGACTCCTCCGGCGGTGGTCCGGCGGCCTGGTACCGGCGGCCACCGCCGGGGGAGGGCGAATAAGGAGGCGGGAGGCGGGGGCGCGGCCTGCATGGGCCATGCAGGCCCACTGCGCCGCCGCCTCCGCTGGGAGGGCACCAGTGCCGCCACCCGGTCGGTGCGCCGGGGTCGGCGGCCACTCCGGTGGTGGTCCGACGTCCTGGCACTGCCGGACCCCACCGGGAACTTGAGCAGGAGGGGAGGGGGAGGCGCGGCGCAGCCTGCATGGGTCATGCAGCTAGCCACGCCGCCGTCTCCTCGGGGAGGGACCTCCCTGCTGCCCCTGGTCGGGGCGCCGGGGAGGGGGCAGACCTCCGGCGGGGGTCCGGCGGCCTCGCGCCGCCGGCCGCCGCCGGGGGAGGGGTTTTAACCCCTACAGGAAAAGGAAGAGGGGGAGGCCACGGGTGCCGCCGGGGCTGCATCCTCCGGCGGCCCGACCGCCTCCCCTGCGCCGGCGTCGAGGCCCCTGGGAGGGGACCTACCTCCCCCAGCGCCACCACCGGCGCTGGGGGAGAGGGCTTCCACGGCCAGCTTCCTCCCCGAGCCTTGCAAGGCTCGGGGAGGCGGCCGGCGGCGCTCCGGCGACGGGGAGAGGGGTGGCCTCCTCCGGGAGATAGGAAGGAGGAGGGGAGAGGTTCTACCTGGGGATGGGGGGCTTGGGTGTTGGAGGTGCGGCCGACCATGAGGGAGGAGGGAGGCGGCGGCGGCTTGGGCTGGCTGGGCTAGCTCCGGCAGGGTGGAGGAGGAGGGGGTGGCTGAGCTTGCTGGCAGGGGGAGAGCTTGAGAGGGGGAGGGTGGTGTTCTGAAAGGAGGGGCTTGGCCCTCCTTTTATAGGAAGGGGGAGGTCTCCCCCCCCCCACCTCTCCTCCTTTCCCCACGTGGGGTTAAGGGAGGGTGAGTGGGGGGAGATATTTTCTCCCCCTCCCCTCCCTTCCCTCTCTCCTGCCCCCCTTGCCCCAATAGGGGGCTGCCTATTCATGGGCAGCCCCCTCCTTTGGGGGAGGGGCTTCTCTCTCCTCCCCCCACCCCTTTCTTTTCATTTTCCAATAATTTCCAGCTGGGGGGGGGGGGGGGGGGGGGGGGGGAGTGTGACCGAGGTCAACCTAGGACGGGGTCTTCCATGGTCCCGGGGTCCACTATGATCTGTTGCGCTCGTATTACTCTCCATACGACCTTGAATCGAGATGCAACGAATTTTGTTGCGCTCGTATTACTCATACGAGTCTAACGGAACTGACGGAAGTCAATTCGGGGTTCGTACGATCACTATTCATAATAATGAGGTAGTGGCGCGCTACGACACCCGAAATGATCGTTTTCTCCAAACGACCTCGGATGAAGTGCAACGAATTCTGTTGCGCTCGTATTGTTCATACGAGTCTAACGGAACTGACGGAAGTCAATTCGGGGTTCGTACGGTCATTATTCATAATAATGAGGTAGTGGCGCGCTACGACACCCGAAATGGTCGTTTTCTCCAAACGACCTCGGATCGAACTGCAACGAATTCCGTTGCGCTCGTATTGTTCGTACGAGTCTAACGGAACTGACGGAAGTCAATTCGGGGTTCGTACGGTCACTATTCATAATAATGAGGGAGCGGCGCGCTACTACACCCGAAATGGTCGTTTTCTCCAAACGACCTCGGATCGAAGTGCAACGAATTCCGTTGCGCTCGTATTGTTCATACGAGTCTAACGGAACTGACGAAAGTCAATTCGGGGTTCGTACGGTCACTATTCATAATAATGTGGTAGTGGGCGCTACGACACCCGAAATGGTTGTTTTCTCCAAACGACCTCGGATCGAAGTGCAACGAATTCCGTTGTGCTCGTATTGTTCATACGAGTCTAACGGAACTGACGGAAGTCAATTCAGGGTTCGTACGGTCACTATTCATAATAATGAGGTAGTGGCGCGCTACGACACCCGAAATGGTCGTTTTCTCCAAACGACCTCGGATCGAAGTGCAACGAATTCCGTTGCGCTGGTATTGTTCATACGAGTCTAACGGAACTGACGGAAGTCAATTCGGGGTTCATACGGTCACTATTCATAATAATGAGGTAGTGGCGCGCTACGACACCCGAAATGGTCGTTTTCTCCAAACGACCTCGGATCGAAGTGCAACGAATTCCGTTGCGCTCGTATTGTTCATACGAGTCTAACGGAACTGACGGAAGTTAATTCGGGGTTCATTTGGTCACTATACCCTAATGACTTAGTTGCGGCGCGCAACATTACTTAAAATGGTAGTTTTCTACCGCTCGGGCCTACTTTTATTGGGCTCACTAGGGTCTAGTGGCCCAATAAAAGTCGGGATGTTACATGAACAGCTTCGGGCGGTCTGGCGATCTCCCTTGGATTCGCGATCTGCTGTGAGAGTGGCGGTCTCTCATAGTTGATGTTGAAGCTGACGAGTTCACCAAAAATGAAGCAGGAGTACTATTGCTGATCGCGCGGTGTGACCGGTCAGGTCGCGCGGTCTGGTGGGTTGTGATCCTATCTCATAGGGTGGTGACTGGATCGGGTCTCACGCCTATAAATAGGACCCATCGGCAGCAATAAAATAGATACACCAAGTGTAAGCTGAGTTCTCTTCTTTCCTGCGGTCTCTATTTGTGTGACCGGGCGGTCTGCTGATTGAACTCTTATTGTGCAGCTTCTGCGGATAGTGCGGGCAGCAGCGATCACCTCTTCCTCTGAAAGTGTTCAGGCGGTCTGCGGCTTGGAGTTGTGTTGCTGGAGTTCGGGAGAATCAGGAGTTCGGAAGGAAGGGTGCGGTCTGATCAGCGGGTTGGTGTTGTTCTGAGATCGGCAGCGGGTTGCGGTTTGGCGAGTTGCTGAGGTCGCAAGGGAGACCGCACAGTCTCAAGTTATCTTCAATTTTTGTTTTTTCTCTTTGTGTTGAAACCAGAAACTGGTCTCTTGTGGAGCTCGGGGCCCTCAACAGGTTGAGGGGCGACTAGCACTTACTTGTCTCTTGGGGAGAGCAAGTCGGGGTTCCAGAACTCAACACAGAACCTTAAACTCAGCAGGGAGGTCCCACCGCACACCCGGAAGATCTTTAGATTGCTTCCCCTCCTAAGCCAAAGCTGAGGCCCGGGCACCTTGGAGAGCTCAGGGGAGTCTCGGCAAGGATAACCAGAGGAGAGAGAAGCTTAAAACCGGAATCTCTCCAAAGGTGCCCTTTGGGTCTTATTTATAGTTCTTCTAAACTGGTCTGCGAATAGTGGAAACCCGCCTTCTAATTTTACTAAACGCACCCCAACCTGGCCTGCTAACAGCCAAACTCCGCTGTTCGGAGCGGCTATCTGCAGACCCCCAGGGGCAAAAGAGTAATTCTAACTTCCAGTCCCCCTGGAAGAAGGGTCTGCGAGATCGGCTTGTTTCTCGACCTCGCTAAAAGACATGCGAGAACCCCTGCCGCCTCTGCGACTTCATGGGTCTCGCGGGACCTGCGGAACGCGGCTTTCCCGTGGGTAGAGCGAGACACTTCCCGCCGAATACTTTGGCGAGACTAGTGTTTACTCACTGATCTCGCCTTATTCTAGTTGCCAAGACCTTCTAGAAGGTGATCTCGCCTATGCCATTTGGAAAACTGTTCTGCGAGCTCTGTGGGAGGAGCCAGACGAACCCCGGGTTGTACACTTTGGTGCTTGTGCTGGTGAAATCATGTCTCGCCAAGCATGCCTTGCCTTGTAATTTGAAGTTGCTATCAATAAAGATCACTTGTTTGCCTCCATTTGCTTCTGGTTGTTTGGCTTGTGAGCTCTAAGTTGACTAACTCCGGCTCGCTTCATAAAGATTCGGGAAAATTTCACATGGTATCAGAGGCAGGTTGGAGTGATTGAGCAGTGAGTGACTTAGAGTAGTCATCGCCTTTGTGAAGAAGGAACCAGTGGTAGAGCAATGGAAGCGAGGGGTCTTGGAATTGAGATGCTTACATCGACTAACTTCAAGAAGTGGAAGTCGTGTATGCAAAGCTATCTTCTAGGTGAGGACCTCTGGGAGGTAGTTGGAGGAGATCAGACGCAGGAAGTTGTCCCGGAAGGGGATAATGGGGCTGAGGTGAGAACTTGGAGGAGGACGAATGCGAAGGCAGAGTTCACTCTGAAGAGAGCAATTTCACCTGATCTGTTTGATCACATTCTGGGATGTGGATCGGCTGCGGAGATCTGGAGAGCCCTGGATGAGCTGTTTAACAAGAAGAATATAGCAAGGCTACAGTTCTTGGAGAATGAGCTGGCAAGGTCGGCTCAGGGTGATCTTTCTATCTCTACTTTCTTTCTGAAGATGAAGAACTTGTGCGTTGAAATCTCAGCATTGGATCCTGATGAGCCTATCTCTGAGGCGAAGCTGAAGAGGCACATCATATGTGGTTTGCGGAAGGAATATGTTGCTTTTGTGATGTCGGTGCAGGGATGGGCAAATCAGTCGTCTCTGTTGGAGCTGGAGAACTTGCTTGCATCGCAAGAAAGTTTGACAAGGCAGATGGCGGGGGTGTCAGTGGCTGGGGGAGATGGCGAAGTGCTTTTCTCGGGGAAGAAGAAGAAGTGGGATAAGAAGAAGAAGACCGCTGGAGGAGGCTATGGGCCTTCAACTTCTGGGCAGCAGGAAAGGGGGTATGCTCCCAAGGCTGACGGGAAGAAGAAGGGTGAAGGTCCGAAATGCTTCAAGTGTGGCAAGTATGGCCACATCAGGAAGGATTGCAAGGTGGTCACCTAAGCTGGGCATGCTACGGAGAAGGAGGAAGCTGAGGCCAGGCACTTTGAAGGAGGTTGGGGAGGAGCCTTCTCGGCTTCTGTTGGAGCTTCTGCTTCTATCACCTATCTGGAAGACTGGATCGTGGACTCGGGGTGTGGTTATCACCTCACCGGAGACGAGACCAAGCTTTCTTCTGCACAGCCCTATACAGGTAACAATGCAATCATTACTGCTGATAATACTGTGCATCCAGTAGAGAAGGTGGGGGTTGTTTCCTTGGGCAGTGATAGAGGGCCACTTACTTTGAAGAGTGTCTATCACGTGCCTGGTATGAGGAAAAACCTCTTCTCCGTGACCAACGCTGTAGACGCTGGGTATCACGTTCTGTTCGTCCCAACAGAAGTGAAGTTAATTCTACGCAATTTTGAGGCTGTAAAGGCCGAGGTCGTCCATGTCGGGAGATGGGCAAAGGACTTGTTCGTTTTATCGATAAGTTCCTACGTCGACAAGATGAAGACGAATGATGGTGCCGTTATATGGCATGAGAGGTTTGGGCACGTAGGAATGGACAAGCTGAAAGCTATGGCGGTGAGAGGTCTGGTCAAGGGCCTGCCAAGTCTATCTTCCTACGGTGAAGGTCATGTTTGCGCGGGATGTCAGTTCGGCAAGTCTCATCGACTACCGTTTGACAAGTCACAGACAAGGTGTAGTATGCCGTTGGAGTGCATCCACGGTGACTTAATGGGACCTACTGCTACCCCAAGCCTCGGATGCAGCAGATATATGCTGGTGTTGATCGATGATTACACCAGATATGTCTGGGTATATTTCCTGAAGGAGAAGGCGGAGGCGTTTGCCAAGTTTGTGGAGTTCAAGGAGCTCGTGGAGGGTCGGCTAGGACTGCGGGTGAAGAAGCTGAGGACTGACAACGGAGGGGAGTTCACCTCCAGTGAGTTCTCTACTTTTTGCAGGAAGGCAGGCATCCGGAGAGAGCTCACTTGTGCACATACTCCACAGCAGAACGGTGTTGCAGAGCGGAAGATCCGTCATCTGACGGAGACCTGCAAGTGTTGGCTGCATGCCAAGAGTATCCCAAAGTCCTTCTGGGCGGAGGGAATGTCTTGTGCTGCCTACGTCATCAATAGGATGCCTTTGAGTCCCATCAACATGTTGACTCCGCATGAGATGATGTTCAAGGAGAAGCCAAGCGTGGCACACCTTAGGGTGTTTGGTTCCACCTGCTACGTGCATGTTCCAGATGCTCTTCGGACGAAGCTAGATGCGAAAGCAAGGAAGCTAGTCTTCATGGGATACGATGAGCGGAAGAAAGGATGGAAGTGCATGGACCCGAAGACGCGGAGGTTTGTGGTATCCCGCGACGTCGTGTTCGATGAGGTGACATCTTACAAGGGGTCTTCTGATGTGGAGCTACCAGAGAGAAGGGTGGAGGTGCCGGAGAAAGCTGTGGAGGATCTTCAGGTGGAGCTACCTGTGTCACCAGGTGGTCCATTTCCTTCTAGTTCTGAGACGGGGGCTTCTGGTTCAGGGAGCAGGGTGAGTGATGCTCCTAGCACGTCTGGAAGAGGAGCTAGGGAAGAAGCAGCTGGAGATAATGCGGTTCAGGGGAAGGAGCTGAGGAGGTCGAAGCGAGCGATCGTCGCCCCTGATCGCTATACAGGAGGAAACGCAGTGAGCTTCGTCTCATGTTTCTTCGCTGGTCCCTTGGATGAGAGGGAGCCGTCGAGCTTTGAGAAGGCCAGAGGTGTGAAGGAGTGGGACATTGCAATACAAGAAGAGATGGCAGCTCTCGAGAAGATTGAGACCTGGTCTCTTGTGCCCAAGCCCAAGGGCACCACTCCTGTTACATGCAAGTGGGTCTACAAGCTCAAGAAGAAAGCTGACGGCAGCATCGAGCGGTACAAGGCTCGCCTTGTAGCTCGGGGGTTCTCGCAGCAATACGGTGAAGACTACGAGGAGACATTCAGTCCGGTGGCAAAAATGACTTCAGTTCGTTTCATCATTGCCTTGGCGGCGTTCTATGGATGGGAGATTTGGCAGCTTGATGTCAAGAACGCTTTCTTGTACGGCGAGATTGACAAGGATATCTTCATGGTCCAGCCACCAGGTTTTGTGTCTGAAGATTTTCCGGAGCATGTCTGCAAGTTGAAGAAGGCCCTGTATGGGTTGAAGCAAGCGCCGAGGGCGTGGTACGGGAAGATCGCAGAATACCTCCTATTCTGTGAATTTGGTGCTTCAGACTCAGACTCAAGCTTGTTCGTCAAGAAGAGCGGGGAGCTTCAAGTCATCGTGTTGCTATACGTCGACGATATGATCGTGACGGGGAACTCGAAGGAGGAGGTAGCGCAGCTTCGGTCCGAGCTGTCCATCAGGTTCGAGATGAAGGACTTAGGTGAGCTTCACCATTTCCTTGGACTCGAGGTGCAGAGGAAGGAAGGTGGAGTGCTGGTGACCCAGGCCGGATATGCGGAGCGGATCGTGGAGCGATTCGGCATGAAGGAAGGAAAGTGCACTTCCACACCTCTGGAGAAGGCCACAAAACTTAGCAAGGATGAGGGGAGGATTATGCAAGATCCGTTGGTGTTCCGAGCTCTTGTTGGGAGCTTGATTTATCTGACGATCACGAGGCCGGATATTGCATATGCAGTTGGCAGAGTGAGTCGATATATGGCGGAGCCACGGGTACCTCATCTGCTAGCAGCCAAGAACATTCTGAAGTATGTCAAGGCGACCTCGGACATGGGTCTCCTATACAGGAGGGATGCATGCCTCGAGGTGCACTGGTACATGGATGCTGACTACGGGGGAGATTCGGATGATCGGAAGTCGACATCTGGATTCGTCTTCATGACGGGCCCTACAGCTATATCATGGTGCAGCAAGAAGCAGGATTCTGTATCGGTCTCCACCACGGAAGCGGAATACAAGGCTTCGGCCTTGGCAGCTCAGGAAGCCATTTGGCTTAGGAGGTTGGTGGGAGACGTCCACAAGGAGGTTCGAGGGCCGACTCTGCTTCGCAGTGACAACGAGAGTGCTCTCAAACTGGTTACCAATCCAGTTTGTCACGCGAGGACCAAGCATATCGAGATCGAGCATCACTTCATACGGGAGAAGGTGCTAGAGGGATCTCTTTCGGTTGAGCATGTGCGGAGTGCGGACAACGTGGCAGATATCTTCACAAAGCCGCTGGCGAAGGGGTCGTTCACACGGCTAAGGAGCCTACTGGGGCTAGTTTCAACTTCCCACTTCAAGGGGGAGTGCTGAAATTGTTGAAGTGGAAGTTAGGGGACTTTTGGACCTGGGCGGTCTGGGAGGAGGTCGGGCGGTCTGGTGTGATCGCACGGTCTGGCGGTCTGTCTCTGCGGTCTGGCTTGTCTAAGCCTAACTGCGGTCTCCTGGCTTGATCGTTGGTATGGGTCCAAGGCGGCTGAAGGTGGAGGCCGCGCGGTCTGTCTCTGACCGCGTGGCGGGTTGATTGCCTTCAGGAGTGCGCGGTCTGTGCGTGACCGCGTGGCGTGCTGTCTTCTTCAAGGTTGTGGCGGTCTGGTGTGACCGCACAGCTTGTTTCAGTTCTCTCCAGAATGCGGTCTGGTGGCTGACCGGGCTTTCTGGGGGTATTCGCAGACTAAGGGTCTTAGTCGCGCGGTCTCAGTTCGCGGTCTCAGGAGGAGACTGGTATGCGAGCTGGACGCTGTTTGCGGTCTCAGGTAGAGACCGGCATACGGACAGGAGTTCGCGGTCTGATGGCGAACTGACTGTGTTCGCGGTCTCTGGCGAACACGGGGGGTGAACAGCTTCGGGCGGTCTGGCGATCTCCCTTGGAGTCGCGATCTGCTGTGAGAGTGGCGGTCTCTCATAGTTGATGTTGAAGCTGGGGAGTTCACCAAAAATGAAGCAGGAGTACTATTGTTGATCGCGCGGTGTGACCGGTCAGGTCGCGCGGTCTGGTGGGTGGTGATCCTATCTCATAGGGTGGTGACTGGATCAGGTCTCACGCCTATAAATAGGACCCATCGGCAGCAATAAAATAGACACACCAAGTGTAAGCTGAGTTCTCTTCTTTCCTAAGGTCTCTATTTGTGTGACCGGACGGTCTGCTGATTGAACTCTTATTGTGCAGCTTCTGCGGATAGTGCGGGCAGCAGCGATCACCTCTTCCTCTGAAAGTGTTCGGACGGTCTGCGGCTTGGAGTTGTGTTGCTGGAGTTCGGGAGAATCAGGAGTTCAGAAGGAAGGGTGCGGTCTGATCAGCGGGTTGGTGTTGTTCTGAGATCGGCAGCGGGTTGCGGTTTGGCGAGTTGCTGAGGTCGCAAGGGAGACCGCGCGGTCTCAAGTTATCTTCAATTTCTGTTTTTTCTCTTTGGTGCTTGTGCTGGCGAAATCATGTCTCGCCAAGCATGACTTGCCTTGTAATTTGAAGTTGTTATCAATAAAGATCACTTGTTTGCCTCCATTTGCTTCTGGTTGTTTGGCTTGTGAGCTCTAAGTTGACTAACTCCTGCTCGCTTCATAAAGATTCGGGAAAATTTCACATGCTTCCTGCTTGCTTCTATTTTATTTCCACCACTGCATATTCATCACTACGGAGATGCCATCTATTTATAACAAAGTTTTCATGCCAAGTTTTCTTTCCTCCGTCATTTTCTCCTCTCTCTCTTCTCTCTCTCTCTCTCTCTCTCTCTCTCTCTCTCACTCTCTCTCCTTTTCTCTCTCTCTTTTTTTTTTCTTTCTTACATGCATTGAATATATATACATATATTAATATTATTAGTGGCATATGTATTGTCTTAGGAGAGGCTAGTTTTATTTTAAATTTTTTCTTCGTGTCAGAGGCGGAGGAGAATGCGTAGCCGGCGAAATTGACTCGCGGCTATTTGCGTGAGTTATGAGGAAAGAGAAAATAATTACAGCACGCGTCACGAACTCGTCACGCACGAGCCCGGTGGTTTTCTCTGCATCGGATGGGAACCACACCCCAACATAGATGAGGTCAAATGCAAGCTTCTTGCAACCGGCGAAGGACGGGGAGGCGATGATCCCACACCGTCGAGAACTTGGCCAACTCCACCGGCGAGCAGGGGTATCCCGACGGCAAGTTCTTCCACCCGCTCGTCGGCGAAACATTTTGTTCAAAATAGGATGAAAATGCGAAATATGTCTGATTTCATAAATCATGGAAAGTTTAGGGACCAATTTCAGCCCAAAAAAAGTTTTGGGACCTGTTTCTTAAAATGACTAAACTTTGGGTCGATGAATGAACTAACTCAGAGTTCCTAGTTTTTATCTTCACTGTGTTACAGATGAAGGATTAACTTCTATTTGTATATGTGAAAGAACATTAGTAAAAGAGTATTGTAGATTTAACTTTCTTTAGACTACTTGAAATATTTATTATTTATGTTTTACAACTAATATATATGAATAATTATCAAAATTTTATCTCGAAGTTAGTATAATTACAAGTTACACCCTCTTATTTTTCAAATTATAAAAACTTATCATATGATTTTACATTTCAATGTTATGTACTCCTACATGAGAGATTTTTATAATTTAAAAAATAAGAGAGGTCCAACCTGTAATTTAACAAACTTAAAGGGCGATTCACGGTAAATGACCCAATATATATAGATCGAGAGCGAGAGAGATGGAAACTTACAAATTTTTCTACCAAATTCTAGCAAAAATCCAAAAACAATAACCAATCAAACATAAAAAACATCGAAAGGATTTGGTCATGGAGAATCTGTGGAAACTTCATGCAGCCATGAATGGATCAAGCTGTTCATGCCTCATTTGCTCTTTGTCTGCTAGATCGATCGGGTCTTTGTCTGGGCGCAGTCTGTGATCTCGCTTTGGCCTTCCAGGATTCTGTATTGGCCATGTAGTTTGGGTACATTGCAGTGGAAGATTCGTGGGGGATCGCAAATTCCTTCGAAGATCTCATCGTTCTGAGAGACTTCCGCGGAGGAGCTGCCGATGGGAGATGATTTGATGCGGTGAGGGAGGCGGAGGACACTTCGAATTCTGAAGGACTCAAAGAAGACTTTGATTGTGTTGGGTACTGATCTGTCTCTTTGCTTTTCCGCATATATTCATGTACCAGCTGTTTGATCGTCACAAAGAGTTTCATCGAATTATTTATGTTAGTCATATGTATTGAATGAAATCGCGGGTTTCAAATTACGTCATGCGGAATGAAATTGAAGAGCTAAGATTCATTTTATAGTCGTATTTAAGAACTATTATCAACTCAAATCTTCCTTTTTTTAATATAGTATTTATATAAATTATTTCTATTTTTTAATATAGTATTTGTGTAAATTATTTCTATTTTATCTATCAAAGGAAATATGAAATAAATTATGGCTTAACCTAATGAATAAAATTAATGCAAAATATATAATTCATTCTCTAAAGCTTAGGGAGAATTCAAAATAGATCAATAAAGTTTCATTTGTTTGAAATAAATTTCTAAGGTTTCTATTTTTTTTTTAAAACTAGTCTCACTAAATTTTTCATTATCTTTTTTAACGAATTTTGCAAATTAAAATTTTTAATAAATAAAAAATATAACTTCGTTTTTCTAACAAAAGCTAACAATATCTATGTCTAGGAATAATAATTTAAAAAAGCCATTAAAAACAATAATTTCTTAAACAATAAGGGTAAAAATCATTTCAGTCCCTGATGTTACAAGTCAATGTCAAATTGGTCCATAAACTTTGAAGTCGTGTAATTTTCATCATTTTGGCCAACATCCGCTTCATTTTGAGTGCATTCAAGGGCTAAAAAAGGTCCATAAATGAGAAGTTCAAGGACTATTTTGACACAACTAAAATTTTAGGGACTAATTTGACATTGACTTGAAATCTTAGGGACTGATATTATTTTACCCCAAATAATAAATGTAGTTCATATTCACATCAGCGTGATTGCCAACGGTGCAAATTTTTTAAAAAAAAGATAACTAGAAGCTAAGTGAGACTGATTTCAAAAATGAAAAAAAAAAATCTGAGGGACGTATTTCAAACAAATGAAACTTTAAAGACTTATTTCAAACCCCACTGATGTAGATATTTTTAGTAGAATAAATGTATAGGCAATGTTATAAGCAATCTTATAATTGCTAAACGCAGTCCAATGAATTTAAGTGTTTTTAAGACTACGGATAGCTAGCTGTTTTAAGCATATTAAAGATTGTCGTAGGACTGCTAATAACATCGCCCTAAATGTATACTCACATGCAACTGTTGTGAGTTAAAGTCCACCATCTTCTTCCTTTGAAAGCTTCCCCTCCATGGAATCTCTTGATGAAATCTTTCCATCAGCTGATCTCTCTGAAGTACTCCGACTCTGTTTTGTTCTATCAACAAGTCGGCGCGCGCTCTTCCGACAGCCGCCGCAGCTTGCTTGCGCGCCAGCAAACCCCTCACCACCGCCTGCAATTTCACCACCCCCTTCAATGCTCTCAGAGCCTTTCTAGCCTGTAAACATGAAATTATATATATACCATTGAAGACACTGAATTCATCCTGGAAAATGAATATTTAGTCTTAATATATATACCAGGCAGGATCTGAAGGAAGACTGTATCTTGATGGCGGCGATTTCTTCAATCGGAATAAACCTGGATTTTCGACCGGCTGCACTGCCGGCGGCGTACACACGGGCTGAGGACACGGCGATGCTATGCCTCCTCTGCTCAGGCTGGAAGAAGCTGGAACGGTTCGCCGGCAGGGATGGCGAAAAATGGTTAAAGCTTATGATTTTGTTATCTTTTGGAGTTGCTGGCGGCGGCGGCGGAAGCCATATGCTTGTTTCAGTACTACTATCCTTCTCTCGATTCTTCTCCCTTTTCCCGGCCAAGAAACTCCGGAACCACTTGCCGGCTTTCACCATTGTTGGTGAAGAAATTCAAAGAGAGTGTGTATATATTGTATATAGTGAAGCCTCTGGCGTGAAGAAAAAGGGAGAAGGGAGGATCGAGCGTCTTCGGCTCGCCATTTGCCACAATTTTGCTTGAACCAGGGGAATTGAAACTAGTCCAACAAAATGAAAAAAAAATTAGGAAAATGAATAAAAAATTAGGAAAAATTACATAAAAAAAAACTTCTAATGGCCCGGCCTCTTGATTCTTTTGATTCTCTAGATTGGGGTATGAAGATATGCTGTCAACTTATAGTATGGAAGATGCAAGCAAATCATGGGTTAATTGGAAAGCAAAGATGGTGATAGTCATTTCTATAATTATAATTATAATTATAATTATATATATATTTATACTAATATAAGTGTATGGTTTTCATTGAATGGCAGTATGGTAAATACTAGCACTAAACGTCAACGTGCTGTCCAGTATTTACGTTAATAAGATTTTGTTTGATATTTAAATCTTATTTTTTCTGCCTGCATATGGAGTTGCTACAGGGTTGAATTCCATGGTAGGAAATGGTACTATGGAGTATACTTTATGTTAGGTCTAATAATATTAATATGTCCGCGCGTGTCAGGACCGACTCGGAACGACCTGCCGGGTTCCGTGTCACTAGGGAGTTGCTCTACGCTGGAGATACTATAAATGCCCATTCCACACTTGATGAGGTCTTGTGGACTATCTTGAGCGGAAAACAACATTCTCAAGATAAGAAAAATTAGATTTTCCGCTCAAACTCTCGCTCCCGTCGGCGCGCTCCCGTTCTCTCGCGATTCTCAGGTTTCTCCGATTCGCTGATCTCCATCTCGCTGCTCTGTGTTCTTCTTCCCGGTCGCAAGCAGTCCAGATCGGATCGCAAAGGAGGGCGGCCACTGTTCTTCGCGATTTTCTTCCGAAGCCGTTCGCATTTTCCTACAGGAAGAAGCCGATCGCGATTTCCAGATCTCGCAAGGAAGGAAGTCTTCCATCGCAAGATCAATAGGAGGCGCTGCTGCAGATCTGATCCTGTTCATCTTCCTCTCTTCAGGCCGCGGATCTTGAATATCGCAGAATCGCAAAGGAGTTCTTCCTCTCCAGATCGCGTCTTCATCTGATCGCCGATCCTTGCGATCTTTCCTTTTTCTTTTTGTCGCAGCCCTAGATCCCGTCGAGGAGGACACAGATCTAGGTGTTCTTCAGATCTATTCCATTCCAGGGAGGAGTTCTGTCCCTGTCACGGCTCGCAGAAGAACAGGGTCGGGGATTTCGCTCTTTCCCTGTCACGGCTCGCAGGGAGGAGTTCTGTCTTCCAGATCCATTCAGATCCAGATCAAGATCAAAGATCTGTCTTTCTCATCAAGGTTTCTACCGAAGATCAAGATCGGTATTCTACTGAAGATTTCTGATCTACCTCTTTTGATCTGCTAGAGGAAGGGTGAATTTCAGATCAAAGTATTTGGTGCTTGCGATTTTTGGTTTGTTTGGAGAAGATCAAGTTGGAGCTTGCGGATCGAATAAAATCTGCAGTAACTGATCTCAGTCGGACAAAAATTTTCTGGATTGAATCCGAAGTTTTCCCGGTCGTCTTCGCGCGAATCAGGTGATTTTGTTTCAGTTTTCTATTTTTAGAATACTGCTGCGATGTCGAAGAAAAGCGCGCTCGACGTCACCAAATTGCAATCGTTCGACGCGTCCGATTTCCTCAGTTGGAAAATACAAGTCCAGCTAGGAATGAAGGAACGCGGAATCTTCTACACTGTGCAGAGTGACTTTGCGTCTTCTAGCGAGGGCGTAGATGAATATCAGTGGACCAAGGATGAGGATTTCTGCAGGGACTACCTGTTGAATTCCCTCAATCCTCGGCTCGCACTGACCTACCACGCTTACAAGACTGCAAAGGAGATCTGGGATCGTCTCAACGCGCATTTCCAGAAGGAGGAGGTGTTGTCCAAATCGCTCATTGGGGAGAAGTTTTTCAACTTCCGCCTCAAATCGAACCTGCCGATCACCTCCCAGATCATAGAGCTGGAGAACCTGCGCAACAAGCTGGAGGACGACCAGTCGAAGATGGACGACAACCTGTTCGTGTACCTGATCCTGAGCAAGCTACCTACGGAGTGGCTGACATTCAAGACGGAGATGCACAGGCGGAAGGAGAAGATTACTCTGGATGAACTCAAAAGGTTCATTCACATCGAGGACCAGAACATTGCTGGCAAGACCGCGGAGCAGGTTGTTCAGCCCTCACAGGCTGTCAACTTCGTCTCCCGACCTAATAAGCCTTCTCGGAAGCCCCCGGTACCTAAAGTTGACACTCCTGCACAGTTGGTTGTCAAGAAGCCTTCTCTCAAAAGGAAGAAGGGTAAATGCAACAACTGCGGCAAGTGGGGTCACTGGGCTGCTGACTGTAAGGGTCCAAAGAAGCAAAAGAATGAAGCTCCACCTCAGGCGGCACACATGGTGGCCGATACTTCTGATCCCAAGTCCTTTGTGGCTATGATCGGGAGCAATCACCGCAGTGCGTCCTCTGAGTGGTGGCTGGACAGTGGTGCCACCTGTCACGTCACAAATGACAGAGGTCTTTCACTGACGTCAGATCAGTCCGAGACAGAGTTGAGAATTGCAATGGAGGAGAGACAGTCGTCACTCATGCTGGGACGACAAAACTCGTTCTCTCTTCAGGTAAAATTTTATTTTTGCAAAATGTTAAATTAGTTCCTAATTTAACCAAAAATTTAATTTCTATGAGTTTGTCAGATAAGTCTGGAATGTCCTTCACAACCATTAGCGGTAGAATAACACTGCCTGTTAATTCACATTATTTTGGTTGCGCTTACTTAATCAATGGAATGTATAGACTTAGCCTAGAAAACGAGTGCATAAATCAAGTGAGTTCGTCTCTGTTAGATCCAAAGCTACTTCACAATAGACTTGGACACGTTCACTGCAAGAAGATGCGCGATCTAGCTAAGAGTCACAACATTCCGTTAAATTTCTCTATTCGATTTGATAGGTGCGAGGTTTGTGCCCAGACTAAAATAACTAGAAACCCTTTCAAGACCGTTTCTAGGAGCACACAACTTTTGGAATTGATTCATTCCGACCTCTGTGACTTTCGGAGTCATGCCACTAGAGGGGGAAGGAAGTATCTAATTACCTTCATTGACGATTTCTCCAGATTTTGTCATGTCTACCTATTGAAATCGAAAGACGAGACATCCGAGACCTTCAAAATCTTCAAATCTCGGGTAGAAAACTAGTTAAATCTGAAGATTAAGAGACTTAGAAGTGATCGAGAAGGAGAATACACTGCAACTGGGTTTAGGGAGTTTTGTGCCACTGAGGGCATAATCCTTGAAACTACAGCTCCTTACTCACCACAATCAAATGACGTTGCTGAGTGTAAGAATAGAACTTTAACAGAGATGTTAAATTCTATACTCCTGATCGCTGGCATGCCCAATTCCTTCTGAGGGGAAGCAGTCCTTACTGCAAATCACATTCTGAATAGAGTGCCTCACTCAAAGCTCAGTTCTACTCCTTATGAGCTGTGGCACGGTCATCCTTGTAGATATGACACTCTTAAGACTTGGGGCTGTATCGCCTATGTGCGTATACAAGACCTTAAAAGACCTAAGGTGTGACCTAGAACGACAACCTGCGTCTATCTAGGCAGTGCAGAAGACAGTGCAGCTGACCGATTTCTGGATCTATCCACTAATTCAGTGATAGAGTCTAGAGATGTTATCTTCTTTGAGCATAAATTTATCAAAGATCATAGCCTGACCGTTCCTGGATCTACTGACATGATCTCAGAGTCTACGGTAGAACCCGAAGCTGGCCCCTCTGGCACTGCTCCCCAACCTCTAGAGGTCGAACCTGTTCCTCTTACAGTATCTACAAGAGATAGAATCCCTAAGGATTTTGGTGAGAACTTCGTCACATACCACTTAGAGGATGATCCATTGTCCTATCAGGAAGCGATGAGATCGAGAGATGCGTTAATGTGGGCAGAAGCCATCGACGATGAGATGAACTCGCTGCTACAAAATAATACCTGGCATCTAGTGGACCTACCGAAAGGAGCTAAAGTCCTGGGATGCAAGTGGGTACTGAAGAAGAAACTACATAGCGATGGGTCTATAGCCAGATACAAAGCACGTCTAGTAGCTAAGGGTTATAAACAACAAGGGGGAATCGACTATTTTGATGTCTATTCACCTGTGTGTCACCTATCTACCATTAGAATTCTTCTAGCCTTAGCCTCCATCGAGAATTTCATCGTCCATCAGATGGACGTGAAAACAGCTTTTTTGAATGGAGAACTAAATGAAGAGATCTACATGGCACAACCTGAAGGTTATGTCCATACAGATCTAAAGGATAAAGTGTGCAAACTTGATAAATCCATCTATGGGCTTAAACAAGCACCTAAGATGTGGCACATGAAGTTTGACCAAGTGGTAAAGAGCTTTGGATTTCAGTCCAGTCTTTCAGATAAGTGTCTCAATTATCGCACGATGTCAAACCAAACAGTCATCATATGCCTATATGTGGATGACATGTTGATCCTGGGGTCAGACCTAGCTGTCGTGAGGGATATTAAGTCCGCTCTCGCCAAAGCATTTGATATGAAGGACCTTGGTCCTGTCGATACCCTACTAGGTATGAAAGTAAGAGTAGACAAGGGATGTGTCACTCTGAGTCAAGCTCACTACATAGAGCAGATTCTTAATACCTGGGGTTATAAAGATTGTAGGCCTGTTGAAACACCCATTGATCCGAACGTCAAGCTGAGTCCGAATGAAGAGATAAGCGTTGATCAAGTCAAGTACTCAAAGATCATTGGAAGTCTCATGTACGCCACAAGCTGCACTAGACCTGACATTGCTTTCTCCGTAAGCATGCTAAGTCGCTTTACCAGTAGTCCAGGCAAAGAACATTGGGATGCCCTAGATAGGCTGATGAAGTATCTAAAAGGTACTAAAGACCACGCTCAGTGCTACACTGGTCACCCTCCTACTTTGGAAGGTTACTCTGATGCCTCCTGGTGTTCAGAAGTTTCAAACAGCAAGTCCACAAGTGGATTTATATTCACATTGGGTGGCGCTGCAGTTACTTGGAAGTCCAAGAGACAGACATGCATAGCTTTGTCGTCTATGGAAGCCGAGTTATTTGCCTTAGCTTCAGCTGGTGAAGAGGCAGGCTGGATCAGGAATTTGATTTTAGACATTCCCTTGTCCAGAGTTCAAATCAATTCTTTAAGCCTATACTGTGATAATCAGGCTGCAGTCCAAGTTGTTAAGAATGTCCTCTTTAACACTAAGAAACGACATGTACGACTGAGACACGCCCTATTGAATTATCTTAAAGAACAATGCGTTATTACTTTGGTCGACGTGCGATCGAAGGATAATCTAGCTGATCCACTGAGAAAAGGAATGCCCCGAGACCGTTCAATCAAAACAGTGGGGGAAATGGGACTCAAAGCGGTTTGAAACCAGCCTAAGTCCGAATGTTTTGATTCCTTCCTTTGTCAAATCTAGCATATTGTGCTCCGTTGGTGTTTTTTGGTTGCTGAGTACGAATTTCTGGTTGGTTGTTTCATTCCACATTCGATGATAACAACCTCAACCAGATTCGTCTTCCTTAACTTGGAGGAGAGTGTTATTCCACATTTGATAACACGATCTAACTTGCTTTGGACCTTCTCCTGTTGATTGGTTCCATTCCACTTTTGATGAGTTCCAATTAACCCTAGAAGAACAGTAACCATGATACCACACATAGGAACACAGATATAGCTGCGTTGTCCAGAAGTCTTAAATCGTTTCGTTTGGAAACAGTTAATAGATTCTGCAGTCAAAACTGAAATACTCTACAAATATCCTCTTAACTTAATTAAAGTACTACGTTCTTATTTGTAGAACTAGATACATATAGTTTTTCCATAGTTGAATTCATTCTGAATGAAATTCTCTGTTGGAAATTACAGGAGCTGCTGCTGCAGGAGGAGCACATGCAGACTGGGATCCTGAGAAGGATGACCTGCTGGATGATGACTACTAGAGTATATGCTTGGTTTACTTTCTTTGGCCTAGAGCATTGTTTAGCTCTTTTCCTTTACCTGTTTTGTTTGGACTATTTATGCTCTTTTGTTAGTCACGAGACATTAGGTCTTCTGGTACCTATTTCTCTGATTGTACTCTTGACTTTTATGTGATGCTGCCTGGTTTATGCTTTATACTTATGCGTGCATACATACTACTGTCTTCTTTCAGTCCAA
Organism: Dactylorhiza incarnata; assembly: GCA_033032865.1. Classification (NCBI taxonomy): domain Eukaryota; kingdom Viridiplantae; phylum Streptophyta; class Magnoliopsida; order Asparagales; family Orchidaceae; genus Dactylorhiza; species Dactylorhiza incarnata. The sequence continues at coordinate 1,959,976 of JAWHQI010000309.1, read as the reverse complement.
TATGTTATGACAAGTACTTGCGGACACGGTTGTGTAATGAGTCGAACTGGTTGAACATTGCACACACCAACCCTTTTCCAACGTCGGTATACCGCGGACATAGGAGGAGATTGTTAGGTCTAATAATATTAATATGTCCGGCGTGTCAGGAACGACTCGGAACGACCTGCCGGGTTCCGTGTCACTAGGGAGTTGCTCTACGCTGGAGATACTATAAAGGCCCATTCCACACTTTATGAGGTCTTGTGGACTATCTTGAGCGGAAAGCAACACTTTAGGCTTCGCTTGGCATGGGTGGTGGCAGTCGTGAACATGTGTTATGAAATTGGATCGAGAACAGCGATAGTGCAACGGAAAAAATTGAGCACAAAGCAACTACGCAAAATAAAATGGTACGAGCGAGATATCAAACACACACACAAACGACAAGTAAATTGACGTGGTTCGGAGAGGAGCTCCTACGTCCACGGGAAGAGCGCGCCAGAAAAGATCCACTGATAAAATGAGGAGTTACAGAGAGGTTACACAGAGACCGAATCACGGTCGCAGACAAACTCAAGGTTGAAAACAGAGTACTGATGGAAATCCGATAATAATGGAGTCCCGGAAGCCGGCCATTGAAATAGAGCCCGACCAGATGTCGCTCCACCTAGAGCAGACTGGATGCGCAGCCGCTAGCTCGACCAGATGCCGATCCCGCCTAGACCTACCGGAGTTGCCGCCGCTAGCTCGGCCAGATGCCGATCGCGCCTGGACCGACCGGAGTTGTCGTCGCTAGCTCGGCGAGATGCCTGTTGAAACCGACAACTTGGTGAACAAGCCTCGGCCTCTGTGGAGTTCGGGGCCCTCAGCAAGCTGAGGGGCGACCAACACTTACTCCCCTCAAGGGAGAGCTCTAGGTTGGAGGTTGAGGCACTATGAACTGGACCAAGGGCTCGACGAGGAGGTCCCACCACATACCCGGAAGATCTTTAGAGCGCTTCCCCTCCCAAGCCAATGCCGGGCTTGGGCACCATTGGAGGCTCTCCTCACCCCACTAGAGAGAGACCTGGGGAGGGAGAGGGAGAGAGAGCTAGCCTAGGATAAGCTTTTTTCCAAATGGTGCCCCCTTGGTCCTATTTATAGGATTTCAGGATTTGGGCTGCAAATAACCACCAATTGGTCCGCGAAATTACCAAAATACCCTCGGAAATGGCCTGCGGATAGCCAAATCCCGCTGTTCTGGAGTGCTAAACGCAGACCAACCCCTCCCCCCGGAACTGGGCGAGAGGGGGTACCTCGCGGGGCTCGGTGAACCCCCTAACTAGGGCTGGGTGAGACCCAGCCAGGGGCGGCCCCCCTGCTGATCTCGCCCCTTCTTGCTGGGGCTGGGCGAGACCCAGCCAGGGGCGGCCCCCCTGCTGGTTTCGCCCCTTACTGGGGCTGGGCGAGACCCAGCCAGGGGAGGCCCCCCTGGCTGGTCTCTCCCCCCTACTGGGGCTGGGCGAGACCCAGCCAGGGGCGGCCCCCCTGGCTGGTCTCGCCCCTTACTGGGGCTGGGCGAGACCCAGCCAGGGGCGGCCCCCCTGGCTGGTCTCGCCCCCCTACTGGGGCTGGGCGAGACCCAGCCAGGGTCGCCCCCCTGGCTGGTCTCGCCCCCCTACTGGGGCTGGGCGAGACCCAGCCAGGGGCGGCCCCCCTGGCTGGTCTCGCCCCTTACTGGGGCTGGGCGAGACCCAGCCAGGGGCGGCCCTCCTGGCTGGTCTCGCCCCCCTACTGGGGCTGGGCGTGACCCAGCCAGGGTTGCCCCCCTGGCTGGTCTCGCCCTTACTGGGGTTTTCGCCCCCTACCTTGGGGGGCACAGGACGAGGGGAGATCGCCCCCCTTACTGAGCTGGGCGAGCGGGAGGTCTCCATCTCCACCGCTCGCCCTCCTCTTTCCTTACCCCGGATCATAGTGAACAATAATGCTCCCAAATGCTTCTTATGCTTCGAGGACCTACTCGGCGAATACAGGGTTGTACACAATCCCCGCTCTTTTCGAGCGAGGTACACGCTCGGAAAGAAATGTCCAACCTTGTATATTCGACGAGTGTCGCTGGAAATCCGGCTAACGGTGCTACCTTGGAAAAAACACAGTCTCCCCGAAAGGACCTCCAACCTTGCCGGCTAGCGAGAGTCCGGCTAGCGGAGTCACCTCGGGGGAAAATCACTTACCCTCCCTAGGAGGTCAACCTGGCCTGCCGTCTAGTGAGAGCCCGGTCAGCGGAACCATCCAAGGGGAACCTCACTTACCCTCCCTAGGAGGTCAACCTGGCCTGCCGTCTAGTGAGAGCCCAGTCAGCGGAACCATCCAAGGGGAACATCACTTACCCTCCCTAGGAGGTCAACCTGGCCTGCCGTCTAGTAAGAGCCCGGTCAGCGGAACCATCCAAGGGGAACATCACTTACCCTCCCTAGGAGGTCAACCTGGCCTGCCATCTAGTGAGAGCCCGGTCAGCGGAACCATCCAAGGGGAACATCACTTACCCTCCCTAGGAGGTCAACCTGGCCTGCCGTCTAGTGAGAGCCCGGTCAGCGGAACCATCCAAGGGAAAAATCACTTACCCTCCCTAGGAGGTCAACCTGGCCTGCCGTCTAGTGAGAGCCCGGTCAGCGGAACCATCCAAGGGGAACATCACTTACCCTCCCTAGGAGGTCAACCTGGCCTGCCGTCTAGTGAGAGCCCGGTCAGCGGAACCATCCAAGGGGAACATCACTTACCCTCCCTAGGAGGTCAACCTGGCCTGCCGTCTAGTGAGAGCCCGGTCAGCGGAACCATCCAAGGGGAACATCACTTACCCTCCCTAGGAGGTCAACCTGGCATGCCGTCTAGTGAGAGCCCGGTCAGCGGAACCATCCAAGGGGAACATCACTTACCCTCCCTAGGAGGTCAACCTGGCCTGCCGTCTAGTGGGAGCCCGGTCAGCGGAACCATCCAAGGGAAACATCACTTACCCTCCCTAGGAGGTCAACCTGGCCTGTCGTCTAGTGAGAGCCCGGTCAGCGGAACCATCCAAGGGGAACATCACTTACCCTCCCTAGGAGGTCAACCTGGCCTGCCGTCTAGTGAGAGCCCGGTCAGCGGAACCATCCAAGGGGAACATCACTTACCCTCCCTAGAAGGTCAACCTGGCCTGCCGTCTAGTGAGAGCCCGGTCAGCGGAACCATCCAAGGGGAACATCACTTACCCTCCTTAGGAGGTCAACCTGGCCTGCCGTCTAGTGGGAGCCCGGTCAGCGGAACCATCCTAGGGGAACATCACCTACCCTCCTTAGGAGGTCAACCTGACCTGCCGTCTAGTGGGAGCCCGGTCAGCAGAACCATCCAAGGGGAACATCACTTACCATCCCTAGGAGGTCAACCTGGCCTGCCGTCTAGTGAGAGCCCGGTCAGCGGAACCATCAAAGGGGAACATCACTTACCCTCCCTAGGAGGTCAACCTGGTCTGCCGTCTAGTGAGAGCCCGGTCAGCGGAACCATCCAAGGGGAACATCACTTACCCTCCCTAGGAGGTCAACCTGGCCTGCCGTCTAGTGAGAGCCCGGTCAGCGAAACCATCCAAGGGGAACATCACTTACCCTCCCTAGGAGGTCAACCTGGCTGCCGTCTAGTGAGAGCCCGGTCAGCGGAACCATCCAAGGGGAACATCACTTACCCTCCCTAGGAGGTCAACCTGGCCTGCCGTCTAGTGGGAGCCCGGTCAGCGGAACCATCCGAGGGGAAAAATATTTTGGAAAGAACTTTCATTACATTAGTCATCCGGTTACATGCAGGAAAAACTAAGTATGAAAACACTCCATCCTACTACATGGACTCAAAGAAAAAACTAAGCACGGAGACCGGGACTCGGGCTTCTACTCCCAGGCATGGTCCTCCTCGACCTCTTCTGGTTGTTGGCGCTGCGGCTTCGGACTCCTCGCCTCCCTTAACTCCAAGAACTCAGGGCAGGTGGATGTCGCGTGACCCTCCTCCTCGTGGAAGTCACAGTAAGGTAACTCCACTCGGATGCCCCTTCTTCCTCCCGCGCGGTTCCTTCTTCTTCTTTGGCTGATTGACATGGTTTGCTGTGGCGGTGGAGGGGGTGTTTTCTGTCCCTGCCTCCACCTTGGGAAGTCGGCCCCCTCTTCCTGAAAGCTATCCTCCTCTTGGTCGAACTTCCTCTTGGGAGCCTCTACCTTCCTCCCATGCTGCCTTGCCTCTGGCTCACTCAGCTTGGCCAGCCTTCTTGTGAACTCCGGGTTGGCCTCCTCACTTTCAACTTCTTCTGCCACCCTTTCCATCAACTCCTTAAAGGACAAAGGAGCTCTTCTCTTGATGTCCATCTTGAAGAAGCCCTCCCGCAGCCCCACCGTGAAGGCGAGCTTGAGGGTGTACCCAGGCACTTCTTGGACGAGGAGAACCTCCTCCCTGAACCGTTCCAGATAGTGAGCCAGCGACTCTTCTGGCTCTTGCTTGATCTTGAAAAGTGCTTCGGCATCTTTCTTCCTCTTCCTTGACGTCGAGAAGCGTAGCAGGAAGCCTCGACGCAAGTCTTCAAAGGCATAGATGGATCCTGCAGGGAGCTGGTGGAACCAATCTCTAGCCTTCTCCTTCAGAGTTGTCGCGAAGAGTCGACATTTAAAAGCGTCCGACACGGGCATGATGGAGACCATGTCTTCAAACCACTGCAGGTGTAAGACGGGGTCATCCTTGCCGAAGTAGTGAGACATCCTCGCCCCCTTGAACCCCTCCGGAATCGGGGCCGAGAGGATCAGCTCACAAAAGGGACCTCCCGTGCTCGCCCCCCTTTGGGGCTGGGCGAGTGGGGGCCTGGCGCCTCCCCACTCGCCCCCTTGGGGCTGGGCGAGTGGGGGCCTGACGCCTCCCCACTCGCCCCCTTGGGTCTGGGCGAGTGGGGGCCTGGCGCCTCCCCACTCGCCCCCTTGGGGCTGGGCGAGTGGGGGCCTGGCGCCTCCCCACTCGCCCCCTTGGGGATGGGCGAGTGGGGGCCTGGCGCCTCCCCACTCGCCCCCTCCCGGCACCTCCTTCCTGGATGGCTGCCCGAGGGTGCTCTCGCCATCCTGCTGAGGCGAGACCTCCTGTCCACTTTCTCTCCTGCTTTCGGTTATCGAGGCGAAAGCCACCTGCAAGGTCTGCATGACCTCCCGCCTGAGATTTTCAAACATCTCCAACGTCACTCCAGCCACCGGGGGGGCGAGTGACTTGGGTCGGAACCTCCTCCACCTCCGTCCATGGAGCTCATCTTAAGAGTTTCTTGAATCAGTCACACTCCACGCTCACCGCACCAAAAATGTTGAAACCGACAACTTGGTGAACAAGCCTCGGCCTCTGTGGAGTTCGGGGCCCTCAGCAAGCTGAGGGGCGACCAACACTTACTCCCCTCAAGGGAGAGCTCTAGGTTGAAGGTTGAGGCACTATGAACTGGACCAAGGGCTCGGCGAGGAGGTCCCACCACATACCCGAAAGATCTTTAGAGCGCTTCCCCTCCCAAGCCAATGCCGGGCTTGGGCACCACTGGAGGCTCTCCTCACCCCACTAGAGAGAGACCCGGGGAGGGAGAGGGAGAGAGAGCTAGCCTAGGATAAGCTTTTTTTCCAAATGGTGCCCCCTTGGTCCTATTTATAGGATTTCAGGATTTGGGCTGCAAATAACCACCAATTGGTCCGTGAAATTACCAAAATACCCTCGGAAATGGCCTGCGGATAGCCAAATCCCGCTGTTCTGGAGCGCTAAACGCAGACCAACCCCTCCCCCCGGAACTGGGCGAGAGGGGGTACCTCGCGGGGCTCGGCGAACCCCCTAACTAGGGATGGGCGAGACCCAGCCAGGGGCGACCCCCTGCTGATCTCGCCCCTTCTTGCTGGGGCTGGGCGAGACCCAGCCAGGGGCGGCCCCCCTGCTGGTCTCGCCCCTTACTGGGGCTGGGTGAGACCCAGCCAGGGGAGGCCCCCCTGGCTGGTCTCGCCCCCCTACTGGGGCTGGGCGAGACCCAGCCAGGGGCGGCCCCCCTGGCTGGTCTCGCCCCTTACTGGGGCTGGGCGAGACCCAGCCAGGGACGGCCCCCCTGGCTGGTCTCGCCCCCCTACTGGGGCTGGGCGAGACCCAGCCAGGGTCGCCCCCCTGGCTGGTCTCGCCCCCCTACTGGGGTTGGGCGAGACCCAGCCAGGGGCGGCCCCCTGGCTGGTCTCGCCCCCCTACTGGGGCTGGGCGAGACCCAGCCAGGGTCGCCCCCCTGGCTGGTCTCGCCCCTTACTGGGGTTCTCGCCCCCCTACCTTGGGGGGCACGGGACGAGGGGAGATCGCCCCCTTACTGAGCTGGGCGAGCGGGAGGTCTCCATCTCCACCGCTCGCCCTCCTCTTTCCTTACCCCGGATCATAGTGAACAATAATGCTCCCAAATGCTTCTTATGCTTCGAGGACCTACTCGGCGAATACAGGGTTGTACAATGCCGATCCCTCCTGGACCGACCGGAGTTGCCGCCGCTAGCTTGGCCAGATGCCGATCGCGCCAGGACCGACCGGAGTTGCCGCCGCTAGCTCAACCAGATGTCGATCCCGCCTGGACCGACCGGAGTTTGAAGTTGTCGCTTGAATGAGTCTCCTCCTTTCGCACGATGGCCCTCTGCCTCCTCAGAAATCGAATTGATTCATGCTTAATATATGGCTGCTTGCACACTTATATAAGGCCATGAAACCACCTCTAATTAATGAGAAAATCTCCTTAATTAGGAGATATCCAAAATCAGACTTAGCCGGAATAGGCAGGGCAGCCATAAAAGAATATCCTCATAATATTATTCCAATAATATGTTTCTCTCCAAAAATAGGATTCGCTCTAATTAGGAATTACTAGAGCACACGGATCGGTGAGGTGACACGATCCTAACAATCTTCACCTTGACGCCTCACACGATAAACTCCACATGCAGCTTGGATCTCTTCCCTTTGGCGAGCTACCCCCTCTCCCTGGGGTCACCCCAATTAACATGCGCGAATATGAGTCAAGTCAAGGCAGTGATTGAACTTGACTCCTGTCAGTGGGCCCTTCTTGTGAAACTCCAGCAGCCCTCTCTCGCTCATGTGGTCAAGCCTGGCATGCCACAGCAGAGAGGAATCCTCATCTGACGTCGTAGAGACCGCCGCATCGCCGGCAACGGTAGTGTCGATCGGCATGTAGAGAGTGCCAGAGCGCTCTCCTATCATGAACACCAGAGCGCCTCTCTTGACCTTCAGATATCCACCCTCGTCGATGTAAGAGTAACCGGCTGCATCCAGAGTACCTAAGGAAATCTCAAATTTTGTCGTCATTGCTTTGCTCGCAGAGCTACTGGCAATCTGAATAATGTTCACGAATCAGATCTGAGAAGGCAGGGAGTGGACCGCGTCGTCACCTACCGTTGCCCAAATAAAAAAAAACGGAACATCCAGACGATCACCCCTGTAGAACCTGGCTCTGATACCAATTGCTATGAAATTGGATCAAGAACCGCAGTAGCGCAACGGAAAAAATCGAGCACAAAGCAATTGCGCAAAATAAAATGGTACGAGCGAGATATCGAACACACACACAGACGACAGACAAATTTATGTGGTTCGGAGAGGAGCTCCTACGTCCACGGGGAGAGCGCGTCGGAAAAGATCCACTGATAAAACGAGGAGTTACAGAGAGGTTACACAGAGACCGAATCACGGTCGTAGACAAACTCAAGGTTGAAAACAGAGTACTGATGGAAATCCGATAATAATGGAGTCCCGGAAGCCGGCCGTCAGAATAGAGCCCGACCAGATGTCGCTCCACCTAGAGCCGACTGGATGTACCACCGCTAGCTCGGCCAGATGCCGATCCCGCCTGGACCGACCGGAGTTGCCGCCGCTAGCCCGCCCAGATGCCGATCCCGCCTGGACCGACCGGAGTTGCCGCCGCTAGCCCGGCCAAATGCCGATCCCGCCTGGACCGACCGGAGTTGCCGCCGCTAGCTCGGTCAGATGCCGATCCCGCCTGGACCGACCGGAGTTGCCGCCGCTAGCTCGGCCAGATGCCGATCCCGCCTGGACCGACCGGAGTTGCCTCCGCTAGCTCGGCCAGATGCCGATCCCGCCTGGACCGACCGGAGTTTGAAGCCGACGCTTGAATGGGTCCCCTCCTTCCGCACGATGGCCCTCTGCCTCCTCAGAAATCGAATTGCTTCATGCTTAATATATGGCTGCTTGCACACTTATATAAGGCCATGAAACCACCTCTAATTAAGGAGATTTGGAGAAAATCTCCTTAATTAGAAGATATCCAAAATCAGACTTGGCCGGAATAAGCAGGGCAACCATAAAAGAATATCCTCCTCATAATATTATTCCAATAATATGATTCTCTCCAAAAATAGGATTCGCTCTAATTAGGAATTACTAGAGCACATGGATCGATGAGGTGACATGATCCCAACAAACGCGGTGGTCATGAACCGTCGTTTTTGAACGCTCGACCTCACCTAAAAAAATTCATGCATTTTATGCTAAAAACTAGTTCATTTTCTTGGATAGCTGTCATATCCTGTCTTGCCAAACATACATTCTATGATAATGGCGTTTTTGATCAAACTCACAGGAGCAAATAAGCCGTGCCAAAAGAAGCCTTGGGCTTCGTTTGGCACAGTGGTGGCGGTCGTGAACGCCGTGGTCATGAACCGTCGTACGACGCTCGACCTCACCTTAAAAAATCCATTCATTTTATGCTCAAAACTAGCTTATTTTCTTTATAGCGGTCATAACCTTTGTCTTGCCAAACATACATTCTATGATAATGTCGTTTTTGACCAAACTCACCAGAGCAAATAAGCTGCGCCAAACGAAGCCTCAAAAACATGTTGCATGGATCTAATTTGAGTTACTAACGTGGCGAAGAGGTCCAGACAAAATCAGGGCCAATGCTACCATGATTCGGAGAACTCGGCCCAGCCTTGCGCAAGGGGGAGGTTCCTAAGGAGCAGGGGCAGTTCCTTTAAGGTGGTGGCAGGCCGGTGCCCACTCCAAATTGGCCTGCAAATCGTTGACAATGGGTTGTGATTTGGTTCGTATACTCCATGGGTGATTTTAGTCTGACCTAGTGACTTCATCTTCTTCCTTAAAATCTTCAAATTCGGTTAATGATTTTCAATAAGTCGGAACTTTGGAAGGCTTTTGATGGGGTTTTTCGAAAAAATTAAAGTGGTTGGATTGGACCAAAAAGACGATGATTGTGAACTTCTCGCCGAGACGATTCCAACAAGCCCAATTTTGCACGATTACATGTTCGTTTGACCTCTCAAACAACACTTGTTCCGGGCAGGTCACCTCCTTCCTCTCACGCCAGGGCAAGCGACAAGGCGGTGGCACCGCCGCCGCCCCTCATTCCGATCACCAATCGGTGGCAGGACGACATGGGGAGAGTCGCCCGGTCCCTCTCGATGCCGCGGGGAATTCCTTTTCTCCTTCCTCGAAAAGCTTCCAAACCACAATTAATGGTGGATTGAACCCACCATCTTTGGGAACGCATAACTTTTCAACCGCTCAACGAACTTCAAAGGCCGCCCAAATTGCTCTCGAAAAATGCTACAAGGTAAGCTATTTTACCAAAGATTTTTGTGGAGTTTCCGCAGGGCGGCTATTTCCCCCAATCACCCATTTTGTCAATGATTGACGGAGCTCTGGACTGTCGACTGAGAAACCGTCTCCACCAGTGGACTAATGATGACGAGAAGAAACATCCTTAAAATTTTCATCAAGTTTCGAGCACATTTATTTTTTTGGCGATGCGGCGGCCGCAGTCGGCTGACCCTACTCTGACGAACCTGACCTTACTGCTCAAATCCTCCCTGGGCAAAGTTGTCCAACAATCAGAATTGGTGATCCAAGTGACGCAAATCGGGCGCTCGCATTCGTCTGCCAAATAATTAAGACAACGAAATTTTTTTGCGCCCGTCTTAAAAATCTATAAAATGGAACATGCTCTTCCACTTGAAGGGGTCAGTAATTGAAGATGAGTACGAATCATGAGCTCTTGCATTGCAACAACAAAAAATCTCTGATGAAATCTCACAAGCGCCTCGTGCATCGCTCTCCCAAACGCACTCATAAACACGTCGCTTTGGTGCTCCAGTGAGCATGCCACCCCATGAAAAGGCCGCTCATGTGAACATCTGTGCGCGCTCTAGTGAGCACACCGCTCCAGCGAACACGTCGCTCTGATGCCCGCTCTAGTGAACAGACCTCTTTAGTGAACATGTCAATCTAGTGCACGCTCCAATGAACACGCCGCTCTAGCAAACACGTAGCTCTGATACCCACTCCAGTGAACAAGACGCTCTAGTGAACGTGCTGCTACAATGAACACACACCTAAAGTGAACACACCACTATAGTGAACATCGCTCTGGCGCCCACTCCACTGAATACAATGCTTTAGTGAATATGCTGCTTCAGTGAACACATCACACAGTAGATAATGCTGGGAAAACATTCAACCGGAGAACAACCAAGTAAAGCAAAAAAGATGAGCAATAACTGGCCGTAGAATAAGGTCAATAAACAATATATAGAAAATTCACAGTAGAACTAAACTCATAAAGTAGAAAGCAGAACCACCATAAAACACGAAAAAAATCATCAGAGAGGAATAATGGTTACTTTAACGGTAGGAATGCTGTCTAAATGTGCTCCAGATTTGTCAATGGTGGCGGCTTCGAGAAGGTCGGCTTCAAAGAAGAAGACTTAGAGGAGGCCGACTTCGAAAAAGGAGACTTAGAGGTGGTCGGCTTCGAAGAAGGAGACAGAGGGAGGTGGGATTTGAAAAAGGACTTGAGGCCAGCTGTGGGTTGGAGATTAGGTGCCCTTCTTCACTGAAGTTCCAATGCCGAGGAAGTCTGGGCGGGATGAGAACGAAGAGTGGAAAGGGAGGGAAAAAATTTGGGTGAAAAATGGTGGGGTCAGGGCTCGGGGTGGGGGGTGGGGGGGGGGGGGGGGGGGGGGGGGGGGAGTAAAGTGCACCCCTGCACTTTACAGTAAAGTGCGGGCATCCAACGGCTCGCGTGGATGCCCGCACACATCTCAAAGCGAGCACATCTCAGCTCGCTTTGAGATGTGTGCGAGCATCTACGCGAGCCGTTGGATGCCCACACTTTACCGTAAAGTGCAAGGGGTGCACTTTACTCCCCCCGGATCCGAGCCCGCCTATTTATTTCCGACCGTTTTTTGCATCTGAGTCTCATACGAAAAATTTTGGGTGGTGATATGAGCAAACCTACTTTGGCTAATGACAACTCAAGGTTAATGACAGACTGAGAATGCCAATGTCAGACCGAGACTTTTAATGTCAAACCAAATTGGCATTGGGGACGACGACGATGGCATCGGCAGAGGCGACAATGACGTTGGAGTTGGCGACGACGACGATGACGTTGTCGGTGGCGATGATGGCGTTGGCGGAGGCGATGATGACGTTGGATTTGGCGGCGATGACGATGACGTTGACGGTGGCGGAGGCGACGATGGCGTTAGCGACGACAATGGTGGCGTTGGCGGCATCAACGATGGCGGCAACGGCGGTATTGGTGGCGGCTAAGGCGGTATAACGAGCGGGAGCGCGCCGATCTTTTGGTACAAACGGTCGAATGACTTATCGAGACAATCGAATGCTTTCAGGATAAGGATGATGCAGCGGTCCCGGAGTATCGACATGAAGTCAGCGGCGGCCGGAGGAACAAATCCTCTGATACCAGTTGGCACATTTCTTTTTGGAACGAGGTGGCGATGGACTGCGAGTCCCCTAAGACTGCGCCTGAACAGGGAATGGAGGGCGGGATCTCTGCTGAGCGGTAAAATAACTCAAAAAGCTCGCCACCAGCAGCATATTCCATCGGTTCCAGCAAGAGAAATGATCGGTCTGCCCTTAGTGAAAATGAGGAGGAGAAAAATAATTAGATTTTCAAATTCTTTATTTGCCGATAGCCAAAACAGTCTACCCATATACGGGGATATCTAGAACCTTCCACTCCGCCGACGTGGTCGGTTTCCTTCCGATCGATTGCAAATGTGTGTGGGCCCTCACGTGTCAGATCCACTCGATTTCTTCATCTTGATTTTTTATATATATATATCTTAATATATCGCCTTAGCCGCCGTACCATTTTTAGGAAAGGCTAGTCCGTAGTCTCACACGGGTCTCCTCTTTATCAGATCAGATGTTTTTTCGCCATGTAATATTTCAGATTCTCAGGCCATTTTCAGGGTAAAGCTGCGAACCTGGATCATCCATGGTGCCGCTCCGGAGTATAGTGAAGAATGAGTTCCCGGAGGAGTACGCGCCGGCGGGAACCTCGTCCGTCTCCGGCGTTTTGGATTCATCGGCCGCGCCAAAGTCGTTGGAGGGTTTGCAAGAGACTGGGCCACCGCCGTTCATCACCAAAACTTACGACGTTGTCGACGACCCGATTACGGATCAGGTGGTTTCATGGAGCAGGACGAATAATAGCTTCGTTGTTCGGGACCCGCATTCTTTTTCTTCGACTTTACTTCCCAGATACTTCAAGCACAGTAATTTCTCCAGCTTCGTTCGCCAGCTCAACACCTATGTAAGTTCTCGATCCCAATAGTCGACCATTGTCTTTAAGTTCCGGTTTACCCTGATTTCTAAATTTGGGCAAATTGAACGGACAAGCAGCCAATGACTAGTTTTCTTTCATTAGTTATGCTCTTGTTTTGATCAGCAGTTAATGAGCCATGCTTATTTTAATGCTTTGTTTTTGGGGAATCGTGGGAAAACGCAATGCAGTCAAAATTCAATATAGTCAGTAATCGTTTGTTGTTGTTGTTGTTGTTGTTGTTGTTGTTGTTGTTGTTTACTCAAATATTATAGAAGTAGATGAAGAAAGAGGAAGGATGAATGAAATTGAATATGGACTTTTCGTATGCCTATAGCTCTGCAAACCACATTATGGAGGTACATGGTATATTAATCATCTACTCAACCTTCTCCCTTTCTTTTTTGCTTATGAGCCTTGAAACAGCTAATGGATGTTACATTTTTATTGCCATTTCAATACTTAAGGTGGGTTCTCATGATTTGACTTATAAAGCATTATGGAAAATCTGCCTGTTATTCATGTCCATCAAATTTATTAATGTAGATGGAGGGGAAAAATCAGCCTGCATTTGAGGAGAGAGTTGCTATCTGAATCCCCTTGAAGGTAACGCTATAAAAACCTCATGGTCAAGGTTTAAGGTTTAGGCTTGCATTTGCGAAGAGAGTTTCTATGTGAATCACCTTGGAGGTAACTCTATTAAAAGTTTAAAACTAACTGACTTGAATTTATATGGAGTTTGGATAGCAGGATAAAAAAAGCAGTGCTTGGGGCTTTAGTTCAATTTCTACTTTTGTTGGATAATTTACTGGGATTAATGAGTATACTTATTTTAATGCTTTTTTTTATAAAATAGTAGGAAAACACTGTTGGGCTTTGTGCTCAGTTATTATGTTGTTTTTATGTGTTTGTAGGGGTTTTATTATGCGTCCTTCATTAGGTTTTATTGTATTTTATCTTAGTCCAAGTGTCCTGGATTTACGTTTTTGCCCCATTGTATCTTTTATTTAAAGGACTCCTTGGGTCTTGCTATGGAGGAAGAAGAATTCTATCCCTTTGAAGAATAAAAAGGAATGAGCAGGAAAAATTAGCTTGCATTTGAGGAGTGAGTTGCTATCTGAATCCACTTGGAGGTAACTCTATAAAAACTTCATGGTCAAGGTTTAAGGTTTAGGCTTGCATTTGCGAAGAAAGTTTCTACGTTAATCACCTTGGAGGTAACTCTATTAAAACTAACTGGATTGAATTTATATGGAGTTTGGATAGCAAAATAAAAATCATAGTGCTTGGGGCTTTAATTCAATTTATACTTTTGCTAGATAATTTATTGGATTAATGACCATACTTATTTTAATGTTTTATTTTTGAGAAACAATAGTGCACAACCCTCACATTTCCCGAGTCGGTGTGACCCGACCCGGATGAGGCCAAGATTACGAAGGTGATCGAGACGAGCAAAACTACCGCATGGAGACGGCGAAACCGACTAAGGCAGGGCAGATCCGGGAGAGTGGAGGGGCTGCCCCACTCGCCCGCCCAAGAGGCGAGTGGGGAGCTGCCCCACTCGCCAGCCGAAGGGGCGAGTGGGGCGCTGCCCCACTCGCCAGCCTAAGGGGCGAGTGGGGCGCTGCCCCACTCGCCAGCCTAAGGGGCGAGTGGGGCGCTGCCCCACTCGCCAGCCTAAAGGGGCGAGTGGGGAGCTGCCCCACTCGCCCGCCTAAGAGGCGAGTGGGGAGCTGCCCCACTCGCCCGCCCCTGGGGCGAGTGGAGTGCCTTCCACTCGCGGCCAAGCTTGCGAGAGGATCGGCGTCCACTCGCGCAGGCAAGGTGGTCTTGGTTTAGGTCGTCCCCTCTCATTTGGGGTATTTTTGCTATCCGCAGTCCGATTTTTGCTATTCGCAGTCCATTTTTGGGAAAGTCTATAAATAGACCCCCATGGGCACCTTGGGAAGGGTTGGTTCCTACCCCCTCTCTCGCGCGTGAGCAAGCACTACCCCTCCCCTCCCCTTGACGTTGAAGGTGGTCGGTGAGGTGTTCCTTAGTGCCCTCCAAGGTGCCCAGGCTCAGCATTGGCTTGGGAGGGGAAGCGCTCTAAGATCTTCCGGGTATGTGGTGGGACCTCCTCGCTGAAGCTTAAGGGGTTCATTTCTAGATTCAAGTGTTCTTCAAGGGCAAGTTCTCCTAGTTCCTAGCAACCGGTCAAGGGTCTGGGCTTAGGTCAAGTAAGGGTTAGTCGCAACCCCCTTTCGAACGCTGAAACCGGGAAACTGGTTTCAACATTCTGGTGCGGTGAGCGTGGAAGCGACTAATTCGGAAACCTCTGAGCCAAGTCCCATGGCTGGAAGCGACGAGTTGGGAGACCCGCCTCCGCCTTGCGAGTATGTGAAGAAGAGCGACTTCGACGAATTCAGCAAAAAGATCCTGGAGTTCATGCAGGCCATGTCCTCCGCTCGCGGCGAGTGCTCAACACCGCCTGCACCTAGGATCCCCTCACTCCCCCTAGTGGAAGTAAGAAGCAATCAGCAAGGGAAGGAGCCAGCCTCGGAGGAGGGCTTGAGCCTCCAAGCACGGGTGCTTTTCAATAGTTCACCCCGGACCAGCTGCCCAGGCGGGGAGGCGATGGGAACACCTCCCCTCAACCAAGAAGAATGGAGGAGCCCTTTCTGCGAGCTGGTCATGTCAGCTCCCGTTCCGGATGGGTTCCGCGATCCCGCCATGTCCTACTACGAGGGGGATAGCGACCCACTCCAACATCTCCAGTGGTTCGAGGACATGACCTCAATCAGGCAAATGTCGGACGCCTTCATGTGCAGGCTTTTCGCCGTCTCATTCCAGGGGAAGGCGAGGGATTGGTTCCACTCGCTCCCGGCGGGAACAATCTTCCGTTTCGAAGATCTGCGCCGAAGTTTCTTGTTGAGGTTCTCTACCTCGAAGAAGAGGAGAAAGAGTATGGAAGCCTTGTTCGCAGTAAGGCAGAAGCCAGGGGAGTCGTTGGCCGACTACATGGATAGGTTCCAAGCGGAGGTCCTCCTTGTCGTCGAAGTGCCCGGACACACCCTGCAGCTGGCTTTCACCCTTGGGCTGCAGCCGGGGCTGTTCCGGATGAGTCTGACTTGGGACCCCCCGTTGTCTTTCGAGGAGTTAATGAAGCGTGCCGATCGCGAAACCGAGGTTGAAGCTACTAATCAGGAGTTCGTGGCTAGGTTAGCCGAGATAGCAGAGAAGGAAAGGAAAGAGCGTGGAGGAAGAAAGAAGGAGGAAGTGAAGAGTCAGGGACAACAGGGACCTCCCGTTGGGCAGGAGCAAGGCTGGAAGTCGCAACCGACAGCCGCCCGACCAGCTTGGAGGTCACAGGTTGGTCCCCCTCAGGGCCAAGGAAGGGGCCACTTCCAGGGAGGAGGAGGCTATCAGGGGAGGCATGGGCGGTTCCACCCAGCAGGATGGCAACAGGGCCCGGGGCCGCTGCAAGTCCAACCCCTGCAAGCCATGGCCATCGGTCGGAAGAGAATCGGAAGGAAGAGGGGACGTTGGGAGAAGCAGGGGGGCGAGCTGGCGCTGCTATACTGTGACTTCCACCAGCAGGAGGGTCACGCGACCGCAGCTTGCCCCGAGTTCCTCGAGATGAGAGAAGAAGGAAGAACCCCAGCAGGGGGGAAGCAGCTGTGCCTGGAAGGACCTCGGACAGTGGAAAAGGGGAAGAGCAAGGAGGAGGATGATCCATGCGAGGAAAGGGTCGATATAGGGGCCCTAGGAGGGATCGGGGTCATCCACGGGGGAGCAGGCAAAGAGGCCACCCGGAAGGGGAGCCTCCATGCCATATACCGTCGGAGCATTGCCTCGACCTCCCGGTCCCCACCTCCGAGCGAGAAAATTACCTTCTCCATCCAAGACCTGCCGGCCAATGAGGATCCTTTCTGCGACGCGCTAGTCATCAAGGCGGCGATCGAGAACTTCACCGTCTCCCGGATCTTAGTCGACAACGGGAGCTCGGTGAACGTGGTATTCAAGAAGGCCTTTGAAGGAATGAAGGTCGACGCCAAGCGAGTGCTAGCATCAGATGGGCCACTTTTCGGATTTTCTGGGGAGAGGAAGGAGGTGGAAGGGGGAGTCGAACTCCTCGTCACCCTGGGGGGAACTTCAAAGAATTGCCGGTTCGTCATTGTGGACGCGCCGAGCAGTTACAACGCCATCTTTGGGCGTCCCCTCATCAGTGCGTACAAATGCGTGCCGTCCTCCTACCATCAGTGCTTGAAGTATAACTCCGGAAAGCTCCAGGTGAGAGTCAGGGGGGATCCCCGGGAGGCGCGCCAGTGCTACGTTACTGCGGTCAACACAATCGGATGGATGCAAGCAGCCGAAGAAGTGGAAGAAGCAATGGCAGGGATGGCTAGGGAGCAGGCAGCAGAGTGAGCCCAGAACGGGCGAGGTGTAAGGAAGTGCCCAGGGAGGGGCGAGATGTAACGGCATGCCCAGATAGGGGCGAAGTGTAGTGAAGTGCCCGGATAGGGGCGAGATGTAAGGAGGGGCCCAGAAAAGGGCGAGGTGTAACAGGATGCCCAAAGGGGCGTAGCGTAAGTAAGTTGTAATAGGTATGAACGATGAATGGGAAAGGGGTTCTGGAAGAATATCCAGGTTCAAAATCCCTGACTAGAGACCCTCCGTCGGGTTAAGTCATGCCGGCGGAGGGGGGACGTATCAGGTCAACTCGTGGCTTGGTGATTATATTGGGAAGGCGTTGAGTTCCTCCGCACCCGGTTGAGCTAAGACTCCCAGGACATGGATGGGTACTTCCACCTCCAGTCAGATTGGGAAGGCGTTGAGTTCCTCCACACCCGGTTGAGCTAAGACTCTCAGGACGTGGATGGGTACTTCCACCTCCAGTTAGATTGGGAAGGCGTTGAGTTCCTCCGCACCCGGTTGAGTTAAGACTCCCAGGACATGGATGGGTACTTCCACCTCCAGTTAGATTGGGAAGGTGTTGAGTTCCTCCACACCCGGTTGAGTTAAGACTCCCAGGACATGGATGGGTACTTCCACCTGCAGTTAGATTGGGAAGGCGTTGAGTTCCTCCACACCCGGTTGAGCTAAGACTCCCAGGACGTGGATGGGTACTTCCACCTCCAGTCAGATTGGGAAGGCGTTGAGTTCCTCCACACCCGGTTGAGCTAAGACCCCCAGGACGTGGATGGGTACTTCCACCTCCAATCGGTAGGATCCCTGACTAAAAGAGACCACTCCACAGACTCAGTCATATTAACAGATGAGAGACTCGTCGGGCCCGTCAACGGCTCGGTGACCGATTCAAGCAAAGGTATCAACTCCTCAAGTGAGTAAAGAAAAAAAAAATAAGCTGAGACAATTCGTTTAAGATAACTACTGATTCGTTGATAACATGTACTACACGAATTGTTACTTCACTTTTCTAGTACATGCAGGCTTGGGGGAAAAAGGCAAACACAAAAAATACATAGTTCTCAGGAAGAACGAGGGAAAAGAAGAAGTCGCAGGCCGCCCTCACGACCATGGGGAGTAGCCGCTGCTAGGGGGCGAGTCGGACCGCCCAGGTGAAGGAAAGAGCTCGGGTAGGATGTCGCTGGCAGAGACCCCCCTCCAGCTGTCTCGAATAGCGTCCACGTCATGGAGGCGACTCACCAGGGCTCGGGCCGTTGACGCCATGATTTTCCCCCGAGCGCGCTCGACTTCAGCGGGTCGAGATGGGGATGGCCTCGCCGCTCTCAAAGGTGCACCTCCTTCTCCTCCCCCTTCTCTTAACTGCCTATGCGCTTCGGCAAGCTGAGCCCTCAGGTCCTGCATTTCCTGGTCCGACTCCTCACATCGTCTCCTGAGCGAGTCGACGGCACCGGGTCCCTGCAGACCGGCAAGGCAAATAAGTTAGAACCTACGAATAATAAGGAATTAAAAGGAAAAAAGGAAAATTCATTGAGGTGAGCGCGAACCAAGCCCCCGGATGACTCCTCCAGGAGTTTCTCAGCAGTGGCCAAGCGAGCCGCAAGGTCGGTAGCTTTCTCTTCTGCATCCAGCTTCGACGCGTCCGCCCGCACCGACCGTTGCGAGAGACTAAGACCTCGGCGGGCGGCCATGTGGGAAAGTTCGGTCGCGCGGAGCTGAGCCTGGGAGCTCGCATACGCGAGGTCACGCATGGACATCTCCCGGTAAGATGCGGCATCCTGCCGACCGTAGATGCCATAGGTAAAGCTATACGCCGCACCATCCGCGGTATCTCCCTCAATCCACGAAGGCCGCTGGGAGGTGAGGGAGACCCGGTTCATCGTTTCGTCCCAGTAGACGATAGGTTCGCCTAGAGGGTCCGTGGCCTTTCCCCCCATCTCAAAGTTGGGATGATTGGCCAATGCGTTGGGGTCACTCGGTTGCCCCCTCTCCCTAGGCAGTGCCCTGGAATCCCTCCGGCAAACTGCCTTCCCCCGCCGCATCCTCGGCTCTTTCGGTGGGGAGGAGGGCGCTCCCTCCTCAACCACCCGCTCCTTATCCCTCCTCTGACCCGACCCAAGCATCTTCGGAGCCGAAGTCGAATCAGCCGCAACCTCCTCGTTGAGCCCCTGGGCGGAGGAGTAACTTCCTCCTGCGGAGGGAAGGCGTCGAGGAAGGGACCGAACACCTGCACAAGTTGGGACGAGTTGAGCGGCAATGAGAGGAAATGAGCCATAAGAAAGATAAGTTGTCAAGGTCCAAGTACCTGCCCCCGCTTCCACGTAGATGAGTTGGTTGATGTTCTTCCGGAGGTGATCAACCTCAAAGCTCGCACCCTTAAGGAAGCGGTGCAGCTCGGCAGCCTCCCCACGTAGTGAGGGGGGTTTACAAACCTTCTCGGACCTCTGTATGGGGGAGAAGGGGATGCCGTCCAGGTCACCCCGAACGAACACAAATGACTCATTCCAGTGGTGGACCTTGTTTGAGGTCTCGTGCACCTCCATGTGTGTGCCGGTCAGAAAGCACACCCCGTCAGCGGTCGCTCGGAAGGTGAAGATCTTGCGGAACACGTTCAGGTCAAACATCACCTTCTCCTCCCGCAAATAGCATGCGTAGGCTGTTAACATCGAGATCGCATTTGTGTTAACCTGAGCCGGGACTACGCCAAAGTAGTCCAGGAACTCCTTCACCTCAGGCCACAAGGGCAGTCGTAGCCCAGCCTCGAAGTGAAGGAGAGGGAATGCAAGCCAGTTGTCGTAAAAGGAGTTGACGGTCTCACCCCCTGATGGGCATATGCATTTCCACCCTTCGGGAAGGTAGGAAGTCCTAAAGGCGGAGAGCTCCTCCTTGGATACTCTCCCTACGGGGAAAGAACTCTCCGAGAAGTTGGCCGCATTTTGTTCCCGACCATTCCTCTTGACAGTTGAACGGTTGGATGCCATCGTGTAGGAGTGGAAGGAAAGAGTAGAGCTGGATCTGGGAGAAAGGCAAAGCAAGGGAAGAAATGAAGGTGAAGGTCCAAAGGGGGAAGGAGGGCGTATTTATAAGGGAGGGGTAAAAGGGGAGGCGAGTGGATCATGGGATCCACTCGCCCAAGGGCATGAAGGGGGGGTGGACCAGGTGGTCCACTCGCCCCGGGCGAGCGGACCGCAAGGCCCGCTCGCCCCGAGCACAGGCGAGTGGACCTTGAGGTCCACTCGCCCGGTGCACGGGAGCGGACCTCATGGTCCACTCGCCCGGCAGAGGAGGGAGGGCCTCGCAGCCCTCTCCCCTAAGGTAGCAATGCGGACCGAAAGGTCTCTTCGCCTACGTCTCCCCCCTAACACACCACCCAACTGCTTCGCCCTCGGACCGTCCACCCGAGGTCCCTATCCCCCGCTTGTTACTCCACTGTCTCAGTGTTGCTGCGCTCACCCTGCATGAAAGTTAGCCAAATAATGACAGCTCAACTGAGATATAACTCGGCAGAGTTATTAAAACAAACATGACATAAACATGACGAAACAAATAGTCCGGCCGCGGAACAGACGAGCTGCTGCGACGTGTCGATCCTCATTATTACATGACAAATAATACATCCCCAAAGGGGTGGGGTGGCTAACGCGCCGTCCACTTCCAGAAGCCCTGGTCCAGGGTGAAGGGCACCCCCCCGCGCGTGGATTCAAAGCATGCCTTGGCAGAGGAGAGCTCTTCGGTCACGGTACGCACGGAGGCCTCCACCCGGCGAATGTGATCCTCGAACGGTGTCGTCATACCGCCAAATGCGAGCCGGACCTCCCCTCGTAGGAGATTGAGTTCAGCCTCCAGCCTCTCCACCCGACGCTCCAGCACGCCAACACGGGCGAGGGGGTCGGGTCCAGAAGATAGCCTCCCCTCCCGCAGCTCCTGGGTAAGAGTCTCCAAGCGGCTCAGACGGACGAAGACGTCGGGACGGTCCCCGACGGGCTCCGAGATTGCAGTAGGAGAGTGGGGTGGCGGCGAGACTTCCTTTCGGCTCGACTGACCCGTCGAAGTCTTGCCCCCTCCAGCAGATGAGTCATCGTGAGCAGCCGAGAGGGCGGCAGGTTCCCGGACGAGAGAGATAGGACCCACCCGAGCGTCTGCACCCGTCCCCTCTACCACTCTTTGGATCCCTTCGAGATCATCCGCGAGAAGCTGTGAACAATGAAAAAGCGCGTTGTCATGGACAGATATAACCACAAGTGTGAAGCAGGAAGGAGGAGAGGACCGATACCATATCCATATCCAGTCCGCGGGCAAACTCGGTCACCCCATGAGAGGATGATGACGCAGCCTCCTTCACCAGCTCGGGGCGGGGCTTCTTCCGAGGCGATCGCACCGCATGGCGGGTGGGAGAAGGCGGAGGGCCATGGACCAGAGCTTTAAGCTCCGTCACGTCAGATGAACCCTTCCCAGCAAAGTCTTTGAAGCGAGCCCTGAAGTCTCGAGGTGGATCCATCTCGTTTGAAGAGGGAGTGGGGGAAGCGCTCAGGAAGGGTGCTCTTCTTACCCTCCTCTTCGAGGGGTCTTATATAGCTATCAAGTGGAACCCTCCAAAGATTCCCTCCGGGTCCCACCCACTCGTTCAATAAGTTGGTTGGACTTTCTTTCCGAGCTTGAGTCAAGCTCGCAAAGAGCGGGGATTGTGTACAACCCTCACATTTCCCGAGTCGGTGTGACCCGACCCGGATGAGGCCAAGATTACGAAGGTGATCGAGACGAGCAAAACTACCGCATGGAGACGGCGAAACCGACTAAGGCAGGGCAGATCCGGGAGAGTGGAGGGGCTGCCCCACTCACCCGCCCAAGAGGCGAGTGGGGAGCTGCCCCACTCGCCAGCCGAAGGGGCGAGTGGGGCGCTGCCCCACTCGCCAGCCTAAGGGGCGAGTGGGGCGCTGCCCCACTCGCCAGCCTAAAGGGGCGAGTGGGGAGCTTCCCCACTCGCCCGCCTAAGAGGCGAGTGGGGAGCTGCCCCACTCGCTCGCCTAAGGGGCGAGTGGGGAGCTGCCCCACTCGCCCGCCCCTGGGGCGAGTGGAGTGCCTTCCACTCGCGGCCAAGCTTGCGAGTGGATCGGCGTCCACTCGCGCAGGCAAGGTGGTCTTGGTTTAGGTCGTCCCCTCTCATTTGGGGTATTTTTGCTATCCGCAGTCCGATTTTTGCTATTCGCAGTCCATTTTTGGGAAAGTCTATAAATAGACCCCCATGGGCACCTTGAGAAGGGTTGGTTCCTACCCCCTCTCTCGCGCGTGAGCAAGCACTACCCCTCCCCTCCCCTTGACGTTGAAGGTGGTCGGTGAGGTGTTCCTTAGTGCCCTCCAAGGTGCCCAGGCTCAGCATTGGCTTGGGAGGGGAAGCGCTCTAAGATCTTCCGGGTATGTGGTGGGACCTCCTCGCTGAAGCTTAAGGAGTTCATTTCTAGATTCAAGTGTTCTTCAAGGGCAAGTTCTCCTAGTTCCTAGCAACCGGTCAAGGGTCTGGGCTTAGGTCAAGTAAGGGTTAGTCGCAACCCCCTTTCGAACGCTGAAACCGGGAAACTGGTTTCAACAAATAGGAAAACACATCGTAGGCGATCATGTGCGCACCTTCCCTGATTTATACCCAAGCTCATTGCTGAGCTCTTTAAGCTGGTCGTCTAAGTGAGCCCTTTTGTCAACGTTTAACCCTTGTCTCCATTAGACTCCTTCCTTCATTAGGCCAACGACTTACAATGACTCACAATGAGCCAAGTCTCTTCTTCTCTTGCTTTTCCTCTTTATAGAAACATGACTGAACATACACTTATTATGTTTCCCTCTTTATAGTGAGTTAACTTAACAAAGGTAAAAAACATGAACATGTACTTATTATGTTTCCATCTTTATTGCTAGTCAACTTAACAATCTTCCTCGAAGCTGTCCATAATGATTGATTACTTTCATCTTCACTTCTACAATTTTCATCACAACTAATTAAAATTCACTTATTAGTTTTTGCATCCAATTTTGTTCTTTGTGATGCAGAGTGCAGACTATTACAAATGTAGAAGAAGCAGGGGCTGGAGAGTGAAACGACCTTATATAGATGAGGGAGGGCACACTTAATAAGAAGATACGCTCATGAAAACCGACCTTGTTCCCAAGGTCGAGCTCCAAATATTTTTCGGGATCTTTAAGCATGTCAACAACGTACATCTTTTGGATGTGAGTCGACAGTCATGAGCGCGACAAAGAACATAAGTGATGAGTTGCATAAAATGCTAGAAGAAAGTTGGGTGGAACTTGTGGTAACATGGGTTGATGAGGAAAATAGGTTGTGGCAGTTAGAAGGTGCATGGAAGGAGCATAAGTAGCATGCGGTGTGGGGCCCATCGCCCAAGAGAGGGAAAATAATTTTTCATCTCTACCCAAGATAAAAGCCTCTTAAGTTGATGAACCAAAGACTCTTGAGAAGAGATGAGGCTCAAGATCCAACAAGAAGATTGATTGGCCTAACCTTGAATAGAAGTCATAGAGCAAATGTACCCTATGCAAGTCACAAACAGTACGCCATTTGGTGCTAGTTTTAAAGATTAGGCTCTTCTGGATCCAAAAGAGAAATTTGTGAAATATATCCTTAGCTTTTAGGAAATATTAATAGATACAATACATGAATGATGAATCACCTTGGATAAGTTTGGCGTGTTTATTTTCGTGCATTTAAAGTCGAGCATTGGATAAGCCTTCACAAATTGTAGATACCTCACCTAACAAATTTGTAAATTGTGATATGCTCAAATAGATTATAAAATGTTACTCTTTGAGGAAAATTCCACCTTTATATTTATAATCGTCCTGTCTTCCAAGCCTTCATATTTTTGGAGTACCGATTAATCTAACCATCATGTTACTGCCAACAATATCTCATAAACCATTGCCATTGAGAGACCTCTTTCATGACCTTCAAATATTATAATTGGAAACAGTGAGGAATTTAACACCAAAATAGACAACACTACCATCAACACCCATCTTCCAAAGAAGGAAAGCAAATTCTCATCACCAAGGGAAATTTTAATACACCCTACCACTTTTTTTTTTGGATACAATGCAAAGATAATAGTGAGAAGACAGTCTCACTAGCTTAAGTTCCCACAAGTAGAGGAAGAACGTCACAAAATGGTGGAACTCACAAATTCACAATTTTACTAATATGAAGAAGTATAAGAAGATATATATTTGAGATGATCTCTCTGCATTTTCTTTTTGGATCATACTAAAAAGATCAATTTTATAAGGGCATTAAACATGACCCTTGGGTATCCATCATGCATGAATTAACCTTAGTTAACATAGCATAGCTCAAGGGGAACCAAACTGTACTTGCAAGGTTAGAAATTCCCCTGTTCCCAAACGTGACATTGCAACCTAACTCAAATGTGAAAAGTATGATTATAGCTCTTAAGTGAAGCCAAAATGCAACTTAATTATGGTGAAAAGTAGGTGAGGGTTGACTAGGATATCACCTCTCTAAATTGTATTTGCAAGGTTAGACATTCCCCTGCTCCCAAACATGACATTTTAACCTAACTTAAATGTGGTGGAAAGTTTGACTATAGCTTTAACTGAAGCCAAAGCTTAACTTGATTATGGTGAAAAGAAGGTGAGGGTTGATTGAAGCCAAAGCTTAACTTGATTATGGAGAAAAATTGGTGAGGGTTGACTAGGATGTCACCTCTCCAAGTGACGTGTCGCACCTTAACCTGATTTTAATGTAAACTGGGCAAGGGTTGTTTATCCTCTGTATTAAGATTTTATTTGCTACATGAAATTTGAGCTTTTGAATGAAAAAAGGGAATTAATGGACCTAATATTAGAAGAACAATATAATTTTTTTGCAAGAAATTATGTAGAAAGGTGAGCAAATTTGAAGGCATTGGAAATGTTAGAGGTTGTGAAAATTAATAATATGAATCAAATTCAGAATGATGGACAAATATTAAAAAGAAAGAAGTATTGATGTGGATGTCATTATTGATAGTGTGATTACTATTAAGATAATTGTTTGGGAAGACTTTATAAATGTGTTTAGTGCTTATGGATAAATTAAACAATTAACTTTGGATTGAGATGGATACATCATTACTATGCACACTTGAGAAAGAAATGATACTTAGTGGTGGTGGCTTAACTGGAAATATAGTTTTGGGTCATGTAGCTAATTAAATGAGGAGCGGTTTTCGTGAATTAGTGGAGAGGAAAATAAGGGAGTCGAGGGGAAAGATCCGCCGGTTAAGAGGAGTTAAACCTTTCCATTTTAAAAAATATATATATTATTTATTAAAACACTATCAAGTTAAAGAGTTGAGACTAAATTTCACGCGTACCCCTAAATTGGGCCGGAAAAAATTTAAAAGTCGAAAGATTGCCCGAAAAGCGTGCACCATTGATTGTAATAAGCCGTAACTTGGCGACGTTTACTCGACCAATTTTATTTGCGAACGAATCCTGAAATTAAATTGTGCACTTTAAAATTTAAGGATGTTACATGATGCACCATTAGTATTGCTTCAAATCGCTTATAATTGTAAACAAAATGAAATAAATTTCACAAAAAAATGTAGAAGACAACCTAGTACATTTGTGCTTGTATAATTTGTAGTTTCATGTGAGAGAAAGTAATGCCTGAACCATGTACTTATATTGGTACTTGAATAATCACAATGCTCCATGTGGTGAAAAGACCAGGCGACGGAGATCAATCGCGCCTCATTTGGACGGTTTTTCATTTTCGACATTGTACGATCGGAGCCCGTGATTTTGACTTGCTCGATTTTTCCTATTTTTATGTACTTTTATTTTTCTGAGCTTTATTTAGAGAGTTAGGTTAAGTTATATGATCGGACGAATACGGTTGTCAGATATAGTTAACCTAAAACTCCGCCTTTTTGTTTCACCATTAGGTTACATGAGAAGGGATCAAGAGTTGGGCTTCATTCGATAGCCGTTCGGTCTTCCACTTCCGCGCGGCACTGAGGATCCCACAAAAGGTTGTGCCATCATGATCGTCCATAGGTGGATCACTGCCAAGCGCCAAGAGAGAAATCAAATGAGAGATCAGCGGAGTAATCACTTACACCATAAATTCTGTTTCCTTTAAGAACAAGGATTTTGAAGAAGTTTTTTCACCTGCATTATTGCATATGTGGTGATGTTTTTGATGCATGGTTTTAGGCTTTTTTTTAGAATGTTTAGAGTTCAAGAATACTTCAACCTTCCAAGACCATATGAGAAGATAGAGGAGTTGCTATGAGAAGTGAGAACTGAGAACGAAAAAGCTGGAATTACACGGCAAAAAATAGAAATTAGTTCCCACTGACGCTCGGCAACAAAGAGGAGATGACGAGAAGTAGTACATATAGCGAAGTACAGACAATCCTAAACTAGATTATCCTTAGTTACTAGCCCACTATGCATCACACGTTACTTTTTAATATTCTTCTGTTAAATGGAAGATCCAACGTTTCACAATTGTTGTTAGAATCACCAGAGTAGAAGAAACAAGATCATATGTAATCTGATTATTTTCGGGCAATCCAAAAGCATTGTAGATCGAAACAATCATGAGTTACCAACCTTTCGGTCAAGTGAAATTATACTTGTATATGGCATTATGGTCCAGTTTTGGCTTCTGATTCCCTTGGATTTACACCTAAATTTGAGTTATATATTGTATGAATTTGCATGATTCTGTACATCTTATTGTAGACTTGTTTGGGTAATGCAGGGTTTTAGAAAAGTTGATCCAAATCAATGGGAATTTGCAAATGAGGGTTTCCTGAGAGGTCAAAAACATTTGCTCAAGACTATAAAGAGGAGAAAGGCAACCTACCACCCTCAATATCATCAGCACATGACTGGCCCACGCCTTGAGGTTGGCCATTTCGGAATAGAGGGAGAAGTAGAGAAACTGAAGCACGATAAGCGCATTTTACTGGCCGAGTTGGTGAAACTAAGGCAAGAGCAGCAAAACTGTTGGGCAAATCTAAAATCCATGGAAGATAGGCTGCAAGCGACCGAACAGAGGCAGCAGCAGATGATGGCTTTCTTGGCCCGAGCGATGCAGAGCCCGCACTTCTTGCAGAAGTTGGTTCAGCTCAGAGACGCCATGTCTAGGAAGCGGAGTAGACCAATAGAGGTAGCGGCCGATCCCGCCGACGCTGAAAGCAGCACGCTCGATACGCTCCAGGCGCCCACAAGATTCAATTATCGAAGATCACACGACGTATATGGCTGCAGCGGTCCTGAGTTTGAAAGCTTAGTGCTGGGAATTCATGATCTGAGGAGGGTTTGCGAGGAAGAAGATGAGCGGCACAGCAGGCAGCAGGAATGGAAATCCTACGAGGAGCTGAATGATGAGTTCTGGGAAGAGCTGCTCGAAGAAAGTAGGGGCGGGGAATGAAATGGGCGTGATGATGAGGCTGCGGTGAATCTGCTGGTTCATACAATGAGCAAAGTATGGTATTATCCCGAACCAGTTCGTAGTCGCTAACATCAACTGTATAAAAACTCGTCTATTGTGATGGCATGTATGCAGAGCAGAAGATTCTAAGATAAGAAGGTGGATGATGAGTTCTATCAGGGGCTGCTTAATGTAAGTGCGAGCTCGAGGAAGTGCAACAAATCATTTTGGTATGTTATTGTATAAAAACTTTTCTATTGTGCGGCGTTTTTGCTCCGGTGAGTTTGGACAAAAACGTCACTGTCATAAAAAATGTGTTTGGCACGACGAAAGACACCAAGGAAAAAGAACTAATTTTGAACATAAAAGTGGACGGTGTTTCTTAGGTGAGGCCTGACGTTCACGAACGACGGTTCATAACCACCGCGCTCACGACCGCCGCCGTTGTGCCAACCAGCCCTGTATATTTATTCTCTTTTTATCTCCATCTTAGAAGCCTGCATTTCTATCACTATTCATCGAACCATCCCGCCTAATTCAAATTTAACACAAATAGCTGTGTCGACTGTATGGGTGTAGAAATGGAAAAAAATTAAGGTGCGTTTCTCCCACTTAGTTTTAGGTGGGAGAAACAATACAGCCGTACGATCTGGTATCCTACGGAGGAGTTGTTTTCGCAGAATACTGCAGTATTCTAAAAATACTGTCAGTATTTTGTTCAATCATGTTGTTTTTGCAAGAACCAACGGTTTGATGCGCGCGAGCACTGTGATTGTTGAAACCAGAGAACTGGATTCGACGTTCGCAACGGGTATGCAGCTGACCCATACTTCCCCTGAGCTAGAACGCGTGACCGGTCGCTGAGAGTCGAAGGACCTTGCACCGAAGAAGACTTGAAGCCCAAAACAGACCCCTTGAGCTGCAGCGAGGAGGTCCCACCACAAATCCGGAAGATCAAAGAGAGCTTCCCCTCCTAAGCCAATGCTGAGCCTGGGCACCCTGGAGAGCACTAAGGAGCACTTAACCATCAACCTTAGCTGACAGAGGGCTGGAGTGTTTGTTCACACGTAACACGCGAGGGGGAGAAGAAGAGAGGTCCCTCCCAAGGTGCCCATGGGGGTCTATTTATAGACTTCTGAAATTGGGTTGCAGATAGCCAAATTTTTCTATCCGCGGCTCAACTATGAATCCAAACCAACGACTACGACCGAGACAGGATGGGTGGGGGTGGGGTGGGGGGGGGGGGGGGGGGGGGGGGCGAGTGGGACTCAAGACGTCCACTCCCCCCTTGCCGGGGGCCGGGGGAATGGACCGAGTGGTCCACTGCCTGGGTTGGGCGAGTGGACCACTCGGTCCACTCCCCATAGGGGTGAGTGGACCCATGGTCCACTCGCCCAAATGCCCGGGGCGAGTGGACCACGGGTCCACTCACCCTTCACCCCGGGCGAGTGGACCATGGTCCACTCGCCACCCCCCGGACGAGTGGACCATAGGTCCACTCCCTCGGGGTTGGGCGAGTGGACCAGTGGTCCACTCGCCCCTGCCTTGTGCGAGTGGACCACTAGGTCCACTCGCCCAAGCGGGGAAGTGGACCTACAATCCACTTCCCCTTCCCCCGGGCCTTACCTCACTAC
This sequence comes from Dactylorhiza incarnata, assembly GCA_033032865.1. NCBI lineage: Eukaryota > Viridiplantae > Streptophyta > Magnoliopsida > Asparagales > Orchidaceae > Dactylorhiza > Dactylorhiza incarnata. The sequence goes on along the minus strand of JAWHQI010000309.1, from coordinate 1,930,848 downwards.
TTTGGTCGGTTTCAGTTGCCTCCAATCGGTCAATTTGCTTGTTCCGGCCACATTCACTATTCACCTTGGTCTCGACGAATTACGGGTTATACACAATTCCCGCTAAAAACAATGGATCACCCATGGTTCGGAGAGACGGGGGTTGAGAACGCGGTTGTTGAACTCTTTAAATATGGTTCAATCTGAACTAAGCGCAAGAATGACAAACCTTTCTCCCTCCCGTGAACCGAGCTCAACTGGAGGTGGAGAAAGCTCAACACCTCTAGTCGAGCTGAACTCTACCTGAGGTGGAGGGAAACTCAACACCTCTAGTCGAGCTGAACTCAACCTGAGGTGGAGGGAACTCAACACCTCTAGTCGATCTGAACTCAACCTGTGGTGGAGGGAAACTCAACACCTCTAGTCGAGCTGAATTCAACCTGAGGTGTAGGGAACTCAACACCTCTAGTCGAGCTGAACTCAACCTGAGGTGGAGGGAACTCAACAACTCTAGTCGAGCTGAACTCAACCTGAGGTGTAGGGAACTCAACACTTCATAGGAGCTTAGCTCAACTGGAGGCGGAGGACTTCGACACTTCCTAGGAGCTTAGCTCACCCGAAGGTGGAGGAACTCGACGCTTCCTAGGAACTTAGCTCAACTGGAGGTGGAGGACTCAACACCTCTAGTCGAGCTGAACTCAACCTGAGGTGGAGGGAAACTCAACACTTTCTAGGAGCTTAGCTCAACTGGAGGTGGAGGACTCAACACTTCATAAGAGCTTAGCTCAACTGGAGGCAGATGACTTCAACACTTCCTAGGAGCTTAGCTCACCAAGAGGTAGAGGAACTCGATGCTTCCTAGGAGCTTAGCTCAACTGGAGATGGAGGACTCAACACCTCTAGTCGAGTTGAACTCAACCTGAGGTGGAGGGAAACTCAACATCTCTAGTCGAGCTGAACTCAACCTGAGGTGGAGAGAACTCAACACCTCTAGTCGAGCTGAACTCAACCTGAGGTGGAGGGAACTCAACACCTCTAGTCGAGTTGAACTCAACCTGAGGTGGATGAAACTCACCACTTCTAGTCTAGCTGAACTCAACCTGAGGTGGAGGAAACTCAACACCTATAGTCGAGCTGAACTCATCATGAGGTGGAGGGAACTCAACACCTCTTAGGAGCTTAGCCCAACTGGAGGCGGAGGAACTTGCAAGAGCCCGTGCACCGGTCTCTCTTCTCGGGGAGTTAACCAACATCTGCCTCGCCGAGTGAGCTTCCCTGCCGCTGGCATCAACAAGCCCGGTCAACGGTCTCTAGTCGGGGCTTTAACCAACCTCAGTTCTCAGTGGTTAGAATAACTATTTTAAGCAAGAGTAAGAAGTCTTTCCGAGAAGAATTTCAATATTTATTAAGGATAAAAACATTTTAGATCGCCGTCACTCCAAGTATTACCAAGGGGGATCCCCTCAACATTTTGAAGGTGACACCCCTCTGACTTCAGGGCCTCCAAGATTACATAGGGTCCCTCCCAATTGGGTTGGAACTTTCCTACGTTCGTCGACCTTCCCGCGACGTCGACCTTTTTGAGGACTAGATCTCTCGGGACGAATTGCTTGATTATAATGTTTTTATCAAAGTACTTGGTCATTTGACGCTTCATTTCTTCTTGCCGAATCGCTGCAAGGTCCCGGAGCTCCTCAACCATATCCAGGGAGAGCCGTTGTTCCTCCTCATTGTCCATCCTCCATTCTTCGTCCCCTTCCTCGACGACCACGACCCGGGGGGACCTGACCTCGAATCCCACCGGGAGTACGACCTCAGATGCATGGGAGGGCTTGAACGGTGTTTCTCTCGTCGCCGTGTTAGGTGTCGTTCTCAAGGCCCACAAGATTGAGGGATGCTGCTCTACCAAGTTCCCCTTCAAGTTCTCCACCTTTTTCTTCAGCAGGTTGACTATAACTTAATTTGCCGCCTCCACCTATCCGTTGCTCCGAGGATGATGAACGGAGGTGAAGCAGAGGTCAATGCCCAACTGACCACATAAGCTAATAAGTTCTCCGCTAGCGAACTGTGGTCCATTGTCTGTCACTATGACGAGGGGGAGCCCGTACCTGCAAATTATTTCTCCCCAAATAAAATTCTTTATTACCTGCGAGGTTGTTTTCGCCAAAGCCTTATGTTGGGAAAAACTCTTGTAATTTATCTAACAAATTATCTTAAAGTGATTTCATCAGTTAGGATGTATTACCCATACTGCATAGAAAGGGTAAAATGGTCATTGGATGTCATAGGATGTCACACTCACCTTAGAGTGTCAAGACCAGGTCAAGATAAGCACACTTTCAGTTGAGTTAAAAACTTGCGTTGAATAGAAGTCGACGCAACTTCGACTAGAAGTCGACGCAACTCTGACTAAAAGTCGAAGTAACTCAGATTGCCTGTCAAAGTATCAAGTCAAGTCGACGCAACGTCGACAACTGAGTTCAGTCAAAGCTAATAAGGAATTCGAAGCTGCTTCTATAAGAACTCAGAGGTGTGTCGATATGAAGGATAATGAATTCGACGCAGCGTCGAATACAGACAGAAAATGAAGTTTTTTCTGATGTCCTTTCTGGTGCTATTCCAGATGATCTCTAAGGCTGAAATCTGTTTTTTAACGACCCGTTTATTGCCAAGAATGGAATGGAGTATTTCAGAGATATAGACATATAGTAAAGACATTCTTGGAAGTTATTCAAATCAGATGGACGGATCGGGAACATAAATAGAAGGAAATATTTATTGTCCAATGGACATTCCTTCTAAGGACAGTGCAGAAGAAGAAAGAAATTCAAACACAAATAAACAGAGAACAAGTATGTTGAGGATAAAAAGGAGACAACCATTATTCTCTTAGTCATTTTTCTTCTGTCTTCTTCTTCCTCCTCTAGCCCCAAGACACTATAAAGGAATAACTTCTCTGCATAGGAAAACAACACAACAAGCCTGCTGTTTTCTCTTCTACATCATGCAACAACAAGCCAACAAAAGTGCAGAGAGGATCAGGATCAAAGCTCATATCCCTTGCAATCATCATTATCTTAAGCAAGAGTTCCTTATATTCAGATCCTAAAGTATATAGAAGCAACAACATCCAGAGAGATAGCTGCAAAAGGATTCTAACCGAAGAATCATATTCTCTTCTTCCTCATCTTCTACTGTTCTTATTCTGCAACTGTAAAAGAGTTTTAAGAATTCATCTTCAAAGGATTCAATGGTTCTAAGAGTCTCCTTAACAAAAGACTCAGTGGTTCTAAGAGTCTCATTAGTAAAAGACTCAGTGGTTCTAAGAGTCTCCTTATCAAAAGACTCAGTGGTTCTGAGAGTCTCCTTATCAAAAGACTCAGACACAGTTAGTGCAATCCTACCAGGGAGGTAGAAGAGTGGACTACCCACATTTTGGGGAACCACTATAAATTTTTTGTGTCTTTTGTGTTGTTTTTCTGTGCTGTCCCAGTTTACTGTTTTCTGTTATATATTTCCCGTGATTACTTTATTCTGTTTTGGTGTTGGTGATTGCATAATGCTTAATAGTTTTATTGTGTGCACATTTAGTGTAAAGTTTTTTAAAATCTCTATTCACCCCCTCTAGAGAATACTCAGAGACATACTGTGCACTTTCACCTTAATCTCCACCTACTTGGAGAAGTAGTTTATCATGACTAATATGAGCCTTCTTTGACCGTTGGCCTGAGGGAATGAGCCGACCAAGTACATTCCCCAGATGACAAAGGGCCAGGGTGCCGTGATTGTCCTGAGCCTCTGCGCGGGCTGAAGTTGGAGTGGCACGAAGAGCTGACACTTCTTCGCAAACTCCATGGTGTCCTTTCGAAGAGTCGGCCAGAAGTATCCCTGCCTCAGCACCCTCTTCTCTAAGGTCCGACTTCCGGAATGTCTTCCGCACTCCCCGGAGTGGATTTCCTCCAAGACCTTTGGAATTTCATCTTCCGTCACACACCTTGCTAGGAGCGCAGTCAGGGTCTTCCTGTACAAGCTTCCTTCGCGCATCAGATAATAAGCTGACTTGTACCTGAATCGTCTTTTATCCGGAACCCCCTCTGGGAACTCACCTGAGGTCATAAAGAAAATGATCGGATCCACCCATGAGGCTCTCTGATCGATCTCCATCAGCTCTCCTTCCTCGATGGATGGACGGAACAACTCAGTCACTGTTCCTCCCGCGCGGGGGCCGTATTTCGCCAATCGATCTGCTCAGATATTTTCCTCTCTCGGAATATGCTGGATGGAGAAAGGGCGGAACCACCCGATGAGATCCTTAACCTTCACCAGATACTTCTGGAGGGTCGGCTCCTTCGCCTCGAACTCTCCTTGAACCTGTGAGGCCACCACCATCGAATCTGTGAAAACTTTCACATCCCGGATTCCCAGTTTCCTCGCCAGACGAAGCCCAGCCACCACTGCTTCATATTCAGCCTGGTTGTTGGTTACGGGGAATCGGATGTCAATCGCTTGCTCGATCCTTGTCCCCCGTGGTCTGACCAGGACCACCCCTCCGCCGAGGGAATGCCTTCCTGATGCCCCGTTCGCGAACAACTCCCATGCTACCAACTTGGGGGGGGGGGGGGGGGGGGGGGGGGGGGGGGGTTCCGAAACATCCACCTCGGTCACATACTTTGTCAGGAAGTCCGCTACCGCCTGCGCTTTCATCGATAGTCGAGGGACGAAGGTGACACCAAACTCGCTAAGCTCGACTGACCACTTTGCCAACCTGCCTGAGTGTTCCACTCCTTCCATAACGCTGCGAAGGGGGTGATCGCTCACCACTCTAATCAAATGAGCCTGGAAATAGGGGCGGAGCTTCCGGGCTGAGATGATCAAGACAAATGCCAACTTCTCCAGGATGGTATACATGTGCTCCGCCTTTTTCAGTACTCGGCTGACGTAGTAGATCGACAGCTGCTTCTTTCCCTCCTCCCGAACCAGGACCAAGCTCACCACCTCAACCCCTACCCCCAGATAAAGAAAAAGGTCTTCTCCTTCTCTCGGTCCCTGGAGCAATGGAGCTTGCGTCAGTTGTTCCTTCAATGCCTGAAAAGCATTCTCGCACTCTGGTGTCCACTCAAACTTCTGGCCCTGGCGCAGGGCTTTGAAGAAGGGAGATCACTTCTCCCATGCTCTGGAGAGAAACCGACTCAACCCTGCTAACTTCCCTGTCAACCTTTGAATCTCCTTCGCACTCCTTGGCGACTCCAACTCCAGGATGGCTCTGACCTTGTCTGGATTGGGCTCGACCCCCTCCGGGGTGAGTAGGTGACCAAAGAACTTTCCTCGGCTCGCTCCGAAGACACATTTAGAAGGGTTAAGTCTCATCTTGAACCTCCGAAGGGTGGCGAAGGTCTCCACCAAATCCTGCAAGTGAGACTTCACGTCCCTGCTTTTAACCACCAAGTCGTCCACATAGACTTTTAAGTTTCTGCCCTTTTGCTCCTTGAAGACTCGATCCATCATCCTTTGATAGATTGCTCCCGCGTTCCTCAGCCCGAAGAGCATCATCTTATAATAATAACACACATCGTCTGTGATGAAGGAAACATCCTTAACATCGGGTATATGCATTCAGATTTGATGGTAGCCAGAGAATGCATCCAAGAAGCTCATCACCGGGAAGCCGACAACTGAGTCTACTAGCGCGTCGATTCGAGGCAAATGGTAGCAATCATTGGGACATGTCTTGTTCAACAGAGAGAAGTCCACACACATTCTCCACCTCTCATCCCCCTTCTTTACCATCACCACATTAAAAAACCATCCTGGATATTGGATTTCTTCTACGAACCCTGCCTCTAGCAACTTCCCTACCTCCTCTCTGATCGGACCGGCGAGGGTGGTCAACACAGCTCTCTTCTTCTGGCGGATGGGGCAGATGCTTGAGTCGAGGTTGAGGCGATGACACGCCACATTTGCATCGACACTCGACATCTCTGCGGAGCTCCTTGCGAAGATGTCCACATTTTGCTGGATACACCTTCGGACCTTCTCCTGGTCCTGCTCGTTTAGCCTCTTGCTGATTTGTATCTTCTCCGGCCTTCCGTTGCCGCTGATGACCTCCCTCTCCTTCACCTCCTTCACCTCCTTTGCCACTTCCAACCTGTCCAAATCTTCCAACACCTGATCTACCTTCTCTGCTTCCCCTTCCCCTGCCAAACGCCACGACTTGCTGGGAGGGGATGGATTCCTTGGCTCTTCACTTCCACTCATGGGACCAACTCAAGGCTTTCTGAACCAGCTGCTTCCACGTTCACCGCACCAGAATGTTGAAACCAGAGAACTGGATTCGACGTTCGCAACAGGTATGCAGCTGACCCTTACTTCCACTGAGCTAGAGCGCGTGGCCGGTCGCTGAGAGTCGAAGGACCTTGCACCGAAGAAGACTTGAAGCCCAAAATAGACTCATTGAGCTGCAGCGAGGAGGTCCCATCACAAACCCAGAAGATCAAAGAGAGCTTTCCCTCCTAAGCCAATGCTGAGTCTGGGCACCCTGGAGAGCACTAAGGAGCACCTGACCGTCGACCTTAACTGACAGAGGGCTGGAGTGCTTGCTCACAAGTAACACGCGAGGGAGAGAGAAGAGAGGTCCCTCCCAAGGTGCCCATGAGGGTCTATTTACAGACTTCCTGAAATTGGGCTGCGGATAGCTAAATTCTTCTATCCGCAGCTCAACTATGAATCCAAACCAACGACTACGACCGAGACAGGAGGGGGGCGAGTGAGTCTCAAGACGTCCACTCCCTCCATTGCCGGGGGCCGGCGGAATGGACCGAGTGGTCCACTGCCTGGGCTGGGCGAGCGAATGCCCTGGGCGAGTGGACCACATGTCCACTCGCCCTTCACCCCGGGCGAGTGGACCATGGCCCACTCGCCACCCCCACCCCCCACCCCCTCGGCGAGTGGACCATAGATCCACTCCCCCGTGGTTGGGCGAGTGGACCAGTGGTCTACTCGCCCAAGCGTGGAAGTGGACCTACAGTTCACTTCCCCTTCCCCCGAGCCTTACCTCACTACTTTGGTCGGTTTCGGTTGCCTCCAATCGGTCAATTCGCTTGTCCCGACCACTTTAACTATTCACCATGGTCTCGACGAATTACAGGTTATACAGTGATCTTAGGTGGGAGAACACGCCTAAAAATATAGAAATGGGCCGGGCCCAGATGTCTAGCCCAGGTTTGCCCAATTTTAGCCCAAATCAGATCTATGGGGCCTCACCGGGCCCCATAAACTAGCTAGCGTATGTAAATATCCAGTGTTTCATAATCGGCGACCTCACAGATGGAATCATTACTAAAGCAAATGAGGGCCTATTTATCGGGACCTCTCTTCTAAGTTTGCGAAATTACAGGTTGCACCACTCAATTTTGAAATTACAAAAATATCCCATCTAAATATACATTTCATGCGCAAAAAAGACTTCGTGGAAATTTATAGGTGTGCATGTATGTGATGAAATCTAAACTGTCAGGGTAGGTTTTTGTAATTTCAAAAATAAGAGGGGTGCAACTTGTAAATATGCTAACTTTTATGAGAAGTTTTGATAATATGTGCATCGTTTTCAATAAAAAAATTTAGTTAAAATACATGCAAGCAAACATGTTGCAAACAGCCATGATTTAATATCCAAGGGGCAGTAACATCCCGCCCTCCGGTGCCATCCATGTCAACACAACGCCGGCGCGGGGAGCGTTTGTTTTGCCACCTTCTCTGGCTCTCTTCCGACGCAGCAGCCCAGCGAATGGAGAAAAGCCATCGTTCGCGAACCCGCCCCTCCCTCCGGTCTGGAACTTCGGTGGCTTTTGTTTCCTCTGCTGCCGCCGGAGAGCCAAACAGAGCTAAGCAGTGTAAGTTCGAGATCGATGCAATCGATGCTGATTGAGCTCCATGGGATGAACAGATAGTAATACTATTTTTTTGAGTTCATGTTAGCAGTCCAATTCTCGCTATTCGTTCCCCAAAAATTGTAAAAATCCTAATTATATTTGCAGTCTAATTCTCGTTAATCGCACCTCATCAAATAACTGTAGGGATAATTCTCTTGTAGGGATATAACCCTCTCACTCAATCTGGGCACACTAGAAGATAAAAATTGTTGCGGGTCGCTTAGGGCTCTTGGTAGACCGGTTCAACTGAACCGCCTTAGCTCGGGAGCAATCTAAGCGCGCAAACAGTCAATTTGAGATTGTTGAGTACACTAGGACTTTTTAGCGTGGAAAACCCGGAAAGGGTGAAAAATCACGTGGTCGGAGCTGTGCCGACCAAACTTCACTATCTCTTGAGATGTTACAACTGGATGCTAAGAGATCGAGTGCGACAGGCCGCTTCTCATTACAATAGTAGAGAGAAAGAGGGAGAGCACTCCGAGGGTGACAGACCACCTCTCGGAAAAACTAAGTACTTTTCCTACGAGTACAGCAGTGAACGAAAGTGAGAAGGCCGTGTCTGCTTTCCAGAGGACAGAAGTGAGACAGCCCTGTCTGCTTTCGAGAGGACAGAAGTGAGACTGTCTTGCCCGCTTTCCTGAGAACGAAAGCGAGAGCCTTGTCCGCTTTCGAGAACGAAAGCGGGAGCCTTGTCCGCTTTCGCGAATAAGGATTTCTCTAAGTCCTCGAAGATGATCTTCAAGCGCCGAAGGAGAAATCCGTGGGAATCTTCAAAGAGCTCTCTCTGGTCTCCAAAGTCCGAATCTTTTAAATGAAGCCTTGGGGGCCTTTTTATAGCTTTTGCCGGGGGTAGCCCGGTAATTTTGCCGTCGTAACCACCATAACCACCTTGGCTGACGAGTCATATTTCTCGATTTGGGGCACTCGGATCACCATTTTTCATAAATGACCGTCTTGCCCTTTGAGGAAAGACGATAAACTGTTCCTGAAAAATGAGAAACTGAAAAGACAAAAAGTGAGCGAGGCGAGGCGTAAAAGTGAACGAAGCCGAGAAAAGCGGACTTCGACCCTTTCCGACGCAGGGATGCGGTTTCGGCTACGTCCTCCGCAGAGGGGGACTGGGCCGCACCTTGCACGGGAGGGTGCGGTTTGGCCGCACCCTCCTACGGCCGCACCCCCCTATGGGGGGTGCGGTTTGGCCGCACCCTCCCCATGGGGGGGTGCGGTTGGGCCGCACCCCCCACGGGGGGGGGGGGGGGGGTGCGGTTTGGACCGCACCCCCCAAGGGGGGGTGCGGTTGGGCCGCACCCCCCAAGGGGGGGGGGGTGCGGTTGGGCCGCACCCCCCATGGGGGGGTGCGGCTTGGCCGCACCTCCCATGGGGGGTGCGGCTTGGCCGCACCCTCCTATGGGGGAGGGTGCGGCTTGGCCGACCCGCGCGTACCCCATGCGGGTGAGGTGCGGGCTAGCCGCCCCCCACTTAGTGGGGCGCGGGCTAACCGCACCCCGGCAGTGGGGTGCGGTTTTGTGCTTACCTGACGCTGTTTCTAGCGCGTCGTTCTTGCGCGGTGGGTCCTCTACTTCCGCGATCCGGGGTTCGACTGGTTCCCCCTCCTCTCTTTGGCGGGGTTCTCTAGACGCACCCCAAGGCCTTTACGGGTACGCAACATAAGCCCCCCAAACTTTCGGAGTCCGAATTTTGTTGCGAGGAGTTCGGAGGTTTTGATTCTTCTGCGGCGGTTTTTATATCTGAACAGCTTGACGGTTTCCTGCAAAACTTTGCGCGGTTCTGAGCCCGCGGCTTTTAGAAAGTTAGATTGCACAAGTCTGGGCTTGCGGCTTTTTTGCACGAGTCTGGCTCGCGGCTTTTTGCACGAGTCTGGCTCGCGGCTTTTTGCACGAGTCTGGCTCGCGGCTTTTTGCACGAGTCTGGCTCGCGGCTTTTTGCACGAGTCTGGCTCGCGGCTTTTTGCACGAGTCTGGCTCGCGGCTTTTTGCACGAGTCTGGCTCGCGGCTTTTTGCACGAGTCTGGCTCGCGGCTTTTTGCACGAGTCTGGCTCGCGGCTTGGCCGGTGAATAGCGTTTGTATTCAAACCGAGGGTGAACGTAAGGGGGGGCAGGCCCCTACGACACCGGGACTTGACGGCGGAGGAGAAGGGCGAGCCTTCAATCGACGGCGATGCAAAGTCCCCGGGGCAGGGCCCCGAAGTAAAGATTTTTCCTTTATTAAATATAGGTGACGAGGTGCGCGTCTATTTTTATAGCAAGAAGTCTTTTTTAAACATAGTTTTTCTAACATAAAACCAGTTCGCGCGAGTCTGGGCTCGCGGCTTAGTACATAACAGAAGATAGGTGCACGAGCCTAAACTCGCGGCTTTTACATAATAAATGGTAAGATAAGTTTGCACGAGTCGGGGCTCGCGGCTTAGTTGACGATAGACGACTATGTTACTGGTAAAAGCGGCGCAGGTTCTGGGCATTCCAGGTCCGTGGTAGAGTCTTTCCTTCTGCCGTTCTGAGCCTGTATGTTCCGGGCTTTACGACCGTAGTGACAACGTATGGGCCTTCCCAGGCTAGTGAGAGCTTATCTCCTTGAGGGCCTTTGTCGGCTGCTTCGATGCTGCGTAGGACGAGATCTCCTACGTTGATTGGCCTGGGTTTCACCCTTCTGTCATAGCCTCGGGCTATGCGCCTTTGGTAGGATGCGGCGCGCTGGGCAGCGTCATCCCGAACCTCGGGAATTAGGTCGAGGTTTTCCCGAAGCAGTCCGTCATTTTCGCTGGGATCGAAGGTTAGCACTCGAGTGCTTGGAACGCCGACGTCGACGGGGATGATAGCTTCGGTACCGTAACAGAGATTGTAAGGCGTTTCTCCCGTGGGGGTCCGCTCTATTGTGCGGTATGCCCACAGTACGTTTGGGAGTGCGTCCACCCATTGTCTTGTCCCCCAGCTTCTTCTAAACGCGTCTTCAATCCTTTGAGGATGGTGCGGTTCGTGACTTCTACTTGTCCGTTGGTTTGTGGATGTGCTACTGCGGTGTGACGGAGGTTGATCTTCAGGTCTTCGCACATTTTGGTGAAGGATTTCCCGGTGAACTGGGTGCCGTTATTGGCAATGATTGTTGCTGGGATGCCGAAGCGGCAGACGATGTTCTTCCAGACGAATTGTTTAGCGTTTTCTTCCGTGATTTTGGCCAGGGGCTCCGCCTCTACCCACTTGGTGAAGTAATCGATGGCCAGGATGATGAACTTCCTTTGCCCGGATGCTAGAGGCAGTGGGCCGAGAAGGTCGATTCCCCACTGCGCGAATGACCACGCACTTTGGAGTGCGGAAAGCGAAACCGGGGGCTGATGGGATGTATTGGCGTGCAGTTGACAGCTCCTGCATTTTTGAACTAGCTCGATTGCGTCCCTTTTCATTGTTGGCCAATAGAATTCTTGGCGTAGTACCTTCCGCGCCAACGCCTTCCCGCCTAGGTGTTCTCCGCAGATTCCCGCGTGTACTTCTTGGAGGGCATAGTCTGCCTCGTCTGTCGGTAGGCACTTTAGATATGGGCCCGAAAATGCCCGTTTGTAAAGTTCTCCGTCTATTACGGTGAATGATGCCGCCCGCATCCGTAACCTTCGCGCCTCTAAGCTATCTTCAGGGAGGTGTCCGTGTTCAAGGTAAGCTCGCAATGGAGTCATCCAGGATAACTCTTCTTGGTGGATGGCGGCGATCTCCCATGGTCCCTGTATGCTTGGGACCACGATCTCTTCAATCCGGCGTCTTCGAGATTGGTAGCTGGATGGTGAAGTGGCGAGCTTAGACTGGGCATCCGCCCTGGAGTTCTGCTCTCGGGGGATGTGCAAGATTTGATGCGTCGAGATTTTCTGAAGGAGCAATTTTGCAAGCGCGAGGTATTTTGCCATATGGTCACTTTTGGCCTCATAGTCTCCTTCGACTTGCGAGACTACGAGTTGGGAGTCGGCGTAGACCGTCAGGTTTTCCGCCTTGCAATCGATGGCGAGCCGGAGACCGGCGATCAGCGCCTCGTATTCTGCAACGTTATTTGTTGCGGGGAACTTTAACTGGAGCCCGTAATCCAAGGTGATCTCGTCGGGGCTTACGAGGAGTACTCCTGCTCCTGCCCCTTATGTTCCTGAGGCACCGTCGACATAGAGTGTCCACCGGGGGCTAGGGGCATCTTTGGCTAGGTTCGTTTCTGGTGGAATGGTGTATTCCACAACAAAGTCGGCGAGTACTTGCGACTTGATGTCAGGTCGCGGTAGGAATTTAATGTCAAACTCGCCGAGCTCTACGGCCCACTTTACTAGCCTCCCCGAGACTTCTGGTTTCTGAAGGATCGCCCGTAGCAGGAGTTGTGTCAACACTTTTACGGTATGAGCCTGGAAGTAGGGCCGAAGCTTTCTGGCTGAGAAGACAAGAGCCAAGGCCGTCTTGTCTGCCGCGGGGTATCTGGTTTCGGTGTCAGTGAGGACTTTGCTGATGTAGTAAATTGGTCGTTGCACCCCCCCCCCCCCCCCCCCCCCCCCCCCCTTCATCCTTTACGAGTACCGAGCTGAGAGCTGTAGGTGATATCGCTAGGTACAAGAATAGGGTCTCTCCCGGGGTGGGTTTTGACAAAAGCGGCGGTGAGGCCAGATATTGCTTGAGGAGTTCGAAGGCCGCCTGGCATTCGTCAGTCCATTGGAAACCGGAGTGGCGCGCTCCCCGGAGGATTTTGAAGAAAGGGAGGTATTTGTCTCCTGTCCGTGATAGGAAACGGGATAACGCAGCGATCCTCCCGTTTAGACGTTGCACTTCCTTGATCGAACGAGGTGGTGACATATCTTCTAATGCCTTGATCTTTTCGGGGTTAGCCTCAATCCCTCGATGGGTTACTATGAAACCCAAGAATTTTCCGGCCGTCACACCGAATGCGCACTTGCTGGGATTGAGCCGCATTTGGAAGCGACGGAGGAGCTGAAAGCACTTTCCCAAGTCTTTTAAGTGGTCACAACGGTGGACGCTCTTCACCAACATATCGTCCACGTAAACCTCCATCGTCTCTCTGATGAGGCTCTTGAAGACCTTGTTCATTAGCCTTTGATAGGTGGCTCCAGCGTTTTTAAGGCCGAAGGGCATTAGCTTGTAGCAATAGACTCCTCTGTCGGTGCGGAAGGCGGTATGCTCTTCGTCCGCCGGGTTCATCCGTATCTGGTTGTAACCTGAGTAAGCGTCCATGAAGCTTAGTAGCTCGTGGCCGGCTGTCGCGTCGACGAGTTGGTCGATCCTTGGGAGGGGGAAGCTGTCTTTCAGGCATGCCTGGTTTAGGTTGCTATAGTCGACGCACATTCGCCACTTTCCCGAGGCCTTCTTTACCATGACTACGTTAGCCAGCCACGTGGGGTATTCTGCTTCTCGTATGAATCCTGCTTCCAGAAGTTTGGCTACCTCCTCCTCGATTGCCTTCAACCGTTCGGGGGCAAAGTTTCTCTTCTTTTGAATCACGGGTCGGCAGGCGGGGTTGATGTTTAGAGAGTGGTAGATGACGTCCGGATCTACTCCTGGCATGTCTTCCGGGCTCCAGGCGAAGATGTCCCCATTTCTTTGTAAGAAGGTCGTAAGCTCCTCTCGTTCTTCTTTCGATAAAAGTGACCCGACTTGAACAGTTCGAGTCGGGTCTTGCTGGGAGAGTGGTACTTCTATTAGCCCCTCAACAGGTGCTCCGCGCTGTAAAGTAGCCTCGTCCCGGAGGTCGAAGTTATTGATGTTCAGAGCGGTCGCCTTTACCGGCTGAGCCTGCTTTAAGTAACAGGTTCGGGCTGCTTCTTGATCTCCTCTCACGATTCTTATGCCGGCGGCAGTTGGGAACTTCATAGCCAGATGCGGAATGGATGGGACTGCTCCGAAGATTGATTGGAGCGGCCTCCCGAAGATGGCATTATAGGCGGAGGTAGACTCCACCACCACGAATTGGATGCTATATGTGGACTGCCTTGGGAACTCGCCTAACGTGACGGGGAGAGTGATCATCCCTAGCACCGGGACAGGTCTGTTGTCGAAGCCGTAGACGGGCCCGGCTGTAGGGCTGAGATGATTTTTTGTGAGCTTCATATTTTGCAGAGTGGAGAGGAACAGAACGTCCACTGAGCTTCCATTGTCGACCAGTATTCTCTTCACCTTGAAGCAAGGATCTCCTATCCCTGCACTTATTACGAGCGGATCCTGGTGTGGGAGCCGTAATCCCTGTAGGTCTTCTTCTCCGAAAGCGATCGTGACGTCCTGCTTGAGCTTTTTGTCTTCGTGGTCCCTCCCGGACTGGGCAATTGAGAGGATTTGTGACGCTGAGATGGAGGGTCCGGCGATCGTCTCGATCTCTCCTACCATCGGTCTTCCTCCTCCCGCGCCTCGGGGAGCGGGAGGCTGCTCCCTTGCCTCCCTAGGCTGTTGGTGTTGATTAGGGATCTGGCCTTGCAAGAATCTGCCCAGGAGTCCCTGGCGGACGAGGCGCTCGATCTCGTCTTTAAGTCTGGTGCACTCCTCGGTGGTATGCCCGGTCCCTCGATGGAATTCGCAGTACTTGGATTGGTCACCCCTCGGATTTGGGGGTTGTGCCCGGGGCATGCGGAGCTCTGGGTTGTTCTGAATGGCGTAGAGTACATTCGTTCTAGTGGTGTTCAATGGGGTATAGATTCGGGGCGGCAGCGGTTCCTGGTCCCTTTGGGGATTACGACGGCGTTCGTTACCGCGGCGCTCCTCGCTGCGTCGCTCCTCTCGCTTGCGGGGGGCTTGATCGGATCCTCTCTTCCTTCCTTGATTACCTTCAAACTGCCGGCGATGGGCCTCGATAGCCTCGTCCGCGGCTATCTGAGCCTCAACTCGGCGAACGAGGTCGGGGTAACCTGACACGGTTTCTCTCATGAGAGCTGAGTAGAAGCCGCTTGGGCGGAGTCCTCCAAGAAAGACTCCCCGCAGGAGCTCAGGGTCCACTCCTGGGATTTGACGAGCCTCCGTAGTGAAGCGTCTGAAGAAATCTTTGAGTGTTTCACCGTCATTTTGGCGGATCCCTGAGAGGTGGGAGGGATCTCGGACAATTCTGCGGTTGGCGATGAATTGGTCCGCGAACTGCTGTGCCAGCTCCGTGAAGTTACTGATGGCCCCATTCGGTAGGGAGTGGAACCAAGTGCGTGCTTGTCCCTTCAAGGTTGTCGGGAACACTTGACAGAGGAGCTGATCAGGGGCGCTATAAATTCTCATGACAGTGGTGAAGTGATTGACATGCTCTAACGGATCGTCCGTTCCGTCAAATGTCTCGATGCTGGGGAGCTTGAAGCCGTTCGGGATTGGATGGGCCAGGACTTGCGGTGACAGTGGGGAGCCGTGGTGTGCGGGACGACGGGCGAGAACTGCGCGTCGCCCTGCTCGGACGTATTCCTCTTCTATCATGTCGCGTATTTCTTCTCGCGTGGTTCTTCCTGTTGCTTGACCAGGGGCATCTTGGCCGCACCTCCCATGGGGGGTGCGGCTTGGCCGCACCCTCCTATGGGGGAGGGTGCGGCTTGGCCGACCCGCACGTACCCCATGCGGGTGAGGTGCGGGCTAGCCGCCCCCACTTAGTGGGGCGCGGGCTAACCGCACCCCGGCAGTGGGGTGCGGTTTTGTGCTTACCTGGCGCTGTTTCTAGCGCGTCGTTCTTGCGCGGTGGGTCCTCTACTTCCGCGATCCGGGGTTCGACTGGTTCCCCCTCCTCTCTTTAGCGGGGTTCTCTAGACGCACCCCAAGGCCTTTACTGGTACGCAACAAAAATAAATCGCAGCAATACACAGAACAATAAAACACATCCAGAGGACAATGAATTTTACGTGGAAAATCCTCTCTAAAGCAATGAGGGAAAAATCACGGGGCGGGGCACACGAACAATCCACTATAAAATAATAACGGATTACAACAAACAATCTAGGTTTGCCCAACCTAGATCCCCCTTGGATTCACAGATTGAATCCCTCTTCCCAACCACGGTAAAATTAACTTCTCTCCAAAACAAAGAGTAAGAACTCAAATCTCTCTCCAAGCACAATGGCAAGCGAAAACAAGACTAAGCAAAAACACTCTTACATCAGAGACGAAATCACCGATCTGAGAAAACTGTTCTTCCTCCTTGAAGAAATCCTCCAGCAACAATGACAGCAAAAACTTCTTCTCCCCCACGACCCTTTTTTTACCGTGACGGCTCAAGGAAACGAACTCTTTATATCCTTTTAAACTGATTATGTCTATTTAGGGTAAATAGACGAAGTGATCTTGGTCATCCAAGACACTTCCAAAACAATCAGACGGTTAGCGAACTGTTCGACGAACGCGCTACGCTAGCCGTTCGGCGAACCGTTCGACGAACGCGCTACGCTAGCCGTTCGTCGAACGCACTTTACGGTCGTCGGACGACACAGGTGATCATCCCGACGATATAGCCTGCCATCAGCGCTAGCCATCAGCTCCCAGTCGTCTTGACGACACAGCTCCCAGTCGCCTCGACGACATAACTCCCAGTCATCTCGACGACACAGATCCCAGACGTCTCGACGGCACAGCTCCCAGTCGCCTCGACGACATAGCTCCTAGTCATCTCGACGACACAGCTCCCAGTCATCTCGGTGACACAGCTCCCAGTCGCCTCGACGACATAGCTCCCAGTCATCTCGATGACACAGCTCCTGATCCATTTATCCACTCTTTAGGGGATGGACCCCAACAAACTCCCCCTCCAGACCGTAAAGAGGAGTTTCCCAACCTGGACCCTTCAGGTGGGCTTCATGCCGATCAGCAACCGACACAACTCG
The DNA here is from genome assembly GCA_033032865.1 of Dactylorhiza incarnata. Lineage (NCBI taxonomy): Eukaryota > Viridiplantae > Streptophyta > Magnoliopsida > Asparagales > Orchidaceae > Dactylorhiza > Dactylorhiza incarnata. Next base: position 1,914,119 of record JAWHQI010000309.1, on the reverse strand, counting down.
TGTTTTTCCCTTGACACAACCTTTGTCATCATATCCGAAGGATTTTCATCAGTGTGGACTTTCTCCACCTTCAACAGCTTCTCCTCGACAGTGTCTTGTATCCAATGATACCTTACATCAATATGCTTTGTCTTGGAGTGGTAGGCGGGGTTCTTGGCCAGAAAAATGGCACTCTGACTGTCACTGTAAACATTGAACACCTCTTGTTGGAGTCCAAGTTCAAGCAAGAACTTCTTCATCCACAAGATGTCTTTAGATGCTTCCGTCAGCGCAATATATTCTGCTTCCGTCATCGACAGTGCCACGCACTTCTACAACCTCAACTGCCACGACACAGCTCCCCCTGCATAAGTAACGACATATCTAGATGTGGACCTCCGAGAATCAACATCTCCTGACATATCTGAGTCAGAGTACCCCACCAGCATTGGCGACCCTCCGCCAAACTGCAAGCACAGGCGTGTGGTACCTCTGAGATATCGGAGTATCCACTTAACCGCATCCCAATGGATCATCCCTGAATTTGCCAGATATCTGCTCACTACCCCCACAACATAAGCTATGTCTGGCCTCGTGCAGACCATATCATACATCAAGCTCCCTACTGCAGATGCATATGGGATCTGGCTCATCTCCTTCACTTCCTTTTCAGATGAAGGACACTGAGAGCTAGATAGCTTGAAGTGTCCACCCAACGGGGTAGCTACCACCTTGGCCTTCTCCATCATGAACCTCTTCAGCACCTTCTCTACATACTCAGTTTGAGATAACCATAACAGACCCGCACTCCTATCCCTGATGATTTTCATCCCTAGAATCTTCTTTGCTGGTCCCAAATCCTTCATCTCAAAGGACTCACCGAGCTCTTTCTTCAGCTCAACAATGCTGGTCTTGTCATCACCAACAATCAGCATGTCATCCACATACAGCAGCAGAACTGTAAAGGTCCTTTCAGTCCTCTTCACATAGACACAGTGATCAGCCCTGGTCCTTTGGAACTTGCTCTTCAGCATGAATGAGTCAAACTTCTTGTACCACTGCCTGGGTGCCTGCTTCAACCCATAAAGACTCTTCTTGAGTCGGCAGACCAAATGCTCCTTGCCCTTGGCCTCAAAGCCTTCGGGCTGCTCCATTTACAGCTCCTCCTCCAGATCTCCATGCAGAAAAGCAGTCTTGACATTCATCTGCTCAACTTCAAGATTCATGGAGGCATCCAAACCCAACACCAGTCTGATAGAAGACATTTTTACCACTGGTGAAAAAATCTCATCAAAGTCTACACCATGTCTTTGACTGAACCCTTTGACTACCAACCTTGCCTTGTACCTGGGTCGGGAGTTTTTTTCATCAGTCTTCAGCTTGAAGACCCATTTGTTTTTCAAAACTTTCCTCCCCTTTGGTAGTTTGACCAAGTCATAGGTCTCGTTCTTTTGGAGCGAGTCCAACTCCTCCTCCATCGCTGCTGCCCAAGACTCTCTGTCTTCAGATCTCTGAGCCTCCACAAAAGACTCAGGCTCACCACCATCAGTAAGCAAGATATAATCTTGCGGTGGATATCTGGTGCTGGGCCTCCGTGCTCTGTCAGACCTCCTGAGGGGCACCTCCACCATTGGTGGAACATCAACATGCAAGGCTCCCCCTTCATCTGGAATCTCATCCTGATCTGGAATCTCATCCTGATCTGGAATCTGTATATCTGCTTCTTCAGCACACCCTTCTTCAGCACCAGCCTTCTCTGGCTCAAAAACTACATCAAAACTCTCCACAACCCGTGGATCATGTGGCTCAGCAACACTTTGCTCACCAATAGTCTGGTCTTCCACGAAGAACACATCCCTGCTTCTGATGAGCTTCTTCTTCACTGGATCCCAGAGTCTATAGCCAAACTCTTCATTTGGGAATCCCAACAAGATGCACTCACGGGACTTCTCATCAAGCTTCGATCTCTCCTCTTTGGGGACATGTACATGTGCCCTGCAACCGAACACTCGCACGTGTCCATATGACACCTCCTTCCCGGACCAAACACGCTCTGGGATATCTCCATCCAAAGGTGCAGAGGGGGACAGATTGACCAAGTGCACTGCAGTCTGTACAGCCTCTGCCCAGAACTACTTGCCAATACCTGCTTGAGAGATCATACACCTGATCTTCTCAACAATCGTCTTATTCATCCTCTCCGCCAACCCATTCTGTTGCGGTGTTCTCAGGACTGTCTTCTCATGCACGATGCCATGCTCCTTGCAGTAGACATCAAAGGCACCAATGTATTCACCCCCATTATCAGATCTTACCCGTTTGATCTGTTTCCGGGTCATCTTCTCTATCTTTGCTCTGAACTCCATGAACTTTGCCAAGACATCACTCTTATGCTTTAAGACATAAGTCCAGACCTTCCTTGAGTGATCATCTATGAAAGTGACAAAGTAAGCTGCTCCGCCCACTGACTTTGGCTCAATAGGACCACACACATCAGTGTGTATCAGGTTCAGCAGCTCCGCCTTCCTCTTTGGTTCAGCCTGCACAAAGGATACTCGTCTCTGCTTGTCAGCCAAGCAGTGAGCACAAGTGTCAGGAAGCTATCCTAACAACTCTGGAAGAACCTTGTTCTTCACCAAGATCTTTAGATTTTTCTCACTGATATGGCCAAGTCTGCAATGCCACAACTCCAGGGAGTTATCTTCAGCAGCATTCACACTCGGCCTGCAGATCTTGGCCTTTGCTCGGTACAAACCGCAACAATTCTTGCCCCTTGCCACCACCAAAGAGCCTTTCACCAACCTCCAGGCACCTCCGCCTTCAATGTTGGTAAAGCCTCCATCATCCAGCCTACCAACAGAAATGACATTCATCCTCAAATCAGGAATATGCCTGACATCCTTGAGGATAACCTTCCCAAGATCAGTCTCCAGGTGGACGTCTCCACTGCCAACGATCTTCGACACACCGGCATTCACCATCTGAATAGTGCCAAGATCTCCTGTAGCATACGAGTGAAAGAAATCTTTGCGAGGAGTGCAGTGGTAGGATGCACCACCATCCACTACCTAGTCAGTGTCAACACACTCCTGGCATGCCGACCCACTGCAATGTAAGCACATCGACTCAACTTCAGCAATCGAGGCCGCACCACCACCCTCACTGGATTCTCCTGACTCCTTTGCCTTCCCCTTCTGATCTCTCTGCATTTTGAAGCAGTCCTTTCTGTAATGGCCCTTCTTCTTGCAGTAGAAGCACTCAACCTCCTTTTTGGACTTACTCCTGGACTTGATCCTGGAGTTGCCTATTTGCTTCCCCTCCTTCTTCATCGGCCTGCCCCTTCCCTCCATGAGGTAGACATCCGACGTAGAGGTTCCTGAGTGCTTCCTTCTCAGTTCTTCGTTCAACAGACAACTCGTCACCATCTCCATTGACACGACACCTTCAGGTGCTGAATTGCTCAACGACACCACAAGAGTCTCCCAACTCTCTGGTAAGGAACTAAGGATCATCAAGGCCTATAGTTCGTCCCCCAAGGTGATCTTCATTGCCTCCAACTGATTGATGATGCTCTGGGCAAGGTTCAGATGCTCTGTCATCTGAGAACCTTCCTTATACTTTAAATTCACAAGCTTTCTGATCAGGAAAGCCTTGTTACCTGCTGTCTTCCTCTCGTACAACGCTTCAAGCTTTCTCCATAAGGCCTGAGTCGATGACTCAGTGGATACATGGTGGAAGACAGAATCATCTAGCCACTGCCGAATGAACCCCACTTCCTTCCGGTCCATCTTCTTCCACTCTTCCTCATCAAGCATGGTGGCCGGTCTCCCTGTCAATGGAGTATAAAGATCCTTGCAAAACAAGAGATCCTCCATCCGAGGCTTCCATATAGTCCAGTTCTTTCCATTCATGCTTGCCATTCTGTTGTTCTGCTCCATCTTCTACAATAGCCCGAAGGTCTGAGACAAAGCCTTGATCAGATTTAGGAAGGTAGGGAGCGGACCAATGTCATCACCTACCGTTGACCCAAATCTAAATCAGAATGTCCAGACAGACCGGTAGGAATCAACCTCCCTCTGATACCACTTGTAGGGATAATCCTCTTGTAGGGATATAACCCTCTCACTCAATCTGGGCACACTAGAAGATAAAAATAAATCGCAGCAATACACAGAACAATAAAACACATCCGGAGGACAACGGATTTTACGTGGAAAACCCTCTCTAAAGCAATGAGGGAAAAACCACGGGGCGGGGTACACCAACAATCCACTATAAAATAATAACGGATTACAACAAACAATCTAGGTTTGCCCAACCTAGATCCCCCTTGGATTCACAGATTGAATCCTTCTTCCCAACCACGGTAAAATTAACTTCTCTCCAAAACAAAGAGTAAGAACTCAAATCTCTCTCCAAGCACAATGGCAAGCGAAGACAAGACTAAGCAAAAACACTCTTACATCAGAGACGAAGTCACCGATCTGAGAAAACTGTTCTTCCTCCTTGAAGAAATCCTCCAGCAACAATGGCAGCAAAAACTTCTTCTCCTCCACGACCCTTTTTACCGTGACGGCTCAAGGAAACGAACTCTCTATATCCTTTTAAACGGATTCTGCCTATTTAGGGTAAATAGACGAAGTGATCTTGACCATCCAAGACACTTCCAAAACAATCAGACGGTTAGCGAACCGTTCGACGAACGCGCTACGCTAGCCGTTCGACGAACCGTTCGACGAACCGTTCGACGAACCGTTCGACGAACACGCTACGCTAGCCGTTCGTCGAACGCGCTTTACGTTCGTCGGACAACACATGTGATCATCCCGACGATACAGCCTGTCATCAGCGCTAGCCATCAGCTCCCAGTCGTCTTGACGACACAGCGACACAGCTCCCAGTCGCCTCGACGACATAACTCCCAGTCATCTCGACGACATAGCTCCCAGACGTCTCGCCGACACAGCTCCCAGTCGCCTCGACGACATAGCTCCCAGTCATCTCGACGACACAACTCCCAGTCCTCTCGACGACACAGCTCCCAGTCGCCTCGACGACATAGCTCCCAGTCATCTCGACGACACAACTCCTGATCCTTTTATCCACTCTTTAGGGGCTGGACCCCAACAATAACCTCCTCTTCATCTCTCTCCCATTGCGTAAACCCTAGCCGTAGTTCTATCGGTCGCGTCGTCTTCCCCCTCTTAGATCCACCTTCAAAAAAACAAGGAAATTATCTAGCGAAAATCCCCAAAAAGTAGTCAGTTTTCTGGTTAGTGGAAGGTTTGCATGTCATTTAACTTGGTTTAGAGTTAATTCCTCTATGCATGTCATTTAACTTGTTTTTCTGCTAGGTTTTTAAATTGTTTAAGTCATTAAGATATTTTCCTAGGCTCTTAGTACTTAATAAATCAGCAAAGTGTTTCACTTATTTGGGATGGGAGTGGGGTGCAAATATAATTTTGAACCACGAATAAAATTTATGGACTACTAATAGCGATGGACTGTGAATAGCCCATTCCGGACTGCTAATATCAACTCTTATTTTTAGGGTGCTGCTATAAGCACTGCAGTTTTGGCTATCCGCACTCAATTTGTACGAGTTATTACGCGTCTTTTGGAAATACACCTTGAATATTCATTTTTAGGAAAAATGTTTATCACGAAAGTTGTAGATCTCGTCAAGATCTACAACTTTCTTGTTGAACAATTTTCCTAAAAATGCATGTAAAAATTGTATTTCCAAAAATTCGCTATAGTTATGCTCATATTTCAATCAGAGCGGCAATACGTCTTGTGCGTGCATTTTTAGAAAAAGTGTTCAACACAAAAATTGTAGATCTCGATGAGATCTACAACTTTCGTGTTGAACACTTTTACTAAAATAAATGTACAAGGCCTATTTCCAAAAGACGCTTAATAACTCGTACAAATTGAGTGAAGATAGCCAAAACTGCAGTGCTAATAGCAGTGCACTATTTTTAATAGGTGATTGTTATCCGCACTACAGTTTTGGATATCCGCACTTTTTTTGTATGAGTTATTATGCGCCTTTTGAAAATACGTCTTGTACATGCATTTTTAGGAAAAGTGATCAACACAAAAGTTGTAGATCTCATCGAGATCTACAACTTTCGTGTTGAACACTTTTCCTAAAAATGCACGCACAAGACGTTTTGCCGCCCTGATTGAAATATGTGCGTAACTATAGCGAATTTTTGGAAATACGCCTTGTACATGAATTTTTAGGAAAAATGTTCAACACAAAAGTTGTAGATCTCACTTTCATGTTGAACATTTTTTCTAAAAATACTTGTACAAGGCATATTTTCAAAAGACGCGTAATAACTCATACAAAAAAAAGTGCGGATATCCAAAACTGTAGTGCGGATAACAATCACCTTTTAATATCGCTAAATGTTCATAATATGTGCTGAGTCAGCATCAATCATATCCTTTTGACACTCATTCAAATGCACGATTCCGTAGCCATTAATAAAATGCCACGTGTCTTAAAATTGTCTTTAGTATCCTGCCGACGTCTGGGCCAAACTTTCCGCCCGTTGGTTTTGGCTTGAAGTGGATAAGAAGGACAACACCGAAGCACTAATTATTTTTATTAATTATTTCTAATTCCCCATTATGATTTTACGATAATAGCCACATTTTTTCTTTATTTTATATATGTATAATATTTTTATGTAATATCTATGATTAAAACGCATCCATCTATAAACATACATGGGAATATTAATCTTTTTAATTTTATACTTTTTATTATAAAATTATCAAGTGAATTTAATTTATCTTTTTTTATTTATATTTAAAAAACGTGTCATCATCCCTCAATTTATGCTAAGCTTTGAATTCGGCAGCAACAGCATGATTTCAATAATTTATTATAAATTTTTATCTATCTGTTTTATTTAAAAATAGTTCTACCATTAGACCGTCAGAATAATAATAGCCGCTGAATTTACATATAAATAATATTTTATTAAAAATATCAAATTGATATTTTATCAAAATTAGAGTATAAAATGTGAGAACAAAATTGTTTCATCGTCGCTTTTTAAATATCAGAAATTCAGAATTGTATCGTAATAAGTAAAAATCAACAGTAACAGGGGTAGAAATGTAACTTAGCCGCAAGCCGAGACTCGAAGCTCTACGGCGTCGATAAAAAGCAAGACGGAGATGGCACTCTCAGATCCATCAGCGGGGCGTGAAGAACGCGAGAAAGCCAGAGAAATCGATCGAGAAGAAAGTCATCTCTTAGCAGGATGCTCGCCGTTTTCGACAAGTCGGTGGCGAAGGCGCCGGAAGGGCTCAAAAGTCCGGCGTCGGGCGGAGAGGAGAACGAGGTCCGCGGCATTCCGGCGCTTCTACAGCACTTCTCGGACGGGAGGGCAGGAGTGGTCAACATAAACCTTGGATCCGCAGGGGCCTTGGCTTATTCTTCGGAAAATAAAAACCCTTTTGTTCCCCGGTGAGTGAACTAGGTATATGTGAATGTGTTTTGCGCGATCGCGATTACCTTTTTTGTCTGGTATATGTTATTATAGTCTATCTTCTACTGTTTTGATGTTCGGATCGACATGCGGGAACTGAAAAAAAACGGATCAATCTCGAATCTGCCATTGCAGTTTTCCCTGTGTGATTTCAGTTCTTCAAATTTTCAACAAATTCTTCACATCTGCATCCCCTGTTCTTATTGAATTCCCTGATTACACGAGAAAAGCTCAATAGTCTGCATTACTCATTATATGTTGTTAGAATCACGGGATGTGGAGGTGAATCACGAAGAACTGCAATCATCTTCTTGATCTCTATCAAGTTCTTTTACACTTGATTGTAAATGACTCAGATTAGATTATTTTCCTTTGAATGAGATTTTTCAGATGGAAAGGAAATGATTCCTTTCTTCTTGTTTGAAAAATGAAAGCTATGCTGTTGAAACCGACTACTCGGTCTCTGTGGAGTTCGGGGCCCTCAACGAGGCTGAGGGGCGACCAACCCTTACTTCCCCCAAGGGAGAGCTCTAGGTTGAAGGTGTCGGAACTAAGAACTGGACCAAGGGCTTAGCGGGGAGGTCCCGCCACGTACCCGGAAGTCCCCTTGGAACTTCCCCTCCCAAGCCACTACTAAGCTTGGGCACCACTGGAGCCTCTCCTCACCCCCTAGAGAGACTTGGGGAGGGAGAGGGAGAAGGAGAGAGCTAGCCTAGGATGAGAGATCACTCCAAATGGTGCCCCCTTGGTCCTATTTATAGGATTTTCGGATCTGAGCTGTAAATAACCTAAACAGGACTGCAGAATACCCAAAATACCCTCGGATTTGGACTGCGAATAGCCAAAACCGGACTGCAAATAGCCAAATCCCGCTGTTCTGGGATGCTAAACGCAGACCGACACCTCCCCCCGAAACTGGGCGAGAGAGGTACCTCGCGGGGCTCGGCGAGCCCCCTAACTGGGGTGGGGCGAGACCCGGGGATGCCCCCCCCCTGCTGGTCTCGCCCCCCTGCTGGGGCTGGGCGAGACCCTGCCAGGGGCGGCCCCCCTGGCCGGTCTCGCCCCTTAGCCGGGGCTGGGCGAGACCCTGCCAGGGGCGGGCCCCCTGGCCGGTCTCGCCCCTTAGCTGGGGCTGGGCGAGACCCTGCCAGGGGCGGCCCCCCTGGCCGGTCTCGCCCCTTAGCTGGGGCTGGGCGAGACCCTGCCAGGGGCGGCCCCCCTGGCCGGTCTCGCCCCTTAGCTGGGGCTGGGCGAGACCCTGCCAGGGGCGGTCCCCCTGGCCGGTCTCGCCCCTTAGCTGGGGCTGGGCGAGACCCTGTCAGGGGCGGTCCCCTTGGCCGGTCTCGCCCCTTACTGGGGTTCTCGCCCCCTTCCTTGGATCCTGCTGAGGAACGATGTCCCGAAATGCCTCTTGGCCCGAATACCTACTCGGCGAATACAGGGTTGTACACAATCCCCGCTCTTTTCGAGCGAGATACACGCTCGGAAAGAAATGTCCAACCCTGTATATTCGACGAGTGTCGCTGGAAATCCGACTAACAGAGCTACCTTGGGGAAAAACACTTAGCATTCCCGAGAGGTCCTCCAACCTCGTCGGCTAATGAAGCCACCTCGGGGAAAAACACTTAGCATTCCCGAGAGGTCCTCCAACCTCGTCGGCTAATGAAGCCACCTCAGGGAAAAACACAACCTCTCCGAGAGACCTTCTTACCCTGTCAGCCAACGAGGGGAGCATCACTTACCTCCCTGGGAGGTCAACCTGTCCTGCCGTCTAGTGAGAGCCCGGTCAGCGGAACCATCCGAGGGGTGAAGAACATAGCCTCCCTGGGAGGTCAACCTGCCCTGCCGGCTAGTGAGAGCCCGGTCAGCGGAACCATCCGAGGGGTGAAGAACATAGCCTCCCTGGGAGGTCAACCTGCCCTGCCGGCTAGTGAGAGCCCGGTCAGCGGAACCATCCGAGGGGTGAAGAACATAGCCTCCCTGGGAGGTCGACCTGCCCTGCCGGCTAGTGAGAGCCCGGTCAGCGGAACCATCCGAGGGGTGAAGAACATAGCCTCCCTGGGAGGTCAACCTGCCCTGCCGGCTAGTGAGAGCCCGGTCAGCGGAACCATCCGAGGGGTGAAGAACATAGCCTCCCTGGGAGGTCAACCTGCCCTGCCGGCTAGTGAGAGCCCGGTCAGCGGAACCATCCGAGGGGTGAAGAACATAGCCTCCCTGGGAGGTCGACCTGCCCTGCCGGCTAGTGAGAGCCCGGTCAGCGGAACCATCCGAGGGGTGAAGAACATAGCCTCCCTGGGAGGTCGACCTGCCCTGCCGGCTAGTGAGAGCCCGGTCAGCGGAACCATCCGAGGGGTGAAGAACATAGCCTCCCTGGGAGGTCAACCTGCCCTGCCGGCTAGTGAGAGCCCGGTCAGCGGAACCATCCGAGGGGTGAAGAACATAGCCTCCCTGGGAGGTCAACCTGCCCTGCCGGCTAGTGAGAGCCCGGTCAGCGGAACCATCCGAGGGGTGAAGAACATAGCCTCCCTGGGAGGTCGACCTGCCCTGCCGGCTAGTGAGAGCCCGGTCAGCGGAACCATCCGAGGGGTGAAGAACATAGCCTCCCTGGGAGGTCAACCTGCTCTGCCGGCTAGTGAGAGCCCGGTCAGCGGAACCATCCCCGGGGTGAAGAACATAGCCTCCCTGGGAGGTCAACCTGCCCTGCCGGCTAGTGAGAGCCCGGTCAGCGGAACCATCCGAGGGGTGAAGAACATAGCCTCCCTGGAGGTCAACCTGCCCTGCCGGCTAGTGAGAGCCCGGTCAGCGGAACCATCCGAGGGGTGAAGAACATAGCCTCCCTGGGAGGTCGACCTGCCCTGCCGGCTAGTGAGAGCCCGGTCAGCGGAACCATCCGAGGGGTGAAGAACATAGCCTCCCTGGGAGGTCAACCTGCCCTGCCGGCTAGTGAGAGCCCGGTCAGCGGAACCATCCGAGGGGTGAAGAACATAGCCTCCCTGGGAGGTCAACCTGCCCTGCCGGCTAGTGAGAGCCCGGTCAGCGGAACCATCCGAGGGGTGAAGAACATAGCCTCCCTGGAGGTCAACCTGCCCTGCCGGCTAGTGAGAGCCCGGTCAGCGGAACCATCCGAGGGGTGAAGAACATAGCCTCCCTGGGAGGTCGACCTGCCCTGCCGGCTAGTGAGAGCCCGGTCAGCGGAACCATCCGAGGGGTGAAGAACATAGCCTCCCTGGGAGGTCGACCTGCCCTGCCGGCTAGTGAGAGCCCGGTCAGCGGAACCATCCGAGGGGTGAAGAACATAGCCTCCCTGGGAGGTCAACCTGCCCTGCCGGCTAGTGAGAGCCCGGTCAGCGGAACCATCCGAGGGGTGAAGAACATAGCCTCCCTGGGAGGTCGACCTGCCCTGCCGGCTAGTGAGAGCCCGGTCAGCGGAACCATCCGAGGGGTGAAGAACATAGCCTCCCTGGGAGGTCAACCTGCCCTGCCGGCTAGTGAGAGCCCGGTCAGCGGAACCATCCGAGGGGTGAAGAACATAGAAAAACTTTTATTTCATTAGTTATCTGGTTACATGCAAGAGACTCTAAGTAAGGAAACCAACTATCACACTACATGGATTTAAAGAAAAACTAAGCACGGAGACCAGGACTTGGACTTCTACCCCCAGGCATGGTCCTCCTCGACCTCTTCTGGTTGTTGACGATGCGGCTTCGGACACCTCGCCTCCCTTAACTCCAAGAACTCAGGGCAGGCGGATGTCGCGTGACCCTCCTCCTGATAGAAGTCACAGTAAGGTAACTCCGCCCAGACGCCCCCTCTTCCTCCCCTACGATTTCTTCTTCTTCTGTGGCCGATCGCCATGGCTTGTTGGGGTGGTGGAGAGGGTGCTTTCGGGCCCTGCCTCCACCCTGGGAGGTCAGTCTCTTCTTCCTGGAAGTTGTCCTCCTCTTGGTCGAACTTTCTCTTGGGAGCCTCTACCTTCCTCCCATGCTGCCTTGCCTCTGGCTCACTCAGCTTGGCCAGCCTTCTTGTGAACTCCGGGTTGGCCTCTTCACTTTCAACTTCTTCGGCCACCCTTTCCATCAACTCCTCAAAAGACAAAGGAGCTCTTCTCTTGAGGTCCATCTTGAAGAAGCCCTCCCGCAGCCCCACCGTGAAGGCGAGCTTGAGGGTGTACCCGGGCACTTCTTGGACGAGGAGAACCTCCTCCCTGAACCGCTCCAGATAGTGAGCCAGCGACTCTTCTGGCTCTTGCTTGATCTTGAAAAGTGCTTCGGCATCTTTCTTCCTCTTCCTTGACGTCGAGAAGCGTAGCAGGAAGCCTCGACGCAAGTCTTCGAAGGCATAGATGGATCCCGCAGGGAGCTGGTGGAACCACTCTCTAGCCTTTTCCTTCAGAGTTGTCGCGAAGAGTCGACATTTGAAAGCGGCCGACATGGGCATGATGGAGACCATGTCTTCAAACCACTGCAGGTGTAAGACGGGGTCATCCTTGCCGAAGTAGTGAGACATCTTCGCCCCCTTGAACCCCTCCGGAACCGGGGCTGAGAGGATCTGCTCACAAAAAGGACTTCCCACGCTCGCCCCCTTTTGGGGCTGGGCGAGTGGGGGCATGGCGCCTCCCCACTCGCCCCCTTGGGGCTGGGCGAGTGGGGGCCTGGCGCCTCCCCACTCGCCACCTTGGAGCTGGGCGAGTGGGGGCATGGCGCCTCCCCACTCGCCACCTTGGAGCTGGGCGAGTGGGGGCCTGGCGCCTCCCCACTCGCCACCTCCTGGCACCTCTCTGGTTGGTTGGTCGAGAGGGATCTCACCCTCCTGTCGGGGCGAGACCTCCGAACCACTTCCTCTCCTGCCTTCGCCTATCGAGGCGAAAGTCACCTGCAAGGTCTGCAGGACCTCTTGCCTGAAATTTTCGAACATCTCCAACATCACCCCAGCCACCCGGGGCTGCGAGTGACCTGGGTCGGAACTTCCTCCACCTCCATCCATGGAGCTCATCTTGAGGGTTTCTTGAATCGATCACACTCCACGCTCACCGCACCAAAATGTTGAAACCGACTACTCGGTCTCTGTGGAGTTTGGGGCCCTCAACGAGGCTGAGGGGCGACCAACCCTTACTTCCCCCAAGGGAGAGCTCTAGGTTGAAGGTGTCGGAACTAAGAACTGGACCAAGGGCTTAGCGGGGAGGTCCCGCCACGTACCCGGAAGTCCCCTTGGAACTTCCCCTCCCAAGCCACTACTAAGCTTGGGCACCACTGGAGCCTCTCCTCACCCCCTAGAGAGACTTGGGGAGGGAGAGGGAGAAGGAGAGAGCTAGCCTAGGATGAGAGATCACTCCAAATGGTGCCCCCTTGGTCCTATTTATAGGATTTTCGGATCTGGGCTGTAAATTACCTAAACAGGACTGCAGAATACCCAAAATACCCTCGGATTTGGACTGCGAATAGCCAAAACCGGACTGCAAATAGCCAAATCCCGCTGTTCTGGGATGCTAAACGCAGACCGACACCTCCCCCCGAAACTGGGCGAGAGAGGTACCTCGCGGGGCTCGGCGAGCCCCCTAACTGGGGTGGGGCGAGACCCGGGGATGCCCCCCCCCCCCTGCTGGTCTCGCCCCCCTGCTGGGGCTGGGCGAGACCCTGCCAGGGGCGGCCCCCCTGGCCGGTCTCGCCCCTTAGCTGGGGCTGGGCGAGACCCTGCCAGGGGCGGCCCCCCTGGCCGGTCTCGCCCCTTAGCTGGGGCTGGGCGAGACCCTGCCAGGGGCGGCCCCCCTGGCCGGTCTCGCCCCTTAGCTGGGGCTGGGCGAGACCCTGCCAGGGGCGGTCCCCCTGGCCGGTCTCGCCCCTTAGCTGGGGCTGGGCGAGACCCTGCCAGGGGCGGTCCCCTTGGCCGGTCTCGCCCCTTACTGGGGTTCTCGCCCCCTTCCTTGGATCCTGCTGAGGAACGATGTCCCGAAATGCCTCTTGGCCCGAATACCTACTCGGCGAATACAAGGTTGTACATATGCTAATCTAAAGACAAATTGGAAATTTAAAAATAGCGGAGGAAGAGAGGTCTTCATTTGAATGTATGTTTCAACATTTGCTCTGCTTAGAAAGCAAGGAGGGGCAAGAGAATTGAAGATAAGCAAATCAATTCAGATAAGAGAGAAGAGGCACTTCTTCATGGGAAGAGAGAGAGAGAGAAAGAGAAAGATTGTCTGTTATTCATCTTAATTTGTTGGATTTCACCCATGTGTCTAATTTCATCATGAGATTTTTGAAATATGTGCAAGGGGATGGTGACAGAGGAGAAGACTGTTTGGGATATAGAAAGGAAGAAGGGATGGTGATAGAGGATGCAATGAAATTGAGAGGCACAAGAAGAAAAAAAACTGATAATTTCTATTTCCTTAAGGCAAGCTTAACATCCTCATTAGGTTATTATTCTCTCTCTTAAGTAGAACAATAATCCTACGCATTTTTGCTTTAAGCTTGGGCATTCTTAGCCATCATCTTCCTAAGCCGTTCGTGTGCTTCCTTGTTCGAGTTGATGTGTGTGCATGTATCAATACTCATCCTTGAAAAACAACTTTGATAATAGAAAATAAACGGTCTATGTAATGAAATAGGTTGTCATAATGAACCACGCCGCTTGAGTCAATTCTCCTGCCGCTTACTGTTGAACTGCACCTGTATAAGAGAAGATATGTGATGGAAAATGAGAAGAATGAAAATTCTTTAATTCCTCAGTTGCTCTACCGCTTGTTTAATTTCCTATCTTCCCTTCTGTTTTCAACATTTGGTATCAGAGCCAATGCTCAATAAGTGCAGAGCATCATCATCGGAATAGCTAAAAAATGGCAACCTCCTCCTCTTCAAGTGTAGGAGCATTCTCTTACCCCCATCATTCAACTCCCATCTTTGATGGAGAGAGCTATGAATATTCGAGTGTCACTCCAAATGAGGACTCTTTTTTGTTTCCCAGGGCCTGTGAGAACTTGTATCTAACAGGCCTAAGGCGTTGACAATATCAAAAGGTAAAGAAATCTGCAAGGAAGGAGAACCTTCAACTGAACATAGGATATCAGAAGAAACAAGAATGAAAGATGCCCGAGCTTTGCTCTTAATTCAACAAGGCGTATCAAAATCCATCTTTCCTCGAATTATGTCAGTAGAAGCTGCCATGAAAGCATGTGATATGTTAAAAATTGAATATCAGGGCTCCTCCAAGGTAATGGCTCTTAAACTTCAAGTCCTATGGAAGGACTTTGAAATCTTATTAATGAAACCCAACGAAAGTATAGATGAATTTCTAGCTAGAACCCTTACCATTTTAATCAAATACGAAATTTTGGAGATGTAATTGAAGACAGGAAATAGTTCCAAAAGTTCTCAGAACCCCACCTTCCTCCTTTTATCCCGTTGTAACAGCTATCGAGGAATCAAATGATCTATATGCTCTCTCATTAACGGAGCTAACTGGTTCACTTAAATCTCACGAAGAACGATTAAAAAGAGCTAAATGGATGTAAGGAAGTGTACCAAAATGGAAGTAGTTACCCAAGACAAAAGGGAAAGAAAAAAATTTATCCACAATCATTTGAAAGGCCCCATCAACAATTCCCCCAAACCCACAAATATTGCATCAATTGTAATAAAACAACGTATGACTCCAAAGATTGTTACTTAAGATACAAACGATGTCGAATCCCAAACCATTCAGAGAAACTATTGACATAATACCAAGGAGGAAGCCAAATTCACAGAAAACAAATGCCCAAGGAGTACTAGGCAGAAGTTGTTAGCACAACAATCTACCTCCTCAATAGGTTAACCACCAAAGCCGTATGCAATTCAACTCCATATGAAGCTATCTATGTGAGGAAACCGTTCATCCCGTTCCTGAAAGTTTTGAAAGTTTTTGTATGCATTACCACTCACCCCATTCACCGGTGGCGGTTGAACTTGAGCCAAGCACCATCCAAGCCACGGAGAATGAAGGTGGAGATACAATTCCAGCACATCCATCATCTATTGACTCACATTGCAGCTCAAATTCCTCATCACCAAGACACACATAGTTTGGAAGAGATATATGAAGAAACGAAAATTGACTTATATTGTTAGAATCCCTCAACCTTTGAAGAAGCCAACAAGCATGAAGAATGGAGAGTGACAATGAGTGATGAACTCAAAATGATCAATAAAAACAAAGCACGAGAACTAGTCACAAAACCAACTCACAAATCCACAACTGGCCTCTACGTTATCAAGGCGCGTTGTCACGGACTTGTCTTCTTACAAGCTCCCGTGCGGCCTTAGCTCCTCCTTGCCACTCCGCGTAGCCCAGCTAAGTCAGCCTCTCCTGCAAGAACTAGGTGGTGATGAAGAAAAGATGCAAAACAGAACTCAAGAGAACTCACAATTGTAAAGGAAACTCAAAGAACTCTATTGCTTCTCCAAAACTTGGATGATTACAAATGAGGGGGGCCTTCCCCTTTTATAGGCTCCAAAGAGGTTTCCCTCCAAAACATAGAAGATTCTAGACTACTACCATTCTAGAGTATTCTATACAAATCTAGTATATACATGATCATGAATTATCTAGAATTTTCTAGCATCTTCCCATGTACAAGCTTCTGTATTTCTCTGGAATCCTCCCGGGCATTAACCCCCAAATGCACCCAAATATAGATCCGTGACATCCTGCCCCACCTATCCTGGTGACGTCCTCGTCGCCTCGTACTGCTGAAGGATGTCCTTGAATTGCCATAAGTCTTCTAATGTCTCCCATGTAACTTCGGACTCTGACATTCCCTTCCACTTGATCAGATATTGTGTGCAAGGTGGCACACCTCTTCTTCGAACCACTCTCTTTGTGAGCACCTCTTCTACTTCTTTGTCAAAAGACTTTGTCACCACTGGAGGTGCCCTCTTTGACTCCTTTCTTTGAAGGTCTTCGTCATCTCTATGGTATGACTTGAGCAGCTCACATGAAAAACTGGATGGATCTTCAACGAGTTAGGTAAGTCAAGACGATAGGAAACCTTACCCACCTTTGCTACTACCGGGAATGGGCCTTCATATTTCCTCACCAAGCCTTTGTGTACACTGCGCAAGGCTTTAAACTGTTGGGGTAAGAGTTTTACCATCACCATGTCTCCCACTGTATACTCCACCTTCCTTCGCTTAGCATCGGCCCACTTCTTCATCCTCTTGCGGGCCTTCTCTAAGCATAATCTAGCTAAGTCGGCATGCTCCTCCCATGACTTAGTCATCCTCCAAGCTCCTGGGCTTCTCCCATCATCGGTGGTAGTCGCCAATGTTTGCGGTGTGAGAGGTTGTCTTCCCGTGGCAAGCTCAAATGGACTCTTCCCTGTGGCTTCACTCCGCTGCAGATTGTAGGAAAATTGTGCCGCATCCATAAGTTTTGCCCAATCCTTTTGATTGACACTCACAAAGTGCCGTAAGTAGCACTCTAACAAGGCGTTTACCCTCTCCGTTTGCCCATCTGATTGTGGGTGGAAGCTGGTAGAGAAGTTTAACTCCGACCCAAGTAATTTGAAAAGCTCCGTCCATAGCTTCCCCGTGAAGCGTGGGTCACGGTCACTCACAATATTCTTCGGCAACCCCCAATACTTCACTACGTGTTTGAAGAATAGTCGCGCCGTCTCTTCCGTCGTTGCATCTTTCACACTTGGTATAAAAGTACCGTATTTAGAGAAGCGGCCTACCACTGCCAAGATAGAGTCGCAACCTTCAAATTTGGGCAACGCATTGATGTAGTTAAGCGTCACCGTCTCCCATGGATACTCTGGTACAGGTAGTGGCTCCAAGAGTCCCGCCGGTTGTTTGTTCTCCACCTTTTCTTGTTGGCAAACAAGACATGTCTTCACGTACAACTCAATGTTGTCCCTCATCTGCGGCCAATAGTAAGAATCCTCCATCAACGCTAGAGTGCGTTTTTGCCCCGGATGTCCAACCCACTTGGTGTCTGACACTCCTTGATCAAATCCCTCCGCAGCTTTCCCCACTTTGGGATGTACAACCTTCCTCCTTTGGTGTAGAGTAGCTCATCTTCTACCCAAAATCTCTTTGTTCGACCTTCTTTAGTTAAGAGCATGAGTTCCATAGCCACTAAATCCTCATTCAGCCCGCTCTTCACCCGCTCCAAGAGATCGCTCTTTGCCATTGAGATTGCCGTCAGCTCAGCCTTGCGGCTCAGTGCGTCTGCTACCACATTGGCTCTGCCTGGTTTATGTTCCAGGACAAAGTCAAACTTTGCCAGGAAATCCTGCCACCTAGCTTGCTTGGCCGACAATTTCTTCTGTGTTTGAAAGTACGTGGTCGCCACATTGTCGGTCTTGATCAAGAAGGGTGCTCCAAGCAAGTAATGTCTCCATACATGTAAGCCGTGTATGATTTCCGTCATCTCCTTCTCTTGCGCCGTGTATCGCCGCTCCGCCTCATTCAACTTGCGACTTTCAAAGGCAAGTGGATGTCCTTCCTGCATCAATACTCCTCCTATAGCAAAGTCAGATGCATCAGTGTGTAGTTCAAACTTCTTTTCAAAGTCCAGGAGTGCAAGTACGGGTTCCGTGCTCACAGATTTCTTCAAGTCTTCAAAAGCTTGTTGGCACTCCTCAGTCCAGCTCCAAGCTTTCTCCTTCTTGAGCAGCTCTGTAAGTGGTACCGCTCTCTTTGAATACCCCATGATGAACCGTCGATAGTAGTTCACCAATCCAAGGAAAGATCTCAGCTCCGTCACCTTTTTCGGCGGCTCCCATTCGACAATCGCCCGCACCTTGCCCATGTCCATCTTTAGTTGTCCATGTCCGATGACATACCCAAGAAAATGCACCTCTTCTTGACCGAAGGAACACTTTGACCGTTTGACGTATAGTTCATTCTCCCGTAGCACTTGGAACACTAGGCGAAGATGTCTAGCATGCTCCTCCATTGTATTACTATAGACGACGATGTCTTCTAAGTAAACTACCACTAACTGGTCCAAGTAGGGATGGAATATCTGATTCATCAAGGTACAAAATGTAGCGGGTGCATTGGTTAGGCCGAATGACATCACCAACCACTCGAATGATCCATACCTTGTCACGCTTGTAGCCTTTGGCTCATCCCCTTCTGCGATCCGCACTTGGTGGTATCCCTTTTGTAAATCCATCTTCGTATATATTCTTGCACTTCCAAGTCTATCAAAAAAATCAGCAATCAACGGTACGTGATACTTGTTTTTGATAGTTACCTTATTCAATGCTCGATAGTCCGTGCATAACCGCAATGTTCCATCCTTCTTCTTTTGAAAGAGCAATGGTGCACCAAATGGGGCCTTTGACGGTCTGATCATTCCCGCATCAAGCAGCTCGTATAGCTGCTTCCTCAACTCCTCGAGCTCGGGTGGAGCCATCCGATATGGTGCCTTCGCCGGTGGCTTGGCTCCAACCTCCAACTCAATCTTGTGGTCTACCTCCCTGCGAGGGGGGGGGGGGGGGGGGGGGCAACTTCTTTGGTAGCTCCGCGGGCATTATGTCCTTATTCTCCTCAAGGACTTCTGCAACAAGTGGAGGCACCTCCTCCACCGTTTCTCCAACTTCCTTCTTCAAAGCTGCTAAGAATGTCGGCTCTCCTTTCCTCACACCCTTGGCTAGTTGCATCGCCGATAGGTGTTTTGCTCCGTTGCTTGGTGGCCCCTCCACCGTGGGGACCAAGCAAGTTGCACCCTGCTGTATAATACAAACTGAACGACATGCTGGCATGACAATAGCACTTACCGTATCAAAGAAGTCCATGCCCAACACCAACTTGTGATCATCCATCAGTGCGATCGAGAAATTTGCTTGTCCATTCCATGTGCCCAAGCGAAGCACAACGTCGCGAGCCACTCCTATTAGCGGCCTCGTCTTCCCGTTCACCGTCTTGATCCAACCCTCGCTCCTGGTTACTTGCAATCCAAGCCTCCTAGCTTCTTCTTCAGTCACGAAATTGTGGGTTGTGCCTGTGTCTACCAAGGCTTTGGTAGCGTTTTTGTTGATCACCGCCTCCACATACATAAGCCCTTTTCTTGCCACTTTCTTTGCAGGCTTTACTTTCAAAGCATTAAGAAGTTGTAAAGAACACATTTGATTGGTACCTTCTTCACATTCAGATTCAATGACATCCTTCTCCTGTAGTGCCGCAACCGAACCAAGCTTTAGACATTTGTTCATCATGTGCGGCCCCTTGCATATGTAGCATCCTCCTTTTGGGGTGAAGTCTCTGTTTCCTCCATCGATCTCCTTCCCATGCATAGGATTTCGATCTCCTCTATTTGGTCTTTGTGTCCCAAGCCTTTCTCCCTCACCTTTGATGTTGTCATTCATGTAGCCCTTCCTGGCTGTCGCATCTGATGGTCTTTGGAACTCCGTCATTGCTTTGGTTGTCGCAATTGCTTCGTCCAATGTCTTGGCATCCCGCCGATGCACTTCTTGCTTTACCCAATTCTGCAGACCATCCTAAAAGTTGAACACTTGATCATCTTCAGACATACCTGGCACCATCAACATCAAGTTCTGAAACTCGTTTACATACTCTGTGATTGACCCCTTTTGCTTAAGTTCCTTCAGCTTCTTTCTTGCCTCATTGGCAACATTTTCCGGGTAGAAGTGCTTCTTGAGTTCAATCTTGAATGCCTCCCAAGTGCCTAGGGTGCATGTTCCCTTCTTGATGGCTGCCATCTTTCTTTGTCACCATAACGATGCAATATCAGAAAGGTAATAACTTGCAGTCTTTACCTTCAGCGCCTCCTCCGTGAGATTGATCCTTTCAAAGTACGTCTCCAGTTGATAAAGGAAGTGCTCAACCTCCTTGGCATTTCTATTCCCTGCGAAGGGTTGGGGCTTGGGGACATCAATTTTTGGGTTGGTCACAACCCCATCATTGCCACCGTTTGCAATAGCTTTTCTGCATATGGCTAGTTCCTCCTCCAAGAATGCGTTCCGCTCCTCATAGTCATCTTCCATCTGATCGTACATTTGTTTCAGCTCCGCATGAGCATCCAGGCATGCTTGAACTTTGGTCATCAAAAGTTCCAGCTCTCCGCGAGCCGGTAGCGCTTGTTTGACAGCTTTTAGTTCTGCGTGAACATGTGAGTGGTCTTCCTCCACCGCCGTCATGCGCTCCTCCCATTCGTCTAACATGCGGTCCGCACCGCATGCGCTTCATCCCGAGATTTGTTATGGCCCCGCCTCTTCTTCTCGGATTGGGGCAGCATCTCCCTGTCGCGCTCATCCACCACGCTTGAGTTGTTGTTCCCTTCACCAGCCATCTAGTCTTCTCAGACACCAGCCACGAACTTGAGCAACCTGCTCTGATACCAACTGTCATGGACTTGTCTTCTTACAAGCTCCCGCGCGGCCTTAGCTCCTCCTTGCCATTCCGCGTAACCCAACTAAGTCAGTCTCTCCTGCAAGAACTAGGTGGTGATGAAGAAACGATGCAAAGCAGAACTCAAGAGAACTCACAATTGGAAAGGAAACTCAAAGAACTCTATTGCTTCTCCAAAACTTGGATGATTACAAATGAGGCGGGCCTTCCCCTTTTATAGGCCCCAAAGAGGTTCCCTCCAAAACATAGAAGATTCTAGACTACTACCATTCTAGAGTGTTCTATACAAATCTAGTATATACATGATCATGAATTATCTAGAACTTTCTAGCATCTTCCCATGTACAAGCTTCTGGATTTCTCTGGAATCCTCTCGGGCATTAACCCCCAAATGCACCCAAATATAGATCCGTGACAGCGCCTAACCAGGCCCACCGGCCAGCGCCTCTGCAAGGCAGAGGCGGGCGAGGTGCCTCAGACGCGCCTTGGCGCGCGCCTTACCAACTCCCATGCGCGCCTGGGCTTTTCAAGTTATTTTCTTCAACCTGTTTTTTTGGGAGGGGGGCAAAAACATGATCTCAGACGCGAGGCACACGTAGGCCAATTCTTCAACCTGTTTTTCAGTGAATTTGACACTCAATTCTCTGAAAATCAGCGAGTAGGGCATCCAATTCGCTGATTTTTAATGAATTGGGCACCAAATTCGCTGATTTTCAATGAATTGGGTTCGCTGATTCTCAATGAATTGGGCATCTAATTCGCTGATTTTCAGTGAATTGGACACCCAATTCATTTTTGCGTCTCACGTGCCTTAGGCGCGCGCCTGCGCCTTGCGCTTAGGCTCCAGGATCCCTTTGCGCCTCGGTGCGTCTTGTGCCTTTGATAACTTTGATTGTCCTCAAGTGAATCTTCAAAAATAAGTAAGAAGGCACAGTATCCAAGCACAAGACACAATTAGTAGCCAAGGGATATACCCAAAAATCCGCTACGATTTTAACGAAACATTTGCTCCAGTGGCCCTTCTGGACACTGTGCGCCTTGTTTTGGCTTTTGCAGCACAAAACAACTTGCCATTATACCGCCTCGATGCTAAAATCAACCTTTCTCAACAACACAATTGAAGAGGAAATTTATGTAGAACAACCTCAAGGATTTGAGAAGAAGAGAGCAGAAAGGGACAAAGTATATAGATTGATGAAAGCACTGTATTGGTTAAAACAAGCCCCTCGCACTTGGAATTCGAATATAGATCACTTCTTCATGGAGCAAGGAATGATTCAAAGCATCAATGATCCATCACAAGTAATTCTCCCTCCATGAGAACAACATTCAAACACATATTGGAAGAAAAATATGAGATGATGGATCAGGCCATCTCAATTTTTTTGGGGATTCCAAATAAATCAAAGCCCTACTAGAATTCTCTTTTCACAACAGAAATATGCAAATGATCTCGTAAGAAAATTTAAGATGGAGAACTGCAATGCCACTCAAACTCCTACGACAGCTAATGAAAATTATCTAAAAATGTTGAAGAAGAAAAAACAGATGAGGAAGAATTCAGATCCTTGATTGGGTCACTAATTTATCTGACCAATTCTCGGCCAAATATTGAATATGCTGTGAATGTTGTTTCAATGTTTATGAACTGCCCCATAAAATCTCATTTCGACGCTGCCAAGCGTATCCTCCGATATATCTATGGTACGCTAAATTTTGGCATATTGTATAAAAGAAGTAAATAAGCAAAATTGAATGGGTTCTCGGACTTTGATTGGCCTCCTGTATTGATGACTAGAGAAGCACCAACGAACATATATTCCGACTTGGAGAATAGCCTATCACCTGGGGGATCAAGGAAGCAGAATAGGGTAGCCTTATCTACTACCGCGACCTAGTACATGGTCTTAAGTAGTACTAATTGTGATCGAACTCCAAGGAAAAGAAGAAAGACCTATGGAGATACTCTGCGACAACACCTCTACGATTCACCTAGCCAAAAAACCACCAGTCATACAAAGGAGCGCAAGCACATTGACCTTCGATTCCAAGCTCGAATTAGATAAATTGTGCTTGTATCAATACCCTTCAGAAGAGCATGACTATCAGCTCAAGCACTTCAAAATCAGCAATGGTAATGCCTTCGTCTTCTCCGCCGAGGAGCATGCACACAATTCTTTATTCGGACATTGGTGGGTAGGAAAGTAATGTCATTTGCAAGCGGAAGTAGATGCCCTAATGAAAGAAATCGAGGCAATATGTGTTGGGTTTGTGGTTGTGATTTTGGTGGACTTATGGGAGGAGGTGGAAACCTGGGTAATGTTTGGTGAGTTGTAGGTTTAGATAGGTTGATGTTGAAGCTCGATGAGGGAACTCTTCCGTTTCCGTACATCGCGCTTGCTCCATAGTTTTGTTCAGAGTGAAGTTTCTGCAGATGTAGGCATGCATGAAGATGCAGCAGTCAAAGACTGCAAAAAATATCCTAAATGGCGTGTTCTAGGTATTGGTCATCTCTGATTGGTATACCACACCCATTTTTTCACCCGTGTTACAGAAAATATCCATGTAGATCATTGAGAAAGACACATTCTAAGTTTCAGGAGCACTTTGCAATTCAAGAACTACTCAACACGAACAATCCAACCAATGGGTTAGGTAAAATCAAACACATGAATGTCACTGCGGCGATTGTCAATGTCACGCCGCAGGATCAGCTTTGTTGTCATAGGACTGAAGGTGGACCGATTACAGGTCTAAGAACGCAGTGGTCATTGATGGTGGAGGGGGAGCTGCTCCATTGAATATGTAGGCATGAATATCCCACGTAATGAGGCCATTGTCGGAAAGGGAGCTCTCAGAATGCATCTTTTTGATCCGTTCTGTGCGCTTACTTGGTGAAGCTGATGCGCATAATGATCACCATGCTTACATGTAGGATACATGCTTAATTTTCACTTAATATATATGATCTCTAACGTTCTTATTTTTCACTTAATATATAATCCACCACTACAAAACCAAGGGGGCTTATTTTAATTGAGAAAGTTTCATTTGTGAATTGTGCAGGATATTTGCGGTTGTGGATAACATGTTCTGCCTGTTTGAGGGTCTGGTTGAGAATATTGGACATTTGAAGCAGCAGTACGGGCTGACGAAGACGGCCAACGACCCTATCCTCATAATAGAAGCTTACAGGACATTGAGAGACAGGGGACCTTACCCTGCTCCCCAGGTCGTCGGGGAACTCCACGGCAAGTTCGCCTTCATCCTCTTCGACTCCACCACCAAATCCACCTTCATTGCTTCCGTAAGCGCCCTCTCTTTTCTCCCTCCTCCGCGCATCTCTATTTTAACGGGCTGCCCCTCCACCGCAGAATGCCGACGGCAGCGTTCCTTTCTTCTGGGGAACGGACTCGGAGGATCGTCTCGTCCTGTCTGATGATGTGGAGATTGTCAAGAAAGCCTGCGGGAAATCCTTTGCCCCTTTCCCTAAAGGTAGGTAACCCAATATCATGCATGGGTTTTGTTTTTTTGTTTTTCCCTCACGGCGCGCATTTAGCTTGAATCACGGATGTGGCGGCAGGTTGCTTCTTCACCTCGTCCAAGGGATTGGAGAGCTTCGAGCATCCTATGAACAAGCTGAAGCCAGTCCCGAGGGTCGACAGCCAGGGTGAGGTGTGCGGTGCCACCTACAAGGTCGACTCGGAGAACAAGAAGAAATCGGTTCCGAGGGTCGGCAGCGCCGCGGATTGGTCCAGCTACTGACCACCCTACAATCCGGCGGCGCCGCCAGAGGTTTTGCTTCTTCTTGGTGTTTTCTTTTTGTATCACACACTGAAATAAATGACAGGCTTTGGAATTTCACTCTCCTCCTCCATACATACACTGACTGCTTCTTCTCTTTTGCTCTGCTCATTTTCTTCTATACATACATACACACACTTTTGTTCTTTCAATCGTTTTTTCACTTTCAATGTTTAAATAGCTAATGAGCCCATTCTTTAATTTTAATATAAGACTAATATATATATATATATATATATATGTGTGTGTGTGTAAAAAATGCTTTGACCAATAAAAACGTACAAAATGCAGCACAATGGTGTGTGATAAATTTTATTAAATTATAATTAGGAGAATATGTTGCATCAGCAATTATTTAAATTGAATATATTTGGCTGTGTGTGTTTAGTAATAAAGATTACATGGACATCATGGTTGTAACGAAATCATGGTAATTAACCTTCCCATCGCCGTCCAAGTCTGCTTCTTTAATCATCTGCTCCGCCTCTTCATCCGTCAATTTCTCGCCCAGGCTTATCATCACTGTTTTCAGCTGCAAATTACACAAACTGCTTTAATTACCATCCTAATTAATAAACCCCCTCTAATCACTCCTAGCTAATCATTTTCATCATCTCTATTATTTTATCAAGACATTATGTAAATTACAAATAGCTCTGATGAATTAGACTTATTGAATATCCAGACCATTATTATTTTTAAGTTCTTTTATTTTTACTCTTTTATTCGTTAAATGTGTGGTTAGCGGAGTGCTAATTTAGTCAAAAAAAGAAAATTAATCAACAAATAAAAATAAATAAAAAATGTGCTTATGTTATATTAATGTCACTTAAAAAAATATAAGACCATAACCACCAACAATCTAATTATATTGAAAATTTAATGAATAGTTACTATATATAAAATGATAGTGGGTCACGTATAATGATAAAAAATAATTTTAATTTAATTCTGTTAATGATTTTATTTTTTAATTTAATGTAATAAGCAATAAATTCTTCAAAATATTTCATAATGAACATACAACATATATTCAAAGTCCAAACCTCGATGGCCGATATGAAGCCGTTTTGATCTCTGTCAAACACTTTAAAAACTTCATTTAGTTCATCTTCTTTGTTTATCTCCTGCAAAATAAATTAAAATTAAAAAATTAAAAAATAGTTTGTCATAATATTTTCTTTAATTTCTTAATTAGAAGAAGATTAGCATTTCGATCTCACCTCCATATTTTCAGTAATTAAATCCAACACGAGTCTAAAATCATCATCAAATTTATTAATGAGTTCCTCAAGCTCGATGCTCGACGTGCTTCGCCCTATTGATTTCATGATGACATTCATCTCTTCCATAGTGATAGAAGCTCCTTCTATAAATAATCACAAGAGTTTTTTTACAATAAATTTATTAAACAAAAGTATTAGGAAGCACTAATATTAATCAAATAAAATAATAGTTATACATTCAACTTAGAACCATTTACCATCTTAATTAATTAATTAATCAAGAACATTTGACTAATTTCATTCAAAGTAAAATCAAAATTGTATAACTACATTCTAATTAATATTTTGCTCATACTTCATTTCCCATTTTATATATACAAATGTCATGGGCATGCAAGAATATTGGTTTTAACTCAATAGCACAATAAATTATTATAGAAATATCAAGCATTAATTGGCACTCACTCATGTGCATAAGCTTTTTTGACCATTGGTATGTTTGACAATATACACCAAAGCTATATTAGGAGTATTTTTATGCATGAAATGTAAACTTAAGGGGGAGATTTTTGTAATTTCAAAAGTAAGAGGAGTGCAACTTGTAATTATGCTAACATTCAAGATTTTTTTTTTTAATTATTCCTATATATATATATAGACTGTTAATTACTCTTAATTTTCCATGGGAGTTTGCATAGTAATTAATTAGAGGTTAATTGCACCCCTCTATCTTCTGAAATTACTAAAATTAAACCTCCCCTCCCTATAAGCTACATTTCATAACATGCTTTCCTCCGGGGTGGTATTTTTGTGCATGCGTGTTACGAATTGTAACTTACATAGGAGTTTTTTTTTTTGTAATTTCAAAAGATGGAGGGATAATACTTCTATGCGGAAGATGTAATAAAGATACTGAACGTATTAACAAACGAAAAAGAAGAAGGTAAATAGAAATCGATGCTCTCGGGCAGCCTTCGTCCGCATCAATGCGAGCTTCAATGAGCTGGGATGCGAGCGACGAGGCATTCATGATGTTCGCCCGTGCAATCGAGAGCAGCAAAGAAGAGACTAAACTTATTAACAAACCAAGAAGAAGAGGAAGAAGAGAAGAAAAAGAGGAGGAAGAAGAAGGTAAAAAGAAGAAGAAGAGACCATCGCCATTCTTATCGAGGAGGCAGAAAGCGTCTGCGAACTCCGAAACATCCTCCTCTGTGAGATAATCCATGCTCAGAGAGAGAGAGAGAGAGAGAGAGAGAGAGAGAGAGAGAAGCTGATGATGCTCAGCAACTCATTAAGAGGCAATATTATTTGTATACTCTGCTTCTCTCTCTAAACCGGTCAATACGGCAGTGTCAAAATAAACCGAGGAATTCATGAAGTGGGAAGAAGATGTGCTGAACCGGTCTTCCCCCCGTTGAGTTGAATGTAGAATCTGTTCCCTAATTAACTCTTCTCAGCATTACATATATGCTCACATGAAACACTTCGTTAATTACATCGTTATAATTTAAGGGCGCTGATATCCGCACTGCAGTTTTGGTTATTCGCACTCTATTTGTATGAGTTATTATGCGTTTTTTTAGAAATATGTCTTGTACATGCATTTTTAGGAAAAGTATTCAACATGAAATTTGTAGATCTCGTCGCATGTACAGGACGTATTTTCAAAAATTCGCTATAGTTACGCCCAGATTTCAATCAGGGCGGCAATACGTCTTTTGTGTAACACAAAATATGTAGATCTCGACGAGATCTACAACTTTCGTGTTGTACAAATAGAGTATGGATAGCCAAAACTGCAGTGCGAATATCAGCGCACTAATTTAAATACAGCTCAGCATGCAGTGATTTTATTACACGTGTACGTAGAAGAAGAAGAAGATCGCATCTATTTCTATGAATTAACACATCCTTTGTTTATTAATTGCTTCTCTTTCTACTTAATTATCTAATTAATCCGCTTGTTTAATCAAACCGCTTCTACGCGTTTCTACAGCACTTCAAACTTTATGCATTGATTCGGTCTTCTTCTATTATTATTATTATTATTACTTATTAGTATTATAATAATAATAATAATTATTATTATTATTATTATGTATTTGTGTAATGTGGAAGGCCGGATGAAGATCCGGAGAGCTTTTCTTTT
The DNA here is from genome assembly GCA_033032865.1 of Dactylorhiza incarnata. Taxonomy (NCBI): domain Eukaryota; kingdom Viridiplantae; phylum Streptophyta; class Magnoliopsida; order Asparagales; family Orchidaceae; genus Dactylorhiza; species Dactylorhiza incarnata. The sequence continues at coordinate 1,886,095 of JAWHQI010000309.1, read as the reverse complement.
GATTTACAGGTCAGGCTGACATATGTATGGCATTACAAACATTTTTCCCTTTACTTTATTATATTTATTTATTCTTATATCACAAATATCATTCTCTAGGATATTAAATTTCCTTAAATTTGGTTAATTATAAGACGGTGTAATTTTCATTCTCTCTCGTGTTGATTATTACATCTAATATTTTTTATGTATCATATAAACTTCAATGAACTTATTTATATATATATATATATATTCCTACAAAAAATAAAGGAAATTATTATTGGTATCTCATTTTTGGATATTCACACCTATTTAGTAATAGGTTTTATCCCTTTTTTTTAATTCTTTCTGATATTTGTACCCATCGGCCGCTCATTTCTCTCAAGCAAGCCCAACTCGGAGACGGAACCCTCGCCCCTTTCTTCATTCGCAGCCCGTCGTCGACGTCGAATCTCGGAGAGGATCTTCAACTTTCGACGTGAGATTTCGGAAACCGCTGCACACCCCTTGCTCCCTCTCTTGTTTTCTGGTTGCGACTTCCTCTTCTCTCATTCCTGGTGTTCCATCAGATTGCATGCTCGCCCTATTCCGCTCTCAGGGCGTCGCGATCTCCAGAGCCCTGTTTTTCGGGTGGTTTAGGGTGCGTTTCAGTGATCCTCTTACCCCTGTTTATGTTTGTAAACTTTCCTGGACTCCTGCTTCCAAGATCTACGGTTCACCAACTAGGTTGAAAAATTCTGACCGTAAAAATCATTGTTTGGTAAATTAAGGTGTGCAAAAAAAAATCTAAGTGAATGTTATTTATGACTGACAAAAAATTTCTAAGTGAATGCTATTTATACATGTTATAAGTCTAATATTATTTGGGTAGATAAGATCAAAAAAATGTGTTATTAAAATTACTTATATATTGTTTGAGTACGATTATCATGTATTGAGTACAAATATCATGTTTGGGTACAGATAGCCATTTATGGGATACCAATAAGAACCAAAATAAAATGCTTATTTGCAGCTAATTTATACAGTGCACAGTTCCGCCATTCTATAATTGGCATGTGTGACTTGTATCCAACCTATCGTGCTCTCGGTAATCTCCCTCCGTTCCTCTGCATCTCCGACCAATGTTGTTTCCCATCGACCTAAAACCCAACAACGCCTCATCTCCCCAACTTCTCTGCATTCTCGGGGCTCTCGACGAAGAAACACTGCTTCTTCTCGGTAAGTGAAAGGTATTCTCCTCCCCCACTTTCTCTCTCACTCTCGCCATCTCCACAAATACCTAGATCTAATTTCTTTCCCCCCTTTTAGGAGGGAATTAATGTGGGTTTAGATGATGGGAACAACCTACTGCTCGAGATCAAGACGCGACTTTCCATCTTTGAGATCTATACGCCTTCTGAGAGCACCGAGTCTTATAATTTTAGGCGATTGTTACCCGCAACCCGTATTTGGCTATTCGCAACCCAAAATTTTAAAAAATACCAATTAATTTTTTGTTTAACCGCAACCCGGATTTTAAAACCCTAGCCCTCGCTATGTAGAATGAGATTTCTCTCCTTTTATATACCCCGCTATGTAGAAATCTCATTCTACATAATACGTTAGCAATAAAAACCTCAATAATATTCTTCTTCTTCATATTAAAATTCGGGTTGCGGCAAGCTTAATATCCGGTAGTGGTTAAAAAATTTCAAATTTTTGGGTTGCGATTAACATTGGGGTACCACAAGCCAAAATCAGGCTGCGATTAACAATCACCTAACTTTATTATTAAGCGTTATTTTTCCAACTCCCGATCGCTTGACAATTAGATTGTGTTTGTTTTATTGTATGAAGTAGTACTTAGTTTCTTATGTGTTTTGTATTTTCCACTTGTTTTGTTTTATGTTACTAGTATTGTTGTGCTAATGTTCTTCCACATATGTGCAAATGTTAAAGATTCTATTTACCTTGAGTATTTATTTGCTCCTTTAGTTGTAGTTTCTATAGGAGTTTTAGTTGTAATCAAATTTTTACATTTTGTATCATCTTATTTCAGTCTTACTCATTAAAATAATTAATGTTGTCTTAATTCAAGATATTTTATATTAAGAGCAGCAAGAGCATCTTGTTATTAACAATAATTTATATTCAAAAATATTGTGAGAATAGCCGCGTCAATCTTGAATTATACGACAAAATCTAGCTGACATTTCTTGTTTGAAAGATAGAAAAATTGAGTAGATGTTACGACGTTTTGAAGTTTCTGTCTCGTTGAGTTCGTATAGTCTTTCTTCTACGAGCATGACTGCATATAAACTTTCTGGTCATTGTTTATAGCTGATAGTCTAATGTTATTAATCTTGGTTACATTTGAAGAAATCCTTGTGAAAGTTTTCTTATCATTGAATGCAACTGTTGCTGTAAATCCCCTGCTTTGGATATTTTGCATCAAAACTTCTTCAGGTTGAAGATGAGAGCAATTACTTGGGGATTGAACAAAAATCCAAAATTTGAAGGAACAATTCATCGTGAAGGCGTTTCTAGTAGTAAAGTTTTTTAAAGAAAATGCTCCAGAAACAAGAGATTAAGCATAATAGAAGATCTAATTATTGTGACTCCATTCTGTGACTGCAGCGACTAAGATCGAACTTTTGGGTCTTTGTTTGTGTCCCCGAAATTTCGTATTGGGTTAAGGATTGAAATAGTTCTTGCTGGGAGATTATCCACAGATTCCCCTGCTTTCATTCATAAGAATTTCAAAGTCTTTTCACAAAACTTGCAGTTTTAAAGCGATTGAATTTGAGGATCCTTCTGTACTCTAATTAAGCTCAGAATAATATCTCATGCTTGTTTTGATTTCTTCTTGTGATCGTAGCAGGTTTGCCTCTGTTTCTCTGCTGGCTTCAGCTGCTTTAAAGATGACAAGAAATTGTGAGCACAACAAACTCCCCACAGAGTACCCTGTTCTCATCTGCACAATCCAGTATTCGTATTTTTAGCAATAAAACACAGGCGTGCGTTGAGGACTGCGGATAAGAGAAAAGTTCAGCTCTACTTGACGATGCGGCCATGGATTTGTTTTCCTATGATGAAGCTCTGAGACCGACTGATCCGAATGGAGCTCTGATACCAGATATTGGTAGAAGAATTAAGTCTTAAGAAAAACAGAGCACTCAGAACTTGCAGGTTTATTGGGAGCAGAGCAAATTCCAGAGTACATTACATGTGGCCCCCACTTGGACCGGTTTACATATTCTAATACAGCCGGGGGAACTGACGACATCATGGCTACCGTGAATCCTAAAATGGCTATTCGCACCCCTAAATCCCCTTAAGCAGTTCAAAAATGTCTATTCGCACCTCGAAAATCCTGCTAAAATCTACGTAATAGGGAACAGCAATTATTTTTTGGACTTGGGATATCAATAGACTGCGAATAGCCAAAATTGAACTGCTTATAACATTGCTTATAACATTGATCTATTTAAATCCATATCATTCTGATGCAAAATCTTCAGCATCCCTAACGGTGGGGGGACTAACGACATCACGGCTACCGCCATACACGTTGCTGCATGACGTCGTCGCCCGATCGCCTGCGCTGCTCAGATTGATGTTCGCCAGCCAAACATCTCGGCAGGGATTGCTGTCGCTGCAGTTCAGCTCCACTGCCACCTCCGTCGCCGACGAGCCGCACACGTCTTCAAACACCACACCGCTTATCCGAATCCCCGAGCTCTGCATCCAATAATATTATTAAAATAGGCTAACAATTATATTAATTAATTAACGTCTGTTATATATATAAGCATGCCTGGCTGGGGCAGTCGGTGGTTCCAGGACAGTAATGCTGGTCTATGATTATCGGGTTTTTGACGCCGTTCATGGTGGCTTTACGGAACAGAACTTGCTCAACAAAACCGTCGCTAGGTTTCGCCCGCGTCTTGATTCTGAACCCGTTCTCCGTTCCGGTGAACTCGATGTTCTTCGCCGTCACATTCGTAACGCCGTTTTGCATCATCTCCGACCCGAGGCTTCCGATACTGCATTAATCCGTCAACCAAAATTACTATATTACTATATCATGATAACGAAAAAGGGTTAATTACCGGGACCACCCCTCCGAGTTTGCATAATTACAGGCTCAATATCTTGAAAGGCAATTGTTATCCATAAATTAATTTAAACTTGTTTATGACGATCTTCTGAGCAATTTAATGTGCGCATGAATCGTGATTCATAAAATGAATGCATGGATAGAGACCGAGTTGATGAAGAAAGACGATTTCTTCACTGTTCATGCGGTTTCGGTTAGTTTAGGGAAGTTTTAGATAGCTAGGGTTACTCTTTCCCTGTGGTGAGGAAGGCGAAGAGGAAGATCAAATATTTTTTTTTTAATTTTCTGCACTAATATGTGGATAACAAAAATATCTGCTGATAATTAATTTGACTTCCTTTAGAGCTGCGAATAGACAAACACGTCTTTTAAAATTGCAAAGACCTCCCTCGTAATTTTGGTCGGTTTACAAACTCCCCCTTATGTTAAACTTTAGATAGTTTTTTTTATAAAAAGACCAAATTAGCTGGTAGTGCTTTCATTCGAGAATCTGTGGGCTACGGAGTAGGGCATCGACGAGTTCGACATGGACCTACTAATAGGGCATCGACGACTGTCCTAATGTCGATGGGACTTCGGCTTGAGACGACTCCGGCGACTCCGGCGGCGGAAGGGGGAGTTGTTAAACAGACTAAACTTATAGGGTTTATACTGAATCTATAGTTTTATATGCAATTAGAAATATTTGAATAGAAATGGCCAGCCCTGTTGTCAATATGATGGTCACCTGATGCCATGGCCAGGCCCGCATTTGATGTTCTCGATCAGAACATTAGCTGCGCCGGGGCCGATGGAGATGCAGTTGTCGCCGGTCCCGATGGTGCCGCCGCGAACCGTAACTCCGGAGGACTCCTCGATGTGGATGCCGTCGGTGTTGGGACTGTCGGCGGAGGCGGTGATCTGAGCTCCGGTGACCAGCACATCCCTGCTCCGATGGATCAAAATGTGAAACAATTCGCTGTTCACCGAACTCACCTCTTTCAGCCACACGTTGTTTGAGTTCTCAATCGACAGTGACTGCTCCATAATTCATAACATTATATAATGCAACAAGATTAATATTTCTTGTCAAATATTTAATATTTTTTTTAAATAACGAAATTACGTTAACACCCCCAGGCCCAAGAACTAACCGTTGCGCCAAGCGGGCATTCGCCGTGGGCATTCTTGCAATTCCAAACCGCCTGGCCTTGACCGTCGAAGATTCCGCCGGCGACGGTGAGCCCGCTGACGTTCTTGAACGCAATCCAGCGATTCTGCGAGGTGTAAGAAGCAGGGGCGACGATGGTGCCGCCGATATTGACCATCATGTTTGAACTTCTGCAGGGGCCCATGAGGACGGCGCTGCTTACGAAGAACGTACCGGCGGGAATAACCACAGTCGCCGGCGAATCGGAGCCGCACGCCGCCGTCCACGCGCTCACGAGCTGTCCCGTCCAGTCCGCGCTGTCGGCGGCGGCGGCGATGAGGATGAGGGAGGCGATTAATAGCGTTAGCCGATCCATTGGATGAATCGCGGGCGAGGAAGAAGAAATTCCTCGTTGCACTTTCAAATCGATTTTTTACTTCTTCAATATATTCTCATTAATTAATATATATATATGTATATAATCCTTATAAGCTTTGGCGCCAGCCCTGCTTCCCGCCCTAACGGCTAAATTACTTTAATATAGTCTCTTTAATTAAATTAACATATTCTAATCTCTAAACTTCTCTTATATATATTGCGCCGTCATTTGTGATGACGGATGTACTGTCGCCGCCACGACAAAGAAAAACTTCGTGCATGACTGCTTGAATGTGACTCGTGACGACGAAGAGAGAAAGATATGGGAGTTGATTCCGCTACTGAATCACAAGTGGGCCATTGGATGGACATGAGTGTCTAAAGTAACAAGGGTATAAAATGAGACTCGTGACGAAGAGTAACTCATAGAAGCAATAAGTAAAGAATCTAAAAACATCGGTTGAGACGCGGGTCTGCGATGAAAATTTTGAGGGTTGCAAAGAAAAATCCTTGGCATGGAGATTGCTAAAGATAGAAGGCAAAAAGAAGGCTTTCTAAAAAAATTTGCATTGAGAACTCGATTTGACATTGAGAAGGCAAAACTAATGTCTGCTCCATTGGTGGCACATTTCAGACTATCAATGATTCAATAGTGTTATCACCCGCTACAGATTTAGACAAGTGTATGACACATTCCAAATGGGAATGCAATTGGATGTCTTAAGTAGGATATGGTTTGTACTCGGCCAAAGTTAACCTCGTAAGGGTTGTGAGCGGTAATATGACAAACTCATGAAAAGAACATTGAAAAGCAGTGAGGTGGATCATGTGGTACCTAAAGGAAACAACTACTATGGGTTCGATCTATGGTGGTGACAGCGTAAAGGGATGCATCTTAGAATAACGTTAACTACGCAAGTGAGTTGTAAAAAAGAAAAGGTTGACGAGTAAATATGTGTTTAATATGAGAGCAGTCACAATTTCACAGAGATCAACTCTTCATTCAGTTATTGCTCTACCAATGACCAAAATATGGAGCAATGGAAGTAGCTAAGGATGTAATACGGCTCTGAGGATTAATTGGAGACATGGGCTTGCGAGAGAGAATTTCGAAGATCTATTGTAATAGTTCGAGTATCACCAGGCTATCTATGGACCGACTAGGCACATAGATGTTTGACTTTATGAATTTGCATAACCAAGGCCGTCGTTGCATTGGATATGCTCAAGCTTTGTTTGAACCTGATTCACATAAAAGAACTGTGCAAAATGAACATTACTGGTGAGATCAATGAATTTTGCATCTTCCAAATTTCAACCCTTGCCCATAATGCTACAAAAATTTTGGACTCATATTTTCTAAAATATTATAAAAGACTAGAATATTTTAAAAGTGTCTACAATATGATGTAGAATTCTATAACTTCTAGAGAATTATACAATCTTCTAGAAAGTTCTAGATAAGAGTATTCTAAATTATTCAAGAATGCTCTAGAAATTCTAGAGTTATATGCAAAATAAGTTAGAATCACATGGATAATTAAAGAGTCTTGTACAGGGAAAATAAATGGAATTAGTTTGAAGAGTGATCTTATGCATGTAGAAATCTAGATTTCTTTCACGGCCACATGTTGCAAAATGGGACGCGCTCATAAATTACTGTAAAATCCAATGCGAAGCATTCTATACGCTTTTAAGCTCATATACATTGTGAAGTGTCGTATACACTACTTCAGAAGTGTATACAACATAAATTGTGTCATATACAACAGAAATTGTGTCCATACGTTGTGCCTGTGAGTGGCATATAGGACGCTATACGACACTATCATACATTTTGATGTACATGTTGTGCATGTAACGGTGTACTGTATGTTAGATATTTAATTAATATGTCCGCGCGTGTCGAGACCGAGTCGGAATGACCCAATGGATTGCGTGTTTACCTAGGGCTAGGCACTACTGGAGATACTATAAATAGTTATTCCAAACTTGATGTGCTATTGCGGACTATCTTGAGCTAGAGCCAAAACCCTAACACTGTATACTGTGAGAGTGTCGTATGCATCACTTCAGCATACACTAAAGTATCATATGAGCTGTGAAAGTGATGTATACTGTGTCACGGCTATACACTATGGTAGTATCATATACCATGCTCCAGCTTACACAATGAAGTGTGGCATACGCTGTGAAATCTTCATACAAGACGCGTCAGCATACACTGTGAAGTGTTGTAAATGGAGTGAAAGCATCGTATACGCTACAAATTAACACGTGTTTGCATTTTGTAGGTTTAGCCTTCATACAAGACGCGTCAGCATACACTGTGAAGTGTTGTAAATGGAGTGAAAGCATCGTATACGCTACAAATTAACACGTGTTTGCATTTTGTAGGTTTAGCCGGGCTGGGCGCAGCTAATAATTTTTCCTCCAAAATAATGTGATCAGTGTTAATGATAAATCATAGAATATGTGACAAGTGCCAGATGAATATCAAATTTTACACAAAAAAATAGCAAATCTAGATTTACAAACAATTACAGTGCACAAAATGTCGGCTGGAGAAAAAAATGGATTACAATTTCAAAAAACCAACTCCAGGAGGCTGAGGTTAGGTTGCTGCTGTTGATAACGATGCAGAGATTAGGAAGATGCAGGCAAAAGCTAAAACAGTCAATATGAGCATCAATGGAGATACAAATGCTTCAATGGTTCATGTTCTGCGTCAACGAACAGTAATTATATCCGAATGATGTGATTAACGAGAACAATTTTGATCGCAACTGTAGAAAATCATCGTGAACTGTCAAAAAAGCACATGGGAGAATCAAAGACAGGGATGATGAATAAATTTTAAGCTACAAACAAAAAAAATTCCACAAAAGGGTGGCGGAGGGTACAAAATATAAACTTTCAATTATGATTATAGCTGTCATGCGTTTATTATGCCCAAAACCAGTTCTGAAGATTATAAGTCACCAGAGCTTTATCATGCATTGAATATAAACTCAGTTCATCCAGTATATGGGAATAAGGTCGCTTTTGATGGGGCAGGTCCCGTGCGGTCGCTGCGGGTATGCGATGGCCTCCGCGCAGCTTCCACGGAGTCAAATCGACCCTAATAAGAACGATGTATCATAGTGTACTTGCAACATCTCCCTAGCTGTGCTCGTAGAATTAAATCTGGGGTATTTAATCCAATACAGTTAATATGTTCCAAGGTAATTAACATTAAACTTTGATAACCGAAAACTGTGGGGATTAATGCATGGGGTTTCTATGCTCATAAAAAATCAACTCTCCAAACTTAATTACTCTAATTTGATAATTGACTTTGGTTTAACTAAGTTTAATATTTAAGCACTATCATGTTAAAGGAAACAAGACAACCACTTATGTATTCATCATATCAAAGGAAACAAAGACAGCAAAAAGGATCCTTAGATGACAAAGTGGAAAGTTAAATAAAACAGCAGTAGTCTTGATGGAAATAAATAACATTCTTCAAACACAACCACCGGTATTCCTAGCTAAAACAGCCTTTTAAAAGCTGCTTGATCGGACGGTCCAGATCTAGTTTTTGGTGTGCCTCAAGATATCATTATTGTTTTAAATGATAAAGATATATTACTTTGTTATTTTCATGTATTATTTAGGTAGACCAGGGTCATTGTATTAACGATCAATTACAGCCGTTGATATGATGTGGCCTAGTGAGTTTGCCAATAAATAAGAAGGGACAACCTTCTTACCGCAATGCAGAATTTTGGAGGTTTCTTTCCCCCGGAATTCGGCGAGCTCCCGTGGTGCCAACTCCATGAAATCCCAGGTGACGAATGCTAAGTAATTTCCTTTGTATCCCCCTCTTCCCTTGCGTGTATCCTCATTCATGAGCCCTCCCCGTTACCCCAACCTATAGCTGCCGCCTTCCGCCGCACCCCTCATCACTTTCATCGCTCTGTGACTGCCACCAACCCCCCTCGTTACTCCCTCTCCATGGCCATATCTCCCCTTATCCTTACAGGAACACCCCATCTGACTCTCCCCATGTTGGCACAGCCTTCCTCAGCATCATCATCTGCCATTGGTCCTCCACCAGCCCCTCTGTCGACATATGCTCTTCCAGTCCCCCACGCCTTCAGCCTCCCAATTCCCTGAAAAGGGTGACCGTCGGCACCCTCAGCACCTCCACCGTACAACCCCCTCCTCCCAGCCAACAAACCCACAACCCCGATATTCTAGCAGCCCTAATCCACCGAGGCACCGACCCCAACCCAGTCCACCCCTACCGGCCTCTAAAGTGGTTGTCCAGACCCTCTCCCTCCTCCAGGCAGCCACCAAAGCCACTACCGTCACCGGATCTCCGCGCTTCCGCCTATGGCCCTCTTATTTTGTGAGTTTTATTGTTGTATGGACCTTTATTTTCATCTTGTATGGATTTGACTACTTATATGATTATGAATGCTTGCTTCTTGTAGTTTATCTGTTTGGAACTAACCTTTGCTTGTAAGACCTTTATCGCATGCGCGTATTGGCTTTTGGCTCTCCACGCGGACAAAAGCCTAAACCTGTCCTCCTAAGAATTAATTGAATCATTTAAAATTAACTGCTTCGGATTTATTGCTTATTTATTGTCTGTAATCTGTTAGCCGAACCACGTGTTACTTGCATACATTATCCTAGGCTAAATTGGGCTGTTTTTCCCATCACAACACCTAGGGCTTTAGAATTCACACACCTAGCCTATCCTACATCAAGAGTAGAAGTGAATTTATCCCTCTTGACTTACGGCAAATTATTTTTAACAGGTCATACCTTCATGACAAACATTTGGTGCTCCAATGCCAACTATGTGTACGCAAGCTTGTCAAGAAGGGAAAACCCTTGGGAGAAGAATGGAATGACTCCAACCGATGAAGGTATTGGGCAGGCAAGGATATCCTTAATCAAGGACAACAATATATTTTGTTGTTCATTTAGGAGATAGAAGAAAGAATGCAGAGGAACTATGCTCTGTCAGAAGTAGAAACAATGACAAGGTCGATCAGGTGCATGCCTTGGTTGAGGAATTTGTTGTTCTCTTCAAAGAACCCAACACTCTCCAAAGTAAGAGATCAAAGGAGCACAAGAAACAACTGATATCGGATGCCCAACTATCAAATATGTATAGGAATCGTATACTAGAGAGTGAAGGAATTAAGAAGCAAATGAATGAGTTGCTAGAAAGTTGAGTGATTCATTTTGGCAGCTCGCCATGTGGAGCATGTGTTTAAATTCCCAAGGACGGTTTAGAGTTTATGCATCGATAATCAAACATCTCATAAGATAGCAATTAACAATTTTTAGTGATAACTAGAATTAATGACCTATTGGACCACTTGAAAGCTACAATCTTCATCAAGTTGGACTAAAAATTAGTTTACAAGAATACGCATCTAGAATGACAACCTATAGTCTTCATATAATAGGGTTGCACACTCCACCATAGCAAAGACATTATTCGAAGTCTGCTTGGACTACTTGCCTCATAACCCTTTAGACTTGCAATTGTACAACATCCCGTGATCCCGATGACTGAGGGAGCAAAATCCGAGCAACGACGAGCCCAACGGTTCCTTAAAAGCATCCAAAACGTACATATGCAGGTCGAGTAGTAGCTGAAGAAAATGCAACCAAAATACGAGAAACATGCTAAACGTAGTGACCCAACTGATTTTAAAGAAGATCGAGCTTGGCTTTTTCTGGTCAAAGATGGCCTCAAAGGAGAAGGTAAATGCTAAAACCAATTTGATGTCACTTCGGGATCTTAAATGACATTTGTGATGATGCTTGTAAGTTTTGTTAAGGGCGTGTGATGCAGGACAGACGTCACACCTGCCTGCCACCCTGGAGTCCCACCAGGAGGCCCACCTTGACGTCGCACCAAGGCGGCTTTATCAGGCCCGCGGGCCGTACACCCCAACCCATCCCCGGGTCCACCACAGGGCCGATAGGTTGTTGAGGTCGGGGCTCGATCCCCCGACCTCCTTGATAAAGAGCTTTCAGGCAAGCTCTCATCACCAACTGAGCCGCGGATCAATTGGTGATGAGAGTCTGCCTGAAGACTCTTTATCAAGGAGGTCGGGGGACCGAGCCCTGGCCTCAACAACCTATCGGCCCTGTGGTGGAGCCGGGGATGTGTTGGGGTGTACGGCCCGCGGGCCTGATAAAGCCGCCTTGGTGCGACGTCAAGGTGGGCCTCCAGGGTGGCAGGCAGGTGTGACGTCTGTCCTGCATCAGCGTGCCTAAGAATCAAGGCTCACCGGGCTCAAAGGTTTGAGCCTTCATGCGCCTCTTTTACGCTTTTGGAGTATAAAAGGCACGCCTAGGTGAAATTTTTGTTGTAATTTTTTTTCCAAAATAAACAAAGAAATAATGTAAGAACTCTGTAATTTTTGCATGCTTTAATGTTTGTGAAACATAATTGAGCATTGAGATGATGCAAATGACACGTTGATTCTGTTTTTTAAGAGATATAAATGATAATAATGAATGATTAATGAGTAAAATAGATGAATAATATGATCAAGAAGATGAAATGATGTTTTGTTGTTGAATAGTTAAAATGGATGTGGTTGCACCTTGACCTCGTCAGGCGCGCGCCTGCGCTTTGTGCCTAGGATCCAAGACATCTTTGCGCCTTGGTGCGTCTTGAGCCTTGAATAACTAAGCTTGTAAGGTGAATATTTGTAAATGTATTCATTTGTGTCTTCGATCAAATGGGGAACCCAATGAGGTATTGCCTCCAATTAATGATTTGTTGAAGGAGAGAGGTATCTTTGGATGTTGATCTCATATTGGAGAAGAAAATGTTATGGGTCTCACACCGTCAGTTAACTAGCGATTAATTTTATTATGAGCCTCTAGGTATTGAGTCGAGTGGTATCGAGCCGAGTGTATGAGTTAAACTATATTAGTCGAGTGTATGAGTTGAACTGTATTAGTCGAGTGTATGAGTCGAACTGTATGAGTCGAGATGTAGTCGAATTGTATGAGTCGAATCGTATCGAGTAGAGCCCAGCGTTGGCATCTATCGACCAGTCCTGCGACCTCCTAATTTTCTGCCATGCGCCCGCGCCTGCTCCCTACAACCTTTCTCGAGCATCGCCCTGGTATCTTCTTGGAGCCCACCACACAACATCAATATATCGAGCCATCTTCCATCTCCTACAAGCCCCACGCCAACAGTCTGCCGCTCTCGAGCAACTGTCAGCGTCTCCTCCCGAAGTCATGCCTTTTTTTTGTTGGACGCATGTCTGCGCCTTCATCCAACGAGCCGCCCGACCCACGTAGAGCAGAGCAGCCCCCTCCCCTGCGACTTTCCCTTTAATTCTTGATTGGATTAATTACTTAATCAATTAATTATGACGGGGACGAAAATAAGCACCACCGACGCAGCTATCCTAAGTTCGTTGATGGATTCATATCAGGCCTCCATGTCGCAACTCCTCGCGGACTTCACAAATGGGCAGATGTCGACGACTCCTCAACCAAGGCCGACGGTCATGTCGTTGCAACACCTGCCATTGAAGAACACCTACAGACGCAACTTCCACCTTCCCCTCCGCCGATTCCATTAGAGTAGTTGCCGCTCACACCGACAACCACAGCCCACAGGAGCTCTGCCTCTCTCCACAGTTCTTGTGGCCCCTACCATCGCCGCCAGTGATTCCCGCCCCGCAGTTTACACCACTGACATCGTCTCCTCCACGCCCCCGTGGTGGTGTCGTCCCAGTTTGGGTTGCCTCCACCAGTCCCCGCAGTCGTCATCCCGCGGTCTCTGCTTCGGCCACCTCCTCTGTCGGTCCTTCTAGATCCATTCCTTTCACCAACTGCTCCCCAATCGGCGCCGCCGCTTCTCATCGTTGTAACTCGCCTACATCCCGGTCTTTCGCCGCCATCAACCGGACACCATGCACACTCACCCCGATCCAGCACTACCCGGAAGTCTCCTCCCCGCAAGCGTCTCTACCACGTCCGCTCCTTACAGTCTTTTATGACACCTGGGAGCATGTTGATGCTCCGCCGATGGACGTCGTCTCCGCTGCAGCGACGCGCTATTAGGAGTTGTTCTGGCGGGAAATCAAATAGCTCGAGGATCGGGTCATCCAAGATAGGTTGAGCTTGAGAGCAAGCTCGATTTGAAGAACGGGTGGAACGTTATGGGTCCTACAATGTCAGTTATCTAGCGGTTATTTTATTATGAGCCTTTAGGTATTGAGTTGAGTGGTATCGAATCGAGTGTATGAGTCGAGTTGTATCGAGTCGAGTCGTGGTTACGGGTTATTAGCGTCTTCATGTTTTAATGTTTCACGCATTTTCTTTATATGGGTTATTTACGCCCATGCCATCGGGTTCCTATATATAGGCCCTCTAGGTCTTGTATGAGGAAGAAAGAATGGAATCAACTTCTCTTTTCTCTCTCAAGTTCTAATCTCCCTTCTCCCCTATTTCTAGAGTTATGGTTGAGCACAACTCCCCTTCCTTCTTCTTCTCTTGTATCTCCGCCGCCTTCGACGAAACCCCAAAAAATAGGCCCATATCAGAAAGTTACAAACACCAGGCATGGTTAAGACTCCTTTCAGATTAGGAAAAATAAGAAATATCAAGTGCAGTGAAACAGTTCACCAAGGATGTTATCGAGAAAACCTTCCCGGTAAAAATTATAAATTTCGCATGAGTGAAATCCCCCAAAAGGAAAGACCCATGATCTGGGGATAAAATTATGGGAATCAAACAGAGTGGATGATTTATTGCACTCCAGGCTACTTATCATATAATCTGGCCTACTAATAGTAATCTTTTGCTTATTTCTTCAAACCAACTCATCTATTTTCAATTTCTCATTCTTCGGCAACTTTTTCAAGATGTGTGCTGTGCATTAACACTTTAATTTACTACATTCTGTCACAACCAACAATATTTTACTACACAAAATTTTGATGTATTTCCCATATTTGCTTACCAACACTCATTCGTTCAGAAAATAAAGCTCCAACAATCTAGAATTTGTATTTCCCTACAAAGATTAAATACAATTTATATGGTTTATTACAATAAATGCGCAAACCCTCAACTTTTCTCATGATGTTAATCCATGGGGTATGTTTAACCAAACAACTTAATCACGGTCATTGTTAAATCTCTTTCAATGTTGTTTACTATAGATCTGGTGGTCATAACGAATGTGAGTTGAATTTATTGTCCACTTTTTATAGTTTGGTGATCTGACGGCTGACACAGGGTAGGCCGAGTGACAAGGACGTGCCGACGCTAATGTAACCCTAAGTGATTGTGATACAGGATGGACTCAAAATAGTACAACCAAAGTGAAATGCAAATGACTTAAAACTTTTAATCCGGAAATAGAATTTGCAGTGTTGATTTTTTTTTTAAGTGAGGCAAATTAACACAGGGTGAGCATTAGTTTTCTGATACAAAAGTAAATCACGCTCGAATACCCACGAGGTGCTTTTCTACTACAAATTCCAGGATTTAAGTTTATAAGATAAATAAAATAACAGCACAATTGCGCTAATGAATCGACACACCCAAACAAATATGTAAAGTTTTTCCAATATTTAATAAAGAAGAAATAAGCACAATACAATAATACTCACAAGTATGCGGAATCCAGTGACAAGCAGTAGTTAGCGGGTTGTTGCTACGTGGAGAAGCCGTGGCACCAGTGGAGGGAATGCTGGGGAACTAACAACCCTTATGTAATTGCCTCAAAAATGAAGATTGAAGGCTGCAAAGGGATCCAGGAAGAAGAACTCCTGCTGTCTAGTGGACAGTTAGGTGATTTCAACCAAAGGATTGGCCAACTATGGGGAATGGGGACTTGGCTGTTAAAGCTTTAATGCGAGGTGGTTGCAGACCTAGGTAGACAAAGGGCTGAAGGGGGGTGGTTAGTCGACTGGAAGGGAAGAGGGGAGAGGTTGGCGGAAGCTTACTATGGTTCCACGATAGAGGGGATGAGGGAGGTTGAAATACGAGGGCTGGAGGAAGAAGAGCAATGGAGGAGGATGGCTTGCAGTGACTGGCGGCGACTACTGGTGGTTCCACGAGAAAACGAGGGGGGGGGGGGGGGGGGGGGGGGGGGCGGGACGGCGCCGAGCTTTGCAGCAGGGGTTGACGAGCTCTGGTTTGGGGAAACGAAACCGATGGAGGAAATCACGATCCGCTTGGAAAGGCGCCGCCGAAGCAGGGACGATGAACAGGGGCGTTGGCGAGGAAGACAAACAGTAACTGAAGTGGCGGTTTCCTCCTTCGTCGATGAAGAGGAGGATGAACAGTGCTAAGTTGGCAGTTTTCTTCTTCCGTTGAATGGGATCGTGGGGAGAGGGCACGAGAACAGTGGGTGAACAATGCAAAACGATAAAAAAAGATAACAGAAATAAATCGAGGCTTCGCACCCCGGGCTCGCGGCGTCACACCACGATTAACCGAGAATTCTGGATTCGCTCACAAATACACCATCCCTCTAAACTGCAGCACCCGCCCCTATTTATAACAAGAAGGTGCGGTTGGGCACCGGGCGTGTACGACTATGATTGACCGTTACGCCCGAGGCCCTAAAACACCAAAAACAAATCCAAAAAAATAAAATAAAATACATAAAAATAATAGTGCGACGAGCCGGACGCGCTCACGGTCTCGGATCGCCGATCCGATCATCGCATCCTGCGCGAAAATTGGGCCTCGCCAACTAGACCCGTAGTCTGATGACGATCCCCATCATGATCGATCAAAAGAAAAAGATTGAAATTTTTTCCTACTACAAATTACCTATTTGTAAATTCAAACTTTCAAAATTTACATCATTAATTTCACCCAAACTTAATACAGTACTTGGTCTGCTAGGATAAATCTAACTACGCCATGCCTGGAGGAAGGAATAATCTATGTACCAACTTACTCAAGATATGGCATTCGCCCCAAACATGAGTACCAAATAACTACAACAACACTCAAGCCTTTATCCCGCAATAGTGGGGTCGGCTATATGGATCCTTTGCCGCCATTGTGCCCTATTTTTAGTCATAATTTCACTAATGCCTAAGTACATCATGTCTTTCCTTATAGTCTCATTCCAAGTCTTTATTGGTCTACCCCTCCCCCGTTTAACATGCCTAGTAACTAAACTCTCACAACGCCTAACAGGCGCCTCTAATGGTCTCCTTTGTACGTGTCCCAACCATCTTAGTCGAGCTTCTCGCATCTTCTCTGCAATTGGTGCCACTCCTGTCTTATCCCTGATACATTCATTCCTAATTTTATCCAGTCTCGTGTGTCCACACATCAACCTAAGCATTCTCATCTCCGCAACTCCCATTTTTTGCTCATGCACACAATTCACTGCCCAACACTCAGAAACATAGAGCATCGCTGGTCTAATTGCAGTACGGTAAAACTTTCCTTTAAGTTTTACTGGTACTTTACGATCACATAAGATCCCTGACGCGCCTCTCCACTTCAACCAACCTGCTTGGATTTTATGTATCACATCTTTATCAACACCACCATCTTTTTGAACTATCGATCCAAGATATTTAAAGCACTCACTGCGGGAAATATCTTGATCACCCAATTTAATAACGAAGTCATCTGTCCTTCTTGCACTGCTAAATTTAAGCTCCATATACCCCGTCTTTGCCCTGCTCAACCTAAAACCATTGTTTTCTAAAGTGTCTCGCCATGATTCAAGTTTCGCGTTTACACCCTCGCGCGTCTCATCAACCAAAACGATATAATCCACAAACAATAAACACCAAGGTATTGCTTGCTGGATATGTCTGGTGAGCTCATCTAAGATAAGGGTAAAGAGATAAGGGCTTAAAGCTGAACCTTGATGCAAGCCAACAGTGATAGGGAATTCCTGTGTTAATCCTCCAGATGTCCTCACCCTCGTCACTGAATTTGTATACATATCTTTGATTATGTCAATGTATAATACATTTACACCTTTCTTTTCTAAGACTCTCCATAAGATCTCTCTTGGAACCATATCATAAGCCTTCTCAAGATCGATAAACAACATATGCAAATCTTGTTTTCTTTCTCGATAACTGACATATATTTTTTCAATATTCAAGTATTATATTTTTTAATAAGTTCATATATAGGCTCGTATGAAGTAACAGTATGAGAGATAATATCATAAAACTATGAGCATTCAAAAATAAATTGAAGTTTACATTCTAAGGATAGAAAGCGTAATACTTATTTGTATTATCAACTTAAAAAGTAAGTCAATATTAAAAATACCTTTGCAAATGTTTGCGCATAGAACGCAAAACTTATCTATATTATCAACTAAAAAAGCAAGTCAGCATAAAAAATATATTCTCCAATGTTAGGGAATAGGCATAGCAATGTAATACTTTGAATCAGACGGAATATCCGATGCTTCACGAGCCATGCCAGAGTAGACACTCTCTGTTATGACATTGCACAACACCCCTCGCACAGCCTGACGCCCGGGATGTCGGCCGCACGTCGCTTTCAGCACAACCTGTTGATGTCATCGACCCACTTCCCCAACGTCGGGGCATCCCGACACTTACCGCGCCGGAATCACCGGATCCGCTTCTCCTCGTCCGGATCGGCTTCCTCCTCTGTGGGCGCTGCTTCCAAACATACCTCTCCGGCCAGACGACGCCCTCCAGCCAGACACCAACCTCCCCGAACTCACGCGTCGCGCTTCATCTCCGTCGCCAGCACCACCGCTGCACCCTCCGAAACCGATGTGGCCACTCTCCTTCCCACCTGTCGACGAACACCATGGCATGCCGTCTTTGTACTGGACGGCCAGTTGCAATAGGTATGCAAATAATAGCAATCAATGATGAGCATTACATTGTGAATTGGTGATTCTCTTAGTTGATTAAGATAAAGAGGTCGCTGTGCAATTACTATTGTTGTAAATCCCATATTTTGGAATGCATTTGAAAGAACGTAAGGTGCTGCATTATAGGACAAAAATGTATCAAATTTATGCCAAACCTAAATATTGACATACAAATTACAGGTTGGCTAAAAAAAGAAAAAATGAATGTGCATGCATCAAAAGATTCAAATATAAATTATATGAAGTACCTACAAGCCTACATAAACAAAACACAGGCACGCAAAACACAACTGTAAATAATAAGCAATGAATGATGAATATCCAAAAATAAGCAAGTTAAACAGATGGTGGTTAAAGATAACAATTATCTTAACTTGGTACCTTCAAACCAGATATGTTGAAAACATTGATTTCTATACTAGGTGTGGCTCTGAAGGAGATCAGCTCCAAATAAAAGCCCTTCAGGGGGCCTTGAGGTCATTTCAATACCCTTCCAGTTCTATGTGATTCCAACCTTATATTAAGTACATTCTTGCCACTGGAAAGTAAAATATTTGCTTCTTCATTCCCAACGGGATGCACAGTGCTAGACCAGTCAAATAATTTCGCCAGACAGGACAGCTGCATCTTCAATATGTGGAAGAACAGATACTCATTTCACTAGTGAATGATCTTCAGAAGGACCAAAAACAGGGCCTTCTTTGCAAGCCGCACTTTGTGGCTTGCCATCGCATTTTTTATGTTGAACATCCACATGCTCAACATAGGCATTTGAAACCTTCTTTATCTTAATAATACAATGTGCTGGATCTTTTGAGAATGGGCACACAGGAACACTTCTCATGCGACATTTTGGACATTTAAACCCAGCCAGATTATTTACATTCTCATATTCAAGGCCAAAAGCATCACCATGGAACCAATCTGCATTAACCGTGAAAACATGTAATATGAATTAGCAGGAAGAAGCCGAGATGCACCCCTGCCACAGCCACACAAAAGATATCTAAAAGTAGTTGTAAGTAAATGGAACTGTAGGTCTAATTTTAGGCCTGCAGTAACATTTGGCATTTGAATTTTGTTACACACCACTTCTAACCTGAAAAAGTCAGCTTTATACAAACTAAATGGTCACCTAGAACCATAATGAATATGACTATTTAGCAGGTTGAAACAATATAATTACCTCGACAGCCTTCACAACAAACAAAAATTTGTCCGGAATTGTAATCTTCACGGCAGAGGCAACACATAGGTTTAGCAAATACATTGTCTGCAGGTTGCATCGGTAGGATAACATTTGTATCTCTGAAACGCTTTCCTCGTTCATTTGAAGGGTCATTTAGCCACAGCAGGCCATTTAACCAATAGGAATGTTGTAGAACGGATCTCTTCTTCTTGCACCAGCGTATAAAATTATCTGATCTAAAAAAACTGGCCTTTTTAGATTGACCATCCTGCCCCATCCTTTGAATTACTTTCCTTTTTCTTTTGACCACACCATGTTTTCTTTTTGTTCGGATTAATTTTGACTTTTTATCCAAGGAAATTGAACTTTGCTTCACTTTACGAGCCATGCGGAAAGGATTTTTCCTGCATTGAACTTCCACAAGATTTTCCTTCGACTTTCTAACCAATGAGACCAATTTATTGTTTGACTTCTTAGAGCTGGATAGTTGGTTCTCATTCAACTTCTTAGCACTGGATAGTTGGTTCTCATTTAGCTTACTAGTAAAAACAACTGTAATTTTCTTTAATTTCTCACCCAGGATGCCTGGATTTTCTTTAGACTTCTTAGGCACGGAAATCGGATTTCCCTTCCTAACCATGGAAGCCTTCCTTTTCTGTCCAACAATTTTATGTTTTTTCGGTTTTGCAGTTTCATTCTCCTTGCATTTAAAACAAGTGTAAGTAGTCACAAATGCACCTTTTGGCACTTTAAAATGTTTCCTGTGGAAAAAACCTAGAAAAGATGCGCCAATCAGTTCAAGGAATCATAATACACATAAGCTGAACAACATGAAGAAAAGCACTTCAGCAGTCAAAAGTGAATTTTTGACGTCAAAATACATTCAGTTGGAGCAACTTTTTCTACTTAAAATAAAAAAGTAACAAGCCAATCTTTTCTCGAAATTAAGCAAATGTAAAACCAGTGCACGAGCAAATTAAAAGAGAAAAAACATTTTGATAGCACGAACTGTAACTAATGCTTTCTGAGATTCAAATTGTACTGTTTTATGGACAGAAACGGAAGTTGAACAACAAACTGAAGCAAGGATTCAAGTGCAGCATTGAAGTTAACGTCAGTTGATGATTGTAAGTTTAAGAACCAATAAATGTTGTTCAAAGTGGTGCTCGTGTAAGCAACATAGCAAAATAGTGCATATCAATCACAGGCTAATCATTGCTTCTCACTTCAAAGCTATGTCAGTACTTATGAGGCATAATAGATGTCAAGTATCATGCATATCATTACTGCTGTATTTAGGACCATCTCTTGTGATAGTTTATATAGGATGTAGTCTTAATTACCTAGAGGGGGGGGGGGGGGGGGGGGGGGGGGGGGGGGGTTAACAGAAACGCCTAACTGTTTTCAGAGTTTATGTTAGCTATGAATCAATCACACAGAAAACACACAAGCATTTATAGAGGTTCTTCAAGACAGGGTGTCTTGAGTAGTCCTCTTTCCCCCTTCACCTTTCTAATAATGAGTTAGACAAGACCAACACCTCCAATCTCAGCTCCAAAAGCTTACAACACAGATCCCTCAGGATCTCTCAGGTTTTCCCAAACCCTACCTCAGGCTCACAACCCTACCTCAGGCACAGCTGCCCTACAAGCTCAGACCTATCAAGAAGTCCTACCTCAGATCTCCACAGAGATCCTACACTCAAGCTGAACTCTCAGCTCTACACTCAGGCCCCACAGCCCTACTCCCTCAGGCAAAATGCCCTACAAACTCAGAACAAGTAATGTTCCTACAGAAGGTAATAAGAGATGATTACAACAAAAGCTAGAATAGATATCAAGCCTTGGTCTTCTGTTGCTGAACAACTGCTGTTGCAGACTTGAAATAGGGATGAGTCTAATGGCCTCAACTCTGATTCTTTCTGATCCTTTTCTTCAGAGGATGAATGGGGATCAACTTGTTTTATCTTGAGTCAATCAAGAAGAACAATCTTTTCTCTCCTTGCAGCTTCAAGAAGCAGGAAGAGAAAACTTTCTGGGTTGCCGTCAATGGAACAGTAGATTAATCTTCTTCAGGGAGTGGGGGTACTTTTACAAAGCCCTAAATAATTCTTTTATACTCCTCCAGTCTTCAACGACTATCAGATGTCCTCCTGACACAGTATGGAGGTGATTGGAACATCCTATCTTGCATTACAGCGTGTTGCGCCAAAAGCAAACCCGCCAGAACATTTGAATCTGTCTCAGCGGTTGGGCTGAGACAGCTTCCAGTCTCAACGACTACTTCTGTCCCGTCCCAGCGGATCCGCTGAGACAGACAGTTGTCTCAGCGGTTTTTCTCTATCTGCAGCTCAGCTGGCCCATACACCTTCTCAGCGGCTCCTGGCCTTGTCTCAGCGGTTCAGCTGAGATTGAGAACTTGTCTCAGCTGTTTTGGCAGTAAACCACTGAACTTACTCCATATCTTGGAATGACCTAACCCTGCATAGACTTGATGTAAAATAGGGTTTATCAAATATTCCCAACACCTTGTTCTTACCTACAAGTGCTTACACAGATACCTCTACACATGCACGCACATAGAGATGTGATGCAGTAGTAAATATATTATTTTAAGAGACTAATACCAAAGGATGTGAAATAAATCGTGGTATAGAGAAGTAGTTTCCCTAAACAATGAAAAATTAATTATACGAAACAGGTTTTTGTGTCCTGGGCCTGTCATCAAGTCGAGTAATGTAAGTACTGGAAGGGACATGAAGGATATTCATGAAATTGGACGAGGGTAGGGCATAACTAAGTTTGTTATACTTCTTTAGTATATTCATAAGAAACTGGCTTTAGGATAAGGAACCGTTGTGATCCATATTATTATTGTACAAATCGTATTTCTTATGTTATTCCTGTTTGGGGGTAGTTTGGTCTTTTGGTTCTTATTGGTCCTGTATAAATATGTATAAGGCCTTCAATTACAATGTATCGAAGAATTCTCCGGTTCAACTTGGTATCAGAGAACGAGAAAACCCTAGCCGCTCACGACGTCGCCTCCGCCTGCTCGCCGACTGCGATGTCTCCCGTCTCTGCATCGCCTGCTCGCCGACTGCCGCTTTGAGGGTCCCTTCCGTGTCGTCTCCCCTCATGCGGCCCCAGGAGGACTAGCCACCGTCGTTGGATGCTGAGAAGGACGCTGCCACCGCCCTCTGTGAAGCCGCTAGCCCTCCTTTTGGTTCTGATTCTCTCCAGCCGTCAGTTCAGCCGCCTGTTGTTGTTCTTCTCCAGCCACCATCCGCCTGTTGCTGATTCTCTCCAACCGCCAGACGTCTGTTCCGTCCTCTGCGTGAGTCCCAGACGACGATGCTTCCTCCGATCCAGCGTCGATGTCTCCTTCAGATGATGTTCCCTGTCAAAGATGCTTGTCGTCTTCGCTTCATGCTTCCCTCCTACTAGTCGTGCGTCTCCTCTGCGTGCTTCTTCGCCGATATGGATGATTCTTTCGCTTTTACGCCAGATGTGATACAACCTCAGATGAGTGACCCTCAGCGGCCTCATGGCCACTCCGGCTCCTTGAAGATTACCATGGTCCCTTTGGATGACACGAATTACCTCGAATGGTCTCGCGCTGCACAACATGTCATTCATAGTCACCAGATGTTCGGTTACATTGATGGGACGACTAAGGAGCCCCCCAAGACTGACCCCTCCTGGAAGCGTTGGAACTCTGAAAACTCTTTGGTCGTCTCCTGGCTCCTACATTCGATGTCTCCAAAGGTCTATCGGAGTTATATGTTGATGGACTCTGCTCATGAAATCTGGCCCCGCGCACGGGAAACGTACTCTCAAATTGGTAGTTCCACCCAGGATTTAGGAGCTTACGGCGAATTTTGGAGTTGAGACAAGGATCTATGACGGTGTCGTCTTTCTTCTCGGAGTTCAAGCGACTGTATCAGGAATTGGACTACTTTGCACATTTTACCCCTACTTGTACTGCGGATGTTGTTCAGTTAAAACAACAAGAGGACCGCTTTCGTCTCCATGTCTTCTTGATGGACTTGAACATGGAATCTGATATGGTGCGGACACATATCCTTCACCGCTCCCCTCTCTCGTCTCTTCGGGAGGCATTCAGTATGGTTCTTGGTGATGAAGACCGCCGGAAATCCCTCAGTGGTATTGCTCCTCCGGATCGCTCTGCCCTGTCTGGTGTGGGTCACGGCCATGTTCGCAGTCCTGGATTCTCTGTTCCTACTTGTGATTATTGCGGTCGTTGGGGACACACTTGGGAGGTGTGTTTCAAACTTCATCTGCATCTTGCCCCTTCTGGTCGTGGTCGTGGTTGTGGACCTGGGCGTGGGGGCCATAAACAGGGTGGCTCTCGGCCCCATGATGCTGCTTACTCTATAGATGTCTATGACGAGACATCGTATTCCACTCCTGGCCAGCTCACTGCTCATGAATTGGAAGTTTTTCACCGCCTGCTACACTCTCAGTCTAATACTTCCTCTGGTGCTCCTACTTCTCTTGCTATTGTTGCTTTGCCAAGTACTCATGCGGCCACTGTCTCCTCTTCTGAGTGGGTGCTCGACTCTGGTGCCACTCACCATATGATTGGTTCTTCCTCAGGTTTTCTTTCTTACACTCCTTTGTCTGGTAAGGACAAGGTCATTTCTTCTACTGGCGGTTTGTCCCCCATTGCGGGCAAAGACCACATCTCATGTTCACCGACCATTTCACTTCCTTCTGTTCTTCATGCCCCCTCATTTCCGTGCAATTTACTCTCTATAAGCAATATTACTAGATCCCTTAACTGTTCTGTAACTTTTTGTCATGACACTTGTGTTTTTCAGGAACTGAGTATGAAGCGAAACATTGGCAATGGTAAGAATTGTGGCGGCCTGTTACCTAGACTCCCAGCTTCCCTCTCAGGCTCTTTCCTGCTCTTCTGTTACTGCTGGTGATGTTCACCGTTAGCACCTGCGCCTTGGACATCCGTCCCCTGTTTATCTTAAAAATTTGTTTCCTGCTTTATTACCTTTTCTTCAAACTTTTGTCAGTGACGTCTGTGATATGTTAAAACATGTGTGACATAATTCATCGCATTTATCTCTCCTAGTAGCATTTCATTTGTTGTTACATATTCGGATGTTTGGGGGGCTTCCCCTGTTTTATCGTTATCTGGATTTCGTTGGTTTGCTACTTTTATTGATTGTTTTTCTCGCATCACATGGGTTTATCTTTTTAAAAAGAAAAGTGAGGTTTTTTCATGTTTTTCATAAGATGGTGCAGACCCAATTTGTTGGCTCTATTCGAGTTCTTCGAAGTGATAATGGGGTGAGTATGATGATCGTGGTGAGTTTGGCTCTTACATTACCAGTCATGGTATCATCCACCAGACAACTTATGTTCACACCTCTACCCAAAACGGGGTATCCGAACGAAACAACTGGCACCTTCTTGACGTTGCTCGTTGTCTTCTAGCCACTATGCACCTTCCTAAGTCTTAATGAGGTGATGTTGTGCTCACTGATGCTCACCGCTGCTCACCTTATCAACCGGCTTCCTTCTCGTGTTCTCGACTATGACACTCCTCTCGCCCATCTCTCCACCACGGCCGTTGTCCATACCTCTCATCTGGCACCCCGTGTCTTCGGATGTGTCTGCTTTGTGCACGTCCATCAACCTCACCAGGACAAACTTGACCCTCGGGCTCAACGTTGTGTCTTCCTTGGTTACTCCTCCGCCACGAAAGGGTATCGGTGTTACCACCCCCCATCCCGACGTATGCTCGGTACTATGGATGTTACCTTAAGGGAAGGGGAATCCTATTTTATGCATTCGACTCACTCTCTTCGTCAGGGGGAGAGTAATGGTGATATTGATGCTTATTCCACTGAAGTTCCTCTTCACCTTCTTCCTTCCGCTCTACCACCGTCACCTCTTCCGGGACCCATGACTCCTACCCCGGTACCTTTGCCCGATCCTCTGATCTCTTTTTCGATCTCTCCTTTTCCTCACGTATACCACCGACATCCCTCAGGTACATAGGCTACTAGAGTTCCTCATCTACCAGTGCCGACTTCAGCCTCAGATTCTGATGATGTTGATCTGCATGTCCCTCTTACATTGTTAAAAGATAAAGCTAATTGTACTCAACACCCTATTTCTAATCATGTGACTTACCAACATCTTACTCTGGCCCATCAGGCCTTTGTTTTTCTCTCTCTTTGGTTGTTATTCCTAATACGTGGCAGGAAGCTTTGGGTATACCGGTATGGATTCAGGCTATGAAAGATAAAATGTCTGTCTTGGACAAGAATCACACATGAGATGTCTCATCCCTTCCTCCAGCCAAGAAAGTCATTGGTTCAAGGTGGGTCTTCTCTGTTAAGCAGAACCAAGATGGTAAGGTGGAAAGATACAAGGCACGGCTGGTTGCCCGAGGTTACATCGAAACTCAGGGAGTAGACTATCAGGAGACCTTTGCTCTTGTGGCAAAGATGGATTCCATTCGGGTGTTGTTATCGTGCGCTGCTTGCATGAACTGGGATCTTCATCAACTGGATGTTAAGAATGTGTTCCTCCATGGTGAACTTGATGAGGAGGTATACAAGAAATTTCCTCCTAGATTTGTGAAGAAAGTAGTTGAAGGGCTTGTCTGCCGCCTAAGGAGATCCTCATATGGCCTGAAACAGTCATCTAGGGCATGGATTGGCAGATTACTCACGGCTATGCTCAAATTTAGGTGCAAGCAGACACAATCTGACCACACTATGTTTATTTGGAGATGCGATAAGAGGGTTGTGGTCATGATCGTCTATGTGGATGACATTGTGATCACCGGAAACGACACCGACGAGATTACTAATCTCAAGTCCCTCCTATCTGCTGAATTTGAGGTGAAAGACTTAGGAAGATTACGATACTTCCTGGATATCGAGGTGGCTAGATCTACTCAGGGAATCTTCATATCCCAACGAAAGTATATATTAGATCTATTAAAGGAGACTGGGATGCTTGGTTGTGTCCCTGCGAACACTAGTATGGAAGAAAATTATGGAATTGGGGAAGATGGTGATGGTGATCGAACTGATGTATCACGCTATCAGAGATTGGTCGGAAAACTCATATATCTATCTCACACACATCCTGATATTACATATGCGATGAAAATTCTGAGTAGATATATGCATGCTCCCAGGATCAGACATCAAGAGGTAGTATATCGTGTGTTACGATATTTGAAGAAAGCCCCTGGCCGTGAACTCCTGTTCTCCAAAAACAACCACTTGAAGATCGAAGTTTTTACTGATGCTGATTGGGCTGGATGTCATGATGATCGATAATCCACAACAGGATACTGCTCATTTGTTGGTGGAAACTTGGTGACTTGGTGTAGTAAGAAGCAGAATGTGGTGGTCAAATCTAGTGCTGAGACAGAATAACGTGTTGTCACAAGGCCTGTGTGAGGGTCTCTGGTTGCGCATTGTGTTACAAGATCTGGGCTTCTCTAAGACAGTCCCTTTCTCCTTGTTCTGTGATAATAAAGCAGTTATTAGTATAACACATAACCATGTACAACATGACAGGACAAAGAACGTTGAGGTTGATCGACACTTTATCAAAGATCACCTGGACAAAAAGACAGTGGATACACCTTTTGTCCATTCTAAAGATCAACTAGCTGATGTCTTCACCAAAAACTTGGAAAGTGATGTGTTTACCGACGATATTCAGAAACTTGGGATGACTGTCATCTTCCGTCCGACTTGAGGGGGAGAGTTGTGATCCATATTATTATTGTACAAGTCGTATTTCTTATGTTATTCCTGTTTGGGGGTAGTTTGTCTTTTGGATCTTATAAGGCCTTCTATTACAATGTATCGAAGAATTCTCCGGTTCAACTGGAACAACTAAAATAATTATATGAAATAAATTTTTTCCACATCGCGATAGGAAGGGCTATCCATCCACAATGATCACCAACTGCTTCAACACTTCGGATGTCCAAAAAAAGTTCCAACCATAAAGTGATATGTATGCACACCGATGCATATGTACTCGGAAGATCATCTCCCGACAAATCGAGATCCCGCGCGGCCGGCCGGGACCGTAATGAGTGATAGTATCCCCTCCCTATATAAGTAAAGGGAGGAGTCTTAGATCTCATCTTCAGAGTCTAGGCTAGGAACCTCTCCTTAGAGAGGATTCTTAGGGGAAACCAACCCCCTGGAGCTTGGCGTGAGTAGACCTCGTGAGTGTATCTTGTTCTATATTCTAGTGCAATATATTTTAGTGTGTACCAACTTCGTCCAACCTGATGTATTAACCACCTAACCATACATTGCAGGAATACATCGACCGAACACTCCCATCCTCGCCAACAAGTCGAGCTCTGCTCGTATGGTTGTCCATCGAGCAGCCTCTACTGTCTCGGCCACTTTCGACGCACGAGCGACCCAATCAGTTTGTTCGTGATATTCCACACCCCCGTCGCTCGACCAACACCTCGTCGCACTCTCACGACTGTCCATCAAGTGGGTTGCTAACCTCTAAAAAATCATCAAATTTGTTGCTTCCTCGACCCGAGCCGTCTGTTGCTTCGTCAACCAGATCCATCTGTTGTTTCCTCACCAGGGCCAACTGATGCTTCCTCGACTAAAGTCAATCACTGCATCCTCGACCTGATTCTGCCGGTGATTCTTCCTTAGTAATCAGATGTGTGGTTGCTTCCTTTACCAATATGTTTGCTCCCGGAAAATGCACTATGTAACCTTCAGGACGCACCTACTTTCTGTTGTCGTGGTTCACTGCCAAGGTTCCTCGTGTGGTGAATGCCCTCGATGGACGTCATGGTCAGACCTCTCGAAGAGGTGGACCGTTCCTTGGGCATTCTTTCTACATGCATGGACGTGGTCGAATCCAACCTTATCGAGATCCTACAAATCCTCCATCATGGTCAACCCTCGACTAGCAAGGCACCATTGTCGCAAGCGGTTGATTCTGCACTCATCGATCGGCAAGGCCTTGACAACACGACTGATCCCCATGTTATAGCTCCTCTGTTTTGTTCCCATGTATATGACATTATGATAGTTGAGGCGTCCTTGTTTTACGGTTCAAATCTGATAGGTTGGATCATCTGCGCTAAACAATTGTTTGAGTTATAGCTCGCCCTCGAAAGCCAGCAAAGTGTCCTCGCAATGATCTACATGGAGATGTCTGCACTTCATTAGATAATGGCTTTGCCAGTCATGCTCAAGGAGGAACTGATCTTGTACTACGAAATGCATCGTCCTGAGAACACTTTTGAGGACTTTTGAGCAGCGCATCAATCTGGAGGCTTACGTGGACAATTTGGTGAAGATGGCACGTCATATTCTGAGTCTCTCAATGGCCCACTATCTGGATACTTCATGCACGTCTTGCAACCGCACATCGGTGCCTGCTTGCGTACTCTGAATCCAACCATACTCACATTGGCCCTCCAACAAGCCCGCTTTGTGGAAGTGAAATTCACGGGCGCTATTCGAAGCCTCCAGTCACACTGGCATTAAGGCCTTCTAATCATAGTAGCACGCTAGACTGCCCAAGCCAGGACAAAGATACCCACTGCAATTCTATGAAGTTCCTCCGACACTGGTCAAGATAGTACATGCTTCTCCATTCACTACCACATGTTCCCCCACGAGAGCCAATCCCCCACCACACACACTCCCACCAAGATTACATCAACCTCGCCGCCAGGGCCTTTGTTTTCACTGCAAACAACCTAAATCCCCCTTCCCCCCTTAAAGAATTGTGGTGTTGCTCATTGTCGAAGACAGTGACATTATCATTGTTGACTTTAAGGCCCTTAAGCTCCAAGATGCCCACATCTCCCTCCCAATTCCATCCTTTTCAACTTCCAACAATCACTGAAAAACCTCCACCGTCCACCTCCGGCAAGTCTCCACCACCACCTTACAATCACCATCCATTTTCAGTTTTCGGGCGATTGTCGGAAATCACCTCCGGCCACCGCCACCACCTCTGGTGACCACCTCCGGCCACCTACGACCAGCCACCACCCCACCACCACATAACCACCATAACAATGCAATCCACAACTCAATCAAACAGACAACATTTGAAGTTTGTCCAGTTTTCCTCCTTCATAATCCCTTCGACTTTGAATTCAATCTCAACAAACAATATTGGGTAGAAGAGAACATCAAGAAGTCTAGGTGATAGGGATCATGTCGCACGGCCTGTTAGGGTCTATTCATGCCGACCTCGGGCACAGTGACGACCGGGGCCGCTCATCATGAGCGAATCACAGATCGTAACATTTTTCGTTCTTTGTATTTCTTTTTTCATTGTGTATTGTTCGTTTTGGGGGTTAAACAAACGAAGGATCATGACTGTTTGTTGCCCCTCTCTAGTCTATATATAAGGGTAGAGGGTTCCTTAGTGGGCATTGAAAGGTAGAGTGAAGAAGCCTACTTTCGATCATCAGTTGTTGAAGCCGGAACTCTATGTGTGAAGCTCCCCCCCCCCCCCCCTCCATTTCCTTATACAGTTATCCATCACTTCCCCTCCCCCCAATTTCTATGAGCCCCCCTCCACAGTTGGCTCTTCTCCCCTTCCCTCCGCAAAACCAGCAGCCGGACCTCCCAATTTCCCCTTCTAAGTTCCATGTCGGCCACCCCATTACAACCCTCATCTCCCGCAGTCGGCAGCCACCTTTTCCCACTCACCTCCATTAGACGGCAGCCCAATCTCCCTCTCCCACAACCACCAGTCCCCCCCCCCCCCCCTCTTACCCCTCCCCATATCTCTCCAAATCAACCCACGTCCTCCTCCCCATTCCATCCTTTTCAACTTCCGACAATCACCAGAAAACCTCCACCGTCCACCTTCGACAAGCCTCCACCACCACCCTTCAATCCCCATCCATTTTCAATTTTTCAACGATCACCGGAAACCACCTCCGGCGACCACCTTCGGCCACCTCTGACCAACCACCACCCCACCACCACATAACCACCACAAGTACCCCCTCCACTATGTTACTAACTTTACTCCTAAATTTAGGATCTCCATGTAACTTTTCTCCACTACCTCCACTTCCCCACCTCCTCCATCTCAGTCGGCCCCCTTTCTCCCAGCAGCCCACGCGAAGCCACTCTCTCACGCCACCCCCTCTCCTAACCAAGCCTCACTTCCCCATATTTCACCCTCATTCCTCTTCATGTGGAACCACATTCCCAACCGAGCCCCACTCCCACCATTCCAGCCAGACCACATCTCCTACAATTAAAGCCCCATGTGGAAACCACACCCCATCTCCCAACCGAGCCCCCGCCTCTCCATTCCAGCTGTCCCACACCTCCTACAACTACGGCCACACGTGGAAACACCCCCAGTAGATCTCCATTCAAAACCAGCAGCCGACAACCTTATACATCCTCCCCTGTTTACACACATCCAATCAGGTTGTTGTCCAGGAAGAAAAACCACTGCATTCATGTTGCTGGAATTGCCAAACAACCAACCATTTGCTGCCCCCACACCCCTCCCAATTGTTGCAAGGACTGTATACCCGTCTGCCAGCAATTTTCCCTACAGCCTTGTGGTATTTCAGAGCTTCCAGATTCCTTTCGACCTTCATACAGCAGCAGCTAGCCATCTCCAGCCATCGGACAGGCCCAATTCAGCACCCGTCTTTGCTAGCCAGCAGTTTGACGCATATCTGGAGGCCCAAATCAAGCCCAGCCACACTTCCGACTTCTTAAAAATCCAACGGATATTCATCCAGTCCTCCCCTTTTTCAGATTTGTGTGAGTTTTATAGTCTGTAATCAATTATTCTATGTTGAATTATCTATTAGTTTCCTACTTAAGGGATATTTTATTAGTAAATGTTGTTTCCAAGTTGAGTCTTCGTGAGTTCACATTTACATAATTATTTGACTTTGAGTTCTCTTGCATATATACAACTTCACGTGTTTCCTTGCTTCCATGTTTATCTACCGTGACATATCCAGTGTTTGATTTATTAAAAAAATTATTGCAAGTTAAATTTGTGGGAAGTGTGCCTGCATTTAGAAATTACTCTAGCCACATTAAAGCCTTACCCCGTGTCACTAGGGAACGAAAATTTAAAAATAGAATTTAGTGGACAAAGAAGCAGAAACACATCTCGAGACTGCTTGAGGAAGGCATTTCTCAAGTCAAGTTGATGCAACTTCCAAAGGCGATGAATGACGAGAGAGATCAAAACTCGAACTATACTCAGCTTCACAACTAACGTAAAGATCTCCTCATAGTCAATGTGTTACTATTGAGTAAATCCCTGATCCATGAGTCTTTCTTTGAGGCACTATGCAGAATCATTTGGCATTTATTTCACCATGAAAACCCACTGGCAACCAACACGAGACTATCACAAACGCGAAGGGACTAGATTTCATGCGCAATTGGCCCATAAAGTCGGCATCTCTTCATCCATTGCAACTTGTTATCTCGTATGTTGTAGTGCCTCATAAATAGAAGAATTGATGACCGAGGAAAAAGAACAAGTGCATATATGCAGAGGAAAAGTCAAGCGATGAATAAATTCGACAATGGATGAGTAACACATGAGTGCTTACCTTTGAGAAATGCATTGAGAAGATCCACTGGTGTAGGATTATCATCATTAGGCAGCGGATTTGGATTGGCGAGTTTGGCCGTGGACGAAATATTTTAGAGGTGGCCAAGATGGTGTGAGAAGAGATGATGGAGGTTGAGTGGGTGATTCTAGTGGAGATAGCAGGAGTAAGTGGAGAAGGATCACTTGTTTTGGTTGTTGGGGGAATCAATAGTAGGATCTAGAGTACCCCCGCAACCTTCTGAATAGTCGAGAAATAACAAATATAGGCTTTCCGAGTCCTAGAGTATGTTATGCCCCCGGAGGATCTCCGATTCCGTGGTTACAAGTACGCCAGACGATCCGAACGATGCACCGGGAAAAGACCGGGCTGAACCATCCGGTTCAGCCCGCAACTAATCAATTAAATAGAGGGGGGCTGAACCACACTTGGTTCAGCCCTATGGGGGCCGGACGGCCCCCTTGTGGAGTGGGGTCTCTTAAATACCCCACTCCACCTCTTTTGGAGGCATGCAATTATCTTTCAAGGTATTTTCCTTTCCTTCTTGCAAAACCCTAGCCGTCTTTTCAATTGTTCTTCTTTCTCTTCATAGAAAACCTAGCGGTAGCATAACATTTGGTATCAGAGCCTCCTTCCTGCGACTATGGTGACACGCACGGAGGCGGAGATGGCACGTTTGACAGCGATTGAGGAAAATTACGTCGTTTTGGCGGATTCGGTGGCGACGTTCGAAGAAAACTTGAAGAACTCTCAAAAAGTTATGGAAGAGCGCCTCGATTCGAAGATGGAGGAGTTAAAATCCCTCCTTTTGCAAAATCTGAAAGGAAAAGGGACGTCCGGTGACGGCTCCGACATTGACGCGTCAAATATCCCTCATGGAGGAGGTTTCGGAGGAGAAAACGCCGGAGGAGACGAACCGGGAGACGAAATGACCGCCGGAACCCTAACCCAAGGGGGCCGGCCACTGCACAGTCATCCGGAGGCGTGGGGGACCAGCAGCTGGGGGCCGGACACCCAGCTAGGGCCGCACAGCTTCACAACCGGCCCTAGCCGGGCGGCGGAAGCCTGGGGCCTCCCAGCAGGGGCCGTCGGCCCCTATTCCGGCCCAGGATGGGTCGGAAATTCCCATCCGACCCCGGGAGGAGGCGGGGTACCTCCTGGGCTGGTCGGCAGTGCTGCTACAGGGGGAGGAAGCCCGGAAATCCCTTTACAGGGCAGTTCCGGGCTGCTGCGACCAGCAGGAAGAGCGGCAGCGAATTGGGGGACTATTCCTCACCCGCAGGGAGCGGCCGGGCTGCAGCGGAACGGAGGAGGTGTCGGACATGGAGGGGGAGCCCAATGGGGGGCCGGTCAACATCCAGGACAGCCGTGGCGACCACAACACCAGGGTTTCGGGCTGTTTCGGCCCACCGGAGCGAATGCGATCCCTCTCGGGGGGACGGCGGGAGTTGTTCATCCACAACAAGCAGCACATCCAAATCTGGGGTACGAAAACGGCCAGATGGGGCCGATGAGACCGCAGATGGGAAATCAGGGTGGGCAGGTGAGACCCCCGATGTGGAATCAGGGGGTGCAGCAGGGAGGTCCGGAGCTTCTGGGACATGATGGGGGTGGATTTGGTGGAGCGCATCAGCGCCCCTACATGCAGCCGAAGCTGACCAGGATGAATTTTCCCAAATTTAGGGGAGGAGATGCGCTGGAGTGGATCCAGAAGGCGGAGTTGTTCTTTAATTATCAAGAGATCCCTGAGACGCAGTGGGTGCAACTGGCGGCGTTCCACCTGGAAGACGACGCATACCAGTGGACGAAGTGGTTCTTGAGGGGCAGGACATACGCCCCTTGGGCACAGTTCATTGAGGCCTTCTCCTCTCGGTTTGGTCCTTTGGAGTATGAGGACGTAGAGGCCACGTTACAGAAGCTGCGACAGAGGGGGACCGTGGCAGAGTATCGGACAGAGTTCGAGAGGCTGGCCAACCGGGTCACTTGGGGAGAGCAAACGATGCTCAGCTGTTTCATATCGGGGTTGAAGGACCACTTGCGCGACGAGGTCCACGCATATTTGCCACGCAGCTTGAATCATGCTATAAGCATCGCTCGGATACAGGAGGAGCGTTACAACAGGCAGAGGACCCGGACAGCGGTCAAGCCACCCGCGGCTCCTACAGCGAGACGGAGGGAGCCACCTCCCACCATTCGGCCCACAGTTACGAAGCTGACCTGGCCAGAGATGCAGGCGCGAAGGGAGAAGGGCATGTGCTTCAATTGTGATTAGAAGTACATACGAGGTCACACTTGTCAGAAGATTCAGGTCTTCATGCTGAGGGAAGAAGAGGAGGAGGAGGAGGAACCGCTAGAGGGTGTCGACCTTGAGCCACTCGATCTGACGGAGTTTGGGGTTTCTTTACAGGCCATGGAGGGGGGATCCGCCCCAGTGACCCTCAGGTTCACAGGATTGGTCGGCAAGGAACGGGTTACCATACTTATAGATAGTGGGAGTACCCACAATTTTATCAACCCGTCAGTTGCTTCGAAGGTGGGACAGGCGATCGATACTGATGCAGCTTTCCAGGTCATGGTCGCGGATGGCAGCAAACTGAGTTGCGAGGGGGTCATGAAAGGGGTGGAGATCAGGATGCAGAGCTACGTGTGCCACACAGACTTGTATTTACTGCCGATCAGGGGCTCCGACATGGTACTGGGGGTTCAGTGGCTTCGGCAGCTGCAGCGGGTGACTACGGATTGGGTGCATCTTACCATGGAGTTTTCACAGTTGGGGAAGGAGTATTGCCTACGGGGGATTCGTTCTTCGCCCCTAAAGGAGATATCCCTGAGGAGCTTGCAGCGACTGGAGGTTCAGGGGTCACCCATGGCTATGCTGGTAGGGGTGGAGACATCAGAGACAGACCCCCCGCCCATTCCACAGGAGATTCGGGCGCTATTGGCCCAGTACGAGGATGTGTTCCAGGAGCCTCGTGGCCTACCACCGGCCAGGTCCAGGGAACATGGTATCCAGTTGAAAGAGGGGGCAGCACCCCCGAATGTCTGGCCTTATCGGTACCCGTATATTCAGAAGGCATAGATCGAACAAAGTGTGAAAGAGATGCTAGCGGCGGGCATTATACGGGCGAGCACCAGTGCCTTCTCCTCACCTATCATACTGGTGAAGAAGAAGGACGGTTCATGGCGGTTCTGCGTGGACTATCGCAATCTGAACGAGTCCACAATCAAGGATAAGTTTCCTATTCCAATGATAGAGGAGCTTTTGGATGAACTTCATGGAGCATGCCTGTTCACCAAGCTGGATTTACGGTCGGGTTACCACCAGATACGGATGAAGTCCGAGGATATCCACAAGACGGCGTTTCGCACGCACGATGGGCACTACGAGTTCTTGGTGATGCCTTTCGGTCTCTCCAACGCCCCATCTACCTTCCAGGCGGTTATGAACGAGATCTTCTGGCCACTCCTTCGACAGTCGGTTCTCGTATTTTTCGATGATATTCTGATTTACAGCCGCAGTTGGGCGGAGCATCTGGAGCATGTGGCAGAGGTTCTATCTATTCTTCGACGGCATCAGTTCTATGCCAAGCAGTCGAAGTGTTCATTTGGACAACCGGAGGTGGAGTACTTGGGTCACCTCGTTTCGGTGCAGGGGGTGCGCGCTGACCCCCGGAAGATATAGAGCATGGTTACCTGGCCACGGCCTACTACAGTGCGGGCACTTAGAGGCTCCCTGGGCCTCACGCGGTATTATCAGCGGTTTGTAAAGGACTATGGGAAACTGGCCCGACCCCTTACCCAGCTCCTGCATAAGGAGTCTTTCACCTGGCATGAGGAGGCGGAGCAGGCTTTCTCCGCTCTCAAGGCGGCCATGACGACTACATCGGTGTTAGCTTTGCCCGATTTCAGCAAGGAATTTGTTTTGGAGACAGACGCTTCGGGGGTTGGGATTGGAGCAGTGCTGATGCAGGAGGGGAGGCCTCTGGCTTACTGTAGCAAGGCCTTGGCCCCTCGGACTTTGGGCCTTTCCACCTACGAGAAGGAAATGCTGGCGATCCTTCATGCGGTGACTCTGTGGCGACCTTATTTGCTGGGCCATCATTTCAAGGTTCGCACGGATCATCAGAGCTTGAAGCATTTCTTGGAACAACGGTTGGCTTCCCCACTACAACAGAAGTGGCTGACTAGGCTGCTAGGATATGACTATGAGATTGTGTACAAACAGGGGAAGGAAAACGTTGTTGCCGATGCTTTATCCAGGCTACCATAGAGCACGGTCCTTCAGATCTCTGGGCCGCTGATTGAGTCTCTGGATGACATACAGGCCGATATAGCAGCGGACCCGGAGTTTGGCCCGATTTTGGAGGCTTTACGGCAAGGCCAACCGTCACCACCCGGCTACCAACTGGTGGGAGGACACTTATACTATCAGGGAAGGGTGGTGATCCCGGCTACGTCCGCTTGGAAGGAAGTCATGCTACAGGAGTTCCATTCATCTCCAACCGGAGGACATGCCGGCGTGCTTCGCACCTTACAGCGCCTTCGGGCCAATGTCTATTGGAGGGGGCTTCGCAAGGACGCCCAGAGGTTCGTGCAGCAGTGCGAGACCTGCCAGCGTCAGAAGTACGAGACCACAGCGCCGGCAGGGCTGCTTACCCCGTTGGAGATTCCGCAGCATGTGTGGGAGACAATTTCTATGGATTTCATTGAGGGCTTGCCACGATCGCAGGGCAAATCGGTGATTTTGGTGGTTGTGGACAAGCTCTCCAAGTATGGGCATTTCTTAGCTCTCAGTCATCCGTACTCCGCCGAGACGGTTGCTGAGCTCTTCGCCCGGGAGGTGGTTCACTTACATGGTGTTCCTCGTTCGATTATCTCCGACCGCGATCCCGTCTTCATCAGCAACTTTTGGCAGGAGCTTTTTCGATTACAGGGCACTCGGCTTCGCATGAGTACGGCGAATCACCCACAGACTGATGGGCAGACGGAGGTCTTGAATAGAGGGGTAGAGACTTACCTCCGTTGTTTTGTCACTGATGAGCCACGCTCTTGGACTCGTTGGCTCTATTGGGCGAGAGTATTGCTATAATACTTCGTTCCACACAGCTAGCCGCATTACTCCTTTTGAGATTGTTTATGGGAGGCCACCACCATCCTTACGCTCTTATGAGCCAGGCAGTACAGCTCTTCCGGCAGTGGACCGGGCTTTGCGCGATCGAGATCAGACATTAGCTATCCTGCGGGATAATCTTCTCTTCGCCCAGACCCGAATGAAGGTGCAAGCAGACAAGCACCGTACTGAGCGGGAGTTCCAAGTCGGGGATGAGGTTTTTCTTCGTCTTCAACCGTACAGACAGCTCTCCGTTGCTCGGCGGTCCAACCAGAAGCTAGCTCCACGGTTTTATGGTCCCTTTCCCATTACTCACAGGGTGGGACCGGTTGCCTATACCCTGGCTCTGCCGGAGGGGTCTCGCATCCATCCTACATTTCATGTCTCTCTTCTGAAGAAGAAGTTGGGGGCCGCAGTTACTGTTACTCCTTTTCTGCCTGCGGCAACGACTACCGGCGAGTTGAGGCCTAGCCCGGAGGACATCTTGCTGTCCAGATGGAAGAAACGGGGCACGGAATATCGCCCCGAGGTGCTGATTAAATGGAAGGACCTATCAGAGGCTCACAATTCTTGGGTTGACTTCTTGGAGTTCCGCGAGCACTTTCCAGACTTCCAGCTTGGGGACAAGCTGCTTCTTGATGGGGAGGGGAATGTTATGCCCCCGGAGGATCTCCGATTCCGTGGTTACAAGTACGCCAGACGACCGAACGATGCACCGGGAAAAGACCGGGCTGAACCATCCGGTTCAGCCCGCAACTAATCAATTAAATAGAGGGGGGCTGAACCACACTTGGTTCAGCCCTATGGGGGCCGGCCGGCCCCCTTGTGGAGTGGGGTCTCTTAAATACCCCACTCCACCTCTTTTGGAGGCATGCAATTATCTTTCAAGGTATTTTCCTTTCCTTCTTGCAAAACCCTAGCCGTCTTTTCAATTGTTCTTCTTTCTCTTCATAGAAAACCTAGCGGTAGCATAACAGAGTACCCCACAAAAATATGTTTGGTCACATGTGGCGCCAATTTATCCACGGGGGGTGGCAAACGATGAACATAGCATGAGAAAAAAATGTGAGTCAGAAAAATGAAGGTGTGGCAGAAGGACAGAGAAAGGATAGGAAAAATCAAGAATAGAAGAGGCGGCCAGTTGATAAGGTAGCAAGCGGTCAAAATGGTGAAATGTCCAGAAAAGATGGTAACATTCATTTGAAACATTAGTGGCAGGGCTGCTTTAAGCAAATGACAATTTTTTCAATCTGTAACATCATTTTGTTGTTGTGTATAAGAACATGAAATTTAATGAAT
Source organism: Dactylorhiza incarnata (assembly GCA_033032865.1). Taxonomy (NCBI): domain Eukaryota; kingdom Viridiplantae; phylum Streptophyta; class Magnoliopsida; order Asparagales; family Orchidaceae; genus Dactylorhiza; species Dactylorhiza incarnata. The sequence goes on along the minus strand of JAWHQI010000309.1, from coordinate 1,847,384 downwards.
AATGCCTACAAAGTGCAAGTCATAACTCAAGTACTCCTGATAACAGCAATGGAGAATTGGGTACGAAATTCACAATAAATTAGCAAAACATATGTAAAACCTCAGAGTGATCACGAAGAAAATGCAATCATGTCAACCTACAGTGATCGCCTGTAAGTGACAAAATAGTGAAAAATGTTACCTTTTGGAGGGCGAGCAGTTCAGCGCGCATATGTCTATGGAGCGGTTCCTCTTCCGGTTTTATATAGCACATCTAACACCCCCCTCAAACTCACCGGGGATCATACACTGACAGTTTGGAGAGAAGAAACTCATGTTGAGCGCGAGTCTGAGGCTTGGTGAGCAAATCGGCAAGCTGACGCTCGGTGGGAACATAATGAGGAACAAGAGTATCCTGAATGTGTTGATCACGAAGGAAGAAGGCATCAACACCAATGTGCTTGGAGAGCGAGTGCTTGGTTGGATTCAGGGTTATCTGGATAGCCCCGGTGTTGTCACGATAGAGAGTGGTAGGACCAGAAAGAGTAGCACCAAGGTACAAGCAACCAACGAAGCCAGACAATATCCTCAGCTGTAGTGGTCATGGCATGGAGCTCTGCCTCTGTGCTAGAACGAGAAACGCCGGTCTGCTTCTTCGATTTCCAGGCAATGTGTGAAGAGCCCAAGAAGAGACAAGAACCGGTGACAAAACAACGATCAACAGGATCACTGGCTCATGTAGCATCAGAGTATGCATGTAACTAGAGAGAGTTGCTGCGGGGGTTGAATAGACCACGATTCATAGTAGCACGAAGATACCGGAGAACACGCAGCAGGTGAGCATAGTGAACTGATGTGGGAGCACTCACAAACAGGCTCAACACATGAACAACAAAGGCAATGTCAGGTAATGGTGAGGTAAACCAGGCTCCCAATCAAATGGCGGTACCGTGTCGGATCGGAAAGAGCAGAGCCCTCATCTGGACGCAGCTGAAGGTGGAGCTCTATGGGAGTAGCAGCAGTGCGAGAATCGGACAGTGCAACACGGGCCAGTAAGTCTTGAGGTGTACCGTTGTTGAGATAATTGGTAATCAGGAGTAGTAGAGAACTCGATGCCCAAGAAGTAACGCAATGTGCCAAGATCAGTCATCAGAAACTGTTGTTGAAGGTGATGCTTGACAAACTCAACATGGGAGGCATCGTCACCGGTAATAATCATGTTGTCCACATATAACAGGAGAAGGGTCTGACCCCGTGATGAAGAGTAAACGAACAGAATTGTATCATAGTGGCTAAGCTGAAAACCGACTGCAAGAACTGCTGAACTAAAACGTTCAAACCAGGCTCGAGGAGCCTGTTTGAAACCATAAAGTGCTCGACGGAAACGACAGACAAGGCCAGGAGCGATAGAGAAGCCTGGGAGAGGATACACCTCCTGCTGCAAGTCACTGCGAAGAAAAGCATTCTTCACATCCAGCTGAAACAAGGACCACTGACGGATGGCTGCAACGGCAATGAGGGTCTTGATAATAGTCATGTGGGCCACAGGAGCGAAGGTCTCATCATAGTCCCGACCGTGCTCCTGTTGAAAACCACGAGCCACCAACCGGGCCTTGTATCTCTCCACTGTGCCATCCGAGCGAGTCTTCACTTTGAAGACCCACTTGCATGTGATAGGGATTGCACCATAAGGTAATAAGACTAGATCCCAAGTAGAAGTGCGCTCCAAAGCACTCAACTCATCAGACATGGCGGCCTGTCACTCAGGAATCAGGACAACCTCCATGTATGTACTAGGCTCTAGAACACCACAAGTAGTCGCTGGAAGGGATGATACGTCACAAGGACTTGTACATCAAGCAGCTGATTAGCAAGGTTGAGCCGATCAGGTGGGTGTCGATCACGAGTGGGGTAGCATCATGCTGGAGCATCATCCACAGGTAGCTCATTGGAAGACGTCGGATGTAGAGGAGCAGATGGCGCATCTGCAGGACAAGACCGCCGAACATAGTGTCGAGCATAGTGCTGAGGAAGAGCAGGGGCACGAACCTGGACATGACGGTCAGGAGACTGTGGAGATGACTCAGGAAGAAGGACAGGAAACGGTGACCCTGATGGAGACTGAGTGTGAGGTAACTCAGAGGAAGATGACACAGACGGTTGTATGGAGAGAAAGAGAACGTCATCAACTGTAGTGGAAATGTGAGTAGAGTAAGAAGGAGACAAGGCGAGGATGAAACAAAAAGGGGCGGTTCTCAACAAAAGTAACGTCACGGGAGATACGAAGACGACGAGCTACAGGGACATAGCATATATAGCCCTTGTGCTCAGGACTATAACCAAGGAAAACACAAGTGGTGGACTGAGCAGATAGTTTGGTGTGCTCACGAGGAGGGAGAAGAACATAGCATAGAAAACCAAACACACGTAGGTGGTCATAACGAGGAGGACGACCAATCAGACGCTCACCAGGACTGCTACCCTATAGGAAAGTGGATGGATGGAGGTTGATAAGATAGACAGCCGTGGATATAGCCTCAGCCAAGTGTGGAGGCACATGAGAGGCAATGAGGAGAGTACGACTTGTCTCAATGATATGATGATGTTTCCTTTTAGCAGTGTCATTCTGAGAATGAGCATCAGGACAGGAGAGCAAAGGTAGAGTACCATGAGAGGCCAGAAAGATCATGAAAGGCATGTGACAAGTATTCCCCCCCTGAATTGGGGTGAAACGTGCTGATAGACGTAGAGAACTAAGTACACACCATAGAGACAAACTCAACGTAAATGCGAAAGAAATCAGTACAAGAACGCATCATGTAAACTCATGTATAACGAGAGAAATAATTAATGAAAATAACATAATAACGATGACCACCTTTGGAAATAATGGGGGTTGGACCCCATACATCAGAATGAACTAAAGCAAAATGAGAGGATGATCGAGACTCGCTGGATCGATATGTGAGTTGTAGCTGTTTGCCAAGCTTACAGCCCGTACATGAGTGCGAGCGATCAACAGACACGACCTAAAATACCCCGACGAACAAGATAGGATAGTCGAGCTCCACTAGGATGACCGAGACGGTGATGCCACTGCGGAAAGTTGACCACGAAAGACATGGGAGATGCAACAGGGGTAGCTGATAGCGAAGTGGGCGAAGGAAGCCAGAGATGGTCGAGCACATAAACCCCGCTACGGCGACGGCCAGTTCCAATTTGTGTCCCTGTGTGACGATCCTGCACATAACACAAAAGCGCATCAAAAATAACAAGACAACCTCGGGAAGCAAGCTGACTAACAGATATGAGATTCATGGAAAGCATAGGGATATAGGCAACATCGGGAATGTGAAAGTGGGCGGTATGCAGGGTACCACAACTAGCAATGGACAAGGTAGTGCCATCAGCAATGATGACACGTAGGTTAGAAGAAACAGACCGGCGGGAATGTAAGGGAGCTGCATCAAAGGTCATATGGAAAAATGCACCAAAATCTAGTAACCAGGAAGCCTTAGTGATACCTGCAGAGGTAGATGCAATCGCTGAGTCGGTTTGTGAAACGGAGACATGGCTGACAACAGACGCCGAGGACGAGGGGGCACGACTCTAAGAGAGTTGCTGAACGAGCTGCATGATTTGATCAGGAACAGAGGTAGGGCTGCCAGGAGCAAGTGGCAGGATAGGAGCAGCTCGAGGTGGTGCGCCCTGCTGACTTAGGACACCCTGTAACTTTGCGACACTCTGAACGGATGTGTCCAAAGTTGTGACAGTAATGACAGCGAGGAACACAACATTGGGAAGGTCCAGGGCCCGGTGGTGCACCCGGCAAGGTTCTGGGAGAGGCAGTTGAAGACGGGCGATACGGAGAAGGTGCATTAAAACTAGGAGGAGGTGGTAAGACAGGCGGATCGGGTGCCGAGAAGCCACATTGAGGAGAGGCGAGAACTGAGTGTGTCGAGGATGTGACAGCAGAGGGGTGCATGCCCTCCAAAGAGTGAAGACGGGTCTCCTCAGCAGCAACAACAACAAGATAGTCAAGCGGGGATGGTGGTGCAACCTGTTGCATCAACTGAGCACGAACAAACTCGAACTCGGGTCAAAGGCGCATGAGTAACTCGTACATGCGCAGGTGATCCCTTTCCTCAACAATAGTGGTGCAACGAGCACAAGGCAACCAGAGGTAGACATCTCATCCAGCTGGCGCCATAAATCACTGAGCTCCGCAAAGAAAGTCTGAATGGAGCGGTCGTGCTGATGGGCAGAATCAAGCGTCTGCACCAAGGAGTACTTATGCACCTGGCTGGAGGGCTGATAGAGCTGACGTAGATGATCCCAGATCTCTCTGGCAGTAAAAAACTCACATACATCCATACGAATGGATATCTCACAGACTGGCAAAGAACGACAATGATCCGGGCGTCATCATCATGCCATTTCCTCCACTCTGTCCCGCTAGTGGCAGAAGGAGAGGATGCAGCTGTCCCACTAGTGGCAGAAGGAGAGGATGCTTTATCAACGGGGATGGATGGTGGAGCCGGAGTAGAGCCATTAATATGACCCAAAAGATGCAATCCACGAAGAAGCACTCGAACCGTGGAAAACCATTCCATGTAGTTGGTCCCATTAAGGATGATGTCGGATCTCGGAAGGTACAAAATGTGAGATGAAATCATTTGGACAATCGGATCAACACGTTTACGTGCAGAGAACGTTCGCCTTATGTCACCAGACCCTTAGGAGGCGGAGTCGAGGGCAAGCAGGCGCGAGAAGCAACCACGGGATCGAAGACGAGTGGCCCTGGACTAGTCGAAGATGACGAGAGTCTCGACGGTGAACAACAGACACGTCGACGAGAACGATGACGGTAAAGGTTGCGCCCACCGTCGTAGGGATCGAGAGCAGATTCCGCTCCCTCTGGCGTCGAGATCGAGGGTCGTCGGGAGCAGAGGAGTCCTCGGGAAGGACTGATGGGAATCGACGGAGAGCAGAGGAGCAGAGAGTCGACGGAGGCGGAGCCGACGGGAAGGATCTGGATGCCCTAATCTCCCTCTGATACCATGTTACCTTTTGGAGGGCAAGCAGTTGAGCGCGCATATGTCTATGGAGCGGTTCCTCCGTTTTATATAGCACATCTAACAAAAACTAGATAAACTAGCAATTTCCCCAAACATCAAATATACTAAAGAAAAGGGAGCAGCCTTTTTAGAATGATGAGGAAAAAGTTGAAGTGACGATACTTCATATAAATACATGACTCGCGGCAAAAATCATAACAATTAAAATCAGGAAGAGCTCGTTGTAAGATCGAGTTGGGATGATGTTCAAAGCATCGATGTTAGTCCATAGTGGATTTGGAGGCAAAAATAGGAGGTGAGATGTTCAGAATGTAGAGTATACTCTGGAGTCAATCTCTATTAATGATATTTCGAGTTTGAAGATCATTTATCACAAATGACAAAAGTGATTGAATAATTTTGATCTTTTGTAAGAGTGCCGGAAATAAATTGAAATAAAGGCTAGAAACATAAAGGATGGTGTGAAGATAAATGGTAGGAGTGAAAGACACTACTCTAGCTCGAAGAAGCTCCTCAACGCTAGAAGAAAAGTCCATAGTGAGAGTGAAGTTGTTAATAGACATATGTGGCTGCGACGGACATTGTGAAGTGTCAACCTCTACTAATGATACTCCACGTCTGAAGATCATGCAACACAAATGACGATCTTTTGATAGTCTACAAACTGAAAATAAATTGAAATGAGGGTCAGAAACATGAAGGATAGTGCAAAGCTAAATGGTATGAGTGAAAGGCACTACTCTAGATTGAAGAAGCTCCTCAGCGCTAGCCGCTAGGAGAAGTGTCCTTGGTGGGATTAAAGATGTTAGTAGACATATGTCGTTGTGATGATCGTTGGGGTAGGTACCCAGGCTTCTGATAACATGTAACCTTGTGTGGTTCGATCGTCCACAAAAAGAACAAATGTTACGAGGTTGGCCTTCGCACCTTAATTGTCATGATGTCCACCCTATTGAGGTTGCGATGGTCGTTGGGTGGGTACCTAGGCTTCTGATAACAGGTAACCTTGTGTGGTTCGATCGTCCATAGAAAGAACAAATGTTACGAGGTTGGCCTTCTCACCTTAATTGCCATGATGTCCACCCTATTGAGGACGACCACCAACATGACAGGTGGTCGGGGATGGGGCGGGAGAATTTTGTTGAAGAAGATTCTGAGGAGGAGACGGAGGCATCTAAGCAAGAATAAATTTGAAAATTTGAAGGCATATGTCATAGCATAAAGGATGTTTTATCGAACAAGAGATCTAGTGGAACCCAAGCCATCAACATGGCAATGGTAACATTCTCTTAATGGGCCTATTGAACAGCTAGATCAGTAGTCAAGGATTCATGTCAGAAGCAAGCATCCAAACCTCTCTTGAATTTTTTCACCAAAGTTTTCATGTCCTCAGTAACTCCAGGAGTGATAGAACTAAGCTCGTTGATTAGATTATAGAGATGTTGCTAATACTCTTAGCCATAAAAAGATCAAAGCTCAACTCACATGGTGTTATCATGCTCATGTTCCATGGCAAGCTTGTGAAGCTCTTTCTCTATGGATTCACATGGAATTAAACATCCATGCTTGAATTTTCTTAATGGGCCTATTGAACGGCTAGATCAGTGGTCAAGGATTGATGTCAGAAGCAAGAATCCAAACCTCTCTTGAATTTTTTCACCGAAGTTTTCTTGTCCTCAATAGCTCCAGGACCAGGAGTGAAAGAACTAAGCTCGTTGATTAGATTATAGAGATGTTGCAAATAGTCTTAGCCATAAAAGGAGCAAAGCTCAACTCACATGGTGTTATCATGCTCATGTTCCATGCAAGCTTGTGAGGCTCTTTTTCCATAGATTCACATGAAATTAAACATCCATGCTTGAATTCTTCCAACATCCCTAAGGCACTGCTTAGGAGCAGTAGAAAAAAATAACACAATGGCAAAACATCTGAAACACACAGTGAGAAGTGTTTACCCACAAAGCATAGTATACTGCCCAATTACGAGAAGGCGATGATTAGAATTTCCTCGTGAGATAGGGGGAGGAAACGATATCGTGGGAGTAATACTAGATGAAGCATTCGAGGAAGCCCGTGCCTGAAAAAAAGTCTACTAATGACTAAAGTCTTAACAAGTAGAAGAACAATCCTTCACCTCAACGCAATCAGCAGGGGGAGGAAATGTAGTTGCACGAGGCTTTGTCGGTTGCAGGAATAGGATCGTCCATCTAGATGATGGTGCAGTAACAAGAAGCTAGTAAGTAAGTATCGTCGGCGGCTACGGGATAGGCTCAACGATGTTGCGGATATCAAGTATTAAAAACCCAATATCGATCAAGATGAGAGGAAGTGCATGTATAGAATCGATGACATTTAGAGAAGTTTCGGTGATGCTTGAAGTTGCTAGATGAGGCTTAGACGAGGATCAACGACCTCAATGACTGCAAGAGTACTCGATCACGGAAAAGGATACACTCAACGTTGCACGGCGAGGCTTCAATGGCAAGGGGCTACTAGGAGAGGCTTCGATCTAAGGCAAGGATTACTCTAAATCTGATACCATAGAGAGAAAATTTTGATTGATTATTAAGGTCAGGTTACCTATCAATGCAAATATGATGAAGTATCGAACAAATCAAGAGACATGCTTGCATTAAACGGGAAAACGGATACAATCCGACGCGGACGCCGGCCAAGATCTAAGAGGCTGGTTCCTCCTAAGACCCCTCTCTCAAATGAGAGTCAAAACCCTAATGATCCAAAGATGAAGATAAAACTTCATACCTCCTCCTTATATAAGGAGGAGGGGGCTCACATGCCATTAGAATAAAAGGACATAATTAAAAACAATTAATTAATAACGGTAACAATACGCCGGTCTTGAAAATTGGTCTTGTCCGCAAGGCCGAGTCCTAAATCTTTGTCGGGATCTTTAAGCACGGAAGCGACGTAGAACGTGTCGCCGAGGGGTAGCGAGAGTGTTAAAAATAGCGGCGAAACATAGGCGCAGAGAGGCGTGACGTGGCGAATTTTGGGAAAGCAAAATATGGTATTTTGTGGGAATGAATTTGTTGGGTGTGAAAATGATAAAAAAAAAACTTAAAATTAAAGGGAGGGGTTTGGCTGTTATTGGGGAAAGGAGACAATATTAGCAGGAGGGTGGCGTGCAGTGGGTGTAAAAAGGACCAAGACAAGGTGTATTTGTGGGACCAGCATGGGCAAGAAGTGTACAGCTGTTGCAGGGCGAGATGGGAGAGGTGGTGCGGGTTCCAAGGAAAAGAAAAAAGGGTGGGGCGTGCGACTCAAGGGGAGCTGAGCGGGGAGATGAAGCGAAGCACCGTAGGATGGGGAAGAGTCGACAAGTCCGACGCGAGTCATTGGAGGTCCTCGTCTGGCTGGAGAGGACGGGACGCAGCGCCGAGTGAGGAAGAGGTGACGGCAGCACTGGCGGAGGAGCACCACGGCTGGGGGTATCGATGTTGAGCGGCTAGCCCAGTCGAAGGAGTCGACGGGCAGACGGGCGTCTCCGGGAGCTTGAGCGGGTGCCTCGCATCAACGACCTCATCGACATCGGTGGGAGCACGGGCTTCTGCGTCTGCAGCCGGAAACGGCGCTGGAGGTGCGGTTGTGGCTACGGCTGCCGGACTCGCCGCGGGCTGGATCGGGCGGCCGACGACGCACGAGGGTGCCTCAACGACGCTGGAGGTGCGGCCCTCTGCTTCAGCAGCCGGAAGCAGTGCTGGAGGTGTGGTTGCTGTTGGAAGTTGTGCGGAAACGGCGCCGGAGGTGAGGGCTTCTGCTGCTACTGCTGGGGGCGGGGCGACTATGGCGCTGGTGGTGCGGGTATCGTCTGCGGCTGCCGGAATCGGTGCTGGAGGAATCCGAGCGTGTTCCTCAAGTCAATAGAGCTTATCGTGGAGGTGCTGCACCATGGCGAGTATGTTGGCGAGCATCTCTGGTTGCCGATCGAGCTTGGCACAGATGGAGATGGCGGTGAGGCGGGTGTTCACCGTGGCTTGAGCCCCGGCGGCTTGGAGCGAGCGGACGGGGGTGGCAGGTCGGACCATTGATGAAGTATCGAACAAATCAAGAGACGTGCTTGCATTAAACGGAAAAAACGGATACAATCCGGCGCGGACGCCGACCAAGATTTAGGAGGCTGGTTCCTCCTAAGACCCCTCTCTCAAATGAGAGTCAAAACCCTAATGATCCAAAGATGAAGATAAAACTCTCATACCTCCTCCTTATATAAGGAGGAGGGGGCTCACATGCCATTAGAATAAAAGGACATAATTAAAAACCATTAATTAATAACGGTAACAAAATATGACCCCACAAAATAACTATGCATGCGTAGTTGGACTAAATAAGGCATAAGAAGAAAAATACGTGAATTAATCTCTAAATTTAAAAAAAATTATTGCTACACTTTGTTGTTGCAACCCACGTTAACATATTTAAGCAAAAATAATAATACAATTGGAATTCTTATTAAAGAGGATCAAAAGAGCTTCTTAGCATTGCAAGGGGAAATATTACAACCAAAAACTCTTCTCAAACCCTACAGTGAAAGAATCTCACACCTTTGGTGCGCCCTTTTTAGACTTAAAAATTGACACAATAATGGAACATAACATAGTAACACCAATTGAACAATTTAATGAAATCAGACAGCTAATCAGTTATACAATGCCTTTGAGCACATATTTTAACAAAAAGGAAAAATTAGGTAATGCTTGATCTTCTAAAATAGCATCTTTCAATCGGGCAGAATCTTACAAACTTGCAACTTTAAGAAATATTAAACTAAAGTTAACAAAAGAGTCAAAGTACGCACCATCACAGTATTGGCAGTTCACAGCCTCCCTGGAAGAAAATTAAAAAAACTGTATTAGCTAAGCAACTTAATAATAAAAATATGGCCTCTTGCATGTCATATACAAATTTAGATACTATTTTATTCCATCCTGTCAGATACGACAAAAGATCTATCATCAACAAGTTGAAAAAAAAATTGTTGAAAGTGGGCCCTGCGACCATAGAAAGATATGGGCCGGGTTCAAGCCTCGGCCTCAACAACCCGCCGCATGGTTTATATCCAAGGTGGAAAGCGGGTTGGGGTGTACGGACTGCAGTCCGGTTGTGGACCCGGGTCTTGACCTTTATATGGTCGGCCCAGACCTTTCTATGGTCGTGGGGCCCACTTTCAACAAAAGTGCATATCTCCTCCTATACCCAACTGAGCTGCAGCTCAGTTGGGTATAGGAGGAGATCTAAAATCCCTTTTATAAAGGAGGTCAAGGGTTCAAGCTTCGGCCTCAACAACCTGCCGCACGGTTTATATCCAAGGCGGAAAGCGGGTTTAGGGTACGGACTGCAGTCTGGCTGTGGGCCCGGGTCTTGACCTTTATATGGTCAGCCCAGACCTTTCTATGGTCACAGTGCCCACTTTCAACAAAAATCATAGATCATGTCTAAATCCATACTAACAGATTCAATAGGAGAGCTACTTAGTAAACTGGAGACTTAAGCCTGGGAAGTTTTTAAACAAGAGAGAACTTTTCATCAAAAAAAAAACAGAGAACTTAGAACGCCACAGAAGTAAATCAAAGTAGATGAGGGATGTAGTTAATTTTTTTTTGTATTAGAACCCCGCTTATCCTCATGAATTGAGTCTTGTAGAACTACAGTAGCCTAACAAAATCAGAGAGGTCAAGCAAAAAGGGATAAGCTGGTGATGATGGTGATGAGTAGAAGGGAAATAAGTAAATAATACTAGATAAATGGTATCATTTAATATGAAAATTAGTTAACCCCACTCAAATGGAGTGATTAACTAGAACTGGTGAGCTTTTAAGGCCTGAAATTTTAGTATTATTTTCATGACTTGCCAAAACTCATGGAAGACACCGAATTAGGTCGTGTGCAACAAAATAGTTTTGATTAATTTAAGTTCAACGCCATTCTTAGAAAGTCATTGCAAGTCATAAGTCTAGTGCATCAAAAAAGATTGGATTAATTTAAGTTCAATGCCTTAAACCATACCTGACTAGCACATCTTTGCTGCAGTGCCCACAGCAATGCTTTTCAGAGTTCCTCGCCTTTGAAAAAAGGTATGTAAATCCTTTCAGCTTTTTGGATTTCTTCATTGCAACTATGCTGCGGTTTTCACAAGCTTGCCCAGAATTTTTTTTCTTGGACAACCGAGATAGCTTCTTCTCCTCGAAAGCTTTAACTAAATTCAGAGGAACATATGTTTCACTCAACCAAAATCTTTTCCGTTTATCAGAACATTCTTCAAGTAATACCCCATTCTTGCTAACAATAGCCGGAACTGTCTCCCTCTTGCCAAAATCAAGCAGGTATTTTACCTCTGTTCCCTCAATACACCTCTTTCGTACTAGCACCTGCTTAAATAGCTTCTCTATTTTCTTAGACTCTTTAGTGCACTGAGGAAAGAGGTGTGCGCTTGAGATTTCTACCCATTTTATGTTTGAGTCCAAATCTTTTACCTGAAAGGATGTGCTTGAAATTGAAAGAGACATCAAACGATGAAAGAAACAATAATCTCAAACACCGTGTCGTTAGTTCTGAATCAGTTGGCTGGAAAAATGTCAAATATACCTGATAGATGAGCTGAGCAACATTTCTAGACATCTCAACAGCAGCTCGCCAAGAAATGCCTTTACTTCTCTTTGAAAAATCTGAACCGTCATGGTAAAACAAGTTTGGAATCTTCTTACGCCCAGCTGCAAAGGTTTCAATAAAATAATATAAACACTTGTAAACAAAGACGAAATAAAAAATGAAAAGAAATTTCAGACCTTGACGGCTACATTTGGAAGCCATTGATCGAGGCAGTATTTTCCAGCAAAAGAGTTGTCGTGGCAATTTTCCACCCCTCCACCAATGGAAATCTGAACAAGGGACAAAACAAATTTAACACCACTATCAAAATTATTGTTCATATAGCTGGATGCATGCTCCAGACCTGTTAATTTAGAAGCAGCAAAACCACCGTTCTGATCAATATCTACTGGTTTCATCCATTCAGTTAAAAGTGCAACACGTCTCAAATTGGACTCTAACTGCATGATAGTAACATTAATCACAAATCCAGGTGATAAGATTGAAAGAAACATCAAATCTGTTAAATAAAAGTATAATGAAGCGTAATCAATATAATATAAGGACTCCACTTATATATAGAGTAATACAAGAAATATAAAGAATGGAATTAAATCGAGTTGACTCGAATCAAAATCGAGCGACTCATGTAAGGCTCAAAATCGACTCGAAATCGATTTCGAGTCAGTTTGATTCGAATCATTTTAATTCGATTTTGATCCGAGTAAAAATTAGAGCAATTTTCGAGCGACTATTGAGTTTCGATTATTATACTCAGCCCAAGCTCCGCTAATCGTCTCCCGACCTCACCTGGGCAGCTCTAACTGGGGCACTTATTCAATGCTATGATCACCGCTACTACGGCAACGTGATTGAACGCCTTTGAGGGGTCCGCCAGACGAGCTCCATTGACGCTTACGTGGATGAATTTATCAAGTTGGTCACACACGTCTCAGGTCTTCCACCCGACCACTACTTGGGATATTTCATGCATGACCTACAGCCTCATATCCGAGCAGGGAGAAGTTCCTTACGACCTCCACGAACCCTCACTTTACATCAACTCCCTCCCAACCCCTACCAACAATACTTTGCCTCTCATAAACCTCCCAGACTACCACCTCCTCTAACTATCCCACCTCGTGTGTCTCCATGCAACAATCGTCTTATCCCTACTCGTCGCCTTTCCAACCAAGAGTATTATGACTTACGGAGTAAGGGCTTGAGCTTCTGTTTCAAGCAATCATACTCTCCGACGCATGATTGTTCTGTCAAAGAGTTATGCGCCCTCATCGGTGATGACTTGGAGGAGATCGACATAGCTGACTTTGACGCCCATGCAATCACTGACGCACCACCAGACCAAGTCTCAAACACCTTAGCGACAGCCAACCTACGGGTGTACCACTACTAGACGGCGGGCGAAACTTCGACCTTGGGGTCAAGGTCGATTTTCAGGCATGATATATAGTTACGCACACAGCGAAGATGACATGGAGCATTTTATTTTGTTTTGATCATTATGTATTTTTATTTTATGCGGGGCTATTAGGGTAAATTATAAGTAGTTCTCCCTCCCTATATAAGTAGGGGACTTGGGAGTATTATGGGGTTGGGCTTGGAATCTCTCTTTGTGAGAGGGCTTTCAAAGAGGAACCATCCTCCTGAGGTTAGACACGGTATCCCTCGTGATTTGTATCCAATTTGTGAGTTTATTGCAACTAGATTTATCGTGTTGGTAACAAATGCATATACTAGCTAACAACTCCAACAAAATAAATTATGTCAGGATGATTATGGATAGGTAGATTAACTGCTTGACAAGACGTTGGTAACCAGTAACATCTTCTATAGGATCCCCATCATCTCTTCCAAAACAATGGTTGGCCTCCATAAGAGTATCAGCGGGTCTACACCCACTCATACATGATTGTTCTAGTAAATCAAGGATATATTTTCTTTGAGATATGAAAATACCATTGTTTAGATCTAGCAACTTCAATCCCTAGAAAATACTTAAGTTTTCCTAGATCTTTTACAAACTCCACTGCCAGATTTTTCCCTTTAAATTTTTCACTTCTTCCACATCATCGCCAATTAGGATGATGTCATCGGCATAGACAATGGGAGTCGTTAACATGTTGTCTCTCTGTTTATAAACAAAGTATGGTAGACATGACTTTGTCTATATCCAAGAGAGTTCATACCTTTGTGAAAACGACCAAACCAAGCCCTAGAAGATTGCTTTAGACCATAGAGAACTTTGATAAGTTTGCACACTTTCCCTTCAGAACCGTGAGGGGAAAAAATCAGTGGGGGAGACATATATACTTCTTCTAAATTATCATGAAGGAATGCATTCTTCACGTCCAATTAGGTAAGATCTCATCCCTTGCACGCAAAACAAGATAGCAAGACTCACATAGAGTTCATTTTTGCTACAGGAGCAAAAATTTCTTGATAATCGATCCTCAGGGTTTGAGTTTATCCTCTTGCCACTAGTTTTTTGAAACGTTCTACCAAGCCATTAGAGTCTGCTTCACGGTGAACACCCACTTACAATCAGCGGTCTTCTTTCTGTACAGGAGGTGTGTGAAATCCCATGTATGATTTTTTTCCAAAACTAACATTTCCTCAATCATTGCCTCTTTCCAGTTTTGATGCCCAAGAGTCTCCTACCATGAGGATGGGATATAAACAAATGCAAAAGAAGATACAAAGGCTTTATGTGAAGAAGTTAGAGTATCATAGGAAACATAATAAGGCAATGGGTATTGGGTGCAAGATTTGATACCTTCACTGATGGAAATCAGAAGTTCAGAGAAACCTGCTGACGGATTTGGCAGTGGCACTGGAAGCATAGGATGAGCATGTGTGTTTAGGACCTTTACACCGTCTGGTGTACACCTGTAATTCTTGTTCTTTACGAGGAAGCTCCCCCGGATTGGGATTCTCGGTATGAGTCTGAGTCTGTGGAGGAATGGAGTGGTGGAGAAATCGGTAAGGATATAGTAGGAGAGCTCATATCTTCTGTAGGTGTGGACTCCCCCTGAAGTGAGGTCACATTATAAGGCTCGGATTCACGAAAGGTAATATTCGTGGGGGCAGAGATCCTCTTGGTTGGAGGGAGATAGCATCTATACTCTTTCTGAGTAGGAGAGTAGTCAAGGAACACACGCTTCAGAGCATGGGGGTCAAGTTTAGACCAGCACGGAGAATGTATATGAGCAAAGCACACAACCAAATATTTTTGGTTGGAGAGTAGTTGGGGTTACTGATGTAGGGTAGGCTGTGAAGTTCACTCCTAAAATGCATGCTAGTGGTGGGTGGGGTTAACTCTCAATTACCTAATGATTTAATGCATGCAATAATTGTAATCAGGCGCGACAATTAATAAACGCAATTGAATAACATAAGTGACATAACATCAATTCATAAACAAAACAAAATAATTTTCTTATGGCTTAAAGCGATCGCTTTCCTCCGCACGGAGGGCCGGAGCAAGCACGCGACGATTCAATCCTTCCTGCAGTTAAAGATCTCACGGAGCAAATAACTAAATAAACTGTAGGCTCAAACAAGCATGTAATAATCACACCATAACAATGTTTCAACACCAATAGTCAATACAAAACACAACACAAAATATGAAATATATTAGGGCTGCTGTAATTTAGGGCAAAATATGAAGTTTGGAGGAGAACTAGGGCTTTCCGGGTAGTGGGGGACTGTAGGAGGGGTGGCTGCTTCCAAATCTGAGAGGGGAGGGGTGGTTAGCAAGGACCTGGTGGGGCGAGCTGGTTGCAGGAAAACAGCGGGGAAAAAGTGGCGGTGGGATGGAATACGAGTGAGGAGGGCGGCTAAGGATGTAGAGGAAGAGATCAAGAGACACGGAGGAAACAAGATAACTTACCCAAGGAATCGTCACCAAGGGGCTCCACGGAGTCGGCACCGCGGAGGTGATCACCGGAAATGAGGAAGAGCTTCTCCAAATTACAGCAACTCCCCAAAACAAAGTGCAGTACTAACATCATATTTATAAGAAACTAAAATTAGGGCACTCGGGATCAACGGCTATGTTTGGTCGATGGTTTTAGGGCCATAAATACATGAAATAATGTCTGAAAATAATAATGCTATATATGAAAAAACATCGGAACGCGGATCCGGACACCTCTGCGGAGTCGGATCATCGATCCGAGCACGCCATATATGGTAAGTCGTCAATCGTCCCCGAACAGGCCCAAAACTCGTCCTCCGCTCCGCATCATTCTCCCCGGCTTGAAAGAATTCATCTCCTGATGAATAGGGATCGGAATTCTCTCGATGCATGCCAAGTAAGACTCGATGAGGTCCGTCAAAGGTCGTCCAAGTGTCGTCGATGGGAAAGTATCCTCGCCAATCAACTCCTCCGGACTGAAAAGCTCTCATCTCCGATGAATGGAGATGGTCGTGTTGAAGTCGAAGTCCAGGGGTGAATCGATCAAGCTCTGCTGGTTAACATCCAGGTGTCGTCGGTGAATGGTCGTCCGTGCCAGCGAACCAGGTAGCGGCACACAAGACTGTCCGTAGAGGGGACGGACTCATGCGTAATGATCTCAGAGATATGTTCATCGCTCAACGCACTAGTAGGAGGATCTGGTGGAATCAGTGGTGCCAAAGATGAAACCGGTGGAGACCGAATCTTGGGTAGGTGGGGGTCGATGCGGGCTGTCAAGGGGCAGTGAATGTGGTGGCAAAGGCTCGGGTGTGGACTGAATGGTGGGTGGCAAAAAGCAGTGGTGATGGCTCTGAAGGGCCGCCAAGATATGGGTCCGAATATTCGTGCGGTGCAAAGTATGGCGTGAGGCCTTCGACACTGACCACGGAATGGGTACTCATGCTCGCGGGAATGTCTAGCTCATAAGCATTTGTCCCGATGCGTCTCAGGACTGTGTAGGGACTGATCCGCCTAGCGCTTAGTTTCTTAGCAGGCCCCTGAGGGAGCCTCTCAGTGCAGACTCATACCATCACCAGTTCACCTACTAGAAAGATCTTTTCTCGCCTATGTTTTGCATATTCCTTATAGTATTCATTGCTTGAATTAATTTTGCGCCTGACTGATTCATGCAACGCATGCAAATGACGAACAAATGACTCAACAGACTCATGCAGATAATGCAAATGATGCAAATAAAACACGACAGACACAACACGCTCTCTATGGGGTAGTCTGACAATGGCTTGGTAATCTACAAAATGAGGTGGCATATCATGAGGCTCTCTCGGTGGAGTGTAGAAAAACTCATCCAGTGTGTGACGAGTGTCCGGGTGACCGTGTGAGACATCAACACTCAAATACGAGCTCGTAAAGAGCCAAATGTCTCTCAGGGAAAGTGACACATCAGGGGGCTCACCAGGAGGTATGTATGGAAAGTCATCGTGAATGCGACAACCGCCTGAGTGAAAATCATGTACACCGACTAGAAGACTTGACTCTAGAATGTGGTGAGTGTCCCTGAAAAGAAAGAACTCGTCGGGTGGGTTAGCAGGTGGTGCGCCCCAAAACTCATCGAGAGTGCAATGTGTCACAAGATAGGACCACACAATATTAGGAGTATGCTCACGTTTACTTGAGGGAAGCCCTGAATACTTGATGCTCCACTCAATATCCATCCTCTGGGGCAAGGTCAGGGACGATAAAGGAAGGGGCGTCAATAAATCGATACTCATACGTGAGTGGCTCACCAGAATCCCATCTTCACCAGGATGTGGCGGTTCATCAGGGGGCTCAATCGGGGACTTGTCATAGAACTCGGCACTAGGGTCAGGTTCCTCCAGATGAGTACCATTGATGTAGACTCGAATTTAGGTTTTCAAATTAGTTATTTTATTCAAAGAAATATTTTATTTTATTATAAAAATAAATTTATGATTTGAAAGTCATGTGAAATTTTAATTTCAGACGGGTCGAGTGACCAAATCGAGCTTTCGCGCAAAAATCACTTCCAACGTTGGACTTCCATAAAATCGAAATAATTATTTGAGAGAAAACTCTTCGAGTGTTTTATGAGTTGAATCGTTACGAGATTCGTACATCCACAAGCCAAAACACAAGCAATAACTTATGAATAACGATAATCGAAGTAATTTGAACGTTCAAGGCAAGCTCATAATTATTTAAGTGGACGACATAAATTTAAGGTAATAAAATAAAAGCACGGATACCGCGAGGTTATGCAGAAGAGGAGGTCCGTCCCGAGTCCGTCATGCAAAGGCCACGCAGTCGCCGACCGTGGGTTGTCTGGAGAGTTGCTGCAATCGACGATAACTAGCGGTCGATTCGATCTCTGAAGTGGCGTCGGAACGGACGGTACAGTCGACCGCACGCAAAAACTCAGGTCGTCGGAATATGGGTTCGTAGTCGACGACGACCCGTTGGCGACTGTCGTGGAGGTCCTGTCGGAGGTTGAGCAATGGCGTTGAGGATCAAGCCGGGAGTCCCGTTGAGAGTGTTGGCGATCGGAGGAACTGGGAGCTGGAGTTTCCTCGTCCTGGAAGGAATCGGCAAGAACTCTGGTGTCGATGGTGCAAGTCGTCGTTCCCGGTATTACCGGGAAACGAAATTATGGATTCGTTCCCTGTTCTTTCCGGTCTGTCCTCTTCTTCTTGACTGACAATTAAGTAGGGATTTTGGGCGGGCCGAATTTCTCCATCCAAGTAACAATTTCTTTCCAAAGCTAATCCAAATAATTTCTTTCCAAAGCTAATCCAAATGATATCTTTCCAAAATGATTCCTCACTTTTAATTAATTGAGTATTGTTTCAGATTTCTTTCTAAATAATTGATTCCTTATATTACATTTTCCAATAAAACGATCTCTTATTTTAAATTTCTTTGAGATATGAATTTTGAATTTTCTCAAATTAAATCTATGCATCCTTATATAATTTATGCTTGCCTTTTACGTCCTAGCTACTAAAATTACCGGACCGTTTTATTCAAGGTCTCATCGGGTGGTCAAGCCGACGAGCCAAACAACTTCAAATAAAAGTTGGTGCCCAAAGAGAAAATACATGACAATAAATAAATGCATAGTAAATAAAACTCTACGACGCATGATGACGTCACAAAAATTTGAATGCAACGGAGGATGCATCAATTCTCCTGGGGTTGAAAGAGCTCGACCCCGGCGGGACTTTGCAAAAACTGATAATGGAGAGACCTGACATCATCGCTGGTGCTAGATCGGGTAGAATATCTGGAGCCTCAACAGGTGGACCAATGTGCTTCTGATCATGAACTAGACCAAACCTCTTGCAATAAGAAATCACTCGACCTCCCTTTGAAAAGTACAACTCATGGCGATAACGACCGACCGTGAGTTTGTAACGTTCAAAGGTTGCTAGCAGAATCTTAGCAGTAAATTTATGCAGTTCTTTTAAATAGTTAATATGAGCTTGCGCATCGAAAAAAATACGTTCATGGTATGAAAGGTGGTCAGGTGGGCGGGGCAACACATAAAAAATCTCGTAAGGAGATATATTAAGAGAGTGGCTTTTAGAATTATTACAAGTGAACTTTGCTTGTGGAGGTACAAAGTCTCATTGCTCTAGATTCTCCCCGATTAAACACCTAAGAAGATTCTCCAAACTCTTATTAACAATTTTAGTTAGTTCATCGATTATAGAGTGATAAGCGCTACTAAACTCGAGTTTGGTGTGCAGTCGACTCCTTAATATGTTCCAAAAATATGACATAAAATAATTAATATTTTGTTGCAAGTTCACAATTCCGCTTATATCTAACTTGATATTACAAATTTTAAAATTGTCTCCGATTTGATCATTTAAGAGTTTCCAAAGAAATCCTTTAAAACGTGGGTCTTTGCTTTGAGTAAAAAATTTGGGCATCCACTCTATCTTTTCAGCTATAATTTTGGTAAAAATATCGGGAATTTGACAACAGAGTTCATCAGATATGTTTATATTTTGAGAATAATGTAATGGTTTAAAATGACGTTCCTCAAATATAAAATCAATATATTGCGATGACTCTAATGTGAGTGATAAGTGTTCGTCAGACAAATTTCTTGCAGCCTCAGGAGTAGGCAACGGTAGGAAACTAGGTGACTTGGGAAATATGGAGTTTGAGTTTGTGTCATCTAAGGTGAGAGACACGTCGCTAACAACTTCTCCTTTTTGGAGCAGGGGCTCGAGAAGAAACTCAGTGTCTACCGTTGGTGATTCAGTGGGGGCAAGGGGAGTCGCTACGTCAATCGGTATATTATAAATAGGAGGAAGAATCTCTTCTTTCTGGAGCTGGGGCTCAGAAAGAGTTTCCTCGACTGGAGGGATTTCTACCGTGGAGCTAAATTGGGATAGTATGCTCATGGGGGTGGTAACACAAGGGGAATCTATGTCCTTAAAAGTGGGGCAACGACAAAACTAGTGAGGGGTCTAGCAGTATCCCAAAACTCAGACTCCACCTTAAGAGCCATACTAGAAACTTCCTCTAAATTTCGATAACTGTGCAGCTCTAGTTGAACCCTAATGGAGTAGTGCACCCCGTGTAGGTAACGGGATACAATCATCTCATCACCCTCCTGAATATCTAGTCTAGATTGAAGGACTATAAATTCTTTAGTGTACTCATTGACCGACAAACCTTTTTGTTGTAGATTTTGAAACCTACGATATAAGATTTGGAGGTAATCGGGTGAGACGTAGTATTTGCGCAACTCTATTTTGAACTTAACCCAGGCAGTGATTTGAGACAACCACAACTTATCTCTCATGCGTTGAAGTTATTTCCACCAATCTAAGGCGGATCCCTCAAGTCTACGAGTCACATACTCGAGCAGGCGACTCAAAGGTACTTATTTCCGACTCGTAATCGATTCTATGTTATGACACCAATCTAAGCATTCATCAGGTCCTAGACGTCCGTAAAAATCGCTCGGATGTGTGTGCTCATAGCCTTTAAGATTAGTGTTCTCTCCTTGCAATAAGTGATTTATGTTAGGGAAAGACGCTATCACGTCAGATAATTTTTTTAATTCGAACATTTAATTCTTTCATATTATTCTCCAACCTTATATTAGTTTCTAAATGATCGACCACTTTTTCCATTGGAAATAATTTGTTTTTTTTTGTTAATCACTCAAAATTACATTAATTGACTTGATAAAATTCCTCTTTTAATAATAAAAAAACAAATATCTCTTTTTTTTCTTACAAAAAGAAAATATTAATAATAATAACCCAAATATTTTTTAAAAAAAAAATTAAGCGAGATTACCCGAGTGGGTAGATAGAAAAAATCATACATTAATTTTTAACTCTAAAAATTAATCGAACAAAATGATATATTTTTTAATTATTAAAAATGAATAAGATTTAGATCTCAAAAGATAGTTTAAATAAACTCTTCATTTTTTTTAATATTGAAAATTTACTCAAAAGATTTAATGAGAATTTTACAACTTTAAATGAAAATAATTTTCTTATTTTATTTTATTTATTTTTAGAAAACCCGAATCGCTTGATTCGCGATAGGAGCGAATCAAACGCTCTGATACCAAACTGATGTAGACTCGGATTTAGGTTTTCAAATTAGTTATTTTATTCAAAGAAATATTTTATTTATTATAAAAATAAAATTATGATTTTGAAAGTCATGTAAAATTTTAATTTTTAGACGGGTCGAGTGACCAAATCGAGCTTTCGTGCAAAAATCACTTCCAACGCTGGACTTCCATAAAATCGAAATAATTATTTGAGAGAAAACTCTTCGAGTGTTTTATGAGTTGAATCGTTGCGAGATTCGTACATATCCACAAGCCAAAACACAAGCAATAACTTATGAATAACGATAATCGAAGTAATTTGAACGTTCAAGGCAAACTCATAATTATTTAAGTGGACGACATAAATTTAAGGTAATAAAATAAAAAGCACGGATACCGCGAGGTTATGCAGAAGAGGAGGTCCGTCCCGAGTCCGTCGTGCAAAGGACACGCAGTCGCCAACCGTGGGTTGTCTGGAGAGTTGTTGCAATCGACGATAACTAGCGATCGATTCAATCTCTGAAGTGGCGTCGGAACGGACGGTACAGTCGACGGCATGCAAAAACTCAGGTCGTCGGAATATGGGTTCGTAGTCGACGACGACCCGTTGGCGACTGTCGTGGAGGTCCTGCCGGAGGTTGAGCAGTGGCGTTGGGGATCAAGCCGGGATTCCCGTTGAGAGTGTTGGCGATTGCAGGAACTGGGAGCTGGAGTTTCCTCGTCCTGGAAGGAATCGACGAGAACTCTGGTGTCGATGGTGCAAGTCGTCATTCCCGGTATTACCGGGAAACAAAATTATGGTTTCGTTCCCTGTTCTTTCCGGTCTGTCCTCCTCTTCTTGACTGACATTTAAATAGGGATTTTGGGCTGGCCGAATTTCTCCATCCAAGTAACAATTTCTTTCCAAAGCTAATCCAAATAATTTCTTTCCAAAGCTAATCCAAATGATATCTTTCCAAAATGATTCCTCACTTTTAATTAATTGAGTATTGTTTCAGATTTCTTTCTAAATAATTGATTCCTTATATTACATTTTCCAATAAAACGATCTCCTATTTTAAATTTCTTTGAGATATGAATTTTGAATTTTCTCAAATTAAATCTATGCATCCTTATATAATTTATGCTTGCCTTTTACGTCCTGGCTACTAAAATTACCGGACCGTTTTATTCAAGGTCACATCTGGTGGTCAAGCCGACGAGCCAAACAACTTCAAATAAAAGTAGGTGCCCAAAGAGAAAATACATGACAATAAATAAATGCATAGTAAATAAAACTCTGCGACGCATGATGACGTCACGAAAATTTGAATGCGACGGAGGATGCATCATCATCGTAAGGGGTAGTGTCCCCGTGAATGGGTAAAATAGCCACTACGAGATCAACACCAGACTCTGGGCTCTCGGTCGTGATGTGACTCGGAGAAATGACAAGGGGAGAGGGACATAGACCTACTCTCAAGACTGGGTCTGTCGGCGCGGTGTCAGTAAACGAGTCCATGGTAGAGGCGCTAACTAACTCAGGGCATGATAGAAGAAGGGGACACATCACTATTGAATCAATAGGTCGCTCAGACTCACTCTCAGTCGGGGTAACCAGAGAAGAGTCGGAAACAAAAGATAGACCAATCATCAGACTAAGAACCTCGCTGGCGTGAGAGAGGTCCACACCAGGTATCATTTCTGTCATGTCTGGTGGGACAATGGTAGGCAGCGTGGTGACCTCGGTATGGGAGGTACTCATACAGCGGTGGTCAAGGTGTGAATCCAATCGACCAGCTCTTGCGGATTTCAAGGACTGTTCAAGATGTAGGGTGAGATGATATGTCTGCTCAAGGGACTTCGAGCTGTGATAAGCCAACTCAGTACGTATGTCAGATCGAAGTCCATACCGAAATCGGGAAGTGGTCATGACTGGCTCCTCTCAGATATCACTCCTCACAACTAACTCATCAAAACGATCATTGCACTCAGCAGCAAACATGGATCCTTGCTGAAGGAAAAATAATTGCTCGAGCAAGCGACTTCTATACGATGGAGGCAAATACATCTGACACGAGATATGCTTCATATCCACCCAACTAGTGATGCGATGAAGACGATCTCGCTCGCGGGTCCTCTCAATGTTAGACCAATACGCTCTCGTCTGATCTAGAATCCTAAGTTTCGCAAACTTGATGTGTCGCTCGCCGAATAACTCAAAATGATCGAGATAATACTCCATATCCACGAGCCAATAACTGAAAGACTCGGGACTCAATGAGTCGTCAAAAGAAGGGGCATCAGTACGAAACTGTCACTCGAGATCTCTCTCATAATCATCCCTCAGGTAATCGAGTCGCGTTGAAGGATCAGCACAACCCGCTCGCGTGCAGGAATATGAACGACGACAATCATCATACTGACCGTCTCTAGCATAGTGGGATCGTGTTAGCGGATCAACACGATCTTTGGAAGTGGTGTGCTACGATCGAGAATAATCATCGTAGTAACGTGAGGATCTCTCAGAAGGGGCTCTATGGGATCGAGTGTTAAATAGAATCGAGATCCCCAAATAGAGGAGAGGGACGACGACGATAACTAGACATAGATGAACCTAAAGACACTATATGACCTACCACTACGTATATAAATGTGGCTCAAACCTTGGGCTCTGATACCAATTGATGTAGGGTAGGCTGTGATGTGAACTCCTAGAATGCACGCTAGTGGTGGGTGGGGTTAACTCTCAATTACCTAATGACTTATTGCATGCAATAATTGTAATCAGGCGCCACAATTAATAAACGCAATTGAATAACATAAGTGACATAACATCAATCCATAAACAAAACAAAGTAATTTTCTTATGGCTTAAAGCGATGGCTTTCCTCCGCACGGAGGGCCAGAGCAAGCGAGCGGCGATTCAATCCTTCCTGCAGTTAGAGATCTCACGGAGCAAATAACTAAATAAACTGTAGGCCCAAACAAGCATTTAATAATCACACCATAACAATGTTTCAACACCAATAGCCAATACAAACACAACATAAAATATGAAATATATTAGGGTTGTTGTAATTTAGGGCAAAATCTGAAGTTTAGAGGAAAACTAGGGCTTTCTGGGTAGTGGGGGACTGGATCGGGTAAGGGGAGGGTCGAAGGTGGAATGGGAGGGCTGGATAGGGATGACGAAGGGTTGGATCTGAGCTGAAATGCCCAGATCTGGGCAGATCCAAAGGGGACGGGGTGTTGGGAGGTGGTTCCACGGGTTGGGGGGGGTACTGGCAGCAGATCTGGGAGGACAATGGGGGTTTGCGGGCTGTAGATGGGGGCGGCCAGAGAGAGGGTGGCGGCAAGGTGGGGGATGTCGGAATGGGGTGGAGGAGGGGTGGCTGCTTCCAAATCTGAGAGGGGAGGGGCGGTTTGCAAGGACCTGGTGGGGGCGCTGGTTGCAGGAAAACAGCGGGGGAAAATGTGGCGGTGGGATGGAATACGAGTGAGGGGCGGCTAGGGATGTAGAAGAAGAGACACGGAGGAAACAAGTTAACTTACCCAAGGAATCGTCACCAAGGGGCTCCACGGAGTCGGCACCGCGGAGGAGATCACCGGAAATGAGGAGAGCTTCTCCAAATTTCAGCAACTCCCCAAAACAAAGTGCAGCCCTAACATCATATTTATAAGAAACTGAAATTAGGGCACCCGGGATCAACGACTATGATTGGCCAATGGTTTCGGGGCCATAACTACATGAAATCATTTTCGAAAATAATAAAGTTATATATGAAAAAACATCGGAACGCGGATCCAGACACATCTGCGGAGTCGGATCATCGATCCGGGCACGCCATATATGGTAAGTCGTCAATCGTCCCCGAACGGGCCTAAAACGCGTCCTCCGCTCCACATCAGTTACCCATAAGATGATAAGAGGGGTTTGGTGCTCTAAGGCCTCAGGGCATATGATTGATGAGATAGGCAGTCGTGAGAACGGTATCACCCCAATAAAATTTAAGAAGGTTCATAGTGAATAGAAAGCACCGCGCAACGTCTAAGAGATGACGGTTTTTTCGCTCAGCTACCCCATTCTGAGAAGGAGAATGAACACATGAAGTTTGATGGATAATGCAATGAATCAGTAAGGTAGTGTTCAAAGGGGGGAGTTGTTGAGTTGATATACTCCCGATCATTTTCACTGCGAAAATTTTTGATAATAACAGAGGGTAAAAACCATGTTATAAATTTTTTGAAAAATAAAAAACATTTCACTTTTATTCTTCATCAAATATACTCAATTAGTGCGAGAAAAACAATTAATAAAAATAACAAACAAATGGCAATCATAAATTGAGGCAATGGGGTAGGGCCCCAAAACATCAGTGTGAACAATATGAAAAGGAGTAGTACTAGGTAACGATACATGATTAACAGAAATACGATGATGTTTGGCAACACACAAACATCACTAACAAGATTTTTAAAACACAGAAGAAATAGCAGGAAATAAGTGTTGCATGGTAGCAATAGAGGGATGGTCAAGACGACGATGTCAGGTGAATAAGGTAGAGGCTATGAAGCACCGATACATCCCTTAGGGCCGCGTACCCGTATCGGGTACGTTTTTGGTACTTGTACGTATCTGATTCTCGGCGGATACGTCTGTTGCTATAATTTGTAAATATGCTTAGACGTGGTAGATCGTTCTGCATATTGACATTGGTAGTGTTAATACTTGATCAATATGCATTTTTTCTACATTTTATATTCTCCTTTTTTGAAAAGGCGACATATACATACACATGCATATATATATACAATTTTAATCATGGCGTATCCCAAATGTATTTGTATCCTTATTTTTTAAATTTGTCGTACCACCGTACCAGATATATATCGTACTCGTGTCGTTGCTTCATAGGGTAGAGGTTTGCGTAGTGTGGAGAGCTTGCGGAGATGGAGACTGACTAGGAGTCAAACACGAACAGACTATCCTGCAAGCTACCAGAGTCAATCGCCTTTCTCGTCTACAGATCCTAAAAAACGCAATGAGATGAAAAAAATGTTACTGAGCATCCAAGAGAATTAGTCAAATGGCTTAATTTCCAGCAACGGGGGAGAAAGACCTATCAGTAAAGCTCACTTTATCTCTTCCATACAGAGGGGAATAGGACACAAAACTTGAAACTGATCCAGTCATGTGATCAGTGGCTCATGAGTCGATAACCCAATGAGGAGAAGTGTGAGTAGTAGGAGGGTGGATACCTGGTGTGCCTATGTGGGTAAGGGCAGATGAGCAAGTAAAGGCGATGGGAGTCTCAGGAGTAAGATAATGCATCAATAGGTGAAGAGACTACATCTCTTCTGCAGAAAAAGAGGACGATTGAGGAGAACTGTCCTCGGGAACAGCAGGCAGATGAGTTGAGTGATGAAGAGTTTCTCCCTGGAGTTCTACCACGACTGCGACCACCACGTAATGCAGATCCGCCCCATGGACGAGGAAAGCCATGTAGGTTGAAGCATGTATCCTGAGTATGACGAGGCCTTCCACAATAATCACAAGTCAAGTGATCCTCATATGTAGTCTATGGCTTAAAATCACGAGAAACTTGGCATCCAAAATTTGGGTGGTGAGCCACTAATATCGATCCCTCAATAATAACAGTGGTGTTATAAGCCTGCATGCGATCAAACTCCTGTTGTACAGTGTTATAAACTTCAGGAAGTGAAGGGATAGGAACACGTCTCAGAATTTGGAAGGTAATCTGATCAAAATCCTTGTGCATACCATGTAAGAACTCAAACACGCGATTACGATCCTCGCGGAACCTGATCAAGAGCTCATTTGCATTACAGACCATGACAAGAGAGTCAAAATGGTCGTACTCCTGATACAGCTGAGTAAACTCAAGATAGTAAACAGATGGAGAGCGGTCACCCTGTCGAAGAAAAAATATCTTGCAGTGTAGCTGGTAAATCTGGATCGCATTAGTAGATTTGGTATGTTTCCATATCTCAGCAGCAGTGCCTAGGAAAAGGTAATTTTGAGCAATGGATTCCTGCATGAAATTTGTGAGCCATGACATAATAAGAGAGTTCTCTGACTCCCATTGAGGACAACTTATAGAGTTTCTGGTTGGGTCGCTGGTGGCGCCACTAACATAGCCAAAGAGACGTCGACTATGTAAAGGCCAGGGTAATAGAGTGGGACCATGAAAAGCAATTAGTGTCATCCAATCAGATAGTGTGATCTGAGAGATATTGTGATCCTAACCAGCCCGGGTAGATCTAGTGGGGGTCACGGAGCTACCAGAACAAATCACGTCCAACATACAAAAATCCTCCAACAAAACTCATCCAAGTGAACAGTGGAGGGCAACGGAGAACAAGTCTTTAAAGAGCGCAGGTCATAAAGCACTATTTCCGAATTAGGAGCCTTCCTCTTCTCGGAAAGAAAGTACCTAAATCTGATTTTGTAGAGCATCCAACCGTTGGAATCGTCTACAAATCCAGAATGATGATAAGAAGATCAAAACGAAACATCCCTCCATATTTGGAGTCAATCGGCCCGTCGGAGGATCGTCGGAAGCTCCATCCCGTCACTCCGTCAGATAGCGCTGATAAGCTGACGGGATCTTTCTCGTGAGCCAATCGGTGTTGCGGCTGCGGAAGAGAGAAGAGGATGGGATTGGGCAGTCGGGAACGGCGAGTGGAGGTGGGGCGAGAGTTCTTTGGCGGTGGTCGGTCAGAAGCGGCGAGCAGAAGGCGAAGGAGAATACGCGCGGTTAGGGCTCGGCACAACTTAGCTCTAACACCATGTTAGAATAAAAGTGTAATAAATCGTAATCAATATAATATGAGGACTCCTGTTATATACAGAGGAGTAATCTAAGAAATATAAAGAAACTAATTAATATTAATTCTAAAAAATTCAACTTAATCTATCAATTATTGTTTCTAGGGATGGAGAATTGAATAACCAGATTATGCTTACAGAGAGAAGAAGGAGCTTAAGGGATGTAACATCATAAGCCTTGAGGACGGCCCTACGCCATTGTTCACTGTAATATAGCTTCTCCCATGGACCCGAAAGAAGACTCCGGACACGTTCTTCAATAGATAAAATATGATGCATGGCAAGAACTATCTGGCCTTTTTTATTCTTTTCAGAGTCCAACCCTGCACAGATAGTGAAAGCTTCTACACTGGACTTAATGCCCTCTAGATGTTTCCCCTCAACAGATCTAAATAAGCATTCAGTATCATTTAATCTTCTGCAAGAAAAGCACCAACCACAGTCCTCCTTCTGAATGTCTACCGTTACACTGTAATAACTATACCAACACCATTGCGTGAATTTTTTACAAATGGCTTTCAGCTGATCAGATTTCATAACTTCATCAGGTTTCAAGGAATTGATAGTGTTGATCTCTGAAGGTTTGGGCAATAACTCCTCAGCCATAGCTGCAGCAACAAGACCAAAACCATAATAGTTAATATAACTAAAAGGATCAGATTGCAGCCGACATGTTACAACTGTCTTCTCAGAAGTACAGCTCCATCCAGGGAACTCAGAGCTTTCATTTTTGCCTACAGTTTGATCAGTGGGTTTCATCGATGCAATTCCAGTAGGATGTTTAGTAGAATCAGTACAGACACCAAAGCCATTTATCTGAGAAGTGTATGCAAAAGAAACTGCATCTAATTTATTGCTGACTGGTTCAGAAACTGCAGGTTGACTGGCCATTTCCTCATGCTGGATGGAGCTGACTGAGCACGGCTGAATTGAATCTGTAAAATCACAATATTTTGAGGCAGCAATCACAGTGGCCGTGCACCTTGCTCCTACAGAAATGAAGTTGTCACAACAATGATTGTCCTTCGAAAAAGATGGTGGATTCACCTGGACTTTTTCATCCAAGGTCTCTTTTAGACGATGAATATCACTTTCATAAAGGCTATTGGAGCAAGTGTCGTTAATATGAATTCCCCAGTATGCAGATATTACATTTCTAATTTCATCAAAAGGAGAAGGTTCTGATTTCAAGATATTTACGACAGAAACTAAATCATTCTTGTTGTAATAATGGCATAAATCATTAGAATCAAATGAATGAGACCTGTAATTCCACCAGAAATTAATCCATCTTGTACTGCATTACAGCTGTTTACAAAGTGCATTATGGAAGAGAAGATAAAGTATCAATTACAGCTACCAAATGTTCCATGCAAGAATCAGAAAGCAGAAAAGAAAAATAAATAACGCTTCTATGCTATTGCGTTATTTTCTACAGAACTTTCAAAACATGATATATCACAAATATTATTATTGCAGGGAATATGTAATGGAAAGAACCACAATGAGCGAGCACCTCCGCAGTGATTTCGTGACCTGGGCACCACGCACTTATAGAGCAACTTAAATATCTCTATGAACTGCGGTTACTTTATTCCAACCATAACAAAACAATTGTAAGAAATTGCAATGAAATCCCTACAGTGTGCATGCCTATTCATTATGAATTAATTAGCAACTTAGAAAGCACTTGGAGAGAAACCTGTCAATCACTTTGAGTGTAGTGGAAATTTTATTTTAGCAAAGCAGCAATCATCCTCAACATCAAATCCAACTATTTACCGGTAGGAGGCGCTATCCTCAGGACCCTACCCTACAAGTCAACATTGGGTCTAGTATGGAATACCTTTTAATGTAATTAAGAATACCCTTTTTAGGAATTTACTATTATACCTTTTAATGTAATTAAGAAAGAAAAATTCTTTAATTAGAATACCCGAAGATCTTTATAGGGGGTTACAAATTTTGATCCTTGTAGTCCTTTGAGTATCACCTCTTCGTGTGAAAAATCTTCTAGAGCCGTGCAAGAGTTCGTTCCCAAGCAACCACAGCAGCCTCACTGCATCCAGCAATTCTCAACACCAAGCCAGACCCCCACATTGCTTCCTATCACGCCAGTTTCCTCTAAGGAGATCGGATTCTCGAAACCTTGTAATGGGATCCCGTTACACACCGGTTAGGCCAACTCCACCACTCCCAACATCCTCGTTCCCTCACAACAGATGCTATTTGCCTAATTCACGATGTTTTCAGTAATGTCAACCACCTTCTCCACAAGCCAGCGCCATTTTATCCAAGCAGTCAACCTTCCCATACACACAATCCCCCGCAACCATGAACCACCTAATTCCCTGATGAGCAGGACAAAGGAACCTTCAACCCTCCTCACCCCTCCTCCTGCATGCGAGCACCATCAAGTTACGAAGTTGTCACACTGCCATCGTTCCCCTTAATACCTTCGTCTTTTGTACTCTACCTGCATCCAACTATTCTCAACACCAACCCAGACCCCACATTGCTTCATATCACGCCAGTTTCCTCTAAGGAGAACGGATTCTCGAAACCTTGTATTAGGATCCCGTTACACACCGATGAGGCCAACTCCACCACTCCCAGTATCCTCGTTCCCATGCAACAGATGCTACTTGACTCATTCACAATGTTTTCAGTAATGCCAACAACCATCTCCACAAGCCAACACCATTTTATCCAAGCAATCAACCTTCCCATACAGAGGGGGAGCCTTGGCGCATCGCTTAAGGTGTTGTCGTGTGACCTTAAGGTCACGGGTTCGAGTCCTGAAAGCAGCCTCTTGCAAAAATGCAAGGTAAGGTTTGCCTACATACAATTCACCCTTGTGGTGGGACCCTTCCCCGAACCCTCACTGCGCAGAGAGATGCTTTGTGCACCGGGTTGTTCATTTCTAATCAACCTTCTCATACACCCCCCACCCCCGCAACCATAAACCACCTAATTCCCTCACGAACAGGACAGAGGAACCTTCAACCCTGCTCTCCCCTCCTGCGTGCGGGCACCAGTAAGTTACGAAATTGTCACATACTCACACCGCCATCGTACCCTTTAATACCTTCGCCTTTTGTACTCTGCATGCATCCAGCAATTCTCAACACCAACCTAGACCCCACGTTGCTTCCTATCACGCCAATTTCTTCTAAGGAGATCGAATTCTCGAAACCTTGTATTGGGATTCCGTTACACACCGGTTAAGCCAACTCCACCACTCCCAGCATCCTTGTTCCCTGGCAATAAATGCAACTTGCCCCCATTCACGATGTTTTCAGTAATGTCAACAACCATCTCCACAAGCCAGCATTATTTTATCCAAGTAATCAGCTTTCCCATACACCTGTTGGAGTTTCTGAGGTGATCTCAAAGCAATCAATAGTTAGTCTTGCTGCCAACGCAATATGAGCTTATAGGGTCGCACATAAAAGCGTTTGGAGAAATTGGAGAAAGGATTGTGTTGGCCTTACTCATATTGGATATGAGTGGAGGACCAATCCTGTGACTGCTTGGAATCAAGATGAGAATGTCTCAAAAGGGAAATCGTTTAAAGTGTTTAAACGAACGGATTTACACTAGGTAATTCGGCTAAAGGCATTAACCGAATTCGACTAAAGGGTTTAGACGAATTCGGCTAATGGCATTAACCGAATTCGGCTAAAGGGTTTAGACGAATTCGGCTAATGGCAAATTCGACGAAAGGGTTTCGCCGAATTTATATAGCCGAATTTATATAGTCGAATTCGTCGAAATGGTTTCGCCGAATTCGGTTATAGTGATTAGTCGAATTCGGTTAATGTGATTAGTCGAATTCGGCGAATGTAAATCTGGACGGATTTTCTTTTGGTCTGCGGATAGCCTTTCCTATATCTTGCGTATATAAAGGCATGCGATTAGGTCTTCGATAGACACGGTTTTAGACTTAGATCTTTCTGCGAAGACGAGAACTGCCGACCGGAACCGTTCCGCGCGAGGGCACGTTCTTCCGTCCGCCGATCGTGTTCCGCCGCCGCTAGTCGCCGCCGTCGTGGTTGCCGCCTCCCCTGGATCGGATCTAGCAGTCCGTGGGGACGTTGAGAGCTTCCTTCTCCGACCTAGTTCTTGTACGACAAGAAGCTATGGTTCTTCATCGCTTGTGTGGACTTCTGTAGAGGGATCGATCCATTTCGATCCTTGAAGAACTCAAAGCAGATTTCGGATTTCTCTTTGGAGCACCTTGGTTGAGTATTGACTCAATCCCGCGAAGGTATATTTTGTATTTGCTTTCTTATTCTCTTGAATCATGAAAACCGCAAGATCCGTTGATCTCCTTTTGGGTTGTTCTTGTTCATTTCCGCTGCGCATATTTGATATGTCATCCCTTATGAAGGGGTATAGAAAACCCAACAACACCTCCCCCAAACCATAAACCACCTAATTCACTGACGAACAGGACAAAAGAATCTTCAACCCTCCTCGCCCCTCTGCGTGCGAGCACCAGCAAGTTATGAAATTGTCACACCGCCATCGTTCTCCTTAATACCTTCGCCTTTGTACTCCACCTAAACGCATAGTCCCCAACTCCTCGCTCATTTTCCAAATCCTCAGAGCTCGCACAATTTGTTTTTCTTCACATTTCTCCTTCTCAAACCCCAAATCATCATGTCTATGGCATAATTTTTTTCTTCACACGCCTCCTATCTTCTAACGAGCCTCTAACCATGACATCCACTGTCTGTCTTCCAATGCCTCGTACCATGTTAATTAAAATCATGTATTTCTACCCCCACGAGCCACCCATTTTTTCTCCATTAGTAGGAGCCCTCAAAACATCAATCGCCCATTCTGCCAACCAAACATTTACATTAATCAATTTGAATCACTCACCACATTGTCCTCGTTATCACCACACCTCCGTAATCACTCCAAAATAAAATCACGATAACCTTCCCGATAGGCATCACTTGTGTCGATCCAATCCACATCTTTCAAATTTTGGCTCAGATTCCTGTTTCGATTACAAACCCATCGGCCACCCACATGCTCACAGTATGCTTCTGCCATGCTCTCGGATGATATGCAAGATTTTATTCGACATTGCAACTGTCAAAGATTCATATAAATGTGATCTCGTAACGACGATTTTGACGCCTCATGATAACTCGACACCAGTGTTCTCTATAAACTGTCTTGGGGACAAGACATATTTTCCAATGGTAGATAGTGTTAGGAAGCGTTATCCCCAGGACGCCACCACCCTGCAATGAATGTTGAACCTTGCATGGAGACACGTGCAATGCAGACGAAAGGTGGGAGACCCTTTTTGGGAGATAAATCATGCCATGGGTCATATTTATAATATTACTAGAATATTATTGTCACTATTAGATATTTATTGTTACGGCTTTAAGTGTAATTTACTGAGGGAGTTCCATAACTAGAGTACCCAAAAGTCATGTTAAAATTTGGACATCTTTTGATCATTGGAGTCTTTTGGATTTCTCCTCTTTGACTGAAAATCAGCCAAGGGTCAGAAAAGAATTCACTACCAATTGTTTTTTATTTCTCATTATTAGTAAATATTTGAATGTAATGTATTCTTACGCCCTCCCCTCATTATGCTATCATGGCGACTTCAGGTTCTTCTCTTGCCATGGTGAGGATTCGTTTGAGCATATAAGTAACAATACACCCCCACTTCAAAATCGGTCTTGTCCCTAAGAATGAGCGAGGGAAGACTGTGTGGGGGCAATATTCCAACATGACACGAGGGAAATGCTGAAATTGATTCAGCAAAATTTATTTAGAGTACAATGGCCGCCAAACGAATTTCCACGAATCTATAACATGTGTTGTTGTGTGATGAGTAAGAGACAACCATGGCATGATGTTGTCGTTGGTCATGATATAAATTGCCAGAGGCAACAAAATCTTGTGTATTGGGTGCACCCGAAAT
Organism: Dactylorhiza incarnata; assembly: GCA_033032865.1. Lineage (NCBI taxonomy): Eukaryota > Viridiplantae > Streptophyta > Magnoliopsida > Asparagales > Orchidaceae > Dactylorhiza > Dactylorhiza incarnata. Next base: position 1,813,382 of record JAWHQI010000309.1, on the reverse strand, counting down.
AGGACGAAGTGTCGAAGAGGAATTGCAATGATGTGGCACGGTGATGATGGCATGAAGGGGTATGAAGTTAGAGAAAGGTGCGTGAGGCATGAATGCAGCCATGTGAGCGGCGAGTAAAATCGTCGCAGAAAAAGTCGGTGATGTTGTGCTAGATTCGGGACGAAGCAGGGTGGCGTGGTTTGTGTGAAAAAAATGTGTTGGCAGAACAAGCGGAATAGAGTGTCGTAATGCTTCCTACGGAGGCGTGTTGTCTCGGGGAAAGGAAGGGTATGGAAAAAAATGGATGACGTGTGGAAGTATTTGAAGTTGGGTGTGAGTTGGGGGTTGCAGTTGGGTGCAAATGGCGGAAGTGGGTTTGGCATGTGCAGGGAGTCGTGTATTAGTTGGGTGAATATGGAAATAGGTTTGGGTGATGGGATGCGTCAGGCAGATTGTTTCATTTGTAGTGGGTGTTATTTGGATGCATTGGTTCTGGGGAAAAAGCTCAAAGAGGGATTTCATTTTGGTGCAGTAAGAAGTAACTAGTATAACAGGGGTAGTAAAAGGCATGTAGCAGAGATCGGAGGCAAAACAATACATTTTGAGTAGCATGTTTCGGAAGGAGGGAGAATGATAACAAGTCAAAAGAGGGCAGGAGAATCAGAGACGAGGTTGATGTGAGCTATAGTTGGGATGAAGCTCTAATGCATGGAAAGAAGCGGCAACTTGGAATGAAAAGCAGATTTAATGTATTGGAGTGTAAGGTTGGTTTGGTGGGTTTGGCAAAACAAGGAAGTTGTAAGCATAATGGCTTGGAATGGGGAAGGGTTGTGGCTGACAGTGGCAGAACTAGGATTGTGACTGAGCTCAGACACATTTAATAAAATATAAATATAAACGATGGACTTGATCCTACTTCTGAATAGATTTCTCTACATACATGCCTTGTGTGTGACTCTTTTTAAAAAAAAAAGTATTTCTCCATCGCAAATTGAAGCTCACAAATAACAATTGAGGAAGTACCTAGAAAATAATTAGCACTTTAATAAGAGATTAAGTACCAAGAAAGTAAAATAAAATCAATCAAAATAAATCATACAAGTATAATCCAATGCACACAATTGAGAAACCTTAATTCACATAAGCATTTATGATCTTTACTTTATACAATATTTGATCCAATTTTATTCTCTTTAATGACTGTAAAAGCATTTGCAACCTAATAGAAAAAATAGATAAACATGAGATGTTAATCAAATATAAGCACTCAATAGGAAATTCAAATGCTCAAAACTATTAAAGATCAATGTGATCAAGAAGTAAAGAAGATTCACTGGGAGTAATATCATCTCCTTCTTGAACAAGGGGAGAGTAGAAGTAAAAAAATTGGAATGTTGCTACAGTTCGAGAGAAAACCTAATGAAATATTGGGAAGATCAAAAGCAATAACCTGGTTTCTTATGTTATCATGGAGAAAATCGAGAACATGATTAAGGCAACATCATCGAAAATACAGGTTCCTTCTTACTCCCAGCTCTTCCTCGTCTTTCAGCCCCTTCTTTCATGACAGTCAACCCCCGCCCAAACAGACCCTAATTCTTCTCTCTGTATGTATCCCTTCCTTTTCATTCTATCTTAAATCTCAAGATTATGAAGAAATTCAGTTGTCTTTCAATCGTAGTTGGAGAGTTGCAAAGTAGTGTAGATCACCTTCTGTGTCGTTAGTCGAGGCCAGAGCTAGTAGCTTGGAAGGGCAACAGAGTTAGGGTAGCTTTTGAGCTTCTTCAATGTCTAGACAGAGTTAGGGAAGATTTAAAAAAAAGAAAAAAGTTTAGATTGCTAATATATAAATCAACTACAAAAATAGCCTAAGGATCATGCTACAGACAATCGGCATCCTAGTTTTTTCAAAAATTTGACCCGGGTGTTGAAACCAGTAACCCGGTTTCAGCGTTCGAAAGGGGGATGCGGCTAACTCTTACTTGACCTAAGCTAAGACCCTTGACCGGTCACTACGAACTGAGAGAACCTTGCCCTTGATGATCACTGGAGTCTAGAGACAGACCCCTTAAGCTGCAGCGCGGAGGTCCGACCACACACCCGGAAGCTCACTCGGAACTTCCCCTCCCAAGCCAATGCTGAGCCTGGGCACATTGGAGGGCACTAAGGATCACCTCACCGTCCACCTTCAATGACAAGGGGAGGGGAGGGGTAGTGCTTGCTCACACGCGAGGGAGGGGGTAGAGACAAACCCTTCCCAAGGTGCCCATGGGAGTCTATTTATAGACTTCCCAAGAACTGGTCTGCGGATAGCCAAAAATCCACTATCCGCAGCCCGCCAATCGACCTGATTCGACCTAAACCAAAACCACCATGCCTGCGCGAGTGGGCGCCGACCCACTCGCGAGCTTGGCCGCGAGTGGAAGATACTCCACTCGCCCCAGGGGCGGGCGAGTGGGGCGGCCCCCCACTCGCCTCTTAGGCGGGCGAGTGGGGCAGCTCCCCACTCGCCCTTAGGCTCGCCCTTAGGCGGGCGAGTGGGGCGGCCCCCCACTCGCCTCTTAGGCGGGCGAGTGGGGCAGCTCCCCACTCGCCCCTTAGGCGGGCGAGTGGGGCAGCCCTCACTCGACTCTTAGGCGGGCGAGTGGGGCAGCTCCCCACTCGCCCCTTGGGCGGGCGAGTGGGGCAGCCCCCACTCGCCCCTTGGGCGGGCGAGTGGGGCAGCCCCCACTTGCCCCTTGGGCGGGCGAGTGGGGCAGCCCCCACTCGCCTCTTAGGCGGCCGAGTGGGGAAGCCCCCCACTCGCCCCTTAGGCGGGCGAGTGGGGCAGCCCCCACTCGCCTCTTGGGCGGGCGAGTGGGGCAGCCCCCACTCGCCCCTTAGGCGGGCGAGTGGGGCGGCCCCCCACTCGCCGAGTGAGACTCTTCTCACTTGCTCTGCCCACTTGACCCAATGTTCTTCCTTCCCACTCTTTCGGATCTGCCTTGGCCTTAGCTAGCTCTGGCCACCTGTGCACGGTTACTTTCCTCATCCGCTTTGATTCCGCTGAGTCTGGGTTAACCAAATCAGCTCGGCAAATATGAGGGTTGTACACAATCCCCGCTCTTTTCGAGCTTGCCTCGAGCTCGGAAAGAATGTCCAACCCTCCTATTTGACGAGTAGGTAGAGCTTTTAAGGGAATCTTTGGAGGGCCCCGCTCGACGCCTATAAGAACCCCGAAGGGGGAGGTGAGGAGAGCACCATCCCTGAGAGCTCCCACTACTTCCCCCAATCGAACAGGATGGATCCACCCCGAGACTTCAGGGCTCGCTTCAAGGCTCTCAGGGATGGTGCTCTCCTCACCGAGACTTGCGCCGAAGTTTCCTGTTGAGGTTCTCTACCTCGAAGAAGAGGAGGAAGGGGGTGGAGGCCTTGTTCGCGATCCGGAAAAAGTCAGGGGAGATGTTGTCTAGCTACATGGATAGATTCCAGGGGGAGGTCCTCCTTGTCATCGAGGTACCCGGGCACACCCTGCAGCTAGCCTTCACCCTTGGGCTACGGCAGGGGATGTTCAGGATGAGTCTGACTCGGGACCCTCCCCTGTCTTTCGAGGAGTTGATGGAGCGAGCTGGTCGGGAAATCGAGTGTGAGGCCAGCAACCAGGATTTCGTGGCAAGGTTCACCCAGGTAGCAGAGGACGAGAGGAGGGAGCATGGAGGAAGAAGAAAGGATGAGATGAAGAGTCAGGGACACCAGGGACCCCCCGTTGGACAGGAGCAAGGCTGGAGGTCACATCCGTCAGCCGCCCGACCAGCTTGGAGGTCACAGGTAGGGCCCCCTCAAGGCCAAGGAAGGGGCCACTTCCAAAGAGGAGGAGGTTTTCAGGGGAGTCAAGGGCGGTTCAACCCGATGGGGTGGCAGCAGAACTCGGGACCGTTACAAGTCCAGCCCCTGCAGGCCATGGCCATCGGCCGGAAGAAGGGGGGAAAGAAGAAGGGTCGTTGGGAGAAGCAGGGGAATGAGCTGGCATTGTTATATTGTGACTTCCACCAGCAGGAAGGTCACGCAACCGCGGCTTGCCCGGAGTTCCTTGAGAAGAGAGGGGAATGGAGAGCCCCAGTGTGTGTGTGTGTGTGGGGGGGGGGGGGGGGGGAACAACTTTGTCTAGAAGGATCGCAAGCAGGAGAGAAGGGGAAGGGGAAGGAGGAAGATGACCCGTGCGAGGAGAGGGTCGACATAGGGGCCCTGGGAGGGATCGGGGTCATCCATGGAGGAGCAGGCAAAGAGGCCACCCGGAAGGGGAGCCTCCATGCCATATACCGTCGGAGCATCGCTTCGACCTCCCGGTCCCCGCCTTCGGGTGAGAAGATCACCTTCTCGGCCCAAGATATGACGGCCCACGAGGATCCTTTCTGCGACGCACTCGTCATCAAGGCGGCGATCGAGAACTTCACGGTCTCCCGGATCCTAGTCGACAACGGGAGCTCGGTGAACGTGATATTCAAGAAGGCCTTCGAGGGGATGAAGGTCGAGGCAAGGCGAGTGCTGGCATCAGATGGGCCACTCTTTGGATTCTCCGGGGAAAGGAAGGAGGTGGAGGGGGAAGTCGAACTCCTCGTCACCCTGGGGGGAACTTCAAAGAACTGTCGATTCGTCATCGTGGACCCACTAAGCAGTTACAACGCCATCTTCGGGCGTCCCCTCATCAGCGCGTACAAATGCGTGCCGTCCTCCTACCTCGGAGAGGTCCAGGTCAGAGTCAGGGGAGATCCCCGGGAGGCGTGTCAGTGCTATGTCACCGCAGTCAATATGATCGGATGGATGAAGGGAGCAGAAGAAATGGAAGAAGCGATGGAAAAGATGGCCAAGGAGCATGCGGCCGAATGAGCCCAGGAAGGGCGAGATGTAGTGAAGTGCCCAGGAAGGGCGAGGTGTAGTGAAGTGCCCAGGAAGGGCGAGGTGTAGTGAAGTGCCCAGAAAGGGCGAGATGTAGTGAAGTGCCCCGGAAGGGCGAGGTGTGGTGAAGTGCCCAGAAAGGGCGAGGTGTAATGAAGTGCCCGAGAGGGGCGTAATGTAATGAAGTTGTAACAGATGAACTATGAATGAAAAAGTTTCTGGGGTAACATCCCGATTCAAGATCCCTGACTAGAGACCTTCCGCCGGGCTCGGTCATGCCGGCAGATGAGGGCTCGTCAGGTCGACTCGCTGATTCACCAACTGGTTTAGGAGAGCGCTGAGTTCCTCTGCCTCCAGGCAAGCTGTGAGCCCCTAGGACGCGGGCGGACACCTCCGCCCCCCACTAAATTGGGAGGGCAGTGAGTTCCCCTGTCTCCAGGAAGGCAAAGCACCTAGGACGCGGATGGGTACTCACGCCTCCAACTGGTTTAGGAGGGCGCTGAGTTCCTCTGTCTCCAGGCAAGCTGAGCCCCTAGGACGCGGGCGGACACCTCCGCCCCCCATTAAATTGGGAGGGCAGTGAGTTCCCCTGTCTCCAGGAAGGCAAAGCACCTAGGACGCGGATGGGTACTCCCGCCTCCAACTGGTTTAGGAGGGCGCTGAGTTCCTCTGTCTCCAGGCAAGCTGAGCCCCTAGGACGCGGGTGGACACCTCCGCCCCCGTTAAATTGGGAGGGCAGTGAGTTCCCCTGTCTCCAGGAAGGCAAATCACCTAGGACGCGGATGGGTACTCCAGCCTCCAACTGGTTTAGGAGGGCGCTGAGTTCCTCTGTCTCCAGGCAAGCTGAGCCCCTAGGACGCGGGCGGACACCTCCGCCCCCCCCCCCCCCCCCCCATTAAATTGGGAGGGCAGTGAGTTCCCCTGTCTCTAGGAAGGCAAAGCACCTAGGACGCGGATGGGTACTCCCGCCTCCAACTGGTTTAGGAGGGCGCTGAGTTCCTCTGTCTCCAGGCAAGCTGAGCCCCTAGGACGCGGGTGGACACCTCCGCCCCCCATTAAATTGGGAGGGCAGTGAGTTCCCCTATCTCCAGGAAGGCAAAGCACCTAGGACGCGGATGGGTACTACCGCCTCCAACTGGTTTAGGAGGGCGCTGAGTTCCTCTGTCTCCAGGCAAACTGAGCCCCTAGGACGCGGGTGGACACCTCCGCCTCCCATTGGATTGGGAGGGCGGTGAGTTCCCCTGTCTCCAGGAAGGCAAAGCACCTAGGACGCGGATGGGTACCCCCGCCTCCAACTGATTTAGGAAGGCATTGGTTCCCCCTGTCTCCAGGTAAGCGAAGCACCTAGGACGCGGAGTGGTGTTCTGCCTCAAATATCTAAGGTCCTTGACTAGGGACCATTCGCCGGGCTCGGTCATGCCGGCAAGTAGTGAGGTTGGTCGGATCGACTAGTCACTCGGTGATCGGTTCAACAAGGCATCGAATCCCCAAGCAGTGAGGAAAAAGAAGAACAAGCTAAGAGATTCATTAGAACAATAGCTGGTTCGGTAGCATCATATATTACATAAATTGTTGCTTCACCCTTACTGATATATGCAGGATGAAGAAAAGAGTACATGCAAGAAATACATGGTTCCTATAAGGAACGGCAAGAAAGGAGGGGCTCCTGACAACCATAACATTCAGGGGGAATAACCACCGCTGCAAGGAGATGAGTCAGGTCGCCCGGGGGAAGGGAAGAACTCGTGCAGGATGTCGTCGGCAGAGACCCCCCTCCAGCTATCTCGGAGAGCATCCGCCTCGTGAAGGCGGCTCACCAAGGCCTGAGCTGTTGACGTCACGATCTTCCTCCGAGCATTCTCGGCTTCAGCCGGGCGAGGCGGGGAGGACATCGATGCCTTCGAAGGTCCACCTCTTTCCCTCCCTTTCTCCTTTAACTGTCTTTGGGCATCAGCCAGCTGAGCCCTCAGGTCATGCACCTCCTTGTCCGACTCCTCGCACCGTCTCCTAAGCGAGTCGGCAGCGCCGGGTCCCTGCAGGTGGGCAAAGCAGAATGACTGGAGCGTGTGTAGGTGAAGAGGTTGGAAAAGGAAAAGTCATCAACACAAGCACGAACCAAGCCTCCAGAAGACTCCTCTAGGAGTCTCTCGGCAATACCCAAGCGCGTCGTGAGGTCGGCAGCCTTCTCTTCCGCCGCCAGCTTCGACGCATCGGCTAGCCTCCACCTATTCGAGAGACTAAAACCTCGACGGGCGGCCATGTGGGAGAGCTCGGTTGCACGAAGCAAGGCCTGAGAGATTGCGCATGCGAGGTCGCGCATGGACTTCTCCTTGTAGGAGGCAGCATCCTGCCGGCCATAGATGCCAAAGGAGAAGTTGTATGCGGCATCATCGATGACATCCCCCTCGACCCACGAAGGGCGCTGAGAGGTGAGCGAGACTCGGTTCATCGTTTCATCCCAAAAAACGACGGGGTCATCGAAGGGGTCCGTAGCTTTCTCCCCCATCCCGAAGTTGGGATGATTCGCCAACGCGTGGGGATCGCTCGGTTCCCCTCTCTCCCTAGGTAGTACCCCGGAATCCCTCCGGCGGATAGCTTTCCCCCGTCGCATCCTCGGACCCTTCGGAGGGGAAGAAGGTGCCCCCTCCTCTGACCCCGGACCTTTGTCCCTCCTTTGCCTCGGCTCGGGAAACTTCGGGGCCGAAACACGGGCATCCGCGTCCTCCTCAATGAACCAGCGGGCGGGGGAGGAGCCTCCCCCCCGCGAAGGGAGGGTATTGCGGGAGGGACCGTTCACCTGCACAAGTTGAGAGGGAGTGACCAACATTAGGTGGAGGTAAAAAGGAGAGAAAGGGCGTTAGTGGGATCCGAATACCTGTTCCCGGCTCCACGTAGACGAGCCGATCGATATTCCTCCGGAGGTGCTCAACCTCAAAGCTCACACCCTCAAGGCGGCTATGTAGCTCAGCGGCCTCCCCACGTAACGAAGGGGCTCGGCAGACCTTCTCGGGTCTCTGAATGGGAGAGAAGGGGATGTCGCCCAGGTCACCCTGAACGAACACGAAAGAGTTGTTCCAGTGGCAGACCTTGTTGGAGGTCTCACTTACCTTCACGTGGGTACCGGTCAAAAAACAAACTCCATCGGGAGTCGCTCGAAAGACAAATACCTTGTGGAATACGCTCAGGTCGAACTCGACTCTTTCTTCCCACAAGTAGCAAGCGTAGGCCGTTAACATCGAGATCGCGTTCGAGTTAACCTGAGCAGGGACTACGCCAAAGTAGTTAAAGAATTCCTTCACCTCGGGCCACAAGGGGAGCCGTAGCCCGGCCTCAAAGTGAGGAAGGGGGAATGCGAGTCAGTCCCCGTAGAAGGAATTAATGGTCTCGCCCGACGATGGACGTCGGGACGACCACCCCGCAGGAAGGTAAGAGCTCTTAAAGGCTAGGAAGTCCTCCTTGGACACCCTCCCCTCGGGGAAGGAGTGTTCTGAAAAATTAGCCGCGCTCTATTCTCGACCATTTCTCGCAGCAGGAGGACGGTTAGGTGCCATGTCGCAGGATCGTTAGGAAGAGGAGGAGGAGTAGACTTCGAAGAGAAGGCAAGACAAGGAGGAAGGTGAGTGTGAGAACATGGAAGAGGGAAGGGGAGGTGTATTTATAGGGGGGGTGCAAAAGAAAAGCGAGTGGACCACGGGGTCCACTCGCCCAGGGCAAGGGAAGGAGTGGACCACGAGGTCCACTCACCCCGGGCAAGTGGACCGCAACGTCCACTCGCCCCGTGCACAGGCAAGCGGACCTCGAGGTCCACCCGCCCGAGGCATGGGAGTGGACCTCATAGTCCACTCGCCCGGCAGAGATGGGCGGACCTTGTGGTCCACTCGTCTAGCGTGAGGATGAGGATCGAGAGGTCCACTCACCCGTACCACCCCCTAACACCGTCCAACCACTTCGTCTCGAGATCATCCATTCGTTGCATCTGGCTCCCATCCGCTAGTCGGTTGCCGCAGCGTCGTGTCACTCACCTTGACATATTCGTTAGTGAGAGAGCAGCAATGTAAGCAAAACATGAATCAACAAAAATCAAAGCGTTTGATCGCAAGACGGATTGGACCACCATGCGAGGCTAACCCCTATTATTACATAGCAAATAAAAGGTCATAAATAAAAGTCGCTCAGCGTGGCATTCACTTCCAGAAACCCTGGTCCTGGGTGCACGACGGCACCCCCTGCATAGACCTGATGCATTCTTTCGTTGCAGCGATCTCCTCACCAGTGGTGCGGAAGCTAGCTTCAACGCGGCGCAGGTGGTCAGCAAGTGGCGCAGTTATGCCTCCGGACGTAAGCCGGACTTCCCCCCTCAGCAGAATAAGCTCATTCTCCAGTCTCTCCGACCGCCGCTCCAGCGCGCAGACGCGGGCAAGAGGGTCAGGTCCGGCGGACCACCTTCCGTCACGCAGCTGGAGAAGAAGGGCCTCTTGCCTCCGCACTGTATCAGCCAAGAGATTCAGGCGTTCGAGAAGGCTGGGCTGGTCCTCGACAGGTTCCTCCACCAGGGTGGGGGATCGGATCGGTAGGGAAACCTCCCTACGGCTCGATTGCCCCGTCGAAGTCTTCTCCCCTCCTGCAAGAGAGATGGAGTTAGATTCCCAAACATTTCAGTTTATCTGAGGCCCTTAGAGCAGCGTTACCTTGCGAATCCCCGAGCCCTCCACCTTTCGAAGAAGGACCGTCGTGGGCGGTCGAGAAGGCGACGGGTTCTGGAGCAAGGGTGGCAGGGCTCACCCGGGCAACCGCACCCGTCATCTCCATCATGTCCCGGCTCCCTTCGCCTCCGTCCGAAAGAAGCTGTGGGAAGTTAAGAAACGCATCTCAATCGTCACGCTATAACCGCAAACGAGAAGCGGAGAGGGGGGAGAATCACTACCGCATCTAGCCCCAGGCCTCGGACGAACTCGGTCATCCCATGGGAGGATGACGACGACGCCTCCTTCACCGGGTCGGGACGGGGTTTCTTCCGCGGTGATCGCACCACTGACCGAGTGGGGGGAGGGCGAAGGTCCACGAACCAAAGCTCTAAGCTCCGTCAGGTCGGTCTGATCCTTCCCGGAAAGAGCCTTGAAGCGAGCCATGAAGTCTCGGGGTGGATCCATCCTGTTCGATTGGGGGAAGTAGTGGGAGCTCTCAGGGATGGTGCTCTCCTCACCTCCCCCTTCGGGGTTCTTATAGCCGTCGAGCGGGGCCCTCCAAAGATTCCCTTAAAAGCTCTACCTACTCGTCAAATAGGAGGGTTGGACATTCTTTCCGAGCTCGAGGCAAGCTCGAAAAGAGCGGGGATTGTGTACAACCCTCATATTTGCCGAGCTGATTTGGTTAACCCAGACTCAGCAGAATCAAAGCGGATGAGGAAAGTAACCGTGCACAGGTGGTCGGAGCTAGCTAAGGCCAAGGCAGATCCGAAAGAGTGGGAAGGAAGAACATTGGGTCAAGTGGGCAGAGCGAGTGAGAAGAGTCTCACTCGGCGAGTGGGGGGCCGCCCCACTCGCCCGCCTAAGGGGCGAGTGGGGGCTGCCCTACTCGCCCGCCCAAGGGGCGAGTGGGGGGCTGCCCCACTCGCCCGCCCAAGGGGCGAGTGGGGGGCTGCCCCACTCGCCCGCCCAAGGGGCGAGTGGGGGCTGCCCCACTCGCCCGCCCAAGGGGCGAGTGGGGGCTGCCCCACTCGCCCGCCCAAGGGGCGAGTGGGGGCTGCCCCACTCGCCCGCCCAAGGGGCGAGTGGGGGCTGCCCCACTCGCCCGCCCAAGGGGCGAGTGGGGAGCTGCCCCACTCGCCAGCCTAAGAGGCGAGTGGGGGCTGCCTCACTCGCCCGCCTAAGGGGCGAGTGGGGAGCTGCCCCACTCGCCCGCCTAAGAGGCGAGTGGGGGCTGCCCCACTCGCACGCCTAAGGGGCGAGTGGGGAGCTGCCCCACTCGCCCGCCTAACTAAGGGGCGAGTGGGGAGCTGCCCCACTCGCCCGACTAAGAGGCGAGTGGGGGGCCGCCCCACTCGCCCGCCTAAGGGGCGAGTGGGGGGGGCCCACTCGCCCGCCTAAGGGGCGAGTGGGGGGCCGCCCCACTCGCCCGCCCCTGGGGTGAGTGGAGTATCTTCCACTCGCGGCCAAGCTCGCGAGTGGGTCGGCGCCCACTCGCGCAGGCAGGGTGGTTTTGGTTTAGGTCGAATCAGGTCGATTGGCGGGCTGCGGATAGTGGATTTTTGGCTATCCGCAGACCAGTTCTTGGGAAGTCTATAAATAGACCCTCATTGGCACCTTGGGAAGGGTTGATCTCTACCCCCTCCCTCGCGTGTGAGCAAGCACTACCCCTCCCATCCCCTTGTCATTGAAGGTGGACGGTGAGGTGATCCTTAGTGCCCTCCAAGGTGCCCAGGCTCAGCATTGGCTTGGGAGGGGAAGTTCCGAGTGAGCTTCCGGGTGTGTGGTGGGACCTCCGCGCTGCAGCTTAAGGGGTCTGTCTCTAGACTCCAGTGATCATCAAGGGCAAGGTTCTCTCAGTTCCTAGTGACCGGTCAAGGGTCTTAGCTTAGGTCAAGTAAGAGTTAGCCGCATCCGCCTTTCGAACGCTGAAACCGGGTTACTGGTTTCAACACCGGGCATGAGCCCTATGCCCTTAGTTTTGCCCCTAGTGGCTGACAACATCATATATAAAGCATTATCTGGAAGCTTAATCAAGGTTTGTTGATCGACGATGCCGGTGGAAAAAATTGGTTGGGCAATTTTGGGACCTGGAGGAGTGTGCAGGGAGTGATTATGGAAAACCGCGGAGGTGTGGGGTCGTTAGCGGCGGAAATAATGGACTATGTTGTGGTGGTGGTGGAAGGAGGACTAAAGGTGGTGCACGAAAGGAGTGGGTGGATCGGTGTTGGGCGATTTAGTGTTTGCTCAGATCGTAGCGAGGTTAGAGAAGGGGAACATGGAATTAGATAGTAGGGCTGGAAGCAGCGATGTTGGTGGACACTGAGGCTGCGGACTAAAGCATGAGGATGTTAGAGCATGGACATAAGAGCTAAGTTGAGCAAGGAGAGTGGACATCGGTGACGAGGATGGCGTGTGCAAGGTTGAGGGGACGGGAGGAATTTGAGTCGACGATGCTTCTAAGGCGACGAAGGTGAAAGATGGGGTCGTGAATAACAGAGCCACAAAGTAGGTGAAAGAAATAGTGAGGGGAAGGAGCAACAATTAGGTTAACGGGCTAATGGATAAAGGTCGTGCTTATGTAGGACCAGGGGCTGGCGTCGGAGGAGATGCCATGGATGATCGGAGTAAAGTATGTGAAGGAGGTGTTTGAGTTTCACGAAAGCAGTGTTGAACTTATTTCAAGTGGCTTTGAAGGAGGCCAATTTTGTATTCAGGGCATTGAAGTTGGAGGAGTTGGAACGACTAGTGGAGATAGCGGGTGATTACGTCAGGTTAAACAATTAGTATGTGGAAAAGAGAGGAGTGATTAGATTGCATGAAGAAAGAGAGATTACATTGGCATTCGAGAGGCACACTTTCAACAAGCATACACTCAAGAGTTAGTTTCTTAGTGCACACAAAAGGGAAAATCTACAATACAAAAACAATAGATAATTCCGATGCATAACAACTCACTCCTTAACTACGCTCTTTAGGCGCGCAAAAAGAAATACAATAATAAAAGATGGGTAATTAAATTTTATCTAAAAGGAACATATCTAATATTGTGTGGACCCAACTATTTCGCAGTGACAGCTCCAGGCCCTTCTCTTGGCCTGAGATCTGTTAAAGAGTCTATGTCGCTTAATGGAAAAGGATTCTAAGGTTATGAAGGTATGAGGATAGCTTGTGGTCGCAGGCATATGGTTTTTCGGTGTTCTCGGCCCAGCCAAAAACCATTGGAGAACCAGCTAACCGAGCGGGCTAACCGCGGACCCGTGAACCGGCCTGAGTTTGTGAAAACTACCTGGTTCAAACAAGCTTAAATGATTAAAAAAAATTATTTTCAGAAAGGTGTTGAGGGGGGATTTGAACCAGCGACCTTGAAGCTATAGCTGGGATGATTCAAACCACTATGCGAACAACCAACTTATGCTAATTTTTAAGTTAACGTTCACATAATATGTTATTATAAATTTTTTTGTATAAAAATATATATAAACAAAATCTACCTATATAATATAAATAATATTTAATAAAAAAAAATTATGACAATAATTTATATTATGCGTATTCCTATATGGTTGGTGGCTTGGTGCATTTTTATTTATATGATTTTTAATCAAATATGAATTATAAAAAATCAAAGTAAAAACTATATTTTATATATAGTATAATATTTTAATTTAGGTAGAATCGATAAATGAATATAAATTAGATCACGTAAAGTTACATGATAATGTTGGAATATATTTTTTACAATGAATATGATAAATATAATAATGTATTAAATTATATTTATCATTAGATTAATATTATTTCAAATATTTTTATAGTTTTTATGTATTTACGGTTCAACCCCGGTTGGACCGATCAGACCTTGAACCTTTCGTTCATCCGGTTCATTTACCGGTCCAGTTCTAAAAACTTTGGTTAATTTAGTCATTTTTGTCAATTTAGTTATTTGTGTTAATTTAGCTACATCCAGATCTCTTCACTTGCTAGTAGTTTATTCTTAACATTGAATCTTTGGTTTTGAACTTGTGTTACTCCACGAAGATCAAATTCCCTCTTAAGTTAATCAGGTCCTAAATAACTAAGCTAAAGAAATAATTTTCATAACTTGATGCAAGTTTTTGTTGAACTTTTGTGGAGATCACAAACATGATAGGTCTAATACATTTAGGATCCTTAAATTTATCCAAAATCACAGGACCATTTTATATATTTAGATCCTAATTTTTTAACTTGTAATTCTAAGTGCTAGTTAAGAGTTTTGGTATGTATTTTTGTGGAAGGGGAGTTAAAAGAAGGTCAATGGTTGAGTGTACTCATTATCAATTTGGAAAAGGAGATGAATCAAACATTTTGGCTTTATTAGTTTAGGCGGGGGCGGGCGGAGACGGCGGGCGGAGACGGCGGGCGGAGACGGAGGGTGGAGACGGAGGGTGGAAACCGGAGGGGAGGAGGCAGGGATGTAAACGGAGCGGATCAGGGGCTTTTCCTCTGTCCGGCGGGTACAAAGGGAGCAAACGTCGTCGGGGCCCGTTTGTTTACCCGCTGTCCGGCGGCGTTTGCTCCAAACGCAGGCGTGAAAACGCCTAAACAAATGAAGCCTTTGTTGCATGAGCGGGTGAAATTTATCAAGATTTCTACAAGGAAGTTAAGAGACAAGATTCAACATATTAGTTATTTAATTTATAAATGATATTTTAATTAAATCATTTCCTAAATTAGATCTCTCCTTTTTAATTTTAAAATTTCAGTTGGCACCTAGCTGCAAAGAGTTCATATGATTTGTATTAATCTGACGATGAAATGGGTAAATCAATTGATTTGTTCTTATATAAATTCTCTGCAGAATATTAAAAAAATGATGTTGATATTCATTCAGAAATCAAAACGATGTACAATTTCAGTTCAGTAAAGATACAACAACAACACTCAATCCTTTATCTCACTATAGTGGGGTCGGCTATATGGATCCTTTGTCTCCATTGTGCCCTATCTTTAGTCATAATCTCATTAATGCCTAAGTATATCATATCTTTCCTTATAGTTTCATTCCGAGTCTTTATTGCTCTACCCCTCCCCCGTTTAACATGCCTAGTGACTAAACTCTCACAACACCTAACAGGTGCCTCTAATGGTTTCCTTTGTACGTGTCCAAACCATCTTAGTCGAGTTTCTCGCATCTTCTCTGCAATTGGTGTCACTCATGTCTTATCCCTGATACATTCATTCTTAATTTTATCCAGTCTCGTGTGTCCACACATCCACCTAAGCATTCTCATCTCCGCAACTCCCATTTTTTGCTCATGCACACAATTCACTGCCCAACACTCAGAACCATAGAGCATCGCTGGTCTAATTGCAGTACGGTAAAACTTTCCTTTAAGTTTTAATAGTACTTTACGATCACATAAGATCCCTGACGCACCTCTGCACTTCAACCAACCTGCTTGGATTCTATGTATCACATCTTTATCAACACCTCCATCTTTTTGAACTATCGATCCAAGATATTTAAAGCACTCACTATGGTAAATATCTTGATCACCTAACTTAATAACGAAGTCATCTGTCCTTCTTGCACTGCTAAATTTAAGCTTCATATACTCCATCTTTTCCCTGATCAATTTAAAACCATTCTTTTATAAAGTGTCTCGCAAAGATTCAAGTTTCGCATTTACACCCTCGCGCGTCTCATCGACCAAAACGATATCATCCGCAAACAATAAACACCAAGGTATTGATTGTTGGATATGTCCGGTGAGCTTATCTAAGATAGGGTAAAGAGATAAGGGCTTAAAGCTGAACCTTGATGCAAGTCAACAGTGATAGAGAATTATTGTGTTAATCCTCAAGATTGTATACATATCTTTGATTATGTCAATGTATGGTACATTTACATCTTTCTTTTCTAAGACTCTCTATAAGATCTCTCTTGGAACCCTATCATAAGTCTTCTCAAGATCGATAAACATCATATGCAAATCTTGTTTTCTTTCTCGATAGTTGTCAATGAGTCTCCTCAAGAGATGTATAGCTTCCATGGTCGACCGCTCTGGCATGAATCCAAATTGATTCACTGAGATGCTAGTCTCTCGTCTTACTCTTCTTTCTATTACTCGTTCTCATAGTTTCATGGTATGACTCATTAATTTAATTCCTCTGTAATTAACATGATTTTGTATATCTCTTTTGTTCTTATACAAAGGTACCAAGATACTTTTTCTTCATTGGTCCGGCATTCTCTTTGTCTTCAGTATCTTATTGAAGAAACATGTAAGTCATAAAATTATTTCTTTCCCTAGACATTTCCATACTTCGATAGGTATATCATCTGACTCAACCGACCTTTCATTTTTCATCTTCTTTAGAGTGTATTTACCTCCGATACTTGAAATTTTACGATAAAACGTTATGTTCATATACTCCTTCGATTTGCATAGCGTTATGTTCCTAAAGATAAAATTAATTATGTTTAGGCAAAAAACTAAAGAATATATAATATTTTGTGACTTCTGAAGAAATCAATTGAGAAGCTTCAATGCATGCCTACTTAAGAACCAGAAATAAGCTACTTCTCTATATATTATAACAATTTAAGAAGGCATGACACTCAAAATTATCAATAGTTCTCAATATATTAAAACAATTTAAGTGAGGATATCTCAGAGTAGTGGGTGGAAGAAGCAATGGTAGAGGTGAACGACGCGGTTACAGTAGTAGGAGCGAGAGCAAGGGGGCATTAAAATTGCGGTTACAGTCGAGTGGGGACACCAACGACGAGGGTGGGGCTAGCAAGATTGTTGGGAAGAGAGGGGTTCGGGTCGTCGTTGCTTCTAGGGCGATGAAGGTGAAGGATCTGTGGCTGACATCAAAGGTTAAGGATCTGGGACTGGATTGAAGGTGAAGGACCCGGGCATGGCGTCAAATGTAAAGGACTCGAGCCAAGCATTGAAGATGAAGTAGGACACGTCATGGACGATTGGACACGAGCGTTAAGGAGATGCTTGAGTTCGATAAAAGAAACATTGAAACTATCACAAGTGACTTTGAAGAAGACCAAATCTGTATCCAAGTCAGTGAAGAAGTCGGAGGAGTTGAATCTCAGTAGACGATGGAGACAGTGGACGACTAAGACTGGTCAGTCAATTGTTATGTAACAAAGATAAAAGGGAATAGATTGCACAAAGAAAGAGTGATTACATTGACATTTTAGAGACATTCTCGACAGGCATACATTCGAGAATTGGTTCTCTAACGTAACACAAGACCGAATCTAAAATACAAAAATCATAGATTATTCCGATCCATACAGCTCAAGCCTTAAATAGACTCTCTAGGCATGCATAAAGAAATACAATAATAAAAGGTAACAAATATAATATTATTTAAAATGAACACATTTAATATTGTGTGGTCTTAACTATATCACAGTGGCGACCCCAAGATCTTCTCCTGTCATAAGCGTATCTAAGGGATTCTAAGGTTATGAAGGTCGGACGACGGTTTTTTGCAACAACTTAAAGATTATTCGATTTTCTCATCAAGCTACTACATTAAATTATTCTTCTTTTTTAGATCTTTGAGATAATACTTTCTACTATATTAGTGGCTTTGTGATCTTTAAATTTGTGTTAATTCAGTTATTTGTGTTAATTAGTTATATCTAGATCTCTTCATTTACCAGATCGCTTCATTTACTAGATCTCTTTCACAACAATAATCTTTGGTTATAAACTTCAGCCTTCATGACAATTCAACTCCCTCTTAACTTATTTAGATTCAGAGTAAATAGGCTAAGGAAATATTTTTTATAACTTGAAGTAAGTATTTGTTGAACTTTTGCGGAGATCGCAACCTTGATAGGACCACCACATTTAGGAATTATGATCCTTAATTTTGTCTGGATCATAAAAATATTTAATATATTTGAAATTCTTACTTACAAAAATACATGAACTTTCAAAGAAATTATAAAGTTCTTTGATATGTAATTTATCCAATTCCATGCACACAAACCTAAGAGAAATTATCTCTTCATAAACAAAGAGATACATAAACATACATATAGATCATGAATGAGTAAGGAAGAACAATATATTTTCAGAAGTAATTGTTTTATTGACAAGCGTGTATTTTCAAAGATGCAAATACAACTAGCAAGTAAATTAAGATTTCAGATTATGAATCTGCCTTTGGAATAAAAGAAAATATTGTAGTGTTAATATTCATGTTTGACAAAAGTACTGTGTTGGCCAACATAAACAAAAGTAAAAGTTCAGGAATGCAAAAGAGAGGGAGAGAGATACCGGGTGAAAGAAAGAGAGAGAGAGGCATGAATATGCGCTTAACAATGCAAAAAAATAGACTTACACCAAAAGATAACCACAACAGCCATAAAATAGCCGCCCATGAGAATCTCTTCCCAGAAAATCAGCCCCTTTGAATGGCATCAAAACACTCACGACGCCATCTTTATCCACAAGACATGCCGGGCAAAGCCACTCACCCTCAGGCAAATGATCTTTTACCACCCCCACGCATCTAGAATGAAAAGCTGCCGGGCATCCATCACAGCATATCAAATTGCCATCCATCCTACAGAGACAGCATTCATCACTATTTCTATCAGCAATGTCATCCACTTCCTGTTGTGTATTAGAACTTTCTCCATCATAAACTACTGAATAGTTTCGTCTCCTTGAAGTATTGGTAGGATCTACAATGAGTTCAGAATCTGTCACTCTCATGTTAAGCTCTGACCTCAAAGATTCTACTTCAACAACACCATCGCATAAACAGCGAAGAATTTCAAGTTTCACTTTAGCTGGTTGTTCATAATATTCAGCATCCAGGAGCTTCAAATGAGAAAGCTTGAAGTCGGACCTCAGTGAAGAACCACAAAATAGCATATACTCAACCAGAAAGAAAGGCCAGGTCTGTAAATCTAAGAAATCCCAGTTAAGATTCCTGAAAGGCAGAAAAGTGGCCGAATAGAAGAAATTCAACCATATAGAACATCTCCATAACAAACATATACAACTGCATAAAAGAGGGAATATACCTAAGGCAATCAGTTGCTGGCTGGAATTCTTCATCCATAAGAACTTTTAAATGAGGTTTGAGAGCGTGCAGAAGAGAGAAGTGTATGGAATCAATCAAGGGGTTAGCAAATTTACACCTCAATGCGGCCACTAGTGTTTCCAACCGAAAAGGACTCAGAAATAGAGACCTACTGAAAGACCTTAAACATGAGTAAACAGTGAATAGATCAATGACAGGAAGGCCATCGACATCCAGGTCACTGGATGAAGGTGGTAATGGAGGTATTGAATTGTCTGTACCAAACTCTAATAATTTCTGTTCGTGCCACTCACTGGTTTGAATTATCGGTACATTCTTGCAAACAGGAGCATCAGGAGGACACAACAGAGTAGCGCTCGTTGTTCTACGAGCACTCCTCCTGAGAGACGCATTCGGAGTAGGTGTTACTTGTCCGGAAAGCTTTCTCCGTTTTCTCATGCTTTCATCGTCTTCAATCTCCAAATCATTCAAAACCCCTTCACCGCCTAAATATTCATCGTGCTGCATCTCCTCGGGAGAGCAGCATTCGGGAACAACATCCTCAAAGCAGGCATCCCCACCATCCGACCCTCCAAGAGACACGCCTTCCATCGAATGATCGCTTAAACTCATACCCAACCCTCCATCATCGACATGAGCAGCATTAATCTCCAATTCATCCGTCTGAGATTTACCGCCCAACCCACCACTAGCTGCACAGGAACCATTCGCCGTGGCTTCAGCCAAAACACCGTAAACCCCGAGCCGGTCGACCGGATCAAGTTGCGGGCATTTCTTAGGCGGTCGGCCGCGACCTCTCCGGCGGGGAAAGGCCGCCTGAGGAGAGTCGTGACCCATGTCCCGTAGGATCGAGACGACTTTGTCGACACCGATCTCCTCAGAATCTCCGTTATCATAGAAAATATTGTAAAAACCGGTGGACGCGTCGAAGGATTCGATAACGCCGGCCATGGAATCCAGCCCTAGGAAGCACTTCCGAACTGCCATCCCCACCAGCTCCATCGTCCCGGAAGAATTAGGTTTAGGCTTATTCGGGAGGTAAAGGGATTAGGGTTTGGCGAAGTAGAAAGGCTTGGATTTCCCTTCCTTCGCCTTCGAACCCGTCGGAATGAGCAGCTCCACCAGGGAAGGTGAGAAAAACCGATAACGGGAATTTCCAAGTGAACAGATATTCCGCCATAACACGTTAAGATAAACGCTGACAACGGCAGGAGAACAAATGATGAACCGCATTGCAATATCTAAAAATCGCCTTATGAAGCGAAAAGATGTACCGAGGAACACTACACCGCGCACTCCCTGCGGCCATGACCGGCGTTTTCCAAGTACTGCACTTCCGGCATGACTGCAAATTAGCCGAGCTCGAGTCGAGCTAATCGAAAATAGCCGGCTCGAGCTTAAGCTGTTTTTTTTAGCTAAAGTTCTATGAGTCTGTGTTCAATGATTTATTTTTAGGTATGTTGAGCATATATTTGATCAGTGCGGATGAGGTCTGAGCCGTTTGATCGGACGACTAGCCGAAAAGATTTTAAAATTTTGCTCCAAATTTTTGACCGGATCCCGCACCAATCAAATATACGCTCAGCCTACGCAAAAATTGACTCGAGCTCAAGCTTGATTGAGCTCGACGAGCTTAGTGAGAGCAAAACCTTAAATTAAAAAAAAATATCTTTAACATATATAAAGAAATGTTAAACCTCATGAATTTAAGTCGTTGAAATGATTACAGCCGTCGAATCTGGCATGATATTTCATTAGCCGTCGGATCAAACTGCTCTCTCTCTCTACTTTTTCATAGGTCTCCTAGACCTACTAGGGGGTGACCTAAAACTATGAAGGTGTGGAGAACCCTACAACATAAAATTACCATTTTACCCATAAATTTATTGGAAAAAGAGAGTCATATGACCCATTTTTTAATCTCACAAAAATTGTCAATAGTGAGAATTGAACTCAGGTTTCCACTATGTCAAGCAAAGGTGACAATCATCACACTATATGTTTTTGTTGAACAAAATTGAATTAAGTTTATATATACGTATATAAATATAGATCGCCCCCGCTGAAAATTGTCGCCCCTGCCGAATGTTGCCCCCGCCAAATGTCATCGCCCCTGCCGAATGTCCCCCCGCTGAATGTCGTCGCCCCTGCTGAATGTCCCCCCGTCGAATGAAGTCGCCCCTGCTGAATGTCACCCCCGCCAAATGTCGTCACCCCTGCCGAATGTCGTCACCCCTGCCGAATGTCGCCACCATTGAATGTCGTTCTCCCCGCCGAATATCGCCGCCCCCGCAGAATGTCGCCGCCCGCACGGGGGCCCCCCGTGCCCCGTCACTCGTATATATAAATACATATAATAAATATATTAGTATAATGGTATTATTAGTGTCTATATTTTATAATAGATATAATCAATTAAAAAAACTTGCGAGCTATGAACAAGAGGCATTAGGCTCGAGCTCGTCGAGCTCGGCATGCTAGAGATCGAGTTGAGTTTTTTTCGAGCCGGCCCATCGAGCTCTCGAGTAGGCTCGACTTCACTTGCACGCCTAGTCTAAGGCGTGTGTGATTGTAGTTGACCACGACATTGTTGCTCAGATGTCGTTGTAGGCGGTTGTTGGTTTAATGCAAGCGTAATAATATTATGAAGATACACTCGACGTCGTGAGGGAAAAACATGCTACCCGGTGGTTCAATCTTACTCTTGTAAACTTTGGTGAAAACTTTGTGAAAATATAAGTTTTGGGGCAAATCATATTGATAGGCACTCATATTATGGGTTCTTATCTGCACATACAAAACCGGGTGGCGGTTATTCACAAACCTCACTCCTCCACTAAGGTGATGAGGGATGAGTGAGAAAATGGGCCAAACCCACCATCTCCACAGCCAACCACCTGCACAAAGACGTGCGCAGTACGCGCTGCAAGGCCGCGCGCGCACGACGCGCGTGGCGGTACCGCACGGCGCTACCGCCACGTAGCGCTCCCGGTAGCGCCAAACCGCCCACTTGGGGTGCGGCCACGCCGCACCCCACCTTGGGGTGCGGCCACGCCGCAACCCGCTTGGGGTGCGTCCAAGCCACACCCCCCTTGGGGTGCGTCCAAGCGCACCCCCAAGCTGCACCCCCCTTAGGGTGCGGCCTCGCCGCACCCCTCTTCGGGTGCGGCCAAACCGGGCGTCCTGGCGAAACCTAGTTCCCCTTTGGGGCGTGACTTCTCATTTCCTCATTCGCCACAGGATGCTCCCGCGCTCAGAACGCCTCTCTGTTCGCTCAGAACGCTCTCGTGTTCATTGCGCGCTCGGAGCGCTCCCGCCCTCGTTGCACGCTAAGAATGCCTCTCCGTTCGCTCAGAACGCTCTCGTATTCGTTGCGCGCTCAGAGCCCCCCGCGCTCGTTGCGCGCTCAGAACGCCTCTCCGTTCGCTCAGAATGCTCTCGTGTTCGTTGTGCGCTCAGAGCGCTCCCGCGCTCGTTGCCCGCTCAGAACGCCTCTTCGTTCGCTCAGAACGCTCTCAACTTCGCTGCGCACTCAGAACACTCCCGAGTTCGTTGCGCGCTCAGAACGTTTCTCTGCGCGCTCAGAAGACCTCCCCATGCGCTCAGAACGTTTTCACGTTTTGAACGTGCTCAGGACAATTCTACATTCTTAACGCCCGTGCAGTTAACATTTCCTAATTTCTCAGATTGCAGGACTCGCTTGTCGCCTTTTTACCTTCAACGAAGCTGCCCGAACTGCCCAAAGGGCAAGACGGTCATTTATGAAAAATGGCGATCCATGTGCTCCAAATTGACCAACGTGATTCGCCCGTCAGGTTGTTACAGTGGTTACGAGGGCAAAATTACCGGGCTACCCCCGGCCAAAGCTATAAAAGGAGCTCAAAGCCTTCATTTCAAGGGACCTTGTCTTCTGGACCCGGGAGAGCTCCTTTGAAGATTTTCTCGATAGTCTCCTTCGGCGCTTGAAGATCTCTTTCGTGGGCTTGAAGATTTTTTTTCTCCCGAAAGGTGACTCAGCATTCTCAATTTCGCTCCCCGAAAGACGACTCAGCATTCTCACTTTTGTTCTTCACCGTTCTCAGAAGGAAAAAAGACTTAGTTTTCCGAGATGTGGCCTGTCACCTTCGGAACTCTCTCTCTATCAATTATTGTAACCTGTCGCGCTCGAATTCTAAATACCTGACTGTAACCCCTCAGATGATAGTGATGTTTGGTCGACACAGCTGTGGCCGCGTGGTTTTTTACCCTTTCCGGGTTTTCCACGTTAAAAAGTCTCAGTGTACTCAACGAATCTCAAATTGACTGTTAGCGCGCTTGGTTCGCTTCAGAGCTAAGACGGTTCAAGTCGACCGGTCTGCCAAGAGCACCCAAGCGACCCGCAACAGTTTGACGCCGTCTGTGGGAATCGAGGATTCCCAAACACTCAGCAAAAGATCCCCCAAAGGAAGATTTCATCCTGAGACCGTGCTCGCTATCAACTACGATGGCGAGAAGAAGCGCTCACACTACTGAAGGATCGATCCCTGAGGGGCGTGTCGACCCGGCTCCCTCCCCCTCGCTCGTCAACGTACCTCTCATGGATGAGGCTGCGATCGCGCCCGCGGCATCACTGGAAGGACGCGTGCTGCAGATGGAGGAGCAGCGGGCCGAAATGTTGGCTCTCTTGAGAAATCTGGGAGTCCCTCGAGCTCCCGTTCCACCTCCCGCATTAAACATTATGCCTCCTCCTGCTCCGAATCACGCTCCAGGCAACGATGTCGCAAGAGAGGAAGATGTTTCCGAAGAATTCTCTGATGCAGCAAGCTCTACTCACCCCGCCCGACCGGCCAGGGGGCCGGAAGTCGATCCCCGTCACCAACTTCAAAGAAGAGCCGGTCTGGGGCAGGTTGTAGGAAGAGCGATTCGCAAGGAGATACGCGAAATGATAGCGGAAGAGTGCGACCAGGTTGGGCGACGTGCAGCTTTGGCCCACCGCCCTCTGCACCGCGGCTCTCCACTGTCGCCTCAGGTCCTAGCTTACCCAGTTCTGCAGGGTTTCAAGCTTCCGAATATCGAGATGTTTGACTTAATGGACGACCCTTTGGAACACGTCTACCACTTCACCACCATCATGAGACTCTGCAACGCTCCAGATCAGCTCATTTGTCAAGTGTTTCCAGCAACCCTGAAAGGTCAAGCGCGCACTTGGTTCCATTCTCTGCAAGATGAAACAATCGATAGCTTCGCAGAAATGCCGCAACAATTCATCGCGAACCGCAGAACCGTCCAGGATCCCTCCCACCTTTCAGGAATCCGCCAAAATGACGGAGAGACTCTCAAGGATTTTTTCCGACGCTTCTCTTCGGAGGCTCGACAAATCCCGGGAGTAGAGCCCGAGCTTCTACGAGGAGTTTTTCTTGGAGAGCTCCGCCCTGGCGGATTCTACTCCGCACTAATGCGGGAAACTGTGCTCAGCTACCCAGACCTCGTTCACCGAGTCGAGGCCCGGATAGCAGCTGATGAGGCGATTGAAGCGCACCGCCAACAGTTTGAGGGGAGATTGAAGAGGAAGAGAGAGGAGTCGATGTCGCGGATGGTCCCCAATAAGAACAACAAGCATCACGACACCCCCCTGCCGAGACCGAGGATCTCGCCAGCACCAGGACTACACTCCCCTGAACACAACCAGGACTAACATTCTCCTTGCCATCCGCGATCATCCCTCTCTTCAGAGGCCTAGGGTTCTTGCACCAAATTCCGGAGACCAATCCAAATACTGCGACTACCATCTAGGTCACGGACACAAAACAGAAGATTGGTTGCGACTGAACGCAGAAATCGAACGATTCGTTCGGCTGGGACTCCTTGAAAAAATTCTCCAAACCAAGGACACTGATTCAACGGGTCAAGAATGACCCAGCAGGGGGGAAATCCCCAGAGCGACCGTCCCGAAGAATAGCCCGTTCTTTGCCCATGGAACGTTCAGGGCACCCGACGTAGTTACTTGTATCTCATGTTTTCAGCATCCATGTAACAAACAAGTGTCATTCAATTTATTACTTTTTATCATGCGCCCAAACCACAAGCGTCATTTTCAATTGTACTATTTCTCCTAGGACAGAGTGTACAGATCATCCGACAAAGGACTCTGACCTCTCCAAGAACAGAGTGTTCAGATTGTCCGACAAGGGACTCTGACATCTCCCAGAACAGAGTGTTCAGATCGTCCGACAACGGGCTCTAACCTCTCCCAAAACAGAGTGTTCAGATCGTCCGATGAAGGACTCTGACCTCTCCCAGTACAGAGTATCCAGATCATCCGACAAGGGACTCTGACCTCTCCGAGAACAAAGTGTTCAGATCGTTCGACAAGGGACTCTGACCTCTCCCAGAACAGAGTGTACAGATCGTCCGACAAAGGACTCTGACCTCTCCCAGAACAGAGTGTACAGATCGCCCGACAAAGGACTCTGACCTCTCCCAGAACAGAGTGTTCAGATCGTCCGACAAGGGACTCTGACCTCTCCCAGAATAGAGTGTACAGATCGTCTGACAAAGGACTCTGACCTCTCCCAGAACATAGTGTTCAGATCATCCGACAAGGGACTCTGGCCTTTCCCAGAATATAATGTTCAGATCGTCCGACAAGGGACTCTGGCCTCTCCCAGAACAGAGTGTTCAGATCGTCCGACAATGGACTCTGACCTCTCCCAGAACAGAGTGTTCAGATCGTCCGACAAGGGACTCTGGCCTCTCCCAAAACAGAGTGTTCAGATCGTCCGACAACGGACTCTGACCTCTCCCAGAAAAGAGCGTTCAGATCGTCCGACAAGGGACTCTGACCTCTCCCAGAATAGAGTGTACAGACCGTCCGACAACGGACTCTGACCTCTCCCAGAACAGAGTGTACAGATCGTCTGACAAAGGACTCTGACCTCTTCCAGAATATAGTGTTCAGATCGTCCGACAAGGGGCTCTGACCTCTCCCAGAATAGAGTGTACAGATCGTCCGACAAAGGACTCGGACCTCTCCAAGAACATGGTGTTCAGATCATCCGACAAGGGACTCTGGCCTCTCCCAGAAGAGAATGTTCAGATCGTCCGACAAGGGACTCTGGCCTCTCCCAGAACAGAATGTTCACATCGTCCGACAAGGGACTCTGGCCTCTCCCAGGACAGAGTGTCCAAATCATCCCACAAGAGACTCTGGCCTCTACCAGAACAAAGTGCTTGTATATGTCATCGGAAACGAAAGCGACCTCGCAACTCACCCTCCAGTAACAATGACTCTAATACAAGCCGTCGTAAAGAAGATCCTAAAACCTCCGAACTCCTCCACGTAGCAGTTCGAACTCCGAAGGTTTGGGGGGAATATGATAGGCACTCAAATTATGGGTTCTTATCTGCACATACAAAACCGGACGGCGGTTATTCACAAACCCCACTCATCCACTAAGGTGATGAGGGATGAGTGGGAAAGTGGGCCAAACCCACCATCTCCACAGCCAACCAACCACGCAAAGACGCGCGCAGTACGCGCTGCAAGGTCGCGCGCGACAACACCGCGCGCGGCTGAACCGCGCTACCGCGTGCATTACCGCATACGGTAGCGCGCGTGCTACCGCGCACAATGCGCGTGGCGGTATCGCGCGGAGCTACCGCCATGTAGCGCTCGCGGTAGCGCCAAACCGCCCGCTTGGGGCGCGAACAAGCCGCACCCCCCCTTGGGGTGCGGCCTGACTGCACCCCTCATGAGGTGCGGCCACGCCGCACCCCCCTTGGGGGTGGGGCCTAGCCGCACCCCACCTTGGGGTGGGTCCTAGCCGCACCCCCCTTGGGGTGCGGCCAAGCCGCACCCCGCTTGGGGTGCATCCAAGCCGCACCCCCCTTGGGGTGCGACCAAGCGCACCCCCAAGCCGCACCCCTCTTCGGGTGCGGCCAAACCGGGCGTCCTGGCGAAACCCAGTTCCCCCTTTGGGGCGCGACTTCTCATTTTCCCGTTCGCCGCAGGATGCTCCCGCGCTCGTTGCGCGCTCAGAACACCTCTCCGTTCGCTCAGAATGCTCTCGTGTTCGTTGCGCGCTCAGAGCGCTCCCGCACTCGTTGCACGCTCATATGCCTCTCCGTTCGCTCAGAACGCTCTCTTGTTCGTTGCGCGCTCAGAGCGCCCCCGCGCTCGTTGCGTGCTCAGAACGCCTCTCCGTTCGCTCATAACGCTCTCGTGTTCGTTGTGCGCTCAGAGCGCTCCCGCACTCGTTGCTCGCTCAGAACACCTCTCCGTTCTCTCATAACGCTCTCGTGTTCGTTGTGCGCTCAGAGCGCTCCCGCACTCGTTGCTCGCTCAGAACGCCTCTCCGTTTGCTCAGAACGCTCCCAAGTTCACTGCGCGCTCAGAACACTCCCGAGTTCGTTGCGCGCTCAGAATGCTTTCCCGTGCGCTCAGAAGACTTCCCCATGCGCTCAGAACGTTTCCACGTTCTGAACGTGCTCAGAACAATTCCACATTTTGAACGCGCGTGCAGTTAACATTTCCTAATTTCTCAGATTGCAGGACTCGCTTGTCGCCTTTTTCACCTTCAACGAAGCTGCCCGAACTGCCCGAACTGCCCGAACTACCCGAACTGCCCGAACTGCCCGAAGGCGAGACGGTCATTTACGAAAAATGGCGATCCATGTGCTCCAAATCGAACAGCGTAATTCTCCCGTCAGGTGGTTACGGTGGTTACGACGACAAAATTATCGGGCTACCCCCGGCCAAAGCTATAAAAGGATCACAGAGCCTTCATTTCAAGGGACCTTGCCTTCTGGACCCGGGAGAGCTCTTTTGAAGATTTCCTCGGAATTCTCCTTCGGCGCTTGAAGATCTCCTTCGTAGACTTGAAGATTTTCTTTCTCCCGAAAGGCGACTCAGCATTCTCACTTTCGTTCCCTGAAAGGCGACTCAGCATTCTCACTTTTGTTCTCCACGTACCGTTCTCAGAAGGAAAAAGACTTAGTTTTCCGAAAGGTGACCTGTCACCTTCGGAACTCTCTCTCTCTCTCTCTCTCTATTATTGTAACGAGCGGCGGTCTGTCACGCTCGAATTCTAAATACCTGACTGTGACCCCTCTGTTGCGTTTGGTTCAGATCCAAACCGGATCTAGTGGCTTTCCTTTTTGGAGAGAGAGAGAAACCCACCGCCACCATTGATTATTTGAAATGGTGGAGAATTTATCTTGTTCACATGGAGGTGTCATAACCACCCACTGAGATAAAATATAAAAGTCATGTTGCTATTATAATATTGGAGCTTGCTATTCACGTGGGGGAATAAAAAAAAAACTGCCATTACTTCTCTCTTGCCGTGGAGAAGTGAAACTGCCTGTATATATGTTATATATACGAACAGGCATGGGAGAATAGGGAATAGAGCCGACTGTTGTATTTGCAGAATCCGCCTAGGAGGAAGAAGACCACCATCAGCCCGCCTCTCTCTCTCGTCTCCTCTCTCTCTCGTGCGATTGGGAGGCCGCCGGCCTCGTTGTGTTTCGCCGTTGAAGAAGGAGATATTGCCGGCCTTGGAAGTGAGCCTCCGGCGTTGGAGAGGGAGTCGTCGTCAGGCTTGGAGGAGATCGCCGTGGACGTCGAAGGCTTGCGTGTGTGCAGTTAGCCTTGACGGCGTCGGATCTCGGTGGTGGCGTTTGTCTCCGGTAGTGGCGTTGGTCTCTGGTGGTGGTTGCTGTTGGACGTCGGACTTGACGTCGAAGGTTTCAACGAACCTTGTGCGTCCGCTGTGCTAGCGAATTGCAGTCAAGATTGTCCTCTCTCCCGCGGATCGAGCAAGTCCGGCTTCTCCGTGGCGTTTTGTATCGGACGTTGTTACTGTTATATTGATCAATATTTTATAAAATATTGACGCTATTTTCTTGCATTTTTGACTGTCCAGAGGAAATATCGAGCTCATTTCCTATCAAGTGGTATCAGAGCAGGTTCGGTAGATGACCGTGATTGGACGTTCTAGGAACGGTTTGACTGCGGTGGTGAACGACTAGGTCCTCTTCCCACTCTTTCAGATCCGACCTTTGAACAAATCAGGTCTTCTAGTTTGTCAGGGACAGTCATGGCAGGGAAGAACGCTGTTTTGGAAAGATTTTCAGTAGAGAAGTTCGATGGTAGTGGGAATTTTAGCCTATGGCAGATTCGAGTTAAGGATATGTTGGTTCAACAAGGTTTGATTCGAGTCTTGCGGGGGCGCGACAAATTATCCACAGCGATGAAAGATGAGGAATGGAAGGATCTTGATGAAAAAGCCACGAGCACAATCCGGATGTGTGTTGCTGACCAGGTGCTCTTCAACATCGGGGATGAAGAGACGGCAGTCGGGCTTTGGGAGAAGCTGGAGCGACTGTACTTGGCAAAATCTGTGACGACAAGATTGTTGCTGAAGCAGCGCCTCTACGCGCTGAAGATGCAGGAAGGTGGCAACCTGCAGGAACACTTCAATGTGTTCAACGGTCTTCTGAGCCAATTGCATGTGGTTGGCTCGAAGGTGGAGGAAGAAGACAAGGCCCTCTTGCTTCTTACCTCGCTCCCGGCGTCATACAAGCACATGGTGACTACGCTCCTGTATGGAAAAGATACGGTGGGGCTGGAAGAAGTCACGTCGGCGCTATTATCCAGTCAGATGTTCAAGGACCCCACTCCTAGGGGTGACCAGATCTTGGTAGCGCATGGACGAGGGAGGAATTTTGATAGAGGATCGAGTAGTGCACGAGCTCGGTCGGAATCGAAGAAGGCAGTGACGTGTTACCACTGCAGACAGGTTGGTCACATTAGGAGAAATTGTCCGCAGCGTGCAGGAAGTTCTGAAACTTCGAAGGATGTCCAAGATGCGGGCTTGGTGACCTCGCACTTGGAAGGAGATGACGGATTCTACTGAGTCGACTGGAGCAAGTCGGCTGACGCCTCATTTTTGGGGTGGTGCTTCGTGCAGGTTGTTGCTTCGCGCAGTCAGTGCTTTATGCAGAGTTGCTTGGTGCAGTTGATGCTTCGTGCAGATGGTGAATTCGGATCCCGAACCAAGGTGGTGATTTGTTGCGTTTGGTTCAGATCCAAACCGGATCTAGTGGCTTTCCTTTTTGGAGAGAGAGAAAAACCCACCGCCACCATTGATTATTTGAAATGGTGGAGAATTTATCTTGTTCACATGGAGGTGTCATAACCACCCACTGAGATAAAATATAAAAGTCATGTTGCTATTATAATATTGGAGCTTGCTATTCACGTGGGGGAATAAAAAAAAAACTGCCATTACTTCTCTCTTGCCGTGGAGAAGTGAAACTGCCTGTATATATGTTATATATACGAACAGGCATGGGAGAATAGGGAATAGAGCCGACTGTTGTATTTGCAGAATCCGCCTGGGAGGAAGAAGACCACCATCAGCCCGCCTCTCTCTCTCGTCTCCTCTCTCTCTCGTGCGATTGGGAGGTCGCCGGCCTCGTTGTGTTTCGCCGTTGAAGAAGGAGATATTGCCGGCCTTGGAAGTGAGCCTCCGGCGTTGGAGAGGGAGTCGTCGTCAGGCTTGGAGGAGATCGCCGTGGACGTCGAAGGCTTGCGTGTGTGCAGTTAGCCTTGACGGCGTCGGATCTCGGTGGTGGCGTTTGTCTCCGGTAGTGGCGTTGGTCTCTGGTGGTGGTTGCTGTTGGACGTCGGACTTGACGTCGAAGGTTTCAACGAACCTTGTGCGTCCGCTGTGCTAGCGGATTGCAGTCAAGATTGTCCTCTCTCCCGCGGATCGAGCAAGTCCGGCTTCTCCGTGGCGTTTTGTATCGGACGTTGTTACTGTTATATTGATCAATATTTTATAAAATATTGACGCTATTTTCTTGCATTTTTGACTGTCCAGAGGAAATATCGAGCTCATTTCCTATCAAGTGGTATCAGAGCAGGTTCGGTAGACGACCGTGATTGGACGTTCTAGGAACGGTTTGACTGCGGTGGTGAACGACTAGGTCCTCTTCCCACTCTTTCAGATCCGACCTTTGAACAAATCAGGTCTTCTAGTTTGTCAGGGACAGTCATGGCAGGGAAGAACGCTGTTTTGGAAAGATTTTCAGTAGAGAAGTTCGATGGTAGTGAGAATTTTAGCCTATGGCAGATTCGAGTTAAGGATATGTTGGTTCAACAAGGTTTGATTCGAGTCTTGCGGGGGCGCGACAAATTATCCACAGCGATGAAAGATGAGGAATGGAAGGATCTTGATGAAAAAGCCACGAGCACAATCCGGATGTGTGTTGCTGACCAGGTGCTCTTCAACATCGGGGATGAAGAGACGGCAGTCGGGCTTTGGGAGAAGCTGGAGCGACTGTACTTGGCAAAATCTGTGACGACAAGATTGTTGCTGAAGCAGCGCCTCTACGCGCTGAAGATGCAGGAAGGTGGCAACCTGCAGGAACACTTCAATGTGTTCAACGGTCTTCTGAGCCAATTGCATGTGGTTGGCTCGAAGGTGGAGGAAGAAGACAAGGCCCTCTTGCTTCTTACCTCGCTCCCGGCGTCATACAAGCACATGGTGACTACGCTCCTGTATGGAAAAGATACGGTGGGGCTGGAAGAAGTCACGTCGGCGCTATTATCCAGTCAGATGTTCAAGGACCCCACTCCTAGGGGTGACCAGATCTTGGTAGCGCATGGACGAGGGAGGAATTTTGATAGAGGATCGAGTAGTGCACGAGCTCGGTCGGAATCGAAGAAGGCAGTGACGTGTTACCACTGCAGACAGGTTGGTCACATTAGGAGAAATTGTCCGCAGCGTGCAGGAAGTTCTGAAACTTCGAAGGATGTCCAAGATGCGGGCTTGGTGACCTCGCACTTGGAAGGAGATGACGGATTCTACTGAGTCGACTGGAGCAAGTCGGCTGACGCCTCATTTTTGGGGTGGTGCTTCGTGCAGGTTGTTGCTTCGCGCAGTCAGTGCTTTATGCAGAGTTGCTTGGTGCAGTTGATGCTTCGTGCAGATGGTGAATTCGGATCCCGAACCAAGGTGGTGATTTGTTGCGTTTGGTTCAGATCCAAACCGGATCTAGTGGCTTTCCTTTTTGGAGAGAGAGAAAAACCCACCGCCACCATTGATTATTTGAAATGGTGGAGAATTTATCTTGTTCACATGGAGGTGTCATAACCACCCACTGAGATAAAATATAAAAGTCATGTTGCTATTATAATATTGGAGCTTGCTATTCACGTGGGGGAATAAAAAAAAAAACTGCCATTACTTCTCTCTTGCCGTGGAGAAGTGAAACTGCCTGTATATATGTTATATATACGAACAGGCATGGGAGAATAGGGAATAGAGCCGACTGTTGTATTTGCAGAATCCGCCTGGGAGGAAGAAGACCACCATCAGCCCGCCTCTCTCTCTCGTCTCCTCTCTCTCTCGTGCGATTGGGAGGCCGCCGGCCTCGTTGTGTTTCGCCGTTGAAGAAGGAGATATTGCCGGCCTTGGAAGTGAGCCTCCGGCGTTGGAGAGGGAGTCGTCGTCAGGCTTGGAGGAGATCGCCGTGGACGT
Source organism: Dactylorhiza incarnata (assembly GCA_033032865.1). NCBI lineage: Eukaryota > Viridiplantae > Streptophyta > Magnoliopsida > Asparagales > Orchidaceae > Dactylorhiza > Dactylorhiza incarnata. The sequence goes on along the minus strand of JAWHQI010000309.1, from coordinate 1,781,236 downwards.
CGAAGGCTTGCGTGTGTGCAGTTAGCCTTGACGGCGTCGGATCTCGGTGGTGGCGTTTGTCTCCGGTAGTGGCGTTGGTCTCTGGTGGTGGTTGCTGTTGGACGTCGGACTTGACGTCGAAGGTTTCAACGAACCTTGTGCGTCCGCTGTGCTAGCGGATTGCAGTCAAGATTGTCCTCTCTCCCGCGGATCGAGCAAGTCCGGCTTCTCCGTGGCGTTTTGTATCGGACGTTGTTACTGTTATATTGATCAATATTTTATAAAATATTGACGCTATTTTCTTGCATTTTTGACTGTCCAGAGGAAATATCGAGCTCATTTCCTATCAAGTGGTATCAGAGCAGGTTCGGTAGACGACCGTGATTGGACGTTCTAGGAACGGTTTGACTGCGGTGGTGAACGACTAGGTCCTCTTCCCACTCTTTCAGATCCGACCTTTGAACAAATCAGGTCTTCTAGTTTGTCAGGGACAGTCATGGCAGGGAAGAACGCTGTTTTGGAAAGATTTTCAGTAGAGAAGTTCGATGGTAGTGGGAATTTTAGCCTATGGCAGATTCGAGTTAAGGATATGTTGGTTCAACAAGGTTTGATTCGAGTCTTGCGGGGGCGCGACAAATTATCCACAGCGATGAAAGATGAGGAATGGAAGGATCTTGATGAAAAAGCCACGAGCACAATCCGGATGTGTGTTGCTGACCAGGTGCTCTTCAACATCGGGGATGAAGAGACGGCAGTCGGGCTTTGGGAGAAGCTGGAGCGACTGTACTTGGCAAAATCTGTGACGACAAGATTGTTGCTGAAGCAGCGCCTCTACGCGCTGAAGATGCAGGAAGGTGGCAACCTGCAGGAACACTTCAATGTGTTCAACGGTCTTCTGAGCCAATTGCATGTGGTTGGCTCGAAGGTGGAGGAAGAAGACAAGGCCCTCTTGCTTCTTACCTCGCTCCCGGCGTCATACAAGCACATGGTGACTACGCTCCTGTATGGAAAAGATACGGTGGGGCTGGAAGAAGTCACGTCGGCGCTATTATCCAGTCAGATGTTCAAGGACCCCACTCCTAGGGGTGACCAGATCTTGGTAGCGCATGGACGAGGGAGGAATTTTGATAGAGGATCGAGTAGTGCACGAGCTCGGTCGGAATCGAAGAAGGCAGTGACGTGTTACCACTGCAGACAGGTTGGTCACATTAGGAGAAATTGTCCGCAGCGTGCAGGAAGTTCTGAAACTTCGAAGGATGTCCAAGATGCGGGCTTGGTGACCTCGCACTTGGAAGGAGATGACGGATTCTACTGAGTCGACTGGAGCAAGTCGGCTGACGCCTCATTTTTGGGGTGGTGCTTCGTGCAGGTTGTTGCTTCGCGCAGTCAGTGCTTTATGCAGAGTTGCTTGGTGCAGTTGATGCTTCGTGCAGATGGTGAATTCGGATCCCGAACCAAGGTGGTGATTTGTTGCGTTTGGTTCAGATCCAAACCGGATCTAGTGGCTTTCCTTTTTGGAGAGAGAGAAAAACCCACCGCCACCATTGATTATTTGAAATGGTGGAGAATTTATCTTGTTCACATGGAGGTGTCATAACCACCCACTGAGATAAAATATAAAAGTCATGTTGCTATTATAATATTGGAGCTTGCTATTCACGTGGGGGAATAAAAAAAAAAACTGCCATTACTTCTCTCTTGCCGTGGAGAAGTGAAACTGCCTGTATATATGTTATATATACGAACAGGCATGGGAGAATAGGGAATAGAGCCGACTGTTGTATTTGCAGAATCCGCCTGGGAGGAAGAAGACCACCATCAGCCCGCCTCTCTCTCTCGTCTCCTCTCTCTCTCGTGCGATTGGGAGGCCGCCGGCCTCGTTGTGTTTCGCCGTTGAAGAAGGAGATATTGCCGGCCTTGGAAGTGAGCCTCCGGCGTTGGAGAGGGAGTCGTCGTCAGGCTTGGAGGAGATCGCCGTGGACGTCGAAGGCTTGCGTGTGTGCAGTTAGCCTTGACGGCGTCGGATCTCGGTGGTGGCGTTTGTCTCCGGTAGTGGCGTTGGTCTCTGGTGGTGGTTGCTGTTGGACGTCGGACTTGACGTCGAAGGTTTCAACGAACCTTGTGCGTCCGCTGTGCTAGCGGATTGCAGTCAAGATTGTCCTCTCTCCCGCGGATCGAGCAAGTCCGGCTTCTCCGTGGCGTTTTGTATCGGACGTTGTTACTGTTATATTGATCAATATTTTATAAAATATTGACGCTATTTTCTTGCATTTTTGACTGTCCAGAGGAAATATCGAGCTCATTTCCTATCAAGTGGTATCAGAGCAGGTTCGGTAGACGACCGTGATTGGACGTTCTAGGAACGGTTTGACTGCGGTGGTGAACGACTAGGTCCTCTTCCCACTCTTTCAGATCCGACCTTTGAACAAATCAGGTCTTCTAGTTTGTCAGGGACAGTCATGGCAGGGAAGAACGCTGTTTTGGAAAGATTTTCAGTAGAGAAGTTCGATGGTAGTGGGAATTTTAGCCTATGGCAGATTCGAGTTAAGGATATGTTGGTTCAACAAGGTTTGATTCGAGTCTTGCGGGGGCGCGACAAATTATCCACAGCGATGAAAGATGAGGAATGGAAGGATCTTGATGAAAAAGCCACGAGCACAATCCGGATGTGTGTTGCTGACCAGGTGCTCTTCAACATCGGGGATGAAGAGACGGCAGTCGGGCTTTGGGAGAAGCTGGAGCGACTGTACTTGGCAAAATCTGTGACGACAAGATTGTTGCTGAAGCAGCGCCTCTACGCGCTGAAGATGCAGGAAGGTGGCAACCTGCAGGAACACTTCAATGTGTTCAACGGTCTTCTGAGCCAATTGCATGTGGTTGGCTCGAAGGTGGAGGAAGAAGACAAGGCCCTCTTGCTTCTTACCTCGCTCCCGGCGTCATACAAGCACATGGTGACTACGCTCCTGTATGGAAAAGATACGGTGGGGCTGGAAGAAGTCACGTCGGCGCTATTATCCAGTCAGATGTTCAAGGACCCCACTCCTAGGGGTGACCAGATCTTGGTAGCGCATGGACGAGGGAGGAATTTTGATAGAGGATCGAGTAGTGCACGAGCTCGGTCGGAATCGAAGAAGGCAGTGACGTGTTACCACTGCAGACAGGTTGGTCACATTAGGAGAAATTGTCCGCAGCGTGCAGGAAGTTCTGAAACTTCGAAGGATGTCCAAGATGCGGGCTTGGTGACCTCGCACTTGGAAGGAGATGACGGATTCTACTGAGTCGACTGGAGCAAGTCGGCTGACGCCTCATTTTTGGGGTGGTGCTTCGTGCAGGTTGTTGCTTCGCGCAGTCAGTGCTTTATGCAGAGTTGCTTGGTGCAGTTGATGCTTCGTGCAGATGGTGAATTCGGATCCCGAACCAAGGTGGTGATTTGTTGCGTTTGGTTCAGATCCAAACCGGATCTAGTGGCTTTCCTTTTTGGAGAGAGAGAAAAACCCACCGCCACCATTGATTATTTGAAATGGTGGAGAATTTATCTTGTTCACATGGAGGTGTCATAACCACCCACTGAGATAAAATATAAAAGTCATGTTGCTATTATAATATTGGAGCTTGCTATTCACGTGGGGGAATAAAAAAAAAAACTGCCATTACTTCTCTCTTGCCGTGGAGAAGTGAAACTGCCTGTATATATGTTATATATACGAACAGGCATGGGAGAATAGGGAATAGAGCCGACTGTTGTATTTGCAGAATCCGCCTGGGAGGAAGAAGACCACCATCAGCCCGCCTCTCTCTCTCGTCTCCTCTCTCTCTCGTGCGATTGGGAGGCCGCCGGCCTCGTTGTGTTTCGCCGTTGAAGAAGGAGATATTGCCGGCCTTGGAAGTGAGCCTCCGGCGTTGGAGAGGGAGTCGTCGTCAGGCTTGGAGGAGATCGCCGTGGACGTCGAAGGCTTGCGTGTGTGCAGTTAGCCTTGACGGCGTCGGATCTCGGTGGTGGCGTTTGTCTCCGGTAGTGGCGTTGGTCTCTGGTGGTGGTTGCTGTTGGACGTCGGACTTGACGTCGAAGGTTTCAACGAACCTTGTGCGTCCGCTGTGCTAGCGGATTGCAGTCAAGATTGTCCTCTCTCCCGCGGATCGAGCAAGTCCGGCTTCTCCGTGGCGTTTTGTATCGGACGTTGTTACTGTTATATTGATCAATATTTTATAAAATATTGACGCTATTTTCTTGCATTTTTGACTGTCCAGAGGAAATATCGAGCTCATTTCCTATCAAGTGGTATCAGAGCAGGTTCGGTAGACGACCGTGATTGGACGTTCTAGGAACGGTTTGACTGCGGTGGTGAACGACTAGGTCCTCTTCCCACTCTTTCAGATCCGACCTTTGAACAAATCAGGTCTTCTAGTTTGTCAGGGACAGTCATGGCAGGGAAGAACGCTGTTTTGGAAAGATTTTCAGTAGAGAAGTTCGATGGTAGTGGGAATTTTAGCCTATGGCAGATTCGAGTTAAGGATATGTTGGTTCAACAAGGTTTGATTCGAGTCTTGCGGGGGCGCGACAAATTATCCACAGCGATGAAAGATGAGGAATGGAAGGATCTTGATGAAAAAGCCACGAGCACAATCCGGATGTGTGTTGCTGACCAGGTGCTCTTCAACATCGGGGATGAAGAGACGGCAGTCGGGCTTTGGGAGAAGCTGGAGCGACTGTACTTGGCAAAATCTGTGACGACAAGATTGTTGCTGAAGCAGCGCCTCTACGCGCTGAAGATGCAGGAAGGTGGCAACCTGCAGGAACACTTCAATGTGTTCAACGGTCTTCTGAGCCAATTGCATGTGGTTGGCTCGAAGGTGGAGGAAGAAGACAAGGCCCTCTTGCTTCTTACCTCGCTCCCGGCGTCATACAAGCACATGGTGACTACGCTCCTGTATGGAAAAGATACGGTGGGGCTGGAAGAAGTCACGTCGGCGCTATTATCCAGTCAGATGTTCAAGGACCCCACTCCTAGGGGTGACCAGATCTTGGTAGCGCATGGACGAGGGAGGAATTTTGATAGAGGATCGAGTAGTGCACGAGCTCGGTCGGAATCGAAGAAGGCAGTGACGTGTTACCACTGCAGACAGGTTGGTCACATTAGGAGAAATTGTCCGCAGCGTGCAGGAAGTTCTGAAACTTCGAAGGATGTCCAAGATGCGGGCTTGGTGACCTCGCACTTGGAAGGAGATGACGGATTCTACTGAGTCGACTGGAGCAAGTCGGCTGACGCCTCATTTTTGGGGTGGTGCTTCGTGCAGGTTGTTGCTTCGCGCAGTCAGTGCTTTATGCAGAGTTGCTTGGTGCAGTTGATGCTTCGTGCAGATGGTGAATTCGGATCCCGAACCAAGGTGGTGATTTGTTGCGTTTGGTTCAGATCCAAACCGGATCTAGTGGCTTTCCTTTTTGGAGAGAGAGAAAAACCCACCGCCACCATTGATTATTTGAAATGGTGGAGAATTTATCTTGTTCACATGGAGGTGTCATAACCACCCACTGAGATAAAATATAAAAGTCATGTTGCTATTATAATATTGGAGCTTGCTATTCACGTGGGGGAATAAAAAAAAAACTGCCATTACTTCTCTCTTGCCGTGGAGAAGTGAAACTGCCTGTATATATGTTATATATACGAACAGGCATGGGAGAATAGGGAATAGAGCCGACTGTTGTATTTGCAGAATCCGCCTGGGAGGAAGAAGACCACCATCAGCCCGCCTCTCTCTCTCGTCTCCTCTCTCTCTCGTGCGATTGGGAGGCCGCCGGCCTCGTTGTGTTTCGCCGTTGAAGAAAGAGATATTGCCGGCCTTGGAAGTGAGCCTCCGGCGTTGGAGAGGGAGTCGTCGTCAGGCTTGGAGGAGATCGCCGTGGACGTCGAAGGCTTGCGTGTGTGCAGTTAGCCTTGACGGCGTCGGATCTCGGTGGTGGCGTTTGTCTCCGGTAGTGGCGTTGGTCTCTGGTGGTGGTTGCTGTTGGACGTCGGACTTGACGTCGAAGGTTTCAACGAACCTTGTGCGTCCGCTGTGCTAGCGGATTGCAGTCAAGATTGTCCTCTCTCCCGCGGATCGAGCAAGTCTGGCTTCTCCGTGGCGTTTTGTATCGGACGTTGTTACTGTTATATTGATCAATATTTTATAAAATATTGACGCTATTTTCTTGCATTTTTGACTGTCCAGAGGAAATATCGAGCTCATTTCCTATCAAGTGGTATCAGAGCAGGTTCGGTAGACGACCGTGATTGGACGTTCTAGGAACGGTTTGACTGCGGTGGTGAACGACTAGGTCCTCTTCCCACTCTTTCAGATCCGACCTTTGAACAAATCAGGTCTTCTAGTTTGTCAGGGACAGTCATGGCAGGGAAGAACGCTGTTTTGGAAAGATTTTCAGTAGAGAAGTTCGATGGTAGTGGGAATTTTAGCCTATGGCAGATTCGAGTTAAGGATATGTTGGTTCAACAAGGTTTGATTCGAGTCTTGCGGGGGCGCGACAAATTATCCACAGCGATGAAAGATGAGGAATGGAAGGATCTTGATGAAAAAGCCACGAGCACAATCCGGATGTGTGTTGCTGACCAGGTGCTCTTCAACATCGGGGATGAAGAGACGGCAGTCGGGCTTTGGGAGAAGCTGGAGCGACTGTACTTGGCAAAATCTGTGACGACAAGATTGTTGCTGAAGCAGCGCCTCTACGCGCTGAAGATGCAGGAAGGTGGCAACCTGCAGGAACACTTCAATGTGTTCAACGGTCTTCTGAGCCAATTGCATGTGGTTGGCTCGAAGGTGGAGGAAGAAGACAAGGCCCTCTTGCTTCTTACCTCGCTCCCGGCGTCATACAAGCACATGGTGACTACGCTCCTGTATGGAAAAGATACGGTGGGGCTGGAAGAAGTCACGTCGGCGCTATTATCCAGTCAGATGTTCAAGGACCCCACTCCTAGGGGTGACCAGATCTTGGTAGCGCATGGACGAGGGAGGAATTTTGATAGAGGATCGAGTAGTGCACGAGCTCGGTCGGAATCGAAGAAGGCAGTGACGTGTTACCACTGCAGACAGGTTGGTCACATTAGGAGAAATTGTCCGCAGCGTGCAGGAAGTTCTGAAACTTCGAAGGATGTCCAAGATGCGGGCTTGGTGACCTCGCACTTGGAAGGAGATGACGGATTCTACTGAGTCGACTGGAGCAAGTCGGCTGACGCCTCATTTTTGGGGTGGTGCTTCGTGCAGGTTGTTGCTTCGCGCAGTCAGTGCTTTATGCAGAGTTGCTTGGTGCAGTTGATGCTTCGTGCAGATGGTGAATTCGGATCCCGAACCAAGGTGGTGATTTGTTGCGTTTGGTTCAGATCCAAACCGGATCTAGTGGCTTTCCTTTTTGGAGAGAGAGAAAAACCCACCGCCACCATTGATTATTTGAAATGGTGGAGAATTTATCTTGTTCACATGGAGGTGTCATAACCACCCACTGAGATAAAATATAAAAGTCATGTTGCTATTATAATATTGGAGCTTGCTATTCACGTGGGGGAATAAAAAAAAAAACTGCCATTACTTCTCTCTTGCCGTGGAGAAGTGAAACTGCCTGTATATATGTTATATATACGAACAGGCATGGGAGAATAGGGAATAGAGCCGACTGTTGTATTTGCAGAATCCGCCTGGGAGGAAGAAGACCACCATCAGCCCGCCTCTCTCTCTCGTCTCCTCTCTCTCTCGTGCGATTGGGAGGCCGCCGGCCTCGTTGTGTTTCGCCGTTGAAGAAGGAGATATTGCCGGCCTTGGAAGTGAGCCTCCGGCGTTGGAGAGGGAGTCGTCGTCAGGCTTGGAGGAGATCGCCGTGGACGTCGAAGGCTTGCGTGTGTGCAGTTAGCCTTGACGGCGTCGGATCTCGGTGGTGGCGTTTGTCTCCGGTAGTGGCGTTGGTCTCTGGTGGTGGTTGCTGTTGGACGTCGGACTTGACGTCGAAGGTTTCAACGAACCTTGTGCGTCCGCTGTGCTAGCGGATTGCAGTCAAGATTGTCCTCTCTCCCGCGGATCGAGCAAGTCCGGCTTCTCCGTGGCGTTTTGTATCGGACGTTGTTACTGTTATATTGATCAATATTTTATAAAATATTGACGCTATTTTCTTGCATTTTTGACTGTCCAGAGGAAATATCGAGCTCATTTCCTATCACCCTCAGAAGATAGTGAAGTTTGGTCGGCACAGCTCCGGCCGCTTGGTTTTTTACCCTTTCCGGGTTTTTCACGTTAAAAGCCTCAGTGTACTCAACGAATCTCAAATTGACTGTTAGCACGCTTGGTTCGCTTCAGAGCTAAGACAGTTCAAGTCGACCGGTCTGCCAAGAGCACCTAAATGACCCGCAACACATATAATCATAAATATTTTCATCAAACCCTTGCCTCCTCAAAATAGATCTACCTCTATATGTCGTCGTATGCATAGAGTTAGAACAGATGTCGAACGCCTCATTGTCTGGGAAATCGCACTGGGAAAATCTCATTTTAGTACAAAGTTGGATCAGATTGCATCTCTTGCTAACCAACACCCGAATCTCCCCCACGATAATAGTCAGGTACATGGTTACTTTAGTAATTCTGTTTGGGCACTCCTAGACTTTTGAATATTTTTTATTTAGATATGGTCACACAAATTGAACTTAATAAGGTGTGACAATCTATTCGGAAAGGAATAAATCGATCCCTATTAAAATATCATTTTTTTATGTGGCGTCTCCTTTTTGGACATATTTTGGTCGACATAAAAATGTAGCTTCTAAACCTAAATGTTGCTATAATTTTGAAACTCTAAACTATGTATTTTTTCTACCTAGCTCTAATGCATATGCCATATGGAAACATTCTCCTATTACTTTTTCAATCATACATGAAAACACCAACTTGCTCATCAATACCATGCTTTTATGGAAAAGTTCTAAAACATGGAATTCTAAAAAATACAAATGACATATTATTCGCACTTTTTATATATCGTAAACTTAAAGTCAATCCTTTTAAAATAAAATTGCACACTGATAATTTCATTTACGTATAATGAGAGCGATAAAGAATTTCTTGCTTTAATCTCACACAAAACAAAAACATTTCTAACTCTGCAAACACTGAAAGAAGAAGCAAAATAACATGGACAAACCTATTTTTCAAGAATAAAAACTTAACATTTGTGGTTATAAAAATATTCATGGGCTCATTGGAGCGGGATTGATTCTTAGAAATCACTTTCAAGAGACTATTCCCGTCTTACAGTTAAATCTTGGTAATTTTTCTCTATCTGATCTACCGATAATCAAGAAACACTCAATATTGTCATTGTAGAACAAATTAATCTCAATCGTTTCGCATTGGATTAGACTATAACCCCCTCTCGCACGAAATACACTCACCCGGGTGAAAAACACGACCCGAAAAACGCGCGTCCGGGCCGAACATAGCGCGCTCGGGCGAAAACACTCGATTATGTGAATTGGTTTTTAGTTCAAATTCAAAGTCACTTGTTTTCACCAAAAAAAAAACTAATATCGACGTAAATTTAATCGCGCCGAATGCTAGAATTGAATTTCTAATCTCAATGCAAATTTCAGAAAGCAAATTCGGTCCAAATGAGTAAACCCTAAAAAAATTATGAATTTATCACACTAGACTAGAGCAGTAGACGCATCAAAGCAAGTCAACATATAAAATCTCTTAAAATAAATGATATGAGGAATCTCTAGCATCATACGGCGAGGATGCTTCTCTATATAAGGCCAATTGAATTGCTCAAAAGTCAACGTACCACAAATACATTACGTTGACTTTTTCACGTATGAGAACAAATTTTGCAAGGAAGGAGAGCCAAAATGTTTGGGATCGCAGGGGAAATACGGAAGCCGCATGGAAATACAAATTTTTGGAACTTATATAAATTAAATATAATTATATTTTCTTATAATAATGTATTTTTATTATTCAGAGTTATATTTACACAAATATAGTTATAAAATGGATACAACATTTTGTCTTCAAATGTTATTTATAAATAATGATAATAAGATAGTGATATTATTTATAAATAATTATAATTACCTTTTAAAACATTGGGATGATCGGCCGGTTCAACCGTAAACCCAACCTAGTTCGGTCCATGCAAGCATAACGAACCGTTCCAACTGGAAATTGCCACGGAAGTACGTACATCCTCGATCAATTCGTCGCGTACAAAACTCAGAAGAAATTAACACGGATATTACCCTCGAAGCACGGTTTCAAGAAGTGGAAGTTGAAAATGGCAAGATGCGGTTATGGATGATAAGCTCTCTGTGATTACGGAGACGGATCGTCGAAGCTCCGGGAATCCACAATGGCAACTCCCTCATCTTCCTTATCTCGTCTCAAAATTCTATGTTCGAGTGAAGTGAGATGTAAAGAGGCTTATTAGGTAATAAATTCCGAGCAAACCCAACAACGGATGATATCCAAGCCTTTCGTCCAATGTATCCTCAAAATCAAGGGTTGAAGACTGCTCATAGAATCTGTTTACGCTAATCACAGATGTGGAGCACACGACGTGTGCTCGGAACATGTAATTTGTGGGGCCATGACGGAAACTCAGAATCGAACCTAGAGCACCACACGACGTGTGCACAAAGAGTTCACGATATGTGCTTGAAAATGCACCTAGCATGTACTAGTATGCGTACGCAGCACACAACGTGCTTCTTAGATCATGGTGGCATCCAAAATTACAAATAACTACAAACTTAAATCGTCCATTCGCACAAAATGAAAGACTCTAATTATCGTGTACCCGACGTGTGACGTGATTTTCATCACTAAGAAATAAAGGGAGTAAAATTGTGACTTTCGGTAATTAAATACATGAAATTGAGCCCAATGAAATGGGAGAAAAATAAACTTAAGTGATGCATTGAGACTCTCATTGTGCTCACTCTACGGTAACAATAATACTAGCCTAGCGCGAAGTCCCTATTGAAATTCATATCACAATGATCTTCATTAACTTATACATTCACGTTTACCAATTACCATTTAACGGTGTACAACTCATATTCGTCGAGCCGTGCCCCAACCCAATGGTGAGCACCTTACCACAAAAAAGTGTCCATCGGACTCAAGAGGCAAGAACAAGAAAGTCGACTGAGGAGGATCGAGAGCTCGTCTATACTATCGGCGAGTTCATCAAAGTTGAGGATCAATAGATCGTCTACACTACCGACGAGCTCATCAAGCTAGGAGTCGAGAACTCGCCTATACTATCGGCGAGTTCACCAACGAGTCCTCGCTTCTACAACGAGCAGCCTACCACGATCCTCGCAACCAATTCAGCCTCAACAAAGCGAGCTCAACGAAGTAGGCCTCGACATAAGGCGATCGACCTCGCCAAAGCGACAACAAACTCGCCACTCAGAGATCTCAGAGGGCGGCGCGACTATTCATTGTCCATATATAACCCCCTCCCCCCTCTTGATTGCCTATAGATAGGACCCTCACGACACAAGTTAAAGGCACGTTAAAAACCTCGCAGTGCCTCCCTTGTGCCGAGCACAACTCTAGTTTAAGAGGGAAAGTTTCTATATAATTCCGGATACGTGGCGGGATCTCCTCATTGTAGCTCGCGAGATCCTATTTATACAGGCAATCAAGAAGCAGTCTTGCGTCCCCCATTTTCCCCTAGTCGCACTACAACAAAATTGATTTACAACGGCGTTTTTTATGCGACTCTTTTTAAAACTCCGCCGATAATTTTAGATTTTACGGCGCTTTGTTATAAAAAAACGGGGCAAAAAGTTATTAGCAGTTTTTTTATTCATACATCAGAGCTATTATGGCGTTTAATTTAGAAACATAGCAAAAGGTCAAATGAATATTGCGGCTTTCTAGAAAAAGCGCCGCAATAGGCTTTTGATCTATGACGACATTTTTTGGGATTTTTGGCACTTAACACCCTCTAATTAGAGGGGTTTGGCACATTGCACCCTAAAATTTATTTTTTGGCACTTTGCACCCGACAATCTCATTAGTTTAGCACTTTGCACCCTCTCTTCATTTCAGCTATGTTTTAATTTCAAAAAATAACTTTATAAGCAATGGCAGGGATATTTTAGGTATTGGAGCGTCTCCCCTCTCCCGCAAGCTCTAGGCGAACCTTCTCGTCCGCGATCTCTCGCCCCGGCGACTTCTCTCCCCGTCATCCTCGTATCAGAAACCCTCAGAGCACTGATCGATGGGTAGACTTTCCAGCATTTTCAGCTTCCGCTCTCTCGTCTTAGCTCCGAACGAGAACGATGCTTCATCCGCCTCCGCTTGTACTGATGGGCATTCCCATCCATCGACAGACGCCTCTCAGTTGGATCTCCTCCTTCACGATCTTGACCAACAGCCAATGTCATCTGCCCTTAATGGGATCTCCTCCTTCTTGAGCTCATTTAGCAACCGAACAGAGAAGGCTGATCTACTCCCACCTGGACGGAACAGAGAAGGTTGCCTAACAGAGGAAGGAGAAGATTGCCTTACAGAGGAAGGAGTACATCTTGAGGTCAACGTAATTCCGACCTTCACCTGTGTTTTTTTTTAATTTCCAGGCCTGATTAAGCTCGAGTTCTACATGATTTTCCTAGTTCTATGTGATCTGCTTAAGTTCATTGTGAATACGTTGAGTTCTCTATGATATCCTTTAGTTTTATGTGTTTTGATTTAGTTCTTTGTGATCTTCTTGAGTTTTGGATGCAAACATTTTATTTGTATTACCTTCTGAAGCCAATAATCATATAATCATATATGAACCTGACATATGCTCCGGGGAGAGAGGTCGCCAAGGACAGATCGCCGGGGAGAAAGTTTCCTGGAGCTCGCGGGAGACGGGAGATGTTCAAATGCCTAATATACCCATACTGTTCATTATAAAGTATTTTTTGGAATTAAAAAAATGGCTGAAATAAAAAGAGGGTGCAAAGTGCTTGCTAATTGAATTGTGGGGTACAAAGTGCCAAAAAATAAATTTTAGATTGCAATGTGCCAAACCCTTCTAATTAGAGGGTGTTAAGTGCCAAAACCATTTTTTGCCCAAAACGCCACCAAAGGCTACGGCGGCGATGGCAGCCGCGGCGATTTTACGGCGTTTTGACAAACATCGCAAAATCATTGGCTGCGTTCAGAAAGCGCCGCGAAAACCACTTAGGGTCCGTTCGTTTGGACGGAATTAGCTTTCTGGAATTGACATTGTCGGTTAGAAATCCAATTCTAATGTTCGGCGCAATGAAATTTATGCGGATATTGACTTTTATATGAAAACCTATGGCTTTGACTATGAACTAAAAAAATCAAATCGCCAATTCTTACCTCCGCGCACGGGTTTTCCGCATAATCGAGTGTTTTCGCAAGAGTTTTTTGACCTACGTGCACGTTTTTTCGCCTGGGCGTGCGTTTTCCTGCAGGTTGTGTTTTTTTGACGGATATGTGTTTTTCGGTCAGGTGCGTGTTTTTCGACCGGACGTTCATTTTTCGCCCAGGCAGACGTTTTTTTGCCCCGGAGCGCGATTTTTTGCTCGAGACCTAATTTTTCACCCGGGCGCGTATTTTTCTCCAGGGCAGGCGTTTTTCGGCCTGCCTGGCATTTTTCGTCTGGGGGCTCTTTTTTCGACGAGACGCGTGTTTTTCGACCGGGCACACGTTTTTTGACCAGCGCGAATATTTTTGGTCGGACGCACGTTTTTTCGCCCGGGCACGCGTTTTCCAGTGGGCACGCATTTTTCCACCAGGGCGCGCGTTTTCCGCCCGGGCGTGCGTTTTTCGCCAAACCGCGTTTATTTCGGCCTGTGCGCTCGTTCTTTTGCTCGGGAGCGCATTTTTCTGTCAACCGCGCATTTTTTGCCAGGACCGCAAAACTCATCCCTGGGCCGGAAAACACCAGCTCGGGTGAAAATGCGCGCCAGTGAAAAAAATGCGTGCACGGGCAAAAAATGCGCGTCCAGACAAAAAGTGTGCTTCTATTCCAGAAAATGCACTCCCAAACGAAGAACTCGCGGTCGGGCGAAAATGCGATCATGGGCCAAAAAACACACACCTTGGCGAAAAGCACGCGTCCTGGAGAAAAATGCGCGCCCAGGAAAAAAATTGCGCTTGGGCGAAAAACGTGCATCTTAAAACATATTATGCAATTTAATGCGTTCGGCGCTGACGTGTATTTTGAGTTTTATAAAATTATTGTATAATGTCAATTCTTATACCAATTTCATCATTCAGCCGAACAACTTTTGTGCCATAATTTTAATTTTGTTGACTGAATTCAATCTTACAGCCGCAAAGCCAATTCATGTAGATATTGGTTTTCGTCAAAAAGCCAATTCCAGAAAGCAAATTCCGTTCAAACGAACAGACCCTTAAAATCATTGTCTTAGATGATAAATGTTGTAGTATTCTTCGGTACCAACCTCTGAACTTTTGTGAAGCTGGATGGCCTTTGTTGCAACAAATGGAATCTATAGTCAAATTGTCCATCTTCTTCTCTATATAAATGATGAAATTACATATTTCTCCAGCCCCCAAAGTCAAATCAATTTCTTCATTTCTCTCACAGGCATATTCGTTCCTCAAAAGCACCCCTTCGACACACAGTTATTGGCTTTTCAAAATTGACATTGGGGATTAATTAAACAATTGCGGCGTTCGGCACGCGGTCATTGAGGTGGAATTGACTTTCATTTCAAATTCGACAGATTTTTGCTTAACCTAAAAATCCCCACGATTTTTGGCGAATTCGCTCCGGATGGCGGAAGCACCCCGACAGGCCACGTCACCCCGACCTCCTCGGCTTTCTCTGGCATCTCCTTCATCTCTCTTCGATCTTCTTCCTCCCATTCTTATTCATTTTCCTCTGTTTTATTTATTTTTTTAGGTTTTTCTGACACGCCCTTTGATAAGGGTGTGCGTCAAAAACCGAAACCGACAGAACCGGGCCGAACCGATCATACCGAATCGAATTTCAGACCGAACCGATTGGTTTGGTTTGGTTTCAGTTTTGGGGGGTTAAATACCGACACCCATTCGGTTCAGTTACGTTCGGTTAACCGATTGAACCGAACCGACACCCAATTTTGCAGGCCTAGCCGTCTCCCTCCTCCCTCTGTCGGATCGTCAGAAAAGTAACAAGAGTCTATTCGGTTCGACGAAATTGAGAAAATGGAGTCCAATTTCAGTGAAAATAAACCTTACATTCAACTAATAATAGAAGAAAACTATTTAAATATATAGATATTAATGCAGTAGCATTTTTCTTTTTCTTTTTTTTCACACTATAGTTAAAAATGAATATGGGTATATTTAAATGCAAATTGACATGGGATGGGAATGGTGGGCCCAAACATTATCAATATTATTGTTTTTGGTTATCCCTATCAATAAAGAGGTCACCTAGCGTAATTATCTGCTACCTAAATGTCCAACAACGTCATTATTATTATTATTATTTTGCTTCCGATTTTATTTTTGATGTTATTTTTATTTCAGTTTGATATATTTTGTTTTATTATAATTTTTATAATGTGCCTAAAATAAAATACGGCTCTTATGAGTTTGATGGCATACTTTCCGGAAACTTCACTTAGGGTTCATTTGGCGCGGCGTTTTGGCCGAGCGTTTGAGGCAAATGTTGTCGGACGGCGGGTAACCAAACGCCTTCCGTCAGCGTTTGCTCCGGCTCGACCCGCCGCGCCTTGAAAAACGGGGCAAAACGTCCCGTTTTGATCCCACCCTCCCGCTCTCCGGTTCGAAAGCTCCAGGTGGAGCCGCCGTTTGCTCCCGCCACCTCCGCGCCAAATAAAACCTTAGGTTCGGTTCGCTTCACGGATATTAATATTAAAGTATTGGCTTTCAATTTAATATAAATACACATAAGAAATGACATTGAGTTTAAATCTAATTCTTTTATTCGTCTGTATGATGATTTCCTGTCATAAAAATTGGCATTCATCACTTTTTTTCATTTGCAGAAAGACTTTCTGTCATATGAATTGTCATTGATCGATGTTGAGCTTCTAAGCTTCTTTCTGCAAATTTTCATAAGCAATAGCGCAATTTTTTAGCCCGACGCGCGACTTTTTTGCTCGGGGGCGCCTTTTTCGCCCGACACGATTTATTTCGCCCGGGCAAGATTTATCGCGCGTAAACGGTTTTTTTCGCCTGGACATGGTTTATTTCGCCCGGACGCGATTTTTCGCCCGTGGGTGTGTTTTTCGCCCGGGCGCATTTTTTGCGCCCGAGCGCAAATTTTTCGCCCGACCGCAATTTTTTTGCCCGGGCACAAATTTTTTTGCCCGGGCGCAATTTTTTCGCCCGGGCGCAATTTTTTTGCCTGGGCGTGGTTTTTTCCCCGGGCACAATTTATTTCGCCCGGGAGCGCTTTTTTCGCCCGACCGTGAATTATTTTGCATGTGCTCGATTTTTCGCTCGGGCATGTTTTTTTTTCGCTCGGGCGCAATTTTTTCGCACGAGAGGCAAAAAAATCGCGCCCCGGGGGAAATCACGCAAAAGGGGAAAAA
This sequence comes from Dactylorhiza incarnata, assembly GCA_033032865.1. Classification (NCBI taxonomy): domain Eukaryota; kingdom Viridiplantae; phylum Streptophyta; class Magnoliopsida; order Asparagales; family Orchidaceae; genus Dactylorhiza; species Dactylorhiza incarnata. The sequence goes on along the minus strand of JAWHQI010000309.1, from coordinate 1,764,677 downwards.
TCGCGCCCGAGCGGAAAAATCGCGCCCGAGCGGAAAAAATCGCTCCCGGGCAAAATATATCACGGCTGGCCAGAAAATTTGCTTTCGGCCGAAAAAATAGAATTGGGGGTGGGGGATCGCGTTACCCAAAAAAGCCGTGTCCGACCGGAAAAATCGCGTTTGTGCAAAAAATTCGAGCCATGGCATAAAAATCGCGTCCGAACCGAAAAAATTGCGTACGGCCGAAAAAAATTGCTCTCGTTTTGGAAAGCAGGATTTGGTGATCTAAATATCCGCCCGTAGAGATAGACATTGGATTGATGAGTTTTTAGGTTATAGTGAATATCGTTGACTTTCCACCAGAAAGCCAATTCCATTCTACAATTGTTGGTACGAACAACAGAAATGACTTTCATATTCTCAAAGTCAATACTTCAATATCAATGCATCTGAAAGGAACGAACCCTTATTGTATTATTTTATGCTATTTTAATATAATTTATTTAGTTTTATTCCATTTTTTTACTATAAACAATTAAAATAGGGATTTGATATTGATACCCCTTAAATGACTATTTGCAGCCCACTTATATTTGTACACAGTGAATATTTGTACCCATTGTGGATATTTGTACCAAATCAATTTTTTTTAAATTAACAAATAGTTAAAAGTTAATTTATTAAATGTTCGATACATGATTTCATTCTATTGCAATACGCAAAATTCATATTTTATTTCAAACCGAACGGAAGTTTTTTGCCCGACACATGATAAATGTTCTTTGCATCTCATAAAGTACACAAAAAGTACGCAAAACTCATATTTCATTCCAAAAATACGCTTAATTTCCGTATGTTGTAGGTTGATTATTTGATCAAAAGTATCGGGCGATGGGGGAGGGAGAGAGGGCGGCGGGAGGAGGGTGGAACCCTGGACCGGAGATAGGGAGAGAGAGAGGGCGGCGGGAGGAGGGTGGAAGCTTGGGTCGCTGGCAGGAACGCCCACCGGAGATGGGGGAGGGAGAGAGGGCGGCAGGTTTTTGCGAAAGGAGGGGAGAGACAGATCGTGGAATGAGAGGGGGAGTGGGTACATTTAGGGTTTTTAATTTATTATAATATTATTAAATATTATGTGTTTTGGGGTACAAATAGCCATTTAAGGGATACCAATATTAATTCCCTTAAAATAATGTTGGAATTAAAGTAAAATAAGAAGAAATAATGATTATACTCTTAAGATTTTGTCAATTAAAGGTGATAATCTATATATGCTATAAAAATTTAAAAAAATATGTTGCTATGGTTCTTTATTTGAATTATAGAAATAATTTCAGCGTTAATACTCTGCGTTAAATATATAAATATAATAACTACTCTAGTTTTGTAACATATACTAAGGATATTCTATCACATTATTATTATTTTGTTTTTTGTTTTGAAAAGCAGCTCAATTGCTCAAAGTTGTTTGGAGTTTTTAATGGCTTCTTCTACTTACGTTCTTGAGCAAAAGCACTTTATAGATAAAGTGCTTTTATAAAGCACTTTTCTATTAAATAAAAGAGGTTACCTCAATTTAAAATGCTTATGTATATTAAGCGAATCTAGTAGATTGAATTATCTTCATATTACTTTAACATAATTATAAATTTTCATTGATCAAAAATATTATTTTTATATTATAAATAAAAATAAATTTATTCTATAAACTAATTTTTTTTTAATTTTATCTTTATTATGAATGAAAGTAATTTTATAGTATAATTATTAACATTTATTTTTTTGCTAGGGGTAGAAATAAATAAATATTGACATGATTAATTTAATTGAAATAATAATTTTCATCAAAAATAATTATTAATTTTATGTTCGTGTATAGCAAAAAAGTATCACATGACAGCATCATCGAGAACTGCTTTCCATATCAATTTTTAATACTCTTGGGTTATATTAAATCTATGTTTTATCTTAAAAATAAATAAATAAAATAGAAATTAAGCACAAAAGCATCATAAAAGTATACTATATAAAAAGAAATAAATTGAGTTAATTATACTAAATCTATGTTTTATCTTATAATTAAAATGTTTCGACTAATTGGTAATTGTATTTTGCGGATGTTTAGGAATAAAGTCATCAAAAATATTAATTACACATTTTAGACAAATTTTCTATTTCTTAAAACAGGGCTATTAATTGGCAATTATTAGACGCAACACGAGATATTATTGAGCTCCAACCATCTTGATATGCACCCGTAAAAACGATACGGGATGCGGTTCCGTATAATGTATCCAGAAGGGTACCGCCGAGCTCGCAGACGCTCGCCGCGCCAAAATGGCACGACACTCGCCGCGCCAACGAAACGCGGCACTCGGCGCGCCAAAACGACTCAGCACGCGCCGCGCCAAAACGGCGCGGCACCCGCCGCGGTAGAACGGTGCTATGCCGGAAGGGTGCGGCACTCGCCGCACCAAAAAAGTGTGGCAAACGCCGCACCAAGGGGGCGCGGCAATACCGCACCCCCGGCGCCAATTAGGAGGAGGTGCGGCATTGCCGCACCCCCAAACTTCCAGCAGGGGGTGCGGCACTGCCACACCCCCAAACTTCCAGCAGGGGGTGCGGCACTGCCGCACCCCCAAACTTCCAGCAGGGGGGTGCGGCACTACCGCACCCCCCCCAAATACTTTAGGGAGTGCGGCATTGCCGCACCCCCCAAAGGCCCAACACCCCCCCAGCGCCAAGGGGGGCGCTGACCAAGTCAGCGCCCCATTTGGGGGCTGACGCACCCCCCCCCCCCCCCCAGCGCCAAGGGGGGCGCTGACCAAGTCAGCGCCCCATTTGGGGGCTGACTTGGTCAGCCCCCCCCCCCCCCCCCCCCCCCCCCCCCCCCCCCTCACGTAGCACTCCCCAATTGGGGAGTGCAAAGCACTCCCCAATTGGGGAGTTTTTCCTTAGCCGCACTCCCCAATTGGGGAGTGCAAACTCGCAACCGCGCTCAATTGGGGAGTGCAATTTGCACTCCCCAATTACGGAGTTCCCTCCCGCGCAGCAAGAGGCGCCGGACGAACGCTAGACGCCCCCGCAATCGGATCCTGATCACCATGAACGGTACGCCCTCACGCCCGCGACGCGATCACCTCCTAAGTTCACATCCACGACACGCTCGGAACGCCTCTAAGCGCGTTCAAAGCACTTTCGTGTTCGTTGCGCGCTCAGAACGCCTCCGCGCTCACGCGCGCTCAGAACGCCTCCGCGCTCACGCGCGCTCAGAACGCCTCCAGGCGCGTTCAAAGCGCTTCCATGTTCGTTGCGCGCTCAGAACGCTTCTGAGCGCGCTCAGAGCATGCTCACTCTTCCGACTCGACTCGCTCACTTTTTGTCTTTCCGGCTTCTCACTTTTTGTCTTCCCGGCTTCTCACTTTTTGTCTTTCAGGCTTCTCACTTTTCAGGAACGGTCAGTCGCCTTTTTCGCCTCCAACGGAACTGCCCGAACTGCCCGAGCTGCTCGAGGGACAAGGTGGTCATTTACGAAAAATGGCGATCCGAGGGTCCTGAACTGGAGAATATGATTCGTCCACCGGGCATTTATGGAAACTACCAACGACAAAATTACCGGGTCGCCCCCGGCCAAAGCTATAAAAGGAGCCCCAAGGCTTCATTTGAAAGGACCTTGACTTCTGGACCCGGGAGAGCTTCTTGCAGACTTTTGCGGAATTCTCCTTCGGCGCTTGAAGATCTCCTTCGTGGACTTGAAGATCTTCATCATCCCGAAAGGCGACTAGCCTTCTCACTTTCAAAAGGCGACCAGCATTCTCAGAAGGAAAAGGCGACTAGCCTTCTCACTTCCGAAAGGCGACTAGCATTCTCAGAAGAGAAAAAGACTTAGTTTTTCCGAGAGGTGGCCTGTCACCCTCGGAGTTCTCTCTCTCTCTCAGTATTGTAACGAGCAGCGACCTGTCACGCTCAAGTTTCTAGTTTCCAAATTGTAACCCCCAGAAGATAGTGAAGTTTGGTCGGCACAGCTCCGGCCGCGTGGTTTTTTACCCTTTCCGGGTTTTCCACGTTAAAAAGTCCCTGTGTACTCGGCAAATCTCTAATTGACTGTTTGCGCGCTTAGTTCGCTCACGAGCTAAGGTGGTTCAAGTGAACCGGTCTACCAAGAGCCCTAAGCGTTCCACAACAGTTTGGCGCCGTCTGTGGGAAACTTTCCCGAAAAACTCTTTGAGAGCCAACTGCTATGGCAAGAAAGAGTGCTCGCACTACTGAAGGATCGATGCCGGAAGGACGCGTCGACCCAGCTCCCTCCCACTCACTTATCAATGCACCTCCCGCGGAGGAGGCGCTGCCTGCACCTGCAGCAGGTTTGGAGGTGCGCATGCAGCAGATCGAAGAACATCAAGCTGAGATGTTGGCCCTCGTGAGGAATCTTGGGGCTCCTCAAGTTCCGATCCAACCGCCAGCTTTGAACGCACCGCCGCCCCCGGCTCTGAATCATGCCCCGAACGGGGAGGCTGTCCAAGAAGACGAAGCTTCAGAAGGATTCTCCAATGCGGCAAGTACCGCTCACCTTGGCCCACCAGCTGGAGGCCCAGAAGCTGACCACCACCACCACCGCGGAAGAGCTGCCCCTGAGCAAGCAGTGGAAAGAGCTACGCGAGAAGAAATACGCAACATGATAGAGGAGGAGTATGCCCAAGCAGGGCGACGCGCAGCTCTCGCCCGCCATCCCGCGCGCCACGGCTCCCCACTATCACCTCAAGTCCTGGACCATCCAATTCCAAACGGTTTCAAGCTTCCCAACATTGAAACGTTCGACGGGACGGACGACCCGCTGGAACACGTCAATCACTTCACCACCATCATGAGGATTTACAGCGCCCCCGACCAACTCCTCTGTCAAGTGTTCCCGACAACTTTGAAAGGACAAGCGCGCACTTGGTTCCACTCCCTGCGAGATGGGGCCATCAACAACTTCGCAGAAATGGCGCAGCAGTTCGTGGACCAGTTCATCGCCAATCGTAGGATTGTCCAAGATCCTTCCCATCTCTCGGGAATCCGCCAGAACGACGGAGAAACTCTGAAGGATTTTTTTCGACGCTTCACCTCTGAGGCGCGACAGATCCCGGGAGTCGACCCCGAGCTTTTGCGAGGAGTTTTCCTTGGAGGACTCCGCCCAAGTGGCTTCTACTCAGCTCTAATGAGAGAAACTGTACCAAGCTATCCTGACCTCGTTCAGCGAGTCGAGGCCCAGATAGCAGCAGATGAGGCAATTGAAGCGCACCGCCGGCAGTTCAAGGGGAGCTCGAAGAGGAAGAAAGAGGAGTCACTGCCACAGGCAGTTCCCAATAAGAACAGCAAGCATCACGACAACCCCAGCCGAGACCGAGGATCTCGCCAACGTCAGGACTACACTCCCCTGAACACTACCAGGACTAACGTACTGTACGCAATCAAAGACAACCAGACGCTCCGCAAGCCCAGACCCCTCGCTAAAAACTCAGGGGACCAGACAAAATATTGTGAGTTCCATCGTGGACAAGGACATGACACGGAAAATTGCTCCAAGCTTAAGGATGAAATCGAGCAACTCGTCAAACGAGGCCTACTGGGGAAATTCCTACGAGACTAGGCGACTATTCGGCTAGCAGGAGATCAGCTAGCGGCCCGCTAGGAAGGACCGGGAGCAACCCTTAAGGCAGTCATCCCAGGAGAAAGCTTCATACCCATCAGCGGGGCTCTACCAGCGCCGCTGAAATATTCTGTCAACTCTGTTTCTATCAACTTTGAAAACTTTGTGCAAATTTCCACTACTAATCGTTTTTAAAGTTAATCATTGCACACATGTCATATTTTGTGTCATCGAAACTACGTAAAGACGTCCACTCGCTAATGAACAGCACCTGCCTCCGGGCAGTGCGCTAATGAACAGCACCTGCCTCCGGGCAGTGCGCTAATGAACAGCACCTGCCTCCGGGCAGTGCGCTAATGAACAGCACCTGCCTCCGGGCAGTGCGCTAATGAACAGCACCTGCCTCCGGGCAGTGCGCTAATGAACAGCACCTGCCTCCGGGCAGTGCCCTAATGAACAGCACCTGCCTCCGGGCAGTGCGCTAATGAACAGCACCTGCCTCCGGGAAGTGCGCTAATGAACAGCACCTGCCTCCGGGCAGTGCGCTAATGAACAGCACCTGCCTCCGGGCAGTGCGCTAATGAACAGCGCCTGCCTCCGGGCAGTGCGCTAATGAACAGCGTCTGCCTCCGGGCAGTGCGCTAATGAACAGCGCCTGCCTCCGGGCAGTGCGCTAATGAACAACACATGCCTCCGAGCAGTGCGCTAATGAACAGCGCCTGCCTCCGGGCAGTGCGCTAATGAACAGCGCCTGCCTCCGGGCAGTGCGCTAATGAACAGCACATGCCTCCGGGCAGTGCGCTAATGAACAGCGCCTGCCTCCGGGCAGTGCGCTAATGAACAGCGCCTGCCTCCGGGCAGTGCGCTAATTAACGGCAACTGCCTCCGGGCAGCGCGCTCACAATAATTTCTCATTGCCGTCGATTGAAGGTTCGCCCCTCTCCACCACAGTAAGGTCCCGACGTCGTAAATGTTTGCCCCTCCTACATTCGCACACGGTTTGAATACACCCGTTATTCACCGGCCAAGCCGCGAGCCCGACTCGTGCAAAAGCCGCAAGCACGGACTTGTGCGAAATAATTCCTTATGTAAAAGCCACGAGCCCAGACTCGTGCACCTATCTTATTATAAGCCACGAGCCCAGGCTCGTACACCTATCTTTTTATAAAAAAGCCGCGAGCACAGACTCGCGCAAACTAATTTTCTATTATAAAAAGCCGCGAGCTCAGACTCACGCGAACTGACTTCCTATCATGTAAAAGTCGCGGGCTCAGACCCACGCAGACTCACCCGTTATCTTGTGAAAAAAGCCACCGAGCTACACAGGCTTCAACGCTGAACAGCAAGCTCGTTACAATCTCCAGCACAAAATGCTGGGCGGCAAGCTCGCGACCCAGCAAGACGAGATAAAAGTTTCTGCCACAGCTAGAGCCGAGCAACGACTTCTGGAACATCGCACAAAGTTGACAGTGATCCAAATTGCCGCGAAGGAAAATCAAAAACCTCCGAACTCCTCCGCGTAGCGATTCGGACTCCGAAGGTTTGGGGGGCTTATGATATGCACCCGTAAAAACGATACGGGATGCGGTTCCGTATCATATATCCAGAAGGGTACCGCCGAGCGCGCAGGCGCTCGCCGCGCCAACGGAACGCGGCACTTGAACTGGTTAGTCTCACTTTTTGTCTTCCCGGCTTCTCACTTTTTGTCTTTCAGGCTTCTCACTTTTCAGGAACGGTCAGTCGCCTTTTTCGCCTCCAACGGAACTGCCCGAGCTGCCCGAGGGGCAAGGTGGTCATTTACGAAAAAATGGCGATCTGAGGGCCCCGAACCGGAGAATATGATTCGTCCACCGGGCATTTATGGAAACTACCAACGACAAAATTACCGGGTCGCCCCCGGCCAAAGCTATAAAAGGAGCCCCAAGGCTTCATTTGAAAGGACCTTGACTTCTGGACCCGAGAGAGCTCCTTGCAGACTTTTGCGGAATTCTCCTTCGGCGCTTGAAGATCTCCTTCGTGGACTTGAAGATCTTCATCATCCCGAAAGGCGACTAGCCTTCTCACTTTCAAAAGGCGACCAGCATTCTCAGAAGGAAAAGACAACTAGCCTTCTCACTTTCGAAAGGCGACTAGCATTCTCAGAAGGGAAAAAGACTTAGTTTTTCCGAGAGGTGTCCTGTCACCCTCGGAGTTCTCTCTCTCTCTCTCAGTATTGTAACGAGCAGCGGCCTGTCGCGCTCAAGTTCTAGTTTCCAAATTGTAACCCCCAGAAGATAGTGAAGTTTGGTCGGCACAGCTCCGACCGCGTGGTTTTTTACCCTTTCCGGGTTTTCCACGTTAAAAAGTCTCTGTGTACTCGGCAAATCACTAATTGACTGTTTGCGCGCTTAGTTCGTGTTGAGGCTCCGCTCAAGATAGTCCACAATACCTCATCAACATGTGGAATGGGTATTTATAGTATCTCCAGCGTAGAGCCTAACCCTAGTGACACGTAACCCGTTGGGTCGTTCCGAGTCGGTCCTGACACGCGTGAACATATTATTATAAATAGAACTAACAATCTCCTCCTATGTCCGCGGTATACCGACGTTGGAAAAGGGGTTGGTGTGTGTAATGTTCAACCAGTTCGACTCATTACACAACCGTGTCCGTAAGTACCTGTTATAATATATTGGACTGAAAGAAAACAGTAGTATGTATGCACGCATAAGTATAAAGCATAAACCAAGCAGCATCACATCAGAATCCAAGTACAGTCAAAGAGATAGGTACCAGAAGACCTAATGTCTCATGACTAACAAGGAGTAGGAAATAGTCCAAACAAAACAGGTAAAGAGAGCTAAACAGTGTTCTAAGTCAGAGAAAGAAAGCCAAACAGATACTCTAGAAACCATCATCCAGCAGATCATCCTTTTCAGGATCCCAGTCTGCATGTGTTCCTCCTGCATCAGCATTTTCTGTAATTTCCAACTGAGAACTTCATTTATAATGAATTCAACAATGAAAAATATACATGTATCTAGTTCTGTATATAAGAACGTAGTACTTTAATTATGCTCAGAGGATATAGGTAGAGTATTTCAGGTTTAACCGCAGAATCTAATAACTGTTTCCAAACGAAACGATTTCAGACTTCTGGACAACACAGCTATATTTGTGTTCCTATGTGTGATATTCTGGTTACTGTTCTTCTAGGGTTAATTGGAACTCATCAAATGTGGAATGGAACCAATTAATAGGAGAAGGTCCAAAATAAGTCAGATCGTGTTATCAAATGTGGAATAACACTCTCCTCCAAGTTAAGAAAGATGATTCTGGATGAGGTTGTTGTCATCAAATGTGGAATGAAACAACCAACCAGAGGTTCGTACTCAGCGACCAAAATACCAACGGAGCACAATATGCTAAATTTGACAAAGGAATCAAAACATTCGGACTTAGGCTGGTTTCAAACCGCTTTGAGTCCCATTTCCCCCACTGTTTTGATTGAACGGTCTCGGGGCATTCCTTTTGTCAGTGGATCAACTAGATTATCCTTCGATCGCACGTCGACCAAAGTAATAACGCCTTGTTCTTTAAGATAATTCAATAGGGCGTGCCTCAGTCGTACATGTCGTCTCTTAGTGTTAAAGAAGACATTCTTTACAACTTGGACTGCTGCCTGATTATCACAGAACAGGCTTAGAGAATTGATTTGAACTTTAGACAAGGGAATGTCTAAGATCAAATTCCTGATCCAGTCTGCCTCGTCACCAGCTGAAGCTAAGGCAAATAACTCGGCTTCCATGGACGACAAAGCTATGCATGTCTGTCTCTTGGACTTCCAAGTAACTGCAGCGCCACCCAATGTGAATATAAATCCACTTGTGGACTTGCTGTTTGAAACTTCTGAACACCAGGAGGCATCAGAGTACCCTTCCAAAGTAGGAGGGTGACCAGTGTAGCACAGAGCGTGGTCTTTAGTACCTTTGAGATACTTCATCAGCCTATCTAGGGCATCCCAATGCTCTTTGCCTGGACTACTGGTAAAGCGACTTAGCATGCTTACGGAGAAAGCAATGTCAGGTCTAGTGCAGCTTGTGGCGTACATGAGACTTCCAATGATCTTTGAGTACTTGACTTGGTCAACGCTTGTTCCTTCATTCGGACTCAGCTTGACATTCGGATCAGTGGGTGTTTCAACAGGCCTACAATCTTTATAACCCCAGGTATTAAGAATCTGCTCTATGTAGTGAGCTTGACTCAGAGTGACACATCCCTTGTCAACTCTTACTTTCATACCTAGTAGGGTATCGACGGGACCAAGGTCCTTCATATCAAACGCTTTGGCGAGAGCGGACTTAATATCCCTCACGACAGCTAGGTCTGACCCCAGGATCAACATGTCATCCACATAAAGGCATATGATGACAGTTTGGTTCGACATTGAGCGGTAATAGAGACACTTATCTGAAAGACTGGACTGAAATCCAAAGCTCTTTACCACTTCGTCAAACTTCATGTGCCACATCTTAGTTGCTTGTTTAAGCCCATAAATGGATTTATCGAGTTTGCACACTTTGTCCTTTAGATCTGCATGGACATAACCTTCGGGTTGTGCCATGTAGATCTCTTCATTTAGCTCTCCATTCAAAAAGGCCGTTTTCACGTCCATCTGATGGGCGATGAAATTCTCGATAGAGGCTAAGGCTAGAAGAATTCTAATGGTGGATAGGTGACACACAAGTGAATATACATCAAAATAGTCGATTCCCCCTTGTTGTTTATAACCCTTAGCTACTAGACGTGCTTTGTATCTGGCTATAGACCCATCGCTATGTAGTTTCTTCTTCAGTACCCACTTGCATCCCAGGACTTTAGCTCCTTTCGGTAGGTCCACTAGATGCCAGGTATTGTTTTGTAGCAGTGAGTTCATCTCATCGTCGATAGCTTCTGCCCACATTAACGCATCTCTCGATCTCATCGCTTCCTGATAGGAAAATGGATCATCCTCTAAGTGGTAGGTGACGAAGTTCTCACCAAAATTCTTAGGGATTCTATCTCTTGTAGATACTCTAAGAGGAATAGGTTCGACCTCTAGAGGTTGGGGAGCAGTGCCAGAGGGGTCAGCTTCGGGTTCTACCGTAGACTCTGAGATCATGTCAGTAGATCCAGGAACGGTCAGGCCATGATCTTTGATAAATTTATGCTCAAAGAAAATAGCATCTCTAGACTCTATCACTGAATTAGTGGATAGATCCAGAAATCGGTCAGCTGCACTGTCTTCTGCACTGCCTAGATAGACGCAGGTTGTCGTTCTAGGTCCCACCTTAGGTCTTTTAAGGTCTTGTATACGCACATAGGCGATACAGCCCCAAGTCTTAAGAGTGTCATATCTACAAGGATGACCGTGCCACAACTCATAAGGAGTAGAACTGAGCTTTGAGTGAGGCACTCTATTCAAAATGTGATTTGCAGTAAGGACTGCTTCCCCCCAGAAGGAATTGGGCATGCCAGCAGTCAGGAGCATAGAATTTAACATCTCTGTCAACGTTCTATTCTTACTGTACAACCCTCATATTTCCCGAGTCGGTGTGACCCGACCCGGATGAGACCAAGACAGTGACGGTAGCCGAGACGGTCGAGACCGGTTAAGGCAAAAAGAGCCAGGGGGAAGCGGAGGGAGCACCCGCTCCCCCCACTCCTTTCGGGCGAGTGGGAGGGGCGCTCCCACTCGCCGGCCCCCTTGGGCGAGTGGGAGGAGCCCTCCCACTCGCCGGCCCCCTTGGGCGAGTGGGAGGAGCCCTCCCACTCGCCGGGCGAGTGGGAGAGGCCCTCCCACTCGCCGGCCCCCTTGGGCGAGTGGGAGGAGCCCTCCCACTCGCCGACCCCCTTGGGCGAGTGGGAGGAGCCCTCCCACTCGCCGGGCGAGTGGGAGAGGCCCTCCCACTCGCCGGCCACCTTGGGCGAGTGGGAGGAGCCCTCCCACTCGCCGGCCCCCTTTGGGGGGCGAGTGGGAGAGGCTCTCCCTCTCGCCGCCTCCTTTGGGCGAGTGGGGGAGACCCTCCCACTCGCCCGACATCCTTAGGGGAGGCAAGCAGGACCTCCCGTGAGGGGGGAAGTGGGCACCTCGAACCCCACTCGCCCCTCCTCCTGCGTTGACTGTTCATGGTCATGGTCGGACTACGGATAACAGAATTTTGGCTATTCGCAGTCCAATTTTGGCTATTTGCAGTCCATTTTTGGGAAAGTCTATAAATAGACCCCCATGGGCACCTTGGGAAGGGTTGGTTCTGACCCCCTCTCTCGCGTGTGAGCAAGCACTATCCCTCCCCTCCCCTTGACGTTGAAGGTGGTCGGTGAGGTGTTCCTTAGTGCCCTCCAAGGTGCCCAGGCTCAGCATTGGCTTGGGAGGGGAAGCGCTCTAAGATCTTCCGGGTACGTGGTGGGACCTCCGCGCTGCAGCTTAAGGGGTCCATTTGTGGATTCAAGTATTCATCAAGTCCGAGTCTCCTAGTTCCTAGCAACCGGTCACGGGTCGAGGCTCAGGTCAAGTAAGGGTTAGTCGCAACCCCCTTTCGAACGCTGAAATCGGGAAACTGGTTTCAACATTCTGGTGCGGTGAGCGTGGAAGTGACTAATTCGGAAAGCCCTGAGCCGAGTCTCATGGCGGGAAGCAAGGAATCGGGGAGGTCGCCTCCCCCCGGCATGTTGCGGCCATTGACGGGGGATGAGGGGGCAGATGAGGCAGATCATGTGTTGGGCGACCTGACCAAGTTAGAGGTGGCAGAGGAAGTGACTGAGAAAGGAGTCATTAGCGGCAGTGGAAGGCCGGAGAAGGTGCGAATTAGCGGGAGGATGAGCGGACCAGATCAAGAGAAGATCCGAAGATGTGTCCAGCAGAACATAGACATCTTCGCATGGAGCGCTGCGGAGATGCCAGGTATTGACGCGGACGTGGCATGTCATCGCCTCAACCTCGACCCGAACGTCCGCCCCATTCGCCAAAAGAAGAGGAAGGTGTCGCCCACCCTCGCCGGGCCTATCAGAGAGGAAGTGGGGAAGCTGCTCGAGGCCGGATTCGTGGAAGAAATCCAATACCCAGGGTGGGTTTCAAATGTAGTAATGGTGAAGAAGGGGGATGGGAGGTGGAGAATGTGTGTGGACTTCACTATGTTGAACAAAGCATGCCCCAAAGACTGCTACCCGTTGCCCCGGATCGATGCGTTGGTAGATTCAGCGGTCGGATTCCCTGTGATGAGTTTCTTGGACGCGTTCTCTGGCTACCATCAAATTCGAATGCACTCGCCCGACGTCAAGGACGTCTCGTTCATCACGGACGATGGGTGTTATTGTTACAAGATGATGCCGTTTGGGTTGAGGAATGCGGGGGCGACCTATCAAAGGATGATGGATCGGGTCTTCAGAGAGCAGAAGGGGCGCAACTTAGAGGTCTACGTGGATGACTTGATGGTTAAAAGCAGGGATGTGGAGTCCCACCTGCAAGACCTAGTGGAGACCTTCGCTACCCTTCGGAGGTTCAAGATGAGGCTGAACCCTTCCAAATGTGTTTTTGGAGCAAGTCGAGGAAAGTTCTTGGGCCATCTACTCACCCCGGAGGGGGTCGAACCCAATCCAGACAAGGTAAAGGCCATTTTGGAGTTGGAATCGCCGAAGAACGCGAAAGAAATTCAGAGGCTGACTGGGAAGTTAGCAGGGCTGAGTCGGTTCCTCTCCAGGGCGGGAGAGAAGTGTTCTCCTTTCTTCAAGGCCCTGCGCCAGGGTCAAAAATTCGAATGGACGCCGGAGTGTGAGAAAGCTTTTCAGGCCTTGAAGGAACAACTAACGCGAGCCCCCTTGCTCCAGGGGCCAAGGGAAGGAGAAGACCTCTTTCTCTACCTAGGAGTAGGAGTCGAGGCAGTGAGTTCGGTTCTGGTCCGGGAGGAGGGGAAGAAGCAGCTGCCGATCTACTATGTTAGCAGAGTCCTGAAGAAGGCGGAGCTGAGGTACCCTGTCCTGGAAAAGCTAGCATTTGCTTTGATCATCTCGGCCCGGAAACTCCGCCCATATTTTCAGGCTCACTCGATCAGGGTGGTGACCGACCATCCCCTTCGCAACATTATGGAGGGAGTAGAGCATTCGGGCAGGTTGGCGAAGTGGTCGGTGGAGCTCAGCGAGTTTGATATCAGCTTCATCCCCCGGTTGTCGATGAAAGCACAAGCGGTAGCAGACTTCCTGGCAGAGTACGTCAAAGAAGTGGACGGACCAGAGCCCGCCGGGTTGGTGGCATGGGATCTGTTCGCGGATGGAGCATCGGGAAAAAGTTCCCTCGGCGGAGGGGTGATCCTGGTCAGCCCACATGGGACCAGGATCGAGCAAGCGATCCACATTCGGTTCCCTGTGACCAACAACCAGGCCGAGTATGAGGCAGTGGTGGCAGGGCTGCGTCTGGCAAAGGAACTGGAGATCCGGGACGTGAAGGTTTTCACAGACTCAATGGTGGTGGCCTCCCAGGTTCGAGGGGAGTTCGAAGCAAAGGAGCCAACCCTCCAGAGGTATCTGGCGAAGGTTAGGGACCTCGTCGGATGGTTCCACACCTTCTCCATTCAACACATTCCAAGAGAGGAGAACGCCCGAGCGGACCAGTTGGCGAAGCACGGTCCTCGCGCAGGAGGAACGGTGACCGAGCTGTTCCGCCCATCCATCGAGGAAGGCGAGTTGATGGAGATTGATCGGAGAACCTCGTGGATAGACCCGATCCTCACCTTCCTGGCCTCGGGCAAGTTCCCGGAAGGAGACCTAGATAAGAGGCGGTTCAGGTACAAGTCAGCATACTACGTGATGCGCGAGGGAAGCCTGTACAGAAAAACCTTGGCTGGGCTCCTAGCAAGGTGCGTGACTGAAGATGAAGTTCCAAGGGTCTTGGAGGAAATCCACTCCGGAGAATGCGGGAGCCATTCGGGAAGTCAGACCCTAGAAAAGAGGGTGCTAAGGCAAGGGTACTTCTGGCCGACTCTGCGGAAGGATGCCATGGAATTTGCAAAAAAGTGTCAGAAGTGTCAACTCTTCGCGCCGCTCCAACTTCAACCCGCGCAGAGGCTCAGGACGATCACTGCGCCCTGGCCCTTCGCCATCTGGGGGATGGACTTGGTCGGCCCATTCCCTCAGGCTAGCGGTCAGAGGAGATTCTTGCTGGTTATGATTGACTATTTCTCCAAGTGGGTGGAGGTTAAGGCCTTGGCGAAGACGACCTCGCAGGTGATAAAGAATTTCATCTGGGGAGAAATAATCTGCAGACACGGACTCCCCCTTGCCATTGTAACGGACAACGGACCACAATTCGCTAGCGATGAACTCATCACTTTCTGCGGTCAAGTGGGCATCGACCTACGCTTCGCCTCTATCCACCATCCTCGAAGCAACGGGCAGGTGGAGGCCGCCAACAAGGTCATCGTCAACTTGCTGAAGAAGAAGGTAGAGAACCTGAAAGGGAACTGGGTGGAGCAACTTCCCTCGGTCTTATGGGCCTTGAGAACGACTCCCAACACGGCAACGGGCGAAACGCCATTCAAACTTTCCCACGGGTCAGAAGCCGTGCTCCCAGTGGAGTTCGAGGTCAGGTCCCCCCGGGTCGTAGCTGCCGAGGAAGGGGACGAGGACTGGAGAATAGGCAACGAAGAGGAGCAACGACTCTCGCTGGATATGGTTGAGGAGCTCCGGCACCTCGCCACGGTTCGGCAAGAGGAAGTGAAGCGTCGGATGGCCAGGTACTTCGATAAAAACATTAGAATCAAACAATTCATCCCAGGAGATCTAGTCCTCAAAAAGGTCGACGCTGCGGGAAGGTCAGCGAGCGTGGGAAAGCTCCAGCCCAATTGGGAGGGGCCCTATGTGATCTTGGAGGCCCTCAGGTCCGGGGGGTATCGCCTCCAGAATGTTGAGGGAATACCCCTTGGTAATACTTGGAGTGGCGACGATCTTAAACGTTTTTATCCTTAATGAATATATTGATTGTCTCTTTGGTCATACCTCTTACTCTAGCTTAAAATAGTTACTCCGGCCGATGGGAGCACAGGTTGGTAAGGTTCCACGAAGAGAAATTGCATCGCGAAAGCATCGAGCACTTCCGCCTCCAATCGGTAAGAGGACTGGGAAGGCGTTGAGTTCCTCCACCTCCAGGTAGGCTAAGCCCCTAGGACGTGGATGGGTACTTCCACCTCCAGTCAGGTTGGGAAGGCGTTGAGTTCCTCTGCCCCCAGGTGAAGGTAAGCACCTAGGGCGCGGACGGGTACTTCCGCCTCCAATCGGTAAGGGGACTGGGAAGGCGTTGAGTTCCTCCACCTCCAGGTGCGCTAAGCACCAAGGACATGGACGGGTACTTCCGCCTCCAGTCGGGCTGGGAAGGCGTTGAGTTCCTCTACCTCCAGGTAGGCTAGGCCCCTAGGACGTGGATGGGTACTTCCGCCTCCAATTGGATTGGGAAGGCGTTGAGTTCCTCTGCATCCAGGTGAGCTAAGCCCCTAGGACGTGGATGGGTACTTCCACCTCCAGTCAGGTTGGGAAGGCGTTGAGTTCCTCTGCCTCCAGGTGAAGGTAAGCATCTAGGACGCGGACGGGTACTTCCGCCTCCAATCGGCAGTATCCCCGACTAGAGACCATTCTCCGGGCTCAGTCATGCCGGCAGATGGGAGGCTCATCGGGTCGACTCGCTACTTGGTAGCTGGACTGGGAAGGCGTTGAGTTCCTCTACCTCCAGGTAGGCTAGGCCCCTAGGACGTGGATGGGTACTTCCGCCTCCAATTGGATTGGGAAGGCGTTGAGTTCCTCTGCATCCAGGTGAGCTAAGCCCCTAGGACGTGGATGGGTACTTCCACCTCCAGTCAGGTTGGGAAGGCGTTGAGTTCCTCTGCCTCCAGGTGAAGGTAAGCACCTAGGACGCGGACGGGTACTTCCGCCTCCAGTCGGTAAGATCCCTGACTATAGACCATTCTCCAGGCCCAGTCATGCCGACGGATGGGAGGTTCATCAGGTTGACTCGCGGAAGGTGAGATTTCAAGAAGGACGATCGGTTCGGTAAGATGGTTGAATCCCTCCGCCCCTTAGTGAAGGTAAGCACCTGGGATGTAAACTGGTCCTCCGCCCCCGGTAGTTCGAGAAAGTGTTGATTTCCCTCCCCCTCCAAGTGAGCTCGACTCCCTGGTAGGTGTGGAGTTTCCTCCCCCTCCAGGTGAGCTCGGCTCCCTGGTAGGTGTGAAGCCCCCTCCCCTTCCAGGTGAGCTAAGCTCCCTGGTAGGTGTGGATTTCCCACCTTCCACCTCAGTCCGAATTCAGCTCGACTAGAGGTGTTGAGTTTCCCTCCACTTTCGGTCGAGCTTAGTCCGACCTCAGGTGTTGAGCTTTCTCCACCTCCTGTTGAGCTCGGCTCACCGGAGGGGTGTTTAGTGGAGAAAGGTTCCTTCCACCTCGGGTCGAGTTCAGCTCGACTAGAGATGTCGAGTCTCCCTCCACCTTCGGTCGAGCTTAGTCCGACCTCAGGTGTTGAGCTTTCTCCACCTCCTGTTGAGCTCGGCTCACCGGAGGGGTGTTTAGTGGAGAAAGGTTCCTTCCACCTCGGGTCGAGTTCAGCTCGACTAGAGATGTCGAGTCTCCCTCCACCTTCGGTCGAGCTTAGTCCGACCTCAGGTGTTGAGCTTTCTCCACCTCCTGTTGAGCTCGGCTCACCGGAGGGGTGTTTAGTGGAGAAAGGTTCCTTCCACCTCGGGTCGAGTTCAGCTCGACTAGAGATGTCGAGTCTCCCTCCACCTTCGGTCGAGCTTAGTCCGACCTCAGGTGTTGAGCTTTCTCCACCTCCTGTTGAGCTCGGCTCACCGGAGGGGTGTTTAGTGGAGAAAGGTTCCTTCCACCTCGGGTCGAGTTCAGCTCGACTAGAGATGTCGAGTCTCCCTCCACCTTCGGTCGAGCTTAGTCCGACCTCAGGTGTTGAGCTTTCTCCACCTCCTGTTGAGCTCGGCTCGCCGGAGGGGTGTTTAGTGGAGAAAGGTTCCTTCCACCTCGGGTCGAGTTCAGCTCGACTAGAGATGTCGAGTCTCCCTCCACCTTCGGTCGAGCTTAGTCCGACCTCAGGTGTTGAGCTTTCTCCACCTCCTGTTGAGCTCGGCTCGCCGGAGGGGCGTTCAGTGGAGAAAGGTTCCTTCCACCTCGGGTCGAGTTCAGCTCGACTAGAGATGTCGAGTCTCCCTCCACCTTCGGTCGAGCTTAGTCCGACCTCAGGTGTTGAGCTTTCTCCACCTCCTGTTGAGCTCGGCTCACCGGAGGGGTGTTTAGTGGAGAAAGGTTCCTTCCACCTCGGGTCGAGTTCAGCTCGACTAGAGATGTCGAGTCTCCCTCCACCTTCGGTCGAGCTTAGTCCGACCTCAGGTGTTGAGCTTTCTCCACCTCCTGTTGAGCTCGGCTCGCCGGAGGGGTGTTTAGTGGAGAAAGGTTCGTTCCCCACCTCGGGTCGAGTTCAGCTCGACTTGAGGTGTTGAGTTTCCCTCTACCTTCGGTCGGGTTTAGCTCGACCTAAGGTGTCGAGTGTTCTCCACCCCCAGTTGAGCTCGGTTCAAAGGAGGGGTGTGCATAGGAGAAGGGTTTTCCCCTTCGTCTCAAAATAATTTCAGCTGAAAAGCTTGGCAGAGGTTCCCCGATAACGGATCCTTTCGTGGATTTCCCTAAGGTCCCACCCACTCGTCAAATAGGTGGGTTGGACTTTCCTTCCGAGCTTGGGGCAAGCTCGCAAGGAGCGGGGATTGTGTACAACCCTCATATTTCCCGAGTCGGTGTGACCCGACCCGGATGAGACCAAGACAGTGACGGTAGCCGAGACGGTCGAGACCGGTTAAGGCAAAAAGAGCCAGGGGGAAGCGGAGGGAGCACCCGCTCCCCCCACTCCTTTCGGGCGAGTGGGAGGGGCGCTCCCACTCGCCGGCCCCCTTGGGCGAGTGGGAGGAGCCCTCCCACTCGCCGGCCCCCTTGGGCGAGTGGGAGGAGCCCTCCCACTCGCCGGGCGAGTGGGAGAGGCCCTCCCACTCGCCGGCCCCCTTGGGCGAGTGGGAGGAGCCCTCCCACTCGCCGACCCCCTTGGGCGAGTGGGAGGAGCCCTCCCACTCGCCGGGCGAGTGGGAGAGGCCCTCCCACTCGCCGGCCACCTTGGGCGAGTGGGAGGAGCCCTCCCACTCGCCGGCCCCCTTTGGGGGGCGAGTGGGAGAGGCTCTCCCTCTCGCCGCCTCCTTTGGGCGAGTGGGGGAGACCCTCCCACTCGCCCGACATCCTTAGGGGAGGCAAGCAGGACCTCCCGTGAGGGGGGGAGTGGGCACCTCGAACCCCACTCGCCCCTCCTCCTGCGTTGACTGTTCATGGTCATGGTCGGACTACGGATAACAGAATTTTGGCTATTCGCAGTCCAATTTTGGCTATTTGCAGTCCATTTTTGGGAAAGTCTATAAATAGACCCCCATGGGCACCTTGGGAAGGGTTGGTTCTGACCCCCTCTCTCGCGTGTGAGCAAGCACTATCCCTCCCCTCCCCTTGACGTTAAAGGTGGTCGGTGAGGTGTTCCTTAGTGCCCTCCAAGGTGCCCAGGCTCAGCATT
The DNA here is from genome assembly GCA_033032865.1 of Dactylorhiza incarnata. Lineage (NCBI taxonomy): Eukaryota > Viridiplantae > Streptophyta > Magnoliopsida > Asparagales > Orchidaceae > Dactylorhiza > Dactylorhiza incarnata. The sequence goes on along the minus strand of JAWHQI010000309.1, from coordinate 1,745,460 downwards.
GGCTTGGGAGGGGAAGCGCTCTAAGATCTTCCGGGTACGTGGTGGGACCTCCGCGCTGCAGCTTAAGGGGTCCATTTGTGGATTCAAGTATTCATCAAGTCCGAGTCTCCTAGTTCCTAGCAACCGGTCACGGGTCGAGGCTCAGGTCAAGTAAGGGTTAGTCGCAACCCCCTTTCGAACGCTGAAATCGGGAAACTGGTTTCAACATTCTGGTGCGGTGAGCGTGGAAGTGACTAATTCGGAAAGCCCTGAGCCGAGTCTCATGGCGGGAAGCAAGGAATCGGGGAGGTCGCCTCCCCCCGGCATGTTGCGGCCATTGACGGGGGATGAGGGGGCAGATGAGGCAGATCATGTGTTGGGCGACCTGACCAAGTTAGAGGTGGCAGAGGAAGTGACTGAGAAAGGAGTCATTAGCGGCAGTGGAAGGCCGGAGAAGGTGCGAATTAGCGGGAGGATGAGCGGACCAGATCAAGAGAAGATCCGAAGATGTGTCCAGCAGAACATAGACATCTTCGCATGGAGCGCTGCGGAGATGCCAGGTATTGACGCGGACGTGGCATGTCATCGCCTCAACCTCGACCCGAACGTCCGCCCCATTCGCCAAAAGAAGAGGAAGGTGTCGCCCACCCTCGCCGGGCCTATCAGAGAGGAAGTGGGGAAGCTGCTCGAGGCCGGATTCGTGGAAGAAATCCAATACCCAGGGTGGGTTTCAAATGTAGTAATGGTGAAGAAGGGGGATGGGAGGTGGAGAATGTGTGTGGACTTCACTATGTTGAACAAAGCATGCCCCAAAGACTGCTACCCGTTGCCCCGGATCGATGCGTTGGTAGATTCAGCGGTCGGATTCCCTGTGATGAGTTTCTTGGACGCGTTCTCTGGCTACCATCAAATTCGAATGCACTCGCCCGACGTCAAGGACGTCTCGTTCATCACGGACGATGGGTGTTATTGTTACAAGATGATGCCGTTTGGGTTGAGGAATGCGGGGGCGACCTATCAAAGGATGATGGATCGGGTCTTCAGAGAGCAGAAGGGGCGCAACTTAGAGGTCTACGTGGATGACTTGATGGTTAAAAGCAGGGATGTGGAGTCCCACCTGCAAGACCTAGTGGAGACCTTCGCTACCCTTCGGAGGTTCAAGATGAGGCTGAACCCTTCCAAATGTGTTTTTGGAGCAAGTCGAGGAAAGTTCTTGGGCCATCTACTCACCCCGGAGGGGGTCGAACCCAATCCAGACAAGGTAAAGGCCATTTTGGAGTTGGAATCGCCGAAGAACGCGAAAGAAATTCAGAGGCTGACTGGGAAGTTAGCAGGGCTGAGTCGGTTCCTCTCCAGGGCGGGAGAGAAGTGTTCTCCTTTCTTCAAGGCCCTGCGCCAGGGTCAAAAATTCGAATGGACGCCGGAGTGTGAGAAAGCTTTTCAGGCCTTGAAGGAACAACTAACGCGAGCCCCCTTGCTCCAGGGGCCAAGGGAAGGAGAAGACCTCTTTCTCTACCTAGGAGTAGGAGTCGAGGCAGTGAGTTCGGTTCTGGTCCGGGAGGAGGGGAAGAAGCAGCTGCCGATCTACTATGTTAGCAGAGTCCTGAAGAAGGCGGAGCTGAGGTACCCTGTCCTGGAAAAGCTAGCATTTGCTTTGATCATCTCGGCCCGGAAACTCCGCCCATATTTTCAGGCTCACTCGATCAGGGTGGTGACCGACCATCCCCTTCGCAACATTATGGAGGGAGTAGAGCATTCGGGCAGGTTGGCGAAGTGGTCGGTGGAGCTCAGCGAGTTTGATATCAGCTTCATCCCCCGGTTGTCGATGAAAGCACAAGCGGTAGCAGACTTCCTGGCAGAGTACGTCAAAGAAGTGGACGGACCAGAGCCCGCCGGGTTGGTGGCATGGGATCTGTTCGCGGATGGAGCATCGGGAAAAAGTTCCCTCGGCGGAGGGGTGATCCTGGTCAGCCCACATGGGACCAGGATCGAGCAAGCGATCCACATTCGGTTCCCTGTGACCAACAACCAGGCCGAGTATGAGGCAGTGGTGGCAGGGCTGCGTCTGGCAAAGGAACTGGAGATCCGGGACGTGAAGGTTTTCACAGACTCAATGGTGGTGGCCTCCCAGGTTCGAGGGGAGTTCGAAGCAAAGGAGCCAACCCTCCAGAGGTATCTGGCGAAGGTTAGGGACCTCGTCGGATGGTTCCACACCTTCTCCATTCAACACATTCCAAGAGAGGAGAACGCCCGAGCGGACCAGTTGGCGAAGCACGGTCCTCGCGCAGGAGGAACGGTGACCGAGCTGTTCCGCCCATCCATCGAGGAAGGCGAGTTGATGGAGATTGATCGGAGAACCTCGTGGATAGACCCGATCCTCACCTTCCTGGCCTCGGGCAAGTTCCCGGAAGGAGACCTAGATAAGAGGCGGTTCAGGTACAAGTCAGCATACTACGTGATGCGCGAGGGAAGCCTGTACAGAAAAACCTTGGCTGGGCTCCTAGCAAGGTGCGTGACTGAAGATGAAGTTCCAAGGGTCTTGGAGGAAATCCACTCCGGAGAATGCGGGAGCCATTCGGGAAGTCAGACCCTAGAAAAGAGGGTGCTAAGGCAAGGGTACTTCTGGCCGACTCTGCGGAAGGATGCCATGGAATTTGCAAAAAAGTGTCAGAAGTGTCAACTCTTCGCGCCGCTCCAACTTCAACCCGCGCAGAGGCTCAGGACGATCACTGCGCCCTGGCCCTTCGCCATCTGGGGGATGGACTTGGTCGGCCCATTCCCTCAGGCTAGCGGTCAGAGGAGATTCTTGCTGGTTATGATTGACTATTTCTCCAAGTGGGTGGAGGTTAAGGCCTTGGCGAAGACGACCTCGCAGGTGATAAAGAATTTCATCTGGGGAGAAATAATCTGCAGACACGGACTCCCCCTTGCCATTGTAACGGACAACGGACCACAATTCGCTAGCGATGAACTCATCACTTTCTGCGGTCAAGTGGGCATCGACCTACGCTTCGCCTCTATCCACCATCCTCGAAGCAACGGGCAGGTGGAGGCCGCCAACAAGGTCATCGTCAACTTGCTGAAGAAGAAGGTAGAGAACCTGAAAGGGAACTGGGTGGAGCAACTTCCCTCGGTCTTATGGGACTTGAGAACGACTCCCAACACGGCAACGGGCGAAACGCCATTCAAACTTTCCCACGGGTCAGAAGCCGTGCTCCCAGTGGAGTTCGAGGTCAGGTCCCCCCGGGTCGTAGCTGCCGAGGAAGGGGACGAGGACTGGAGAATAGGCAACGAAGAGGAGCAACGACTCTCGCTGGATATGGTTGAGGAGCTCCGGCACCTCGCCACGGTTCGGCAAGAGGAAGTGAAGCGTCGGATGGCCAGGTACTTCGATAAAAACATTAGAATCAAACAATTCATCCCAGGAGATCTAGTCCTCAAAAAGGTCGACGCTGCGGGAAGGTCAGCGAGCGTGGGAAAGCTCCAGCCCAATTGGGAGGGGCCCTATGTGATCTTGGAGGCCCTCAGGTCCGGGGGGTATCGCCTCCAGAATGTTGAGGGAATACCCCTTGGTAATACTTGGAGTGGCGACGATCTTAAACGTTTTTATCCTTAATGAATATATTGATTGTCTCTTTGGTCATACCTCTTACTCTAGCTTAAAATAGTTACTCCGGCCGATGGGAGCACAGGTTGGTAAGGTTCCACGAAGAGGAATTGCATCGCGAAAGCATCGAGCACTTCCGCCTCCAATCGGTAAGAGGACTGGGAAGGCGTTGAGTTCCTCCACCTCCAGGTAGGCTAAGCCCCTAGGACGTGGATGGGTACTTCCACCTCCAGTCAGGTTGGGAAGGCGTTGAGTTCCTCTGCCCCCAGGTGAAGGTAAGCACCTAGGGCGCGGACGGGTACTTCCGCCTCCAATCGGTAAGGGGACTGGGAAGGCGTTGAGTTCCTCCACCTCCAGGTGCGCTAAGCACCAAGGACATGGACGGGTACTTCCGCCTCCAGTCGGGCTGGGAAGGCGTTGAGTTCCTCTACCTCCAGGTAGGCTAGGCCCCTAGGACGTGGATGGGTACTTCCGCCTCCAATTGGATTGGGAAGGCGTTGAGTTCCTCTGCATCCAGGTGAGCTAAGCCCCTAGGACGTGGATGGGTACTTCCACCTCCAGTCAGGTTGGGAAGGCGTTGAGTTCCTCTGCCTCCAGGTGAAGGTAAGCATCTAGGACGCGGACGGGTACTTCCGCCTCCAATCGGCAGTATCCCCGACTAGAGACCATTCTCCGGGCTCAGTCATGCCGGCAGATGGGAGGCTCATCGGGTCGACTCGCTACTTGGTAGCTGGACTGGGAAGGCGTTGAGTTCCTCTACCTCCAGGTAGGCTAGGCCCCTAGGACGTGGATGGGTACTTCCGCCTCCAATTGGATTGGGAAGGCGTTGAGTTCCTCTGCATCCAGGTGAGCTAAGCCCCTAGGACGTGGATGGGTACTTCCACCTCCAGTCAGGTTGGGAAGGCGTTGAGTTCCTCTGCCTCCAGGTGAAGGTAAGCACCTAGGACGCGGACGGGTACTTCCGCCTCCAGTCGGTAAGATCCCTGACTATAGACCATTCTCCAGGCCCAGTCATGCCGACGGATGGGAGGTTCATCAGGTTGACTCGCGGAAGGTGAGATTTCAAGAAGGACGATCGGTTCGGTAAGATGGTTGAATCCCTCCGCCCCTTAGTGAAGGTAAGCACCTGGGATGTAAACTGGTCCTCCGCCCCCGGTAGTTCGAGAAAGTGTTGATTTCCCTCCCCCTCCAAGTGAGCTCGACTCCCTGGTAGGTGTGGAGTTTCCTCCCCCTCCAGGTGAGCTCGGCTCCCTGGTAGGTGTGAAGCCCCCTCCCCTTCCAGGTGAGCTAAGCTCCCTGGTAGGTGTGGATTTCCCACCTTCCACCTCAGTCCGAATTCAGCTCGACTAGAGGTGTTGAGTTTCCCTCCACTTTCGGTCGAGCTTAGTCCGACCTCAGGTGTTGAGCTTTCTCCACCTCCTGTTGAGCTCGGCTCACCGGAGGGGTGTTTAGTGGAGAAAGGTTCCTTCCACCTCGGGTCGAGTTCAGCTCGACTAGAGATGTCGAGTCTCCCTCCACCTTCGGTCGAGCTTAGTCCGACCTCAGGTGTTGAGCTTTCTCCACCTCCTGTTGAGCTCGGCTCACCGGAGGGGTGTTTAGTGGAGAAAGGTTCCTTCCACCTCGGGTCGAGTTCAGCTCGACTAGAGATGTCGAGTCTCCCTCCACCTTCGGTCGAGCTTAGTCCGACCTCAGGTGTTGAGCTTTCTCCACCTCCTGTTGAGCTCGGCTCACCGGAGGGGTGTTTAGTGGAGAAAGGTTCCTTCCACCTCGGGTCGAGTTCAGCTCGACTAGAGATGTCGAGTCTCCCTCCACCTTCGGTCGAGCTTAGTCCGACCTCAGGTGTTGAGCTTTCTCCACCTCCTGTTGAGCTCGGCTCACCGGAGGGGTGTTTAGTGGAGAAAGGTTCCTTCCACCTCGGGTCGAGTTCAGCTCGACTAGAGATGTCGAGTCTCCCTCCACCTTCGGTCGAGCTTAGTCCGACCTCAGGTGTTGAGCTTTCTCCACCTCCTGTTGAGCTCGGCTCGCCGGAGGGGTGTTTAGTGGAGAAAGGTTCCTTCCACCTCGGGTCGAGTTCAGCTCGACTAGAGATGTCGAGTCTCCCTCCACCTTCGGTCGAGCTTAGTCCGACCTCAGGTGTTGAGCTTTCTCCACCTCCTGTTGAGCTCGGCTCGCCGGAGGGGCGTTCAGTGGAGAAAGGTTCCTTCCACCTCGGGTCGAGTTCAGCTCGACTAGAGATGTCGAGTCTCCCTCCACCTTCGGTCGAGCTTAGTCCGACCTCAGGTGTTGAGCTTTCTCCACCTCCTGTTGAGCTCGGCTCACCGGAGGGGTGTTTAGTGGAGAAAGGTTCCTTCCACCTCGGGTCGAGTTCAGCTCGACTAGAGATGTCGAGTCTCCCTCCACCTTCGGTCGAGCTTAGTCCGACCTCAGGTGTTGAGCTTTCTCCACCTCCTGTTGAGCTCGGCTCGCCGGAGGGGTGTTTAGTGGAGAAAGGTTCGTTCCCCACCTCGGGTCGAGTTCAGCTCGACTTGAGGTGTTGAGTTTCCCTCTACCTTCGGTCGGGTTTAGCTCGACCTAAGGTGTCGAGTGTTCTCCACCCCCAGTTGAGCTCGGTTCAAAGGAGGGGTGTGCATAGGAGAAGGGTTTTCCCCTTCGTCTCAAAATAATTTCAGCTGAAAAGCTTGGCAGAGGTTCCCCGATAACGGATCCTTTCGTGGATTTCCCTAAGGTCCCACCCACTCGTCAAATAGGTGGGTTGGACTTTCCTTCCGAGCTTGGGGCAAGCTCGCAAGGAGCGGGGATTGTGTACAACCCTCATATTTCCCGAGTCGGTGTGACCCGACCCGGATGAGACCAAGACAGTGACGGTAGCCGAGACGGTCGAGACCGGTTAAGGCAAAAAGAGCCAGGGGGAAGCGGAGGGAGCACCCGCTCCCCCCACTCCTTTCGGGCGAGTGGGAGGGGCGCTCCCACTCGCCGGCCCCCTTGGGCGAGTGGGAGGAGCCCTCCCACTCGCCGGCCCCCTTGGGCGAGTGGGAGGAGCCCTCCCACTCGCCGGGCGAGTGGGAGAGGCCCTCCCACTCGCCGGCCCCCTTGGGCGAGTGGGAGGAGCCCTCCCACTCGCCGACCCCCTTGGGCGAGTGGGAGGAGCCCTCCCACTCGCCGGGCGAGTGGGAGAGGCCCTCCCACTCGCCGGCCACCTTGGGCGAGTGGGAGGAGCCCTCCCACTCGCCGGCCCCCTTTGGGGGGCGAGTGGGAGAGGCTCTCCCTCTCGCCGCCTCCTTTGGGCGAGTGGGGGAGACCCTCCCACTCGCCCGACATCCTTAGGGGAGGCAAGCAGGACCTCCCGTGAGGGGGGGAGTGGGCACCTCGAACCCCACTCGCCCCTCCTCCTGCGTTGACTGTTCATGGTCATGGTCGGACTACGGATAACAGAATTTTGGCTATTCGCAGTCCAATTTTGGCTATTTGCAGTCCATTTTTGGGAAAGTCTATAAATAGACCCCCATGGGCACCTTGGGAAGGGTTGGTTCTGACCCCCTCTCTCGCGTGTGAGCAAGCACTATCCCTCCCCTCCCCTTGACGTTGAAGGTGGTCGGTGAGGTGTTCCTTAGTGCCCTCCAAGGTGCCCAGGCTCAGCATTGGCTTGGGAGGGGAAGCGCTCTAAGATCTTCCGGGTACGTGGTGGGACCTCCGCGCTGCAGCTTAAGGGGTCCATTTGTGGATTCAAGTATTCATCAAGTCCGAGTCTCCTAGTTCCTAGCAACCGGTCACGGGTCGAGGCTCAGGTCAAGTAAGGGTTAGTCGCAACCCCCTTTCGAACGCTGAAATCGGGAAACTGGTTTCAACACTTACGCTCAGCAACGCCATTTGATTGGGGTGAGTAAGGAGCTGTAGTTTCAAGGATTATGCCCTCAGTGGCACAAAACTCCTTAAACCCAGTTGTAGTGTATTCTCCTCCTCGATCACTTCTAAGTCTCTTAATCTTCAGATTTAACTGGTTTTCTACCCGAGATTTGAAGATTTTAAATGTCTCGAATGTCTCGTCTTTCGATTTCAATAGGTAGACATGACAAAATCTGGAGAAATCGTCAATGAAGGTAACTAGATACTTCTTTCCCCCTCTAGTGGCATTGTACAACCCTCATATTTCCCGAGTCGGTGTGACCCGACCCGGATGAGACCAAGACAGTGACGGTAGCCGAGACGGTCGAGACCGGTTAAGGCAAAATGAGCCAGGGGGAAGCGGAGGGAGCACCCGCTCCCCCCACTCCTTTCGGGCGAGTGGGAGGGGCGCTCCCACTCGCCGGCCCCCTTGGGCGAGTGGGAGGAGCCCTCCCACTCGCCGGCCCCCTTGGGCGAGTGGGAGGAGCCCTCCCACTCGCCGGGCGAGTGGGAGAGGCCCTCCCACTCGCCGGCCCCCTTGGGCGAGTGGGAGGAGCCCTCCCACTCGCCGACCCCCTTGGGCGAGTGGGAGGAGCCCTCCCACTCGCCGGGCGAGTGGGAGAGGCCCTCCCACTCGCCGGCCACCTTGGGCGAGTGGGAGGAGCCCTCCCACTCGCCGGCCCCCTTTGGGGGGCGAGTGGGAGAGGCTCTCCCTCTCGCCGCCTCCTTTGGGCGAGTGGGGGAGACCCTCCCACTCGCCCGACATCCTTAGGGGAGGCAAGCAGGACCTCCCGTGAGGGGGGGAGTGGGCACCTCGAACCCCACTCGCCCCTCCTCCTGCGTTGACTGTTCATGGTCATGGTCGGACTACGGATAACAGAATTTTGGCTATTCGCAGTCCAATTTTGGCTATTTGCAGTCCATTTTTGGGAAAGTCTATAAATAGACCCCCATGGGCACCTTGGGAAGGGTTGGTTCTGACCCCCTCTCTCGCGTGTGAGCAAGCACTATCCCTCCCCTCCCCTTGACGTTGAAGGTGGTCGGTGAGGTGTTCCTTAGTGCCCTCCAAGGTGCCCAGGCTCAGCATTGGCTTGGGAGGGGAAGCGCTCTAAGATCTTCCGGGTACGTGGTGGGACCTCCGCGCTGCAGCTTAAGGGGTCCATTTGTGGATTCAAGTATTCATCAAGTCCGAGTCTCCTAGTTCCTAGCAACCGGTCACGGGTCGAGGCTCAGGTCAAGTAAGGGTTAGTCGCAACCCCCTTTCGAACGCTGAAATCGGGAAACTGGTTTCAACATTCTGGTGCGGTGAGCGTGGAAGTGACTAATTCGGAAAGCCCTGAGCCGAGTCTCATGGCGGGAAGCAAGGAATCGGGGAGGTCGCCTCCCCCCGGCATGTTGCGGCCATTGACGGGGGATGAGGGGGCAGATGAGGCAGATCATGTGTTGGGCGACCTGACCAAGTTAGAGGTGGCAGAGGAAGTGACTGAGAAAGGAGTCATTAGCGGCAGTGGAAGGCCGGAGAAGGTGCGAATTAGCGGGAGGATGAGCGGACCAGATCAAGAGAAGATCCGAAGATGTGTCCAGCAGAACATAGACATCTTCGCATGGAGCGCTGCGGAGATGCCAGGTATTGACGCGGACGTGGCATGTCATCGCCTCAACCTCGACCCGAACGTCCGCCCCATTCGCCAAAAGAAGAGGAAGGTGTCGCCCACCCTCGCCGGGCCTATCAGAGAGGAAGTGGGGAAGCTGCTCGAGGCCGGATTCGTGGAAGAAATCCAATACCCAGGGTGGGTTTCAAATGTAGTAATGGTGAAGAAGGGGGATGGGAGGTGGAGAATGTGTGTGGACTTCACTATGTTGAACAAAGCATGCCCCAAAGACTGCTACCCGTTGCCCCGGATCGATGCGTTGGTAGATTCAGCGGTCGGATTCCCTGTGATGAGTTTCTTGGACGCGTTCTCTGGCTACCATCAAATTCGAATGCACTCGCCCGACGTCAAGGACGTCTCGTTCATCACGGACGATGGGTGTTATTGTTACAAGATGATGCCGTTTGGGTTGAGGAATGCGGGGGCGACCTATCAAAGGATGATGGATCGGGTCTTCAGAGAGCAGAAGGGGCGCAACTTAGAGGTCTACGTGGATGACTTGATGGTTAAAAGCAGGGATGTGGAGTCCCACCTGCAAGACCTAGTGGAGACCTTCGCTACCCTTCGGAGGTTCAAGATGAGGCTGAACCCTTCCAAATGTGTTTTTGGAGCAAGTCGAGGAAAGTTCTTGGGCCATCTACTCACCCCGGAGGGGGTCGAACCCAATCCAGACAAGGTAAAGGCCATTTTGGAGTTGGAATCGCCGAAGAACGCGAAAGAAATTCAGAGGCTGACTGGGAAGTTAGCAGGGCTGAGTCGGTTCCTCTCCAGGGCGGGAGAGAAGTGTTCTCCTTTCTTCAAGGCCCTGCGCCAGGGTCAAAAATTCGAATGGACGCCGGAGTGTGAGAAAGCTTTTCAGGCCTTGAAGGAACAACTAACGCGAGCCCCCTTGCTCCAGGGGCCAAGGGAAGGAGAAGACCTCTTTCTCTACCTAGGAGTAGGAGTCGAGGCAGTGAGTTCGGTTCTGGTCCGGGAGGAGGGGAAGAAGCAGCTGCCGATCTACTATGTTAGCAGAGTCCTGAAGAAGGCGGAGCTGAGGTACCCTGTCCTGGAAAAGCTAGCATTTGCTTTGATCATCTCGGCCCGGAAACTCCGCCCATATTTTCAGGCTCACTCGATCAGGGTGGTGACCGACCATCCCCTTCGCAACATTATGGAGGGAGTAGAGCATTCGGGCAGGTTGGCGAAGTGGTCGGTGGAGCTCAGCGAGTTTGATATCAGCTTCATCCCCCGGTTGTCGATGAAAGCACAAGCGGTAGCAGACTTCCTGGCAGAGTACGTCAAAGAAGTGGACGGACCAGAGCCCGCCGGGTTGGTGGCATGGGATCTGTTCGCGGATGGAGCATCGGGAAAAAGTTCCCTCGGCGGAGGGGTGATCCTGGTCAGCCCACATGGGACCAGGATCGAGCAAGCGATCCACATTCGGTTCCCTGTGACCAACAACCAGGCCGAGTATGAGGCAGTGGTGGCAGGGCTGCGTCTGGCAAAGGAACTGGAGATCCGGGACGTGAAGGTTTTCACAGACTCAATGGTGGTGGCCTCCCAGGTTCGAGGGGAGTTCGAAGCAAAGGAGCCAACCCTCCAGAGGTATCTGGCGAAGGTTAGGGACCTCGTCGGATGGTTCCACACCTTCTCCATTCAACACATTCCAAGAGAGGAGAACGCCCGAGCGGACCAGTTGGCGAAGCACGGTCCTCGCGCAGGAGGAACGGTGACCGAGCTGTTCCGCCCATCCATCGAGGAAGGCGAGTTGATGGAGATTGATCGGAGAACCTCGTGGATAGACCCGATCCTCACCTTCCTGGCCTCGGGCAAGTTCCCGGAAGGAGACCTAGATAAGAGGCGGTTCAGGTACAAGTCAGCATACTACGTGATGCGCGAGGGAAGCCTGTACAGAAAAACCTTGGCTGGGCTCCTAGCAAGGTGCGTGACTGAAGATGAAGTTCCAAGGGTCTTGGAGGAAATCCACTCCGGAGAATGCGGGAGCCATTCGGGAAGTCAGACCCTAGAAAAGAGGGTGCTAAGGCAAGGGTACTTCTGGCCGACTCTGCGGAAGGATGCCATGGAATTTGCAAAAAAGTGTCAGAAGTGTCAACTCTTCGCGCCGCTCCAACTTCAACCCGCGCAGAGGCTCAGGACGATCACTGCGCCCTGGCCCTTCGCCATCTGGGGGATGGACTTGGTCGGCCCATTCCCTCAGGCTAGCGGTCAGAGGAGATTCTTGCTGGTTATGATTGACTATTTCTCCAAGTGGGTGGAGGTTAAGGCCTTGGCGAAGACGACCTCGCAGGTGATAAAGAATTTCATCTGGGGAGAAATAATCTGCAGACACGGACTCCCCCTTGCCATTGTAACGGACAACGGACCACAATTCGCTAGCGATGAACTCATCACTTTCTGCGGTCAAGTGGGCATCGACCTACGCTTCGCCTCTATCCACCATCCTCGAAGCAACGGGCAGGTGGAGGCCGCCAACAAGGTCATCGTCAACTTGCTGAAGAAGAAGGTAGAGAACCTGAAAGGGAACTGGGTGGAGCAACTTCCCTCGGTCTTATGGGCCTTGAGAACGACTCCCAACACGGCAACGGGCGAAACGCCATTCAAACTTTCCCACGGGTCAGAAGCCGTGCTCCCAGTGGAGTTCGAGGTCAGGTCCCCCCGGGTCGTAGCTGCCGAGGAAGGGGACGAGGACTGGAGAATAGGCAACGAAGAGGAGCAACGACTCTCGCTGGATATGGTTGAGGAGCTCCGGCACCTCGCCACGGTTCGGCAAGAGGAAGTGAAGCGTCGGATGGCCAGGTACTTCGATAAAAACATTAGAATCAAACAATTCATCCCAGGAGATCTAGTCCTCAAAAAGGTCGACGCTGCGGGAAGGTCAGCGAGCGTGGGAAAGCTCCAGCCCAATTGGGAGGGGCCCTATGTGATCTTGGAGGCCCTCAGGTCCGGGGGGTATCGCCTCCAGAATGTTGAGGGAATACCCCTTGGTAATACTTGGAGTGGCGACGATCTTAAACGTTTTTATCCTTAATGAATATATTGATTGTCTCTTTGGTCATACCTCTTACTCTAGCTTAAAATAGTTACTCCGGCCGATGGGAGCACAGGTTGGTAAGGTTCCACGAAGAGGAATTGCATCGCGAAAGCATCGAGCACTTCCGCCTCCAATCGGTAAGAGGACTGGGAAGGCGTTGAGTTCCTCCACCTCCAGGTAGGCTAAGCCCCTAGGACGTGGATGGGTACTTCCACCTCCAGTCAGGTTGGGAAGGCGTTGAGTTCCTCTGCCCCCAGGTGAAGGTAAGCACCTAGGGCGCGGACGGGTACTTCCGCCTCCAATCGGTAAGGGGACTGGGAAGGCGTTGAGTTCCTCCACCTCCAGGTGCGCTAAGCACCAAGGACATGGACGGGTACTTCCGCCTCCAGTCGGGCTGGGAAGGCGTTGAGTTCCTCTACCTCCAGGTAGGCTAGGCCCCTAGGACGTGGATGGGTACTTCCGCCTCCAATTGGATTGGGAAGGCGTTGAGTTCCTCTGCATCCAGGTGAGCTAAGCCCCTAGGACGTGGATGGGTACTTCCACCTCCAGTCAGGTTGGGAAGGCGTTGAGTTCCTCTGCCTCCAGGTGAAGGTAAGCATCTAGGACGCGGACGGGTACTTCCGCCTCCAATCGGCAGTATCCCCGACTAGAGACCATTCTCCGGGCTCAGTCATGCCGGCAGATGGGAGGCTCATCGGGTCGACTCGCTACTTGGTAGCTGGACTGGGAAGGCGTTGAGTTCCTCTACCTCCAGGTAGGCTAGGCCCCTAGGACGTGGATGGGTACTTCCGCCTCCAATTGGATTGGGAAGGCGTTGAGTTCCTCTGCATCCAGGTGAGCTAAGCCCCTAGGACGTGGATGGGTACTTCCACCTCCAGTCAGGTTGGGAAGGCGTTGAGTTCCTCTGCCTCCAGGTGAAGGTAAGCACCTAGGACGCGGACGGGTACTTCCGCCTCCAGTCGGTAAGATCCCTGACTATAGACCATTCTCCAGGCCCAGTCATGCCGACGGATGGGAGATTCATCAGGTTGACTCGCGGAAGGTGAGATTTCAAGAAGGACGATCGGTTCGGTAAGATGGTTGAATCCCTCCGCCCCTTAGTGAAGGTAAGCACCTGGGATGTAAACTGGTCCTCCGCCCCCGGTAGTTCGAGAAAGTGTTGATTTCCCTCCCCCTCCAAGTGAGCTCGACTCCCTGGTAGGTGTGGAGTTTCCTCCCCCTCCAGGTGAGCTCGGCTCCCTGGTAGGTGTGAAGCCCCCTCCCCTTCCAGGTGAGCTAAGCTCCCTGGTAGGTGTGGATTTCCCACCTTCCACCTCAGTCCGAATTCAACTCGACTAGAGGTGTTGAGTTTCCCTCCACTTTCGGTCGAGCTTAGTCCGACCTCAGGTGTTGAGCTTTCTCCACCTCCTGTTGAGCTCGGCTCACCGGAGGGGTGTTTAGTGGAGAAAGGTTCCTTCCACCTCGGGTCGAGTTCAGCTCGACTAGAGATGTCGAGTCTCCCTCCACCTTCGGTCGAGCTTAGTCCGACCTCAGGTGTTGAGCTTTCTCCACCTCCTGTTGAGCTCGGCTCACCGGAGGGGTGTTTAGTGGAGAAAGGTTCCTTCCACCTCGGGTCGAGTTCAGCTCGACTAGAGATGTCGAGTCTCCCTCCACCTTCGGTCGAGCTTAGTCCGACCTCAGGTGTTGAGCTTTCTCCACCTCCTGTTGAGCTCGGCTCACCGGAGGGGTGTTTAGTGGAGAAAGGTTCCTTCCACCTCGGGTCGAGTTCAGCTCGACTAGAGATGTCGAGTCTCCCTCCACCTTCGGTCGAGCTTAGTCCGACCTCAGGTGTTGAGCTTTCTCCACCTCCTGTTGAGCTCGGCTCACCGGAGGGGTGTTTAGTGGAGAAAGGTTCCTTCCACCTCGGGTCGAGTTCAGCTCGACTAGAGATGTCGAGTCTCCCTCCACCTTCGGTCGAGCTTAGTCCGACCTCAGGTGTTGAGCTTTCTCCACCTCCTGTTGAGCTCGGCTCGCCGGAGGGGTGTTTAGTGGAGAAAGGTTCCTTCCACCTCGGGTCGAGTTCAGCTCGACTAGAGATGTCGAGTCTCCCTCCACCTTCGGTCGAGCTTAGTCCGACCTCAGGTGTTGAGCTTTCTCCACCTCCTGTTGAGCTCGGCTCGCCGGAGGGGCGTTCAGTGGAGAAAGGTTCCTTCCACCTCGGGTCGAGTTCAGCTCGACTAGAGATGTCGAGTCTCCCTCCACCTTCGGTCGAGCTTAGTCCGACCTCAGGTGTTGAGCTTTCTCCACCTCCTGTTGAGCTCGGCTCACCGGAGGGGTGTTTAGTGGAGAAAGGTTCCTTCCACCTCGGGTCGAGTTCAGCTCGACTAGAGATGTCGAGTCTCCCTCCACCTTCGGTCGAGCTTAGTCCGACCTCAGGTGTTGAGCTTTCTCCACCTCCTGTTGAGCTCGGCTCGCCGGAGGGGTGTTTAGTGGAGAAAGGTTCGTTCCCCACCTCGGGTCGAGTTCAGCTCGACTTGAGGTGTTGAGTTTCCCTCTACCTTCGGTCGGGTTTAGCTCGACCTAAGGTGTCGAGTGTTCTCCACCCCCAGTTGAGCTCGGTTCAAAGGAGGGGTGTGCATAGGAGAAGGGTTTTCCCCTTCGTCTCAAAATAATTTCAGCTGAAAAGCTTGGCAGAGGTTCCCCGATAACGGATCCTTTCGTGGATTTCCCTAAGGTCCCACCCACTCGTCAAATAGGTGGGTTGGACTTTCCTTCCGAGCTTGGGGCAAGCTCGCAAGGAGCGGGGATTGTGTACAACCCTCATATTTCCCGAGTCGGTGTGACCCGACCCGGATGAGACCAAGACAGTGACGGTAGCCGAGACGGTCGAGACCGGTTAAGGCAAAAAGAGCCAGGGGGAAGCGGAGGGAGCACCCGCTCCCCCCACTCCTTTCGGGCGAGTGGGAGGGGCGCTCCCACTCGCCGGCCCCCTTGGGCGAGTGGGAGGAGCCCTCCCACTCGCCGGCCCCCTTGGGCGAGTGGGAGGAGCCCTCCCACTCGCCGGGCGAGTGGGAGAGGCCCTCCCACTCGCCGGCCCCCTTGGGCGAGTGGGAGGAGCCCTCCCACTCGCCGACCCCCTTGGGCGAGTGGGAGGAGCCCTCCCACTCGCCGGGCGAGTGGGAGAGGCCCTCCCACTCGCCGGCCACCTTGGGCGAGTGGGAGGAGCCCTCCCACTCGCCGGCCCCCTTTGGGGGGCGAGTGGGAGAGGCTCTCCCTCTCGCCGCCTCCTTTGGGCGAGTGGGGGAGACCCTCCCACTCGCCCGACATCCTTAGGGGAGGCAAGCAGGACCTCCCGTGAGGGGGGGAGTGGGCACCTCGAACCCCACTCGCCCCTCCTCCTGCGTTGACTGTTCATGGTCATGGTCGGACTACGGATAACAGAATTTTGGCTATTCGCAGTCCAATTTTGGCTATTTGCAGTCCATTTTTGGGAAAGTCTATAAATAGACCCCCATGGGCACCTTGGGAAGGGTTGGTTCTGACCCCCTCTCTCGCGTGTGAGCAAGCACTATCCCTCCCCTCCCCTTGACGTTGAAGGTGGTCGGTGAGGTGTTCCTTAGTGCCCTCCAAGGTGCCCAGGCTCAGCATTGGCTTGGGAGGGGAAGCGCTCTAAGATCTTCCGGGTACGTGGTGGGACCTCCGCGCTGCAGCTTAAGGGGTCCATTTGTGGATTCAAGTATTCATCAAGTCCGAGTCTCCTAGTTCCTAGCAACCGGTCACGGGTCGAGGCTCAGGTCAAGTAAGGGTTAGTCGCAACCCCCTTTCGAACGCTGAAATCGGGAAACTGGTTTCAACAGGCATGACTCCGAAAGTCACAGAGGTCGGAATGAATCAATTTCAAAAGTTGTGTGCTCCTAGAAACAGTCTTGTAAGGGTTTCTAGTTATTTTAGTTTGGGCACAAACCTCGCACCTATCAAACCGAATAGAGAAATCTAACGGAATGTTGTGACTCTTAGCTAGATCGCACATCTTCTTGTAGTGAACATGTCCAAGTCTATTGTGAAATAGCTTTGGATCTAACAGAGACGAACTCACTTGATTTATGCACTCGTTTTCTAGGCTAAGTCTATACATTCCATTGATTAAGTAAGCGCAACCAAAGTAATGTGAATTAACAGACAGTGTTATTCTACCGCTAATGGTTGTGAAGGACATTCCGGACTTATCTAACAAGCTCATAGAAATTAAATTTTTGATTAAATTAGGAACTAATTTAACATTTTGCAAAAATAAAATTTTACCTGAAGAGAGGACGAGCTTTGCCGTCCCAGCATGAGTGACGACTGTCGCTCCTCCATTGCAATTCTCAACTCTGTCTCGGACTGCTCTGACGTCTGAGAGAAGGCCACTGTCATTTGTGACGTGACAGGTAGCACTGCTGTCCAGCCACCACTCAGAAGACGCACTGCGGTGATTGCTCCCGATCATAGCCACAAAGGACTTGGGATCAGAAGTATCGACCACCATGTGTGCCGCCTGAGGTGGAGCTTCATCCTTTTGCTTCTTCGGACCCCTACAGTCAGCAGCTCAGTGACCCCATTTGCCGCAGTTGTTGCATTTACCCTTCTTCCTTTTGAAAGAAGGCTTCTTGACAGCCAACTGGGCAGGAGCGTCAACTTTAGGTACCGGGGGCTTCCGAGGAGGCTTATTAGGTCGAGAAACGAAGTTGACAGCCTGTGGGGGCTGAGCAACCTGCTCCGCGCTCTTTCCAGCGATGTTCTGGTCCTCGATGTGAATGAACCTTTTGAGTTCATCTAGAGTAATCTTCTCCTTCCGTCTGTGCATCTCCGTCTTGAATGTCAGCCACTCCGCAGGTAGCTTGCTCAGGATCAAGTACACGAACAGATTGTCGTCCATCTTCGACTGATCGTCCTCCAGCTTGTTGCGCAGATTTTCCAGCTCTATGATTTGGGAGGTGATCGGCAGGTTCGCTTTGAGGCGGAAGTTGAAAAACTTCTCCCCAATGAGCGATTTGGACAACACCTCCTCCTTCTGAAAATGCGCGTTGAGACGATCCCAGATCTCCTTTGCAGTCTTGTAAGCGTGGTAGGTCAGTGCGAGACGAGGATTGAGGGAATTCAACAGGTAGTCCATGTAGAAATCCTCATCCTTGTCCCACTGATATTCGTCTATGCCCTCGCTAGAAGACGCAAAGTCGCTCTGCACAGTGTAGAAGATTCCGCGTTCCTTCATTCTTAGCTGGACTTGTATTTTCCAACTGAGGAAATCGGACGCGTCGAACGATTGCAACTTGGTGACGTCGAGAGCGCTTTTCTTCGGCATCGCAGCAGAATTCTAAAACAGAAAAAAAACTGGAATAAAATCACCTGATTCGCACGATGACGACCGGGAAACTTCGGATCCAATCCAGAAATGTCTGCTTCTTCCCTCCAAAGCGAAACAGTAAACGTCTTCGTCAATCCGAGAAGTAAACGTCTTCCTAGCTCCAAGACGGCTGAGAACACAGCTGATGAACAAGAATTCCAGAAATTAATCAGGAAGCTACTGGATCTCCTCCTCTCGATATAGATCTGGACAAGATTAGATCTTTGTGGGCTTGGAGCGGAGAAGAATCAAAATCCAGATGGTGATCTCGTTTCACAATTTCAGCAAGAGACTCTGATCCTTTGAGCAGCAGCGATTTCCTCTCGAGCGGATCTGAAGGATTCGAAAAACCCTCCGATCGATTTCCTCTCAAGCAGATCTGATGGAAACGATCAATACTCGAACGGAAACGATAGGTATGAAGGACCGGGAAGATGAACAGCGATCGGCGCAGGCATCGGGCAAAAGAAGAAGCCCGATGATCGCGAATCCTTCACCTTCACAATCTGCTCAGAAGAAGAGTAGATCTCGCAACCTGGAAGAAAAAAGGATCTCCGATCCTTTGCAAGCAGCGACCTCCGATCGTCGACGGCGAAACGCGATTTCAGCAGAGGTTGAGCGGCGCAAACTTCACGATCAGGAAGAAAAAAACACAGTAGATCTCTCCTTCCCTTCAGATCGACTCCACGAACGGCGACGAGGAAGCAGCGGGATCTCTCGTGTCGACTGCGATTTGTAGATCTTGCCGGATCTGAACTCGCGACCTGTAGATCTGCAATCTTCACGCCGTCTCCAGGCCAGCGGCAATCCAGATCTAAAGATCTGTGGATCTGCGATATCCTCTTCGTTCGGCAATGACAAGGTCGGCGCAAGAACGGCGAACTCGAATCCAAACAATTACAGGAGCAGCGATCTTCCTCGACGGGGAAGAAAACGATGAGTCCTTCTTGCGATCTAGTTGCGACGGGGAAGAGAACGCAGATCCGAGCGGCGAAAACTGAGATTTTCACGAGCGAACGGGAGCGCGCCGACGGGAGAGAGAGGTTTGAGCGGAAAAGCCTAAAACGTTCTATCTTGAGAATGTTGAGGCTCCGCTCAAGATAGTCCACAATACCTCATCAACATGTGGAATGGGTATTTATAGTATCTCCAGCGTAGAGCCTAACCCTAGTGACACGTAACCCGTTGGGTCGTTCCGAGTCGGTCCTGACACGCGCGGACATATTATTATAAATAGAACTAACAGTTCGCTCACGAGCTAAGGTGGTTCAAGTGAACCGGTCTACCAAGAGCCCTAAGCGTTCCGCAACACACCTACTTTAATATGAAGGACTGAAAACCCTCAAACTCGTCGACATCAAAATACAATGGATGAACATGTTGATCGCAGTAATAAAAGATGTGATATTTGTAAAAATTTGAGACACAATCGAGTAACTTGTCCCACAAATTCAGAAAATAGAAGGTTAGAATTTATTTGTCTATAAAATTTTATTTCATATACTTCAATATTTTGTAACAATGCATTGTTTTAAGAAATATGAAATTTGTCTATAAAATTTTATTTCCTCCACTCGCAAGAGGAGCTCTCGTGGGCCCAGCTCGCGGAGAGGCTGGCGAGAGGCGCCTTCACGGGCCACTCGCCCAGTAGGAGCTACAGGTGAATTTACCCTGACACCCTTGGTGATCTGCCAATAGCCCTCCAGAACAGCGGAGTTTGGTTGTTAGCAGACCAATTTGGGGTGCGTATAGCAACACCAAAAGGCGGGATCCCGCTATTAGCAGACTAGTTTAGAAAGACTATAAATAGACCCTTTGGGGCACCTTTGGAGGGCATTCTAGATCTTTGCTTCTCCTCAAGATCTCTTTGGTTAGGTCTTTCAGCTCTCCAAGGTGCCCGACTACAGTCTTGGCTTGGGAGGAGAAGCACTCAAAAGATCTTCCGGGTGTGTGGTGGGACCTCTACATTGTTGTCAATGGTCGTTTCTTTCGTTCTAAGTCCTCAGTCAGGTTCCTCCGTGAGATCAGTAAGCACTAGCCGCTCCCCTTCACAAGGGTTCGAACTACTCGTTCCAAATACTGGTTCCAACACTTGATTTCGTTTGACATTTGAGTTTTTACTCTTTAGAGGGTTTTTTTCTTCTTCCAAGGAATTTAATATTGATATTTTGTACTCTCTTAATTGAATATTTATGATGCAAAAAATCAAAATTAAAGATTTTTGAGGTGTTAAATATAAAAATTAAATATTTTGCGCAATATACAAAATCCTGATAATGAAAAGGTGCTTAATGCAAAATCCCACAATTATATAGAAACCACGGAACTCATCGTGAAACAAATTAATGGCGAGTCCCCTGCCCGCCATTAATTTCCTAACCAGTTTCTACAATTTCAAGCATAAACTATGAACAGTTAGATACAGGCGGAAAGGCTGATCATCAGTTCATCACCATCAACCCCAGCAATCAAAAAACACAAATTCAATCAAACCTGTTGAAACTCCAAGCCGAAACAGAGAACAGAGGCCTTTCCTGCCAACAGAAGAGAAAGCATCCACTCTCCTCCCTCACCTGGTACCCATGGCCGGCGAACCCCTGAAGCAAGCTCCTCGCCTGCATCAGCGCGTAATAGCTCAGCCCCAATCGAGCAAATCCAGACATTTCTAACCTTGGAATCCACCTCTCAAGCTTTTCATGCCGCTCCCTCCTCTCCAATCCCTCGCAGGCTATTATGTTCTTTATCTCCTCTCCGAACAGCAGTTTCTCCACCCCGGACCGCTCCGGCGACTGCCGTGGCACGGTGGACTCCAAGCAGTCGAACAATGCTGCGTAGAAGTATAATGACTCCATGAATCTGTCGCTCAGGGTTGAGCCGTTGTGGTGCGACTCCTGCTCTGTCACTACCATGATTTTGGGCGAGAGCGCCCAAATGGAAGAGAGAAAGGTCTCTATTTTGGAGGGAAAACGCTTCTGTGGTGTGGTGTCGGAGTCGGGGACGAGGAGGGAGTGGAGCTGGAGGACGGAGGAGACGGCGAGGGCCTCGCCGGTCTTGACGCGGAGGCTCTCCACGTTGAGGGCGTCGAGACGGGAAACGACGGCGTGGAACTGGAAGGGGATGTCGAGCTTCTCCGCTTCCTTCGACAGGGTGGAGCTGGTGCGGGCCAGGAGGTCTCTCTGCTCTCCGACGGCAGTGATGCGGAGGTGCGGGGGACCTTCCGGCCGTCCGGCCAGCTCTTGGAGAAGAGATAGCCACTGGGAGGGGTCGGAGCCCCCGAGGTCGACGATGTGGACCACTTTCTCGCCCTCCATGGCCTCGAGAATGGCTTGGTTGGAGACCACGAAGGAGAGGCGGAGGAAGGGGCAGATGTCGAGGAAGAGGCGGCGGGCGTCGGAGGTGGAGGCGGAGCAGTCGGGGATGAGGGCGCGGTAGAGTCCGGGCCAGGAGCGGAGAAGTCGGCGGGCGAGGGCTTCGGTGAAGTAAGAGGCGATGCGCTGCATGGTGTCGCCGTCAGGCGACGCAAGGAGGGAGATGTGCTCCAGAAAGGCGTTGGCCTGCTCGAGATTGCCGGCGGCGACGTGGGTGGCGCAGTTGAGGAGGAGGTGGATGAGGAAGAGACCGCGTTCGTCGGACTTGAGCTCGCGCAGCATCGGCGCGTAGGGGGAGCCGAGCGCCGACGGGGAGATCGACATGAAGCTTGCAAGAGGGGAAGAGGTCACCGATGATGATAACTCGTCGGCTATTCCGGCCATTCACACCCGCGCAAATTCAGCTGAGAAGAAGTACTGGACTACTTTGAATAACAGGAAGACGAAAACAGAAACACGAAACTGTCAAAAGTGTAGGAAATGAACAGAGTCGATCTCCATTAGTAGAAACATTTCAGGTTTTAGGAGTGAATGGGGGGAGCAGAGCGGCGGTCGGAGATACTTCTTATATTCCGGCGGCCCTCCCTGGTCAATCTCCAGCGCTTCTCTGTCTCTTCCGGAGCCGACTGCGTAGAAGATCGACGGCTCTGTATAAGCTCTATAAAGGCGACGACTGAAAGCAACCGAGGTTGTTTTTAGGTGAGTTAGGCGACAAAGCAAAGGTATTTTGTCCGGATCGATTGGTTTGAATGTCTGCTAGCGAAAAGGAATGTGGAATTTGTGAGAACATAAGGGAGGGAGTCTGCCTGCTGCCATTGTTTATCATAGCAGAGCAGAAAAAGGCCGGATTCTTAAAAAAAATTTGGGATTGGTTCGATGACTTGGTCCAGAATCGACGAGTCAGAAGAAGGCATGAGGAAGGTGGGTTTTGCGAAATTACAACTGAGCCCCTGGTAATGCCTCAGATTCTATCCATGCGGACTCCTGTGGGCCTATCATTGGGATCGGGCCCCACCAATTGCATCCCTGCCGTCGTGAGATATCGTAGATCCCCGCCCTTCATCTTACTTTCATTTACACGAATCTCAATGATAGCTCTGCGGCTCATGTATGTGATAACGGCATTTGCTCTTATCCCCTCTTTAAATGTATATTTTCGAGTGTTGTTATTAGCAAATCTTTTATGAATGACAGTAAATAAAAAAAAAAAACAGGCTCATCATTTTTTTTTTCATTTTTATCTCTAAAAAAATAGTTACTAAAAAATCAGTCTCCTCACATCTCCACTAGCAAACCAGCATAGACTATTATCTTCTTCCGGTGGCCCCCTTCACGGGCCTCGCTGGCCGCTCCTCTCCTCGCAGGAGGAGCGGTTGCTTCTCTGTTGAACCTGTAATCTCCTAGGAAAAGTCTCGTCATTTGCGTAAAAGTGGTGATCCGTGTGCTCTAAATGGAGCGTTCCTATTCGTCCGTCCGGTAGTTATCGGAGGAAATTACCGGGTCGCCCTTCTTGGAATCTATAAATAGACCTTCATTCCCCTTCATTTGGATCTTCTTCCTCCTTCTTCCTTACGCGCTCATAAGCGCACCTCTTCCTTGCGTGCTCCTTCCTTGCCCGCTCCTAAGCGCGTCTCTTCCTCACGCGCTCATAAGCGCACCTCTTTCGTGCGTGCTCCCCAGCGCACCTCTTCCTTGCGTGCTCCCAAGCGCGCCTCTTCCTCGTGCGCTCATAAGCGCGTCACTTCCAATCGCGCCTCCGAGCGCTCCGCTTCGAGCGCGCCTCCGAGCGCTCCGCTCCAAGCGCCTCCGTGCGCTCAGCTCCGAGCATGCCTCCGTGCGCTCCGCTCCGAGCACGTCTCCGAGCACGCCTTCGAGCGCGTCACTTTATTATGAATATATGAATGAAAAGTTAATTTTGGAGAGAGAAAATTGTATTTTATTTTCTTGGGATATAATTGTATTGTAATATGAAAAGTTAATTTCATGCTCGTGGTAATCTTTAAAGTTCTTTTTTTTTTCAATTATAAGTTTCCTTTAAATGGTAGAGAATGAGAAATTCACTGTATATTTGTATATATTTTTTCAATATTTGGTGTGCGAATAATGTATTAAGAATACAAATATAAAAGATAAAAAAATTGAGATAATCTAATTAGAGGAAGAGGACGAGGAGGAGAGATTGGTGGAAGGTAAGTGTGTAAAGTTGACAAAATACGGGACCAGGAAATGTTTCCATTAAATAAACATATTAATTATATATATATTTATATTTATGTGAAAAAGAAAGGTGGGGATGAAAATAATGTTTCGTGGATGGTGACAAACATTTATTTATTTATTTTATTTAAATGGTTTTTTTGAAAACTACTTTTTTTTTTATTTAAACGTATTTTCATTGTTTTTAGTTTTGACTCTGTCCGCCATCATTGCACATTTTTTAATTTTTAGGGTATAGATACAGAGCTATGTTAAACGCAGGCCAGTTTTGGCTATATGCAGACCACAATTTTTTAAAAAAAGAGAAGTTAAATGCAGGCCGATTTTAGCGCAGGTCACAGTTTTTTAAAAAAATATATCATTTTTCTTTTTAAAATTTCAGGAAAAATGATTCGAGTAGTTTAATACTTCATGTATTATGTTTTTTTTTCCTTCCATGCAACCATGTCCCCAAGGAGTTTACTCGTTTGTCCGAGTCCGATGTGTTTTTAAATTACAACTGGCCTAAAGCTATTCATGGGTATTTGCTACGGCGATGGCGGCGATGGCGACGATCGCGACGATGGCGGCGATGGCGGTGATGGCGGCGTGGCTGTTTACCCGGAAAACCGCTTCTCGGGTTGGAACATTGTCGGACCGGGCGAACTGCTAGGTCAAGCCGCTGGTTTCCAGGATCAGTGGCTCTCAATTCAGGGCAAACCAGGCCAGGCGGTTTGATGACATTTCGGACCGCTCCCAAGATTGAAGATTGTCAAAAGACAAGACAAGAAGGCTATCCACGGTCTCAAGTAGGAGCCCGCCCGGGTTGTGCCATAGAGACTCAAGGTTCAAGCCCGGAGAGCAAGCCGCGGTCTCAGATCAGAGACCACCCGGGTTGCATCATGGAGATCAGCCAAAGTCACGTCCAGAGGGCAGATCGCGGTCTCAAGCCGGAGGCCGCTCGTTCTACATCATTGACTTGGTCACGACATCTTCAGCCTCAGGTCAGACGGGTCGGAAGGGCAAGCCGCCAAGCCGCGCGACTTATTTCTTTTTCTTCTTTATGCATCCCGTCACCGCCTGCCCGTTTCTCCTGTACCCGGGCAGGTGGTTATTCTATCCCTGCCCATTCGGGCAGGCCCCCAAGCCTATAAATAGGGGGCGACACTGTTCACAAGACACTGACACTCGAATCCGAAAGCTCGCTTGCTTGAGCTGCGGCCTCGAGTTTCCGGTCTTGCGACCAGTCTAGCCGGCCGGCTCACTTGTAACCCGCTGTAACCACTTCTCTTCAATCAAAGGAAAGCCCGTCGCAGGAGTGACATTTGCCGCGACGAGCAAAGTCTGGCCTCGACCGCTACCAGCGGTCTGAATTCTCTAACCAAATAGTAACCGATAATCCTCAACCTTCGATTTCCTTCGGAAGCGCACTTTTGAATCGAACAGTGGCGGCGATGGTTATACTTCGCCACTTCGGGTAGTTACGTCGCTAGTGGGGGTTCTTTGGATAACCGCACCCCCATGGATGGGGTGTGGCTAGCGCCTTTAGGGAACTCCATCAATAGCTCCCACAGATTTACTGACGAAACAATGACATTCAACGTAACCTCGCACGCATGATATTTTACTTATTTTATGAATGCTATTTTGCTTGGTGATTTATTTAGGAAAATATTAATTTGATTTTTGAATATGGTATGTAAACATGAAATTTGGCATGCATGAATAAGTTTTTGGCTTGCATATATCCACTACCTGCATATAGCAAAAATCGGCTTGCATTTAACATCGCTCTATATATAAAGTATTTTAGCGGGAGAGTACTTCGGCCATCGCATTGCACTGGCCCGCCAGCGCTCCTGCCGCTCGCAAATCTCTGAACGATAGACTCTGCTGTTCTCTTGTTTTTTCTGTGTACCCGGCGGTTTGCCGAAGTAAATTATATATAATAAATTATATATAATAAATTATATTAATAAATTAATAAATTTATTAATAAATTATTAACATTGAAACTATTAATAAATTAATATTTTACCTATTAATAAATTATATGCAATTTACATTAACATTGAAACTCAAGTTTTGAAATGATATTTGTGAAAAAATAGGTTTTCTTTAAAAAAAATTTACTAATATTTTACATGGGCAAGCAAACAGAGCATGTATCCCGGTTAGGACAGCAGTTCTGCTCGTGCTCGTCTGCTCTCGGAATGAGAAGCCCGCCCTAAGAAGAGGAAACCACGGGCAGAGGAACTATCCTGGTCGGGATAAGGTCGCGGGCACGGGTGTTTCCCGCGCAAATCGCTCGTAATACATGACAATTCTATTAAAAAGTTTCACATTAATTTTTTTTAAAATTTTCTATAAATTCTAGTGAAAAAAATTCACAATAGCGTGGGTTGATCGCCTACCGTGCATCCAGAGAAGTGATCGGCGACCGTGAATTGCTGCGTGTCGGGGCTTTTAGGCCTCCAGGTCGGCAAGCGCCTCTTAGAGCGTCGAATGCCAATCAGGAGCAACGATCGCCAACCGGGCTCAGCGACTGTCCACCGCTGACTAAGAGGGTCGATTGCTGACGGTGAAGTAGGTAAAATCATGTGTTCGTTTACGATAGCAGGGCGGGAAGGACAATTTCGTCATTTGTGAGAGATGATCGCACATGGACGATGCCCGCCCCCCACAACTACTTTATTATTATATAGTATATAGATTAGGAGCAAAATAACCACTATGTCTCAGTGTAGGAAAAACTATTCACCTGCACATGAAATAAGAGAAAAATAATAATAGTAACGTTTTAGCGTGGAAAACTCTCTCCCAACCGAGAGTAAAAAACCACGGGACTCGTAAGCCACTTAACCATCCACTATCCAATAATGGGATCACCAAAAGGGTCTTCTCTAATCGCGGATTAGAGGTTACAACGCAAACTCCCTTCACGGGGTAAATTACGAGTGCACAAACACAACAAGAGGAGAACAAAATTCGTTCTTGCTCAAAGACTCTTTGAGCAAGAGATTACACGAGAGAAAATTAAGAAGATATTACTCAAACGACGGTGAATCTCCAATGATCCTCTCGAAGCTTCTTCCTCGCCAAAACAGCCACTCATCCTTCGACATCTGCCAAGGGAATCCTCTAAATCATATATATATATATATGTTTACGGTTTTTCCTCCCATAATGACTATTTGAAAGCTGCTCCTTCATCTTCCAAGGAGAATAGTTTCTACCGTCCACCAATAACAATATTTATTATCTAAATAAATGTGGTTTAATTTTCTGAATAAAGACAGCTTTATTGGGACTAAAGATGACAGTTTCAAGAACTGCAGTCTTCAAGGAAATGGTGGGTTTCCAAAACCAACGGTTAATGAGTCGTAGGCCCCAATCATTTATTGATGTGGACCCAACAAACTCCCCCTCCACATCAACATGCGAGCTCTACTAAACCCGCCTTCAACATACACGCTTCAAGCTTCTCCTTTGGCAAACTCTTTGTCAACATATCTGTCCGTTCTCATTTGTATGAACTTTCTCCAAGCACACCTATTTTTCTTCAAGCACGTCTCAAATCCAATGATACCAAACATCGATATGCTTGGATCTTGAATGAAATGTTGAATTTTTTGAGAGATGAATGACACTTTGACTATCACTGTAGACAACATATTGATCTTGCTTCAACCCCAATTCTTCAAGAAATTTCTTCATCCACAAAGCTTCTTTACAACCCTCGGTTATATCAATGTATTCCGCTTCTGTGGTGACTAGAGCGACACATTTTTGTAACTTGGACTGCCATGAGATAGCCCCTCCTGCAAAAGTCATCATGAAACTTGAGATTGATTTCCTTGAGTAAACGTCTCCCGCCATGTCAGAATCGGTGTAACCATCAAGGATGAGCTCCCCTTTCGTGAAGCATAGACAAACTCTAGAAGTACCTCTAAGATATCGTAATATCCATTTCATTGCTTCCCAGTGCTCCTTCCCTGGATTTGATGGAAATCGAGTAACAACACCAACTGCATGAGCGATGTCCAGTTTGTACACACCATGGCGTACATCAAACTACCAACGACGGATGCATAAGGGACCTTGCTCATTTCTTCTTGTTCTCCCTTGCTAGTGGGGCATTGCTTAACGCTAAACATGAAATGACCCACAAGTGGTGAGCTAACCGCCTTAGCATTACTCATGTTGAACCTTCCAAGAACTTTCTCAATATAGCGTTCTTGGGATAACCATAATAGCTCGTTCCTCCTGTCACGAATGATCTTCATGCCAAGGATTTGCTTTGCCGGTCCAAGGTCTTTCATAGCAAAAGACTTGCTCAGCTGCATCTTTAATTCTTCAATTTTGTTGGCATTATGACCAACGACTAACATGTCATCGACATAAAGGAGAAGGATAATGAAATCATCGTTTGAGTGATGTTTCACATAAACGCAATGGTCAGATGATGTTCTTGTGTATCCTTGACTCATCATGAACGAGTCGAACTTTTTGTACCATAACCTTGGAGCTTGCTTAAGCTCGTACAAGCTCTTTTTCAACTTGCACACAAGTTTCCTTGCCTTTGAATTTGAAGCCTTTTGGTTGATTCATGTATATTTCTTCTTCCAAGTCACCATGAAGAAACGCAGTTTTCACATCAAGTTGTTCTACCTCTAGATTCAAGCGAGCCGCTAATCCAAGGACAACTCTAATGGATGACATCCTCACCACTGGAGAAAATATTTCTTCAAAATCAACGCCCTTCTTTTGACCGAAACCTTTCACAACCAATCTCACCTTAAAACGTTGTTGTGAACCATCACCCTCTGACTTCAATCGATAAACCCACTTGTTCTTGAGAGCTCTCTTGCCTTTTGGCAACTTCACCAAGTCATAAGTGTGATTCTCATGCAAGGAGTTCATCTCTTCTTGCATGGCTTTGACTAACTCTTGCTTCTTCTCGTGTTCAGTGGCTTCTTGGTAAGTTTCTGGCTCTCCCCATCACAAAACATCACATACTCATTAGTATTGAAGCGTCTAGGGTGGCTACGCTCTCAAGTGGATCTCCTCACCTGAACATCAACCGCCGGTGCTTGTTGATCGGCTTGATCAGTTGGCTCTACTTCCTCCACCAATCGATCTTCTTCCCCATCATCACGATACTCACCGTTTTCTTGATCATCTCCCCCATGATCAGATACCTCTAAAGGTTGAGGAATCTGATCTAAATTGATAGGAAATTCTATAAGAGAATTAGGAACATCATTCTTGTCGCACTTATCAAACAATTGATCTTCAAGAAACACAACGTCTCTACTTCTGACAATCTCTTTGTTCACCGGATCCCAGAGCCTGTAGCCGAACTCTTCATGACCGTATCCCATAAAGATGCAAGACTTTGCCTTGTCGTCAAGCTTTTCTCTTTCATCTTTAGCAATATAAACAAAAGCTCTACAACCGAAAACTTTTAGATGATTATATGATACCTCTTTCCCAGTCCAAACTCTATTTGGCACATCATCCTTCAAGGCGGTTGCAGGCGAAAGATTTGTCAAATCTACTGCAGTCCACATCGCTTCCCCCCCCCCCCCCCAAAAGGCTTAGCGAGTTTTGCATGTGAAAGCATGCATGCACCTGATCTTCTCCTCGACCGTTCTATTCATTCTCTCAGCTAGGCCGTTATGCCGAGGCATCTTTGCCGGAGTTTTCTCAAGTCTGATGCCATGGAGTTTGCAATACATCTCAAACGGTCCTCTATACTCACCACCATTATTTGCTCGAACAGCTTTCAAACGCTTCCCCGTTTCTCTTTCAACTTTTACATGGAACTCCTTAAAAACATCCAACACTTGGTCTTTGGTTTTCAAAGCGATGACCCAAACCTTTCTTGAGTGATCATCAATAAAGGTGACGAAATACGATGCACCACCAAGAGATTTCACTTGCATAGAACAAACATCAACATGAACCAAATCAAGGATATTAGATTTTCTTGATGGAGGGCGAGAATGAAATGAAACTCTATGTGTCTTTCCCGCCAAGCAATCATCACAAGATTTGAGAGAGGTGTCTTGCAGAGACGGTAGGAATTTCTTCCTTGCAAGAGTTTGTAGTCATTTCTCACTGATATGACCAAGCCGCTTATGCCACAGATCAGCGTCCGCAGCCTTCTGAACTGTGTTTATCTCTCCTTTGTGAAGCCTATAATGAACTAATCTTCTTTCCTCTTGCAACAACTAGAGAGCCTCTAGTAATCTTCCAGCTTCCTCCACCGAAATGACCACCAAAACCCTCGTCATCAAGTTTTCCCGTAGAGATCAAATTTAGGCGGATGTCCAGGACATGCCTAACATCTTTGAGGACTAACATGCTCCCATCATTAGTCTCCAAGCACATATCTCCAATTCCCACAACTTTTGACAAGCCATGGTTGCCCATTTTGACATTGCCGAAGTTTCCCGCATAGTAGGAGGTAAAGAAATCAGCATGAGGGGTAACATGAAATGATGCGCAAGAATCGATCACCCAATCGCATTCCTGGTTTACTAGATTAACACATGCGTCTTCATCCCATATGATAGTGACCTGATGATCAACAGAGGTATTTGTCTCTCCCTCTTTATTTCCTTCACTTTGCTCCCTTTTCCATGCTCTACATTCACGCTTCATTGTCCCATCTTATTACAGAAAAAAACATTTAATTTCTTTTTTGTTCTGAGTTCTCCCCCTGGAATGAACCTTCTTCTTTTGTCCATGGGGTTGCCGGCTTTTGCTTCTACCACGTCTCTCGGATTTTTCAAAAACGAGTACTTCAGAAGATGACTCTCCTTTTTCTTTTCTTCTGGCTTCTTCACTGAGTAAGCTTTCTTTAACCATCTTCATTGTTAGCATTCCTCCTGGAGCCGAAGTACTTAGAGAGATGGCTAATGTCTCCCAACTATCGGGCAACGAGCTTAGAAGTAATAAAGCTTGCAACTCATCTTCAACTGCCATCTTCATTGTAGTCAGTTGGTTCACTAGCCCTTGAAAATCACTTGTATGCTCGTACATATTCTTTCCGTCCTTGTATTTTAAATTTACAAGTCTCCGAATGATCATTGCATTATTCCTGGACGTGCCTTTCTCATACATGCATGATAGTGTTGCCCACAACTTATCTGCATGATCCTCTTCGGAGATGTGATGGAAAATACTCATGTCGACCCATTGCCGAATAGTGGCAACGACTTTCATGTGTGCAGTATTTCCCAATCACCATCACTCATTTTCTCCGATTTTAGGCTCACAATGGGACCATACAAATCTCTGACAATTAACAGATCTTGTATCTTGCGTTTCCATATTGGGTAATTCGTGAGAGTCAACTTGATCATCCCACACGAATTCTTTTCTTCCTTTGCAGACGAGTTGGGAATGCCAGATTTGTTCTAGGGTAGAATCTGTGGGATAGCCAGAAGGTCAATGACCATAAACTACCGCGAAACTTCACTTTCCCCGAACGTCCAATCGACGGCTTCCGAAAAATTGGGAACCTCGCTTTGATACCACTCATTGGAAAAACTATTCACTTGCACATGAAAGAAAAAACAAATAATAATAGTAACAAACAAGTTTTTAGCGTGAAAAATTCTCTCCCAACCGAGAGTAAAAAACCACGGGACTCGTAAGCCACTTAACCATCCACTATCCAATAATGGGATCACCAAAAGGGTCTTCTCTAATCGCGGATTAGAGGTTACAACGCAAACTCCCTTCACGGGGTAAATCACGAGTGCACAAACACAACAAGAGGAGGACAAAATTCGTTCTTGCTCAAAGACTCTTTGAGCAAGAGATTACACGAGAGAAAATTAAGAAGATATTACTCAAACGACGGTGAATCTCCAATGATCCTCTCGAAGCTTTTTCCTCGCCAAAACAGCCACTCATCCTTCGACATCTGCCAAGGGAATCCTCTAAATCATATATATATATATGTTTACGGTTTTTCCTCCCATAATGACTATTTGAAAGCTGCTCCTTCATCTTCCAAGGAGAATAGTTTCTATCGTCCACCAATAACAATATTTATTATCTAAATAAATGTGGTTTAATTTTCTGAATAAAGACAGCTTTATTGGGACTAAAGATGACAGTTTCAAGAACTGCAGTCTTCAAGGAAATGGTGGGTTTCCAAAACCAACGGTTAATGAGTCGTAGGCCCCAATCATTTATTGATGTGGACCCAACAAACTCCCCCCACATCAACATGTGAGCTCTACTAAACCCGCCTTGAGCATACACGCTTCAAGCTTCTCCTTTGGCAAACTCTTTGTCAACATATCTGTCCATTCTCATTTGTATGAACTTTCTCCAAGCACACCTATTTTTCTTCAAGCACGTCTTAAATCCAATGATACCAAACATCGATATGCTTGGATCTTGAATGAAATGTTGAATTTTTTGAGAGATGAATGACACTTTGACTATCACTGTAGACAACATATTGATCTTGCTTCAACCCCAATTCTTCAAGAAATTTCTTCATCCACAAAGCTTCTTTACAACCCTCGGTTATATCAATGTATTCCACTTCTGTGGTGGATAGAGCGACACATTTTTGTAACTTGGACTGCCATGAGACAACCCCTCCTGCTGATAACTTTCCCAAAAGAAGTTATCTTGTGTTTTAATTAATATCTGTTTGAGTAAAATGTTGTTAATTATGAGTTAAAATGTTATTAACATGAGTAATATAGTACTTTATTATAAGATTGGGTATTATCTTCATTTTATATGTTATTGCGCAGAAATTCTGAAGTATCAATCTTGGAGAATCAATGACAAAGAAATTGATTAAGTACAGGAAATTATGTTGCAACATATCCCGCAGTCCAGAAAACTAAGTTGCAACATTTAAGTTGCTGTCAAATATAGAAGAAAAAGTACAAAAATGTTGCAACATACTTTACAGTTAGAAAAATATGTTGCAACATGTCGCGGAAATCAGAAGTTTTAAATCCGAATTTATTCAGATCCTGGCAGTTACATGGACGGGAGGGACGCATCTATTCAGCAATTAATTCACTCCTTTTGAAACTCACGACCATATAAGGTGCCAAGGAGAGAGAAAGAGGGGTGGTTGAAGATCGATCATCATCTTCATCGTGAGGGAGAAGTGGATTTGGCGTGAGAGACAAAGGGCTGCATCGGATTTTCTTCAGGGGAGATTTACACAAGATCAAGTGGAATTTCCTACAGTAATTAGATCTCTAAACAATCATGTCTTGTAAGATCTCTCTAATTTTGTGTGGTCTTTCCTTTATCATGAACTAATTCTCTTAGTCTTGTATGTTGTGATTACTTTGACTTATTGTGATGTTTTGAACCGTATTTCTTCGTCATGAATGTTTGAGATTATGGGTCCGTTTGGTTGGGCTGTTGCTGATGAAAAGCTGCTGATCAGAAATGGAGTTTTGAAAAAGAGCTGTTTCTGAGAAATGGAGTTTTGTTAAAAAACTGTTTGGGTGAAATGGAGTTTTCAGTGCTTATTGAAATGGAGTTTTATAAATTTTGTTTGGGTTAAATGGAGTTTTTGAAAAAAAAAATTGTTGTTCCATAAAACACACAATCTTGATAATACTGACTATAATAGATATAAATACCAATAATTCATCTCACCATCTAAGATCTAGAAGTGTACAACTGTTGCGCTATATTTTCACGCAACGTGATCATCTCATCTACCCCGCCTGCTGTATCAGGACAAACTACTTGATGCCCTTGTGTGCTCACCCCCTCATCACCACCTCCCTGCTCAAACTCATTGAAATCAATATCCCTCCGCGACGGGTGCCTCCGAATAAAATTATGCAGTGCCATTGTCGCCATCACAATA